>ML058339.1:6394438-6994438 GCA_003013855.2 Liriodendron chinense | reverse complement strand
GCATAGCTTAGCCTTAACTCTACGTAGCTCATGAAAGTAGCTCCAATCACATGTAGTCTACGCTACATGATAATTTGCATATGCAGCCACTACGCGCTATAAGTACTACGCTACACGCTACATAGCTCATATTATGAGTTATTTTTCACTATACATTAAAATCAATTAGTTTTCAATGATTGGTTACATTTTTCTATTTTTCATAAAAATTAGTTAATCTTTTCAATGCTTTTAGTAAAATAATATGAGTAACAATATTAAATTAGTTTCATCGCTCTTTCTTTACCTTTATATTTAATCATTGCCCTTTGCCCCTTCCCTATTACTTTAGGTTGCGTTTGGTTGCACTTCTTTGAATTTTATTATTAATCAATCTAATTTGGTGCAAAATATCATGAATTGGTGCAACCAAGCACAACTTTGATAAAAATAAAAGTCTAGTATGTAGCTTACGCGTTACTCCTCACACTTTAGAGGGGTGAATGCTACACTACATGCTATTCACTATTTAAAACGCTGCTCTCGACTCTCATGAATTATCGGCCCAAGATATCCAAAGTAATCATTTTGAGAAACGTTTTGGTGAGCAATCTTAACTAATTCCTCGTTTTCTCTCCTATTGGTACTAAAATTGCACTTTATATACTCTGTTTTAGTCTGACTAATTTTATGTGGTTTATATTCTAAAGCACCCCTCCGTAAATCTTACTTTTCAGGGCATACATAATGACCAAGTTCCAATCAACAAAATATTCAATCTTGTCAAACTGGCTATTACAGGGCACACGTAAACCAACATTATCCTCTTATTGCTTTTGTTTCTTGATCTTTAAATTGAATTGCACTTGAGCGTGAACTCAGTCTCCTTGGTTGGAGATGTAGGATTCATCAAGGAGGGTCCTGTCACTTGATCTTGAAGGAAATTGGGAGGAGAAGAGCAAAAGAGTACTTCACCTCAAAGAGATTACCAGAGCCATTGCTCGCTACTCCTAGGAGACGAGACATACTCCTCGGCCACTGTGGGGAAGAGCTTCCTAAGCTCTTAATCCCCAACCCATATTCCACTTCTTTTCCATGGTTCTAAGTTCTTTTTTCTTTGAATTCTTGTAGAAAATTGTCTAAGTGTTGGGAGGATATTTTGTTCTTATATTTTAGGACTGAGAATTCTTAAGAGCCAAGACCCCTCTCTTGGAGAGAGAGGCCTCTATTTACAGAAGTTTGGAGTTGTAGGTTTGTAATTTGGACAGAAGGGGGTGCTCTAAAGTGTAGCAAGTTATTGGAGGTAAATTGTGGAGAATTGAGGAGGAATTAGGTTAAAGCCGAGAGGGAAGGTTCTAGGTCTCTAGAGGCTTGGAGATTGAATGCATAGGATTTTGCCACTTGTAAGGATAGTATAGTTTGGGAGGGGTAGTTTGGCTTTCGCAATCCAAGTCAGTCAGGGGATAGTTTTGTAAAAGATGGTAGTTTAGGGTCTAACTAAGAGTTTTCTTTTTCTTTTTTTTTTCTTTTTTTTTTCTTTTTTTTGAGAGAGAGAGAGAGAGGGAGATGGTCTAACTAAGAGTTTGATGGGTGTTTTGGTAAAAATGGGGTCAGAGTTAATGGAAAATGGAATTTGGGTTTCTGATTTCATTGCAAGGACATGATAGTAATTTCTCAAATTATTTCATGCATGAATATCAGCCTGTGCACCCCTTAGTTTTTCAATCAGATGTTGACACTCAGGCGCCGGGTTTGAGCGATCCATGGGTCATTGGATAGATGACTTGATGGGTTAACTAATGGTTTTGTGTTGAGGTTAGAATCTTAAGGGTTGTGGAGATATGAGGTATGGAAGTTGGGCCAACTCCCTATATTGCTACAATCAACTGATCTCTGAGCCCTCTGCTTTCATAACATGGTATCCAGAAGTCAGATTGAACTGAAGCTAGACCCACTGGAATGCTGGCTTTAAGGGATTCAAAATGGACCCTCAGATTAGGAAAATTGGGTGTCGGAACCCAGTCAATTGGATCCCAAAACTGCAGATCAATGCTGATGTAAACGGGAGCTCCCTGGACTCCGGGACAAACTTTTTCTGTGTTCCGGATAGTACTTTCAAATGAAACTCCCTAAAACACAGAAAAACTTTGTTTCTGTGCCCAAGGGAAACCTCCAAAAGTTAAAAAGGGATGTGGTCCACAAACCTGGGCTGTGCTAGGTCAAACACCTCCTAAAAGGTCCCCATTCCAATGTCTTGGGTTAATGGGGTTTCTTTGCTGCGGTTATGGGTTAGATCTGACCTTAGGTTGGGGTTCAATTAGGTAGGGAAACCTGGATAAAATTCTGCAGAAATCAGAGAATTGAATTGGTAGAAGACACCTCTTCGAAGATAGGAGGGTAAATTAGTCTAGAGTCTAGACAACCCATATTAGGTGGGGTGTCTACACTCTACACTAATGCAGGTTCTCAGCTGAGCAGACACACAGCCCTTTAAGAGAGATGGGCTATAGTCCATGTCCACATGACAAACGCTCATGAGTGCTGAGAATTAGTTGGGACAAGGAGCATTCTGCTTTTCGAAAGGCAAAGGCAACCACAGCCTACACAACATTCTGATTGAACCCTCCTAGTTTTAGTTGAGCAAGGATCTGTCTGTTTCTGAGGAATGGGACTTCGGATCCCTTGCCATCAGCAGTATATAGGAACTCTCCTGGAACACTATTCAGCTATCTTAGAAGGCAAATGTCCCCTGGTTGGGACATATGGCAGCGCAGGTCTGCTTCTTACCAACCAAAGTTACAGAATGTTAATAAATTACTCAAAATACTAATGAACATTCACATCCAGATCATAGTAGCAGAATAACAAGCTACAATACCATACCATGATAGCTGTAGAAACCAATTCGGAGATTGAAGTATATATCACTAATGAGAACCCAACAGTTTGGATACACTAAAAGAGGAAAAAATATCTAAGATTTATCCCTATCTCTTGGGGTTCATGTGAATAACCAATATACAAAAGCATCATCATCTAAAAAAATACAAAAGCATGTTCATGTAGAAAATGAAACAACTTCAAAGATCAGCTTCTTCATTTTGTGTCACTTAAATGCATTGATTACTCATCTGCAATATGTTAAAGGGTGAAGTATCAAGATTAGACAAAGTAACAGAAGCTTTCCTATTGGCATGCAAGAAATGAATAAAAACAAAAGACGCCATTTGAGAACTTACATTCAAGAAGACAGTTACATCTATGTTTATTATGTCTCCATTCTGCACAAGAGGAGATCATCAGTGATGAAAGATAAGATCTCGAACTATCCAAGATCACCAATGAAAGTGTGTCTAGTGAAATATCTAACAAATTGCAAGCGAATTATACCTGTAGCTGACGAGAATCAGGTATTCCATGACACATGCACTCATTAACCGACGTGCATACACTTTTTGGAAATCCCCCATAACCGAGGGGTGAAGGATAAGCCCCAGCATCAATGATCATCTGATGCACTGCTTTGTCGATTTCGTTTGTTGTTATGGATGGCTAGTTTAAAAAAAGAATCACAAATGCAATATTAGGATGCAAAAACACCAAAAAGTAAGAAAAGAATAAGAACCACTTTAGGATGAACTCAGAAATAGTGAAAACCAAATTTGCATTAAAGCAAGAAAGTGTTCACTTAAGCGTTGTTTAGTAAAGCTTCTTGGATATGTCTGTTGTGGGAAAGCTGGGGCCCACACTTCCACTTCAGCGCTACCCTCATCATTTGCAGGAAGCCCCATGCAAAATTGGATGAATGCGAGGATGGGTAAGAGTGATTCACCCATTTTGTGGAGTGCCTCCTGTAAAACGATGAGGAAAGTGCCAAGATGGTCCTTGTGGCAAACAGCAGCCCTCCAAATAGATATCCTGAAATCTTCACCAAACAAAACCTTATTAAAAACTTAGATGTGTCCAGAAACAGGAACTGGGCAGAAGTATTACTTCCATTTATTTGGCAATTGCATTGATTAGCAACAAAATAAAAGTAAAGCCAAAACATCCAACCTAGAAACCTAGCATGCATGAGCAGTTCTTAGTTGCACAAAGGGAAAGCTAGAGAGGTGGGGAGCATATTCCTGTGCAGCAGTAGCGAAGTGATCGTTCTCAAGTTCAGGAAGTGTGAACAACCAAGAAGCAGGAACAAAATTCCAAAGCGGGAAGAGGAGAAGACTCCCGAATGGGTGTGGCACCTTAAGTAGAAGATTCCTGCAACTAGGGGCAAATTCCCATGGCAACAAGAAATATTTCCATGTTCTTTACCAATTATGCAAATGGAAATTGTAGAAGCAATGGAAGAAATACAGAGAGAGGAAAGAAGGAAAGAAACACAACTCTACAAGGAACTGAAACCCAAAAGAGATCTTGAATACTATTCTTTCACTAGAAGAATGAATTGATTAACATGATAATTCAAAGATCAAAAAAGTATTGTTCAATTTTATACTGACTTGTTGACTGCAGATAGGGTAGATAGACCCTCCTTAGACAACTTGGAATGCCAGAGGATTTCTGAGGAGGAAGCTATAAACCTGGAGAAACCTGTGGACATGGAAGAGCTAAGAGCTGCAGTCTGGGACCTGGGAAGCGATAAGGCGCCTGGCCCTGATGGATTTCCTATTGCGTTCTTCAAGAGTTTTTGGGAGGCTGCTAAAGAGGATTTGTTTGCTTTTGTGCTAGAATTCATGACTCAGAACAGATTGTCCAAGGACCTGGGAAGCACATTCCTAGCCTTGATCCCCAAGTTGGAAGGAGCTCAGAATTTAAAAGATTTTCAACCGATCAGTCTAGTGGGCAGCCCCTATAAGATTCTCTCCAAAATTCTTGCTCAGAGGCTTAGAAAGGTAATCTCTAACATTGTATCTCCTTTCCAATTTGTGTTTGTTGAAGGTAGGCAGATCCTAGATTCGGTTATGATAGCTAACGAATGCATCGATTCCTGTGCTAGGGAAAAGAGGAAGGGGGTTGTCTGTAAGTTGGATTTGCAAAAAGCTTACGATCATGTTGATTGGTCCTTCTTGGATTATATGCTTACCAGAATGGGGTTTGGTTTTGCTTGGAGATCCTGGAATAAAATTTGCATATCCTCCCCAAAGTACTCTGTTCTGATCAACGGTTCCCCTTTCGGCTTCTTTCGGCCATCGAGAGGGATAAGGCAGGGGGATCCCCTATCCCTTTTCTTATTCGTTCTGGTCAAGGAAGCTTTGAGTCGCATGCTTTCCAGGGGCCAAGAGTATAGAGGGTTCTCCATTCCTAATCTTCATCTGCAAATCAATCATTTCCAATTCGCTGATGACACTCTTCTTTTTTGTGATGCAGATGTCCAGATGATTACGTTTCTTAGCATGTTTATCTGTTGGTTTCAAGTTGTTTCAGGGTTGAAGGTTAATATGGCCAAGTCAGAGTTGTTAACCATTGACGTTAGCCAGGAGGAGGCCCTATCTTTTGCTGATTCTTTTGGGTGTAAGTCAGGATCCTTTCCCACGGTATACTTAGGTCTCCCACTGTGCTTAAGTAAGCCTCATGTTCACATTTGGGACGTTATTCTTGAGAGGATGGAGAGAAAACTTTCCCCTTGGATGACAAAAACCCTCTCCCTTGGAGGAAGAATCAATCTTATCAAGGCTTCCTTGTCCAACATGCCCACTTATTATCTTTCTATCTTCCATTGTCCTCAATCTGTTATAACTAAGATTGACGCTCTGCGTAGGAAGTTTCTGTGGCAGGGTTCCGGAGAGTTTCAAATTTCATCTTCTAAGATGGCAGGAGGTGTGTACTCCATATGATGAAGGAGGGGCAGGGATCAAGAATCTGGAGATAATGAATAGGGCTCTCCTTGGAAAATGGTTGTGGAGGTTTGCCACGGAGCCTAACAGTCTGTGAAGACAAATCATTTCTGCAAAGTATGGCTCTTCCCCGTCGGGCTGGTGGACAATCAGATCCTCTAATTATAGATCATCGGCGATTTGGAGGAACATAGTCAAAATATCTGATGACTTTCATCCTAATGTGCGATTCGAATTGGGAGACAGTAACCCTATTCGATTTTGGCTGGATCATTGGTGTAGCGCCAGTCCGCTAGAGGAATCTTTCCATTCTCTGCTTCCAAATTAGTCCTAACAAAAACATTCCTATTAAGGACTGCTTTTTTCATAATGGGCGTGGTGGGGTCTGGATCTCCCCTTTTAGGAGAAACCTGTGTGATGATGAAATCTCAGAGTTCTCTTCTTTTCTTTCTTTGTTGCAGGAATTCTCCCCGGACCCTTTGTCTCAAGACAGGATGGTGTGGAAGTTGTCGAGCAAGGAATCTTTCTCTGTCAAATCCTTCTACAATTGCCTCTCCTCTACTTCTAATCCTTCCATATTCAGCCATATCAGGCCGTTGTGGTCTTACGATGCTCCCCCCAAGGTGCTAGCCTTTGCTTGGCTAGCTGGGAGAAACAGCATTCTCAAGCTGGATAATCTTCAAAGAAAGGGTATGATCCTTCTGAATGCTTGCCCGCTTTGCCTCAATGATGAAGAATCGGTGGACCACCTTCTCCTTCATTGCCCTTTCTCGGCCAATCTTTGGTGGAGTGTTCTGCGGTTGGCTGGGATTCCTGGGTTATGCCTTGTTCGTTTAATCTTTTCTTAAACTCCTGGCACGTGGAGGAGGGAGGATCTATGGGAAAGAGGAAATGGCGTAGTGTCCTGTTAGCTATCATCTGGGCGGTCTGGGCTGAGAGGAACAACAGAACATTCAAGAGCAAAGCTTCCACCTCAGCTTGTGTCTTTTCTAAAGTGCTGATGTTGTTTAGAGAATGGGCCTTGTGAGCCCTAGTGGGGTCACGTTTCAAGGTCGTTAGTGTAGTTTTCTTCCCCTGTTGCTCTTTTCTCTCTTTTTTCTTTGTTTGTTTTGTTGTTTAGAGTATGGGCTCCGTAAGCCCTAGTGGGGTCGCGTTTCAGGGTCGTTAGTTTAGTTTTCTTTCCCCTGTTGCTCTTTTCTTTCTTTTTTCTTTGTTTGTTTTTCCGTCTTGGTGCCATTTAATAAATTGCTCATCTTTCAAAAAGGAAAAAGACTAAAAGAAGAAGAAGAAGAAGGAAACTCTCATTCAAAACCTCGTAAGGAGTTACAATAGGGAAAACCTAGCCTAACCCTCCAGAACCCTGATGCAATCTCAACCATTGATTAGACATTAATCTAACAGTAAACATTGAAGCTACAACATAAGAACTTCTCAAAGACTCAAACCATAACCAACATACCAATACGGCAATACCCAACACGATTTTTCTTTCTCTATATCTAAATATAGTTAAACAAAACCAAAACATCTGATCCATCCATCACAAGTTAATAATATCCATCCTCGTCCATTTACACATTAAAACCCAAATAAACATCAACAAAACTTGAGTGTAAGATGCTATGCACAGCGCAACAGAGAAACCAGATACCCCCTCTATCATTCTACCTGAGGTGGAAAGACCTCATCTTTAAGTTTGTAACATTGTGGCACTAGAATCATCCATGACTATGCTTTTGCCTTTCATCAGTGTTGCCTCCAAGCTCTTAGCAGTTGATTATAACAGGTACTTTACATTCTGACCTATCTTTCCCAGGGCTCCATAGCACAAATACATAACAAACAATATCCTTTCATGTTTCACCAACCACTGTTGAAGTGGCAAAATTTTGGCCTCCCAAAATTCCCAGCCATATTCTTCTACCAAGGAATCAAGGTCCTTTATCATAATTGTAGATATTTCGTATACATTTTATCACTTAAAATATCTCACTCAACTAAAAATTTAGTTTCTGATTTTCCCAATGCATTATGCACAAAGTTATTGCCATTTGACATTATTTCCTCAAATGGCACTTGTGAAATCTGTGTCACCCACATCATCCTCTAGTGAACAGATTGCCAACACACTCAGCATTCATCCAATCAGCAGCTAGGACTATCCTAACAATTTGATTTTGGGTCCAATCATGGGAGGACCCACAAGATGCTTGCAGGTGTGCCACGCATATGGAGATACAGTGCTAGATATCTAGCTTGGATATAAGCATTTAGCACCAGATCCTTCCCCTCCATATAAAATCATTAAGTGTATGATAAAGAGTGGAAAACTGCAAATTTACCAGATTCAGTTCATGAACTTTAATTATAAAATACAAAGAAACAAGTCAGTTAAAACCAGTCTATTCTAGAAATTAGTACAGATGACAACCTAGCATAATGAACTTCACAAACATTTTAATTATTCTCACCCTAACCAGAGTTCCTGCGTAATCCAAGACACGAGCAGCAAGCTCGCATGCAGCCTTCATGCGAGCAATGCCCTCAGAATCATGCATTTGGTGCTCTTTAGAAAGTTCTGGCAATGAGCTTGAATTCACATAAGGAGGTCTTAGAATGTGATCCGGCACAGGAAGACGTGCTGAGACCTTTCCACGTCTTAATGGAGGCCTTTTCTTTACCTTTACTGAACTTCGAAGTTCGCGTTCCCTACAAGTTATCAATAGAATGAATTTTAGAACAGGAAACTCTCTGCAGTGCAGCTGACTAGTGAATCTCAAATGCCACTGAAAAACATGTTAGAAACTGTATTGAGTGAATATCTTGAATGGACCATACCCCAAAATCACATATATGTGACCATCCTAACCATCTTATTGGAGAACCAAAAGTAATTGATCATTCTAATTTCTATCTGGCCAGGAAATAGATATTTACAGAGAGAGTTAACCAAAGGTCATTTGACTGTCCTTTTTTCCCTCAAAAAGTTATCCAATAAAAGGACTGGGATTGGACAATCAATATGACTTTTAGGATATGGCCTATCTGACAATTGGTTCAGATCTTTTACATATTTGCCAGGTGTACAAACAGCAACTCACTTTAAGCGAAAGAAATTGATAAACATCCTAGTTTTGCTCGATGTAAAATGCTGCAAAGAATAAAGAATTTATTGCACTAGAACTACTAGCACTGATGTGAAAAGCTTGGCATCTACTCACAAAAATGCATAAATTGCAAAATCCTAAACTCAAGTTCACAAATCGATTAAGGTTATAAAACTCGATTTTTGAGCATGACCCACCTGGAAGCTGAAACCAAAACTGAATTATACGGTTTCGGCTGAAACCAATGAATTGCATATTGATTTGTCCCCGGATGTGCATGTTTTGAGGAGCTACTTGGCTCATAATCCCAAACAAACAAGGTAACCTCAGAGTATAGACTCGATTTCAATGAATTTTAATTCCTTAGCTTTCAAGTTCTATGTCCTATTCAAGATACTTCTGAATCTAGTACCACATTGACATACCTCCTAATTCGCATGGCCTCCTCCAGCCCTGATATCTTCCTCGATATGATGACAACACGCTTCTGTATTTTTGTATTCCCTAAAGAACACAAAATTAAAATGGAACTCATTTAGGCTTATTAGAAATGATACTGCATTTTGCAGTGACAGAATATTGACCATTCAAATAAAAAGATACATCACAGAATATTTATTTACTAAATGGTAGCATTAGGCAAATAAGAGTTCAAAAAATATGTTGGTAGGCTTAGTCATATGCTATTGTGTTCGTGGGTGATTTTGCATAGTAGTTGCAATTAGTTTCAGCTCCTACTAATGCAAACCAAGGTAATGATAATGATTAACCAGCTAAAGACACTTAAAAACACTAATGCTGCATCTGGATGCACAAGTGAATTGGGGAATTAGCCATCAAATTGCAGATACATTTCTTTCAATCCCAACTTGAAGGTAACACAATTGCAGTTTGAAGCCCAGCCCCCTCAAAAGTCAGGGAAACTATGATTTGGCTATTGCACAATATCAACTTAATATTTTACCATTTTAAATATTTGTATTGAGACATCAACCAATCTGACTTTTACAAGCTACCATGTCTAATATTGGCACACATGTCGAGGTCCAAGTTACATGAGATGAATCAAAATGAGTAGAAGGCTCCATCTTCATGCAATTTCTAACAGAGGAAGTGAAAGTGACCAACCATAACTCTTCAAAACATCAGCATCATAACAGTTCTATGCCATGTAGCATTCCAAACATGGTGTGCCGTAAAGGCCGTTACGTAAAGGTAACGTTGGCAGTTACACATTACGGATCGTAATCGCCATAACAGCCGTTATGGAAAAATGGCCCGTAACTGCCATTAACAGCCCGTTACGCTGTAAAGGCTGCAACAACCCCGTAATGGTCTATTACAGAGCAGACACAGGTTTTTCGGATTTTTTGTGTCAATGTTACGGGACAGATACAGGTTTTTTGAATTTTTTTTCCAAAAAAAAAAGAGACCATAATGGTCGTTACAGGGGCCATAACAACCGTTACGACCCGTATTGTAAAGGTAATGGTGGTGGTGGCCATTATGACCACCGTTACCATTACAGAATACCTTGATTCGAAAAGCAAGTTTCCTATTTTTTCTGACCTCACTACAATATATCTATATTGGGATTCATGTGCATGTATGGTGTTCATAACTTTCTGGTATGGAAATTCGGAAAATCAAAACCAACAACATACAATTCCGGAAAAGCGCTTTATAAAATTAGGCATACCACAGTTACAGTTAGAAAGCTTCTGTAAAGTGACCATAATTCTGTTATATAACGGCTGTTGTCTTCAAAATAATGGATCTTATTTTAACAGGCATTTTTTTGTTACACAATGCAGAATGACCTTTCCCATTATAATTGTGACGTTTCTTAGTTAAAGGTAGTGTAGACTTGTAATCGCTAATCATAATTTTCCCAAAAAGTTGTACCATGAATGTGTAATCTTCTAGAGTGCCATTTTGGTTGCCATTCTGCATGGACAGCTTAGCTTCAATCTTTGGATTAACTTGTCCTGGAAACACACAATGCTCAGCGGAACATGACTGCTTCTTTTCTTCTTCTTCTTCTTCTTTTTTTTTTATTACAGGCAGGCTCCACATTTCCATGCCCTATCAAACTAATTTCCTTCAATAGATCCAATGCATATTTCCTTTGAGACAAGTTTATCCCAGTAGCGGACGGCGCTACCTCAATTCCCAGGAAATACTGTAGAGGTACAAGGTCCTTGTTCTGGAATTTATTCTTGATATGGTTCTTGGCTTTAGATATGCTTTTTTCATCATTTTCAATGATGATTATGTTGTCAACATTGACAATTAACACCACCATTCCTTTGGAGCTCTGGTTTACAAATACTGAATGATCCACGTGACACCTGTGAAAGCCAAGGTCCACCAACACACAACTGAATTTCTAAAACCATGCCAGGGAGACTGCTTCAACCCATAAATGGCCTTCCGGAGCTTTTGCACTTTCCCATACTTCCCCTGAGCAACAAACCCAAGAGATTGCTCCATGTATACTTCGTCAGTCAAGTTGTCGTAAAGGAAGGCATTCTTGACATCTAGCTGGTACAAGGGTCATGACTTGTTAGCTGCCACAAAAATCAAAACTCACACCGAATTCAGTTTAGCAACAAGTGAAAGTTTTCTTATAATCCAACTCGACGGTTTGGGTATATCACTTTGCAACACGACTTGCCTTTCAAGCATTTAATTGATCCGTTGGGTTGGTACTTATCTAGAGAGTATTAGTATATATGTGTGTTAGTGTGTGCCTCTTTTATTGTAAGTGCATGTGCACATCTTTTCTCTTCTCCCCCAGTGTACTATATGTTTATTCTAATAAAGCTTTGTGTGGGGGCATGTGGCTCATAACACAACATTCACCCTAAAACTCTCTTTCTCTTCTCTTCTCTTCCCTTTCTTCTCTCCTCTTCTTCCACCCTAATCATCTAATCCTCTCCTACTTGGTATCAGAGCCAAGATCAGGCCATTCCGCATCAAGGGAGTTGAGAGGCGACACGTCAGATTGCTAACGTCAGCGGCCGTACGGCTGACATCAGCAATGTACGGTCAAATGGACCCCATTTGAGCTGAAAGTTTAGGGGTTTGATAGATCTTTATTTTAGAAGATTTGTCATGATTTTTTGAGAATTTTTTAGAGCCTTCTTGACGGTGATTTGGCTAAAATAGTGAAATTCGAAAATCGGGCCCCGAATCAGTTTTTCGTCGATTTTTCTCAAATCGGTAAGCTTTTCTCTCGTTTCTCTCCTCTAGCTGGGTTGATATCTCTCACCCAAGCTAATATTGGAGGACTTTTGAGCTGATATTGAGATTTTAGTGGGTTTTAACCCCAAATAGAGGTGCGGCCATGCCGTTTTTGGGCTGTTTGCATCAGATTTGAGTATTTTGGGTGGAATTTTTAGAGTTCTCTGGTTGATTGGGGTTAGTCCCTCATCTCCTCAAAGGATTGCTTATTAGAGACTTTGTTGAAGTACATTTTACTTGGACCCCTCATTCTTATGGAGGACAACGGGCAATCTCATCTTGGCATGGGTTCGCTTGAACCTAACCCACTCCAAATCACCTCAATTAAGTTGAATGGTGATAACTATCTTCAATGGGCACAATCTGTAAAAGTGTTCTTGGGGGCCCGTGAGAAGTTGTCATATATTTTGGATGATCCCCCAAGCTCTACAGATGACACCTACAGGACTTGGACAAAAGAGACCTATCAAATTATTGCATGGTTGTTGAACAATATGGATTCTTCGGTTAGCCACTCCGTGATGTTTTTGTCCTCGGCTAAAGGCATTTGGGACTCCCTTCATAATATGTACTCCGAGTTTAAAAAAATTTCGCAGGTATTTCAACTTCTTCAAGAAATTGGTCGGTTCCAGCAAGACTCAAGATCATTAAAAGATTACTATTCGACACTCACAGCATGTGGGATGAGCTGGACTTGTATCAACCTCTTCCTTCGAAATGTCTAGACGATCATGAGCATGCTCGTAAGCAACGGGATGACACTCGTGTTATACAGTTCCTCGCAGGGTTGAACTCCGTTTACCTTAATGTTCGGGATCAAGTGGTTGTTAATGATCCCCTTCCTCCGTTGACAACAGTCTATGCCATGTGCCAGCGCACTACTATATCAGCTCTTCCTTCACATCTTTTTATACCACCAGAGCGTTCGGCAAACCTTGCTGGCAATCCATCTTCCATTTTTCCTGGATCTCGCGCACCACCCTTGAGTTCAGGACGCACTTTTGGTTATGGTGCTCGTGGCAGAGGCCGAGAGGGAGATCGGGGACATGGCGGTCGTCATCTTCGAGGTCGTGGTGGACATGGATGTGGACAAAGGACGTGATAGTTCCCGCATTTGTTCGCATTGTAGTGGAACTAATCACACTATTGATTACTGTTGGCAGCTCCATGGTCGTCCTACGTGCTGCTGCTTTTATTACTGCTACTGTTGCTCCTAAGGGACAACCTTCCATCTTGGCAGCTGAGCAGCCTTTTTCAGAGAAGTCTCGTGGCAAAGGCCGAGAGGGAGATCGGGAATGTGGCGGTCGTCATCTTTGAGGTCGTGGTGGACATGGATGTGGACGAGGACGTGATAGTTCCCGCATTTGTTCGCGTTGTAATAGAACTAATCACACTATTGATTACTGTTGGCAGCTTCCATGGTCTTCCTACGTGTGTTGCTGCTTCTGTTACAGCTACTGTTGCTCCTGAGGGACAACTTTCCATCCTGGCAGCTGAGCAACCTTTTTCAAAGAAGTCTCTCATTATTTCCCGAGCAGCTTATGATGCCCTGATACGGCTTCATATTCGTGATGTTCCTACACCTTCTCATGCAGCTTCGGCCCAGTCAGGTACCGCTCTTCTAACGTTTTCCTTTACCACCTCCTAGGTCATTGACTCTGGAGCTTCCTCCCACATGACTGGTAAGTCACATCTCTTTTCCTCTTATTCTTCTTCTTCCCACTCTCAATATGTTACAGTCGCAAATGGAACACACGCCCCCATTTCTGGGATTGGTTCCATCTCCCTTTCCCCTTCCTTGCCATTGTCCTCAGTCTTGCATGTACCTCGTTTTCCATTAAACTTAATGTCTGTTAGCTCCCTTACTAAATCGTTGAATTATTCCATTACCTTTTACCCTTCTCATTGTCTTTTTCAGGACCTACAGACGAAGAGAGTGATTGGTGGGGGGCATGAGCGAGGAGGCATTTATCTTCTCAATGATACACCTGTTGCTGCTTCAAGTACCTCTTCTCTTGATCGAGACTCCATCACACGATGGCATTGCTGCTTAGGATATCCTTCCTTAGCTCGATTGAGACTTTTGTTTCCTTCCTTATCGGTTACTAAATCTTTGTATTGTGATATTTGTGAATTGTCAAAACATCATCGTACTACGTTTCCTCCAAGTGTTTTGGGAAGGAAACCTCAACCTTTTGATTTGGTTCACTCAGATGTCTGAGGACCAGCCCCGGTTACTTCCACTTTTGGTTTTAAATATTTTGTCACCTTTATTGATGTTATTCTCGCATGACCTGGGTTTACCTTTCGAAATCAAAGAGTGAAGTGTTTGATGTGTTTAAAGTGTTTTATCGTGAAGTGTGCACTCAATTTCAATGCTCCAATTAAAACCCTTCATTCTGATAATAGGGGGGAGTACTGTCCACTACTTTTTGTCCTTCTTGCAAGAACATGGTATTTTGTCTCGGACATCATGTGTTCACACCCCACAACAAAATGGTATCGCCGAACGAAAGAATCGCCACCTTCTTGAAGTCGCATGTACCCTTCTTCTTGGTATACATCTACCTAAGCATTTTTGGGGTGACACTCTTCTTACTGCCACTTTCCTTATGAATCGTATTCTCTCACGTATATTGTTTTCCAAATCCTCATTTAATATGTTGTATCCTCATGACAATCAATTTCCTTTACCCCCTAAAGTTTTTTGTTACACATGCTTCGTTCAAAGTTTGGATGGTCTTAATGATAAACTTAGTCCCAGAGTAACTAAATGTGTTTTCTTAGGGTACACTCGAAGCCAGAAAGGGTATAAGTATTGTGACCCCTCGACTCGTAAGAAATATATATCTGCCGATGTAACCTTTTTTGAAGATGTTCCTTTTTTTTTCGACTCATGGTCGATCCCTCTGTGATCCTCTTGCGAGTCAGGGGAAGCATACTGCTTCTCCCCTTCCTCTTGTCACTAGTGATCATAGGGAGACTCTTTCACCTCCCATTCCTAACCCTGTTGGTGATTTGGGTGACCCGAAGCCTCTGCGAGTGTATCATCGTCGAGATAAATCTTCACACGCTCCGCCGTCCACTCTTCCACTCACTTTGGATGTTGGCTCAGGTGATTCTCCTACCTCAAGTCTAGATCTTCTCATTGCCTTGCGCAAAGGGACACGATCATGTACTCAACACCCCATTAGTAATTTTCTTTCATATGATCATCTTTCACCGTCATTTCAGTCATTTGCAGCTTCTATTTCATCACAGGCTATTCCTCGATCTCTTTCCCACGCTCTTCAAAGTCCTGACTAAACGAAGGCAATGATGGAAGAAATATTTGCTCTTGAGAAGAATCATACTTGGGAGCTAGTTTCTCTTCCTCCAGGGCACAAACCTGTTGGATGTCGATGGGTGTAAACGATCAAGTTCCTTCCAGATGGCTCCATTGATCGCTACAAGGCCCGTCTTGTTGCTCAGGGATATACGCAGGCTCAGGGCGTGGATTTCTTCAAGACATTCTCTCCAGTGGCTAAACTTAATTCTATTCGTGTGATGGTCTCCTTAGCCGTCAATCTATCCTGGCCCTTGTTCCAACTAGATGTCAAGAATGCATTTCTTCATGGGGATCTTGCGGAAGAGGTCTACATGGATTAGCCTCCAGACTTTGTTGCTTCCCACAATCCTACGCTTGTGTGTCAATTGAAGAAGGCCCTTTCTAGGCTCAAACAGTCCCCACGTGCTTGGTTCGACAAATTCAGTCAAGCTCTCATGGAGTTTAGCTTTGTTCGTAATCATGCTGACCATTCTCTCTTTATATGTTGACGATCGACGGCCATCATGGTTCTCATTGTGTATGTGGATGATATTGTACTGTCAGGTAATAATTTGGTTGGAATGGGCGATGTCAAAGAATTTCTCAAGAACAAGTTTGAGATCAAGGACCTTGGTCCTCTTCACGACTTCCTGGGCATCAAGGTTGCTCGCTCCAAAACCGAGGTATCCTTATCCCAATGATGCGGACATCAGGCCCCACCTTGGGAAGACATGTGTTAGTTGCTTGGAGGAGATATAATCGAACCGTTGGATCGTGATGATGATGTGATCGGACCATTGGTTCATCGTGGCCCACTTTCATCACACCATCATTGGAGTGCATTGGACATCTTAGATTTGAGTTTATTTTATGCATTTTTTTACTTATTTGAGTTTCGGGTTAGTGTGGGTATGTTTTTTTCATGCAAATGTCTTTTTTTTTTTAAATTTTGTTAGTAGGGGTATTTTGGTAATTATGCTAATTCCGAATTTTATAAGGGTGTTGCCCTAAACCTTTTTGATTAGTTGTTGATTTATGAAAAAGAGCAAACCTTTGGTCGCCTCCTTCCTCTTTCCCTCTCTCATGGTGCTTCTTCTTCTTCCTTGATCTCCTTCTTCTGTATTCTTCTTGTGCCCCTCCAACTTCTTCCAGGTATTTCATCTTCTATTATTATCCTTCTAAACTTCTGTTTTGTTTATTCCCCACGATCTAAACCTTGAGAATCGATCTAAACCCTAAACTCCCAAATTCTCAAATCCCTAATCCGAGAAACTTTCTGATTCTTCGGACTAGTGATCATCATTGATCGATTGGGTATGACCATGCAAGATCGGGAGGTTCCATCCCTCGCCGGGTCCAACCTAAGCAATAATTGAATTCCATACTCCACGGTTGTGATAATGGCCCGTCCCATTACATGTTTCCTTTATGATTTTCTTAGTTTATGATGATTGATGCTAGATTTCATTATTATTATTGCTTTTATTTCCGCTGAATAATTGTGTTCATGAGCATACATCATATTTAGGGTTGTCCTGCATCAAATTTGGTATCAGAGCATAGGCTTGCATGGTTTTGTCTAGATCGAGTTATTAAAAAAATTAGGGTTTTAATTTTTAGGTTTGTTTTAGGAAATGTTCAGATTTAGAAAGTTTCCAATTTTAGAAATTTTCCTAATTTGGAGAATTTTCAGATTTAGGAACTTTCCAATTTTAGAAAGTTTCCTAATTTGGAAAATTTTCAGATTTAGAAACTTTCCAATTTTAGAAAGTTTCCTAATTTGGAAAAATTCCATATTTGAGTCGCATCATCTAGAATTAATTAGTGTCAGTTCATTGTAGTTTAAATTCATTGCATCCATATTGTGAGTCACCCAGTCCGTAGAGTCTCCCCGTAGTGAATGGAGTATAGGCGTTTGAGATCTTCAAGGCCATTAAGTGTTGTCGTGTGGCCGTCGAGACCCAATGGAAAGCCGAACTCCGATGACTTGGCCTACTTTAATGGTCACATGGACCCACAAACCTTCCTTGATTGGCTTAAAGACTTGGACTATTTTTTTTATTGGTATGATATGTCAAATTATCGTCGAGTTAGGTTTGCCAAGTGGAAATTGGAGGGCCAAGCCAAGTCGTTTTGGACAGATTTGGAGCGACGACTTGATAAAGTTGGGAGAGCCCCGATCTCACAATGGAACGAGATGAAAGAGCATTTGAAAGAAAAATATCTTCTCATCTCTTATCGTGAAAAGCCCTTGGGTTAGAAGAGAGTTGCCCCACCTTCTCATCCAAACACAGAACCAATATGGTCCCCTCCTTGTAAAGTGGTCCAACCTATCATTAAGGAAATCTCGGCTTATGAACAATTTGAGTGTTTAACACCAATTATATTTCCTTGGAAGCGAGATAATACCTTGGTAAATGGCCAGTTGGAAGAATCCAAACATGATGATTATAAAATCTCAGCTGATTCTCATCGTAGATTGCAAGAATTTCAGGGAGGAGACTATGTAATGGTGAGGATAAGGTCTAAGCGGTTCTCACAAGGTTCCATTAAGAAATTACAAGCGCGTAGTGCTGGAACATTCAAGATTGTGCAAAAAATTGGGTCCAACGCGTATCGGATCGACCTTCCATCTGAAATGGGCATTAACCCAACTTTTAATGTGGAAGATCTAGTCCGTTCCCACCATCCCATCATTGATCCATCATCTCTCTTATGGCCCTTATCTGATTTTATTTCACAACCCCTCTCACCCCTTCCTCCACCTAATATCCATAAAGAAGAAATTGAGGAAATCTTGGATGAGGAGATAGTGTTTACGAGAGACGAAGGTTTCCAAAGATACATTGTCAAATGGAAGAACAAGCCACCGTCAGAATCTACGTGGTTTACTGAAGTGGAGTTGCAGAATGTTGATCCGGATTTGTTAGAGCGCCACAAGAGTTTTAACTCGTCGGAGTCGAGTTCTTTTCAGACGAGGAGAATGATGCGGACATCAGGCCCCACCTTGGGAAGACATGTGTTAGTTGCTTGGAGGAGATATGATCGGACCGTTGGATCGTGATGATGATGTGATCGGACCATTGGTTCATCGTGGCCCACTTTCATCACACCATCATTGGAGTGCATTGGACATCTTAGATTTAAGTTTATTTTATGCATTTTTTTACTTATTTGAGTTTCGGGTTAGTGTGGGTATGTTTTTTTCATGCAAATGTCTTTTTTTTTTGAAATTTTGTTAGTAGGGGTATTTTGGTAATTATGCTAATTCCGAATTTTATAAGGGTGTTGCCCTAAACCTTTTTGATTAGTTGTTGATTTATGAAAAAGAGCAAACCTTTGGTTGCCTCCTTCCTCTTTCCCTCTCTCATGGTGCTTCTTCTTCTTCCTTGATCTCCTTCTTCTGTATTCTTCTTGTGCCCCTCCAACTTCTTCCAGGTATTTCATCTTCTATTATTATCCTTCTAAACTTCTGTTTTGTTTATTCCCCACGATCTAAACCTTGAGAATCGATCTAAACCCTAAACCCCCAAATTCTCAAATCCCTAATCCGAGAAACTTTCTGATTCTTCAGACTAGTGATCATCATTGATCGATTGGGTATGACCATGCAAGATCGGGAGGTTCCATCCCTCGCCGGGTCCAACCTAAGCAATAATTGAATTCCATACTCCACGGTTGTGATGATGGCCCGTCCCATTACATGTTTCCTTTATGATTTTCTTAGTTTATGATGATTGATGCTAGATTTCATTATTATTATTGCTTTTATTTCCGCTGAATAATTGTGTTCATGAGCATACATCATATTTAGGGCTGTCCTGCATCATATGCTCTTGATCTTCTCATGGAAACTGGCATGCTAGGATGCAAATCAGCTACCACCCCTATGGATACTTCGCATAAGCTTC
The DNA here is from genome assembly GCA_003013855.2 of Liriodendron chinense. Classification (NCBI taxonomy): domain Eukaryota; kingdom Viridiplantae; phylum Streptophyta; class Magnoliopsida; order Magnoliales; family Magnoliaceae; genus Liriodendron; species Liriodendron chinense. Next base: position 6,975,054 of record ML058339.1, on the reverse strand, counting down.
AGTCGGATGATTGTACTCTTCTATCTGATCCTGGCATGTACCGACAGCTTGTAGGTCGGCTCATTTATTTGACTATTACTCGTCCAGATCTCTCATTTGCGGTGGGAGTTGTCAGCCAGTTCATGCAAGCTCCCCGTTCTTCACATCTCATGGCTGTTTACCGCATACTCCGGTATCTTAAATTAGCCCTGAGCCTTGGCATCCATTTTCAGTCTCATGGTCATCTTCATCTTTCAGGCTATTCCGATGTTGATTGTGCGGGTAGTATATATGATCGTCGATCTACATCCGGGTTTTGTACCTTCCTCGGTGGTAATCTTGTCACGTGGAAAAATAAGAAGCAATCGGTTGTTGTGCGCTCCTCGGCTGAAGCAAAATATCGTGCTATGGCTCATGCTACACATGAGCTCGTGTGGCTTCGCTTCTTGACGAACTTGGCTATTCTCCTTCGGGCCCTATTCCTCTTCATTGCGACAATCAGGTGGCCATACATATTGCTCGTAATCCTGTTTTCCATGAGCGCACTAAACATATTGAGGTTGACTGTCACTTTATTCAGGAGAAAGTTGCCTCTAAGGAAATCACCATTCCTTTTGTTCGGTCCGGGGATCAACTTGTGGATGTTCTTATGAAGTCTTTAAGTCGAGATGTTCTTCATCATGTTCGTGACAAGTTGGGCATGATCGACATCTATGCTCCAACTTGAGAGGGAGTCTAGAGAGTATTAGTATATGTGTGTATTAGTTTGTACCTCTTTTATTGTAAGCGCATGTGCACGTCTTTTCTCTTCTCCCCCAGTGTACTATATGTTTATTCTAATAAAGCTTTGTGTGGGGGCATGTGGCTCATAACACAACATTCACCCTACAACTCTCTCTCTTCTCTTCTCTTCCCTTTCTTCTCTCCTCTTCTTCCACCCTAATCATTTAATCCTCTCCTACTACTTAATGGTGTTGTATACCCATTGACAGCCAACTGTCCACTTCCCAGAGGGGAAAGAGACCAGTGTCCACACATTAGTACGATGCATAGCTGCGGTTCCCCCTTCCATGGTTGTCCGCCTACCACCCAAGATGAGATGGCGCATCATGGTGAGAAGTGGGGACCACCTCTCAAGACAGGGCCAAAGCATGGCTGTGGAAAGTAGGACTGAGACAATGATGAGATACAAAATGAGAGATAGGGTGTAAGGTGCAAGAGTGGGTACCTTTGTAGAGACGAATGGGTAAATAAATGTTTGGTGGGGCAGCGATGATGTAGAGACTCCATTTAAAGGTGAGGGTAGGGAGCTTGAATTGAATGGTAGTTGACCATCACCATGGGTCATCGGAGCAGGTGTAGATGGCATGGAGATATGTATATCCAGAGGCCAAGGAGTCACAGGAGTACGTTCAGATAGTAACTCCCCCTCATGTGAAAATGTAGGGAAAAAAAAAAAAGAGAATATCTTAAAAAATTGTTACATCAACACTCATGTAAACGACTAGTTACGGGATCAAAATACTTGTATCCTTTTTCTGTATGTGAGTATCTAAAGAAACAACATTAAGTAGCACGTATATCTAGCTTATCTGACCGCTAGTCATTTTTCTGGACGGGCCATGCAACCAAAAAAACTGAGTTAGAAATAGGAAAGGTAAAGAATTAGGAAATGAAACAGAGCAAGGTATTTGCCCATAAAGAATGGATGATGGTTGCCGGTTAATCAAATGACGAGTGGTAAGAATCACATAGCTCTAGAAGCACTTGTGAAGATTCATGAGGGTCAAAAGAGACCTCGCCACCTCAAGGGGACAATGATTTTTTCTTTCTGCAACGCCTTTTTATTGGGGTGTGTAGGCATGTGATGTTTGATTGGTAATGCCAGCAGAGGTTAGTTACTCATGAAAAGCATTAGACAAATATTCCAAGGCATCTTCAAAACGAAGACCATTGGATCTCCGATTTGAATTGAATTTTAATTTTAGCATGAAACAATTTAAACATATCAACCACTTCATATCTATCATGCATCATAAATACTCATGTCATCCGAGGAAAGTCATTAATGAATGTAACGAAGTACCGAACTTTATTGAAACTGGGCACCCAAATAGACCCCACACATCAGAATGAACCAAGGAAAATGGGCATAACAACGATTAACCACTCCAGGAAAATAAGTAGGCGTAATGTGTTTCTCTAACCAACATGCCTCACAATTTATTGAGCACACATTTGACATTAAAGAAACAAGTTTCTTATAAGACTCAAAAGAAGAATGACCAAAGCTAGCGTGTTAGTTGACCACCTATCGGATGGTTAGAATTCTTCAATCTGTACATGGGCCATCCACATTGCTGCCTATAATGCCTATTATTTAGATAATTAAACCATGGGGCTCGTCTGCCCCAATTGTGCAAAAGGGAAACCTGAATCGCACTAGACAACCTTTTGGCCCATCCATTCTAACACTGTGATTAGTATCTCAATAAAAACACACACAAGGCAGTTCATAACTGGCAAAATGGGATTGGGCCCAGGTCATTAGCTAATGGGTCAGGCCTGGATAAGTATCGTACTGGTCCAGCCCAACAAAGTTCTGTAGCCTCAATGTAAACCGAAGGCGGGGGTGCAAATGGGCCAGGAGGGACTGGCCACAGCTTGTCCAAGCACAGCCAATGAGCTAGACATCAGTACCCAGACCCGCACTGGCCCGATAGCTATCCTTGAGCCACAAGGCCAGACCATCCTTCTGACCAAGTACACAGACCAATTGTGCAAAATGCGCTAGAAAGTCTGATTGGGACTTTTATGCCTACCCAAGCCCAGGCCCGGGTTGATTAGTAACTGGGCCTTGGGCCCAGACAATGTAAGCCGGGTTAGCCTAGTCCTGGCCCACTTTCAGCCCTATCCATATTCCAAATGAAATGAAAACCATTTTTGTCTAATGAATTGCAAAACTGATAGATATCGAAACAACAATAGATTTCGTACAAAATAAATAACAAAGCAATACGATGATTGAAGGAGAGTATGTGATGAGAATATAAGAAGATCAAAAGAAAACGAAACAAGAAAAAAGATAGGAACTGCGTTTTGGTAGTGAAGGTGTTTGTTGAAATACCTGAAAGAAGAGGAGATGGTGAGAAGGCTAGTTGAGAGCCTGAGATGAAAGTGGAAGAAGAATAGGAAGAAGAAGAGGAGGAAGACGGTAAGGAGGTTTGGCCTGTGAAGGAAGAGAAGAGGGAGAGAGAAGAAGCCATGACCGTTGTTTTGTTTTTCTGCAGATGAGAGAGTAAGGGGTGGAGAAACAACAGAGAAAAGCTTTGATACTCGGGCAGAGCGTGACGGTTGATAAACAGGCCTAATAACTTGCAATCGTGAATATAGAGGAACGTACCTTGTAGTATGGGAATCAATTTAGATGGATTTTGTAGATTGAGTTGTACCGATTTAAGTTTTTAATTAGAAGATTGATGGACATCAATGGACGGACAAAATGAAAAATTCAACGGACAGAATTTAATAAGTAAATGCCCACAAATCAGAGATGAATTTCACTTAATTATTGTGAAAAAATTTAGATTAAGATCAATCTAAATTGGCCCCGAGTTTGGTATAATATTATCTAGTTATAGAATATATGAGTGCCTAAGTATCATCTATCACACTCTTTCAGAGTAGTCAAATACTGTGGCCATAAATTACCTGGGAATTTCATACTTGGAATATAATCAAGTTAAATTGAAGTAACTTATGCTTCCTAGTTTAGGTGTATAATGAACCAAAAATCCATCTTATTTAACAGTCTTATGTAGAACGGATGGACTGAAAGAAGGAGCTTAAGAGAAATCAGTAAAATTCAATATAGTTCGATCAATCAACTAACGATCAAGCGAAATTAAACAAATATTCAAGATTAGTTGTTGGACAATTTTTTCCCTTTTCCCTTTTCGTTCGATCACCCAGGTCAATCAATCAACTACAATCGACGAAAGATGGAAATTTGTGCGTTTTGTAAATTTTGTTTCCTTACCTGTTTGAGACTTTCTTAATCATGTTTTAAGATTTGTTCATGGTATTTAAGCATGTTAAACTTGTTATTTTTCATTAATCTATCAATAAAACTCTCAAAACTCTTTTATTTCTCTTGTGGATTTGAGATATTATGGATTCAAAGTGTTTATGGTTTAAGGAAGAAGATAATCCTTACTCATCACATCCTTCCCTGTGTCAGAATCTATACTACCTAGATTAGTGGAAATTTTGTTTGACGATTAAAAATGAAAATATCCAATTGCCCTATTTTAAATGACAACTTGTCCACGAATCGAAGGTCAGGATTGTGCAAAAACTCTTATTTTTGGACTGTGGCTTAGAAATTCTGCAATTCAGTCAATTTAATTTGAGCTAAGTGTGCCATCTAAATAATTTATGGAGACCTATGTATAGAATCAATGTAAATTGAAATATCGGTTGTATGGCAACTTATATTAGGAATTCTCTGAAATTCAAAATTGTATTTGGTACATAATTCTAAGGATATTTAAGAACCTACATTTGATTAAATTAATTATAATATTCCAAACATATGGATTTAACATTTGAAAAAATGATTGTGATAAACTCATTCAAATATATACTCCGACAAAAAATGAGGAAACTTTGAGCCTCAAGTGGGCCACAAACATAAAGATCTTAAACTGATGTGACTCGTCAACATTTTTTAACCATTTATTAGATTGCCAACATTTGGGCCGTCTAGATCATCCTATTATTGGTGTGATTGAGTGATGTGGCTAATAATTAAATTGTTTCAAGGTAACCATGGATATGACAGATTAGTAGCCTGGCAACACCTTTGGTCCTTCCGTGACTCTCTGCCTTTAAAAAAGGAGCCAGCAAACGTAATTCAAACACCAAGGGATTTCAAAATGCAGCTATTTTTTGTTTGCCACCCTTTTTCTTAATGCATGCACAAACAGCAAGGTGGGATTTCATCAAAATGGGTATTCGAATCCATGAACTCATGTAGAAACTCTTGTGAGTCTACCACCAAGGCATGAGTAGCGACCCATTTTTATCACTTGTTATACAGTGCCAAACACACCAAAAAAGTGACATTATCATCAATTATCACCGAATAGACAATACAAAACTACTAGAAAATCATAGCCGTTTATCATGTGGAACTACCATGTATATTATTTTGGGTTTTTTCACCGGGGAATTATTCAAGAATTCTGATTTTACCATAAAGTGCATAAACATTTGGTAAGCACTAGAAAGTGTTTACCAGGGAATGGGTTGACCAATCACACTAATCTACTTGTTTTCCTCCTAAAATCCATTGAAACAGTGCTTCATGGGCCCACATGGTTTGTGTGTGACCTCCAACCCATTTAGCAAGTACACCTGATCTTGATGATCCGATAAACTAAAAATCTTGCAGATCCAACATCAGGTGGGCCGCATGTGCATTTTTATTTTTATGGATGGTGTAATTGTTTTTTTTTTTTTTTATGTTTGTGGCCCACTAATGATCGGATCACCTAGATTTTTTATTTATCTTAGCATGCACCTGTTGGGTATCATATGAACAGCATGTGGACCCCACAATCCTGTACTCCACTCTTTAAGAGAAACAAGTGGATGAGGACAGTTTTGGTGTCTCAACCTCTAAAAAAACATGTCATGGTACTTTCAAAATGCCCAGGTATTTTTCAGTATAACCATAATTTCTGAGTAACGCCATAGTAATATTTTCTATTATTTAGTTGGTAGTTAAAAGATCCTTAGGGGTTTGGAATGTAAAATAAATAATGGGTTCCACATGTTATGGCTAAAATGCCCTACAAAAGTGCAGGATGTGAAATGGATTGCGTCTAGTAGGGCGTTGGACCTTTTGGGTTACAAATAAGAGAGTGCCACATGCATGTGTACAAGTGCGCCCACAAGTCTTTTTGTCGCACAGCTTGGAAATTTGCATCCTCTAAATATAGCCCATGTTTTCCAACTGTAGTTAACGGATAACATGGTCCCCACAAGAAAGCTATTGGCTGGGGCTGTAACCTACCGCTTCGGATTAATGTAGACCCAAGTTTGAGCTGTTTGGATCGAACCTGCTGGGCCGCCCACTAAAATTTTGTATTTTGATCAACCTAGGTGTACTTGATGGACAAAGTGAATGTCATATTCTTGAGTAAAAAGGTGGGCCCACATAACTCGGGCGTTGTGCCCTTGTCTTACAATAGGTAAAGAGTAGATAACACAGGGACCAATCAATTCTTCTCTTCATGTGCATACACAGTAGGTTTATTACTTTCGAGAATAAATCTACCTCAAATGTGTAACCATAATTGCTTTCTTCACTACATGGAAACACACACAGAGATAGAGAAAGCTCACTAGATATGCAGATTTGGTGGGCTAAGTTAAGGGGAGAGAATAATATACACCTTATAAGATCTCTAAATTCGGTGAAATAAGATTTCTAGGAATGAGGGATTTCTCTATGCTAGCCGAGAGAAGAGAGAAAAATGTTTCAAATTAAAGCCCTACACTTATATTCTTAGACCTTCATCTTAGAGAAATTTTAATTAGAGACTAATTCCAATATCCTTTACATTATTGAGATGGACCAAATTGCCATGGCCTTTTCACATTAGAAAACCCAATCTACACCCTTTAGTTAGGTAAGTCCAGTGTGAGAACTCCATGACTATAAACTTTTTTAAGGAATGCCATTGCACTAATTCCATTTGTAGACCAAAAATATTCATCTTAATCTCCAATTGCTTGTCTTATCCATTGATTTGATCATATGCAACCTACATGTTTGAATCTATTTGTGCACACGAATAAATTCCTCATGCTCCAATCACGATGTATGCTTATCTACTTTTGAGGAAAAAATGAATTTTATCTTTGCAAACTTGACCAATTAAAATTTCTTAATTATATTAACTCTTAATAAAATCTGACAATCCATTCGAATTGGTGCCTTAGATAAGTCTCATGTGTACCATAACTATCGTGCGATGATGTGCATTCTTTCTTTAACCTATCTCCTATAACTCTATTTTAATTTGGTTGCTTTCCTAGTATGCTTTAAACCTTGATCGAATATGTACGCATGGCCTTGAGAATACACAACAAAGTAGTGCGACTTCATCGCAATCTTGTCAAGTAAAGTAGAGTAATAAGGACAAAAGAGACACCTATGAAACTATTATACTCACATAGTAACTAAACTGGAATTGATTTGTTGCTTGTAAATAATTAGTCTCACATCATATGTGGCTCAAATTACACATTGTGAATAATCAAGTGTTTATCATATACATGATCATTATGAAAGATCCTTCTAATCAACTAATGATCTATTCCCGTTGTAATATATAGGCTTACACAATTTTAATTGGGTACGGAGCCAATTGTGCCAATCCCTATGACATTTCATCTTGAGCATCTTATAAAATCAAGGTGGAGGTACACATCATATGTACATAAATCTTGATATGCATCACTCTGACGTAGGGAGGACGTGGGAGGTCGATCACCATCTTCATCACCGGTGGTTATCGAATCCACGAGAAGAAATAAAAGGATAAAAAAGGAAATAATTCTAAATAATTATTGAATAATTGATTGAATGCCTAAAATGGAATTACAATGCATGTAAATAAAAAACTAAGCCCTAGGTAAAATATTAGAATCCTACTCAAACTCAAACTCCCAGAAAACCTGATTTACTATAAATAGTAAACTTACTATTTATAGAAGTCTCTCAACCTTATTAGAACTTATGGTTTTCGCCTAAAAATAAAAAATAAAAAAAATTCAAACAGGCCCAACCATATTATTCTATTAATCATTCTAAGACTTTTTCATGTTGGGCACAAACTCTAAAACCCTAGAGATCAAAAGTTATGATTGAATTAAAACTTATTATAAATAGTAAAATTAAAAAAAAATAAAAAAAATAAAAAAAAAAACTAGTCTAATGACCGTTGATCCGGTCGAATCTTGCGATTCCGGCATGGGTAACCCGACGTAGTGGGTTGAGTGGCTAAAGTTGCTCGAGCTACCCCAAAATCATATATTATATGTCCAGAAACTCATTTCAGATTGCGAGATATGACTGTTTTACGATCCTGATAGTCCAAATCACTTCCAACCCCGACCACTCTTCTTTTGGTCCATGGGCCATGTAATAATTGGCGACCTGCTCGACATCACACTCCTATGTGCATACCTGTACATTGGTTAGTTTGATAAATAGATCCAACCTTTAATTGACGAATATTGATTACATCTTATTATGATGATCGATCTAAATATTTTTGTACATGCATTATCATGAACACAATTACATCCAAAGAATAAATACATACACGGGTTAATAATGTTTCGATAGGCCACAAAAAGTTTAACACATTGCACATGCGATGCCCTCATCATTTGTAATGAGATGAACTTTCACTGGATGAGTGGTAATTGAGTTCTCCCATCTCTCCATGGGATCGGATGATCTTGATTGCCCATCTGGTGGTGATTACCATGGACTGAGCAAAATGTACAAGCAGCATTGGAAGAATAGTTCTAACCATATACTTTTGGAGTTGAGTGTGGGTCATTGACAAGAGTGGTTTTCAATTGTTCACATGTACTACATGTATGAATGATGATGATCATTTGTTTAGGTTGAGTTTTGGTAATGACCTGTCCACTATTTGATGGGATATGAACAGTTATAATTAATGGATCATCTCTGCAGGTAGGCCTAATTAGTTTATATATGATGGACGAACGCAGGTCTCACAAAATGACTTGACTTGAATTTGACAAAGGTTTTATATATTAGGCCAGGTGAGTAGTTGAAATTATGGCCCTGGGCTCTTCTAATCACATACAAGGCCTGCCTTGGGGATCATAACGATTCATCTAGATTCTAATGGGTCCTACGATACATGGCGCATGGTGAGAAATTGTATCAAGCAAACACTGGGCCATTTAGTTAAAAAGACTTTCACTTCTAGATGGAAACTAGTACGGCTTGCTTGGTAAAAAGAGCTAAGTCTTGTAGATCCTATCTTGGTTATGCTCATCCTGATCTTTTTCAGCCCTATCATGCTATCTTGGTCTGGTTGTTCTTTATGTCGTTTGTCAAGTATTATGGAATGATCATTGAAAACTTGTCACATTTGGTGCAAATGTGGAGCTTGAAAATGTATAATAGCATGCAAAGTTGACGCAGGGAGGACGTGGTAGGTCGATCACCGTCTCCCTAACCGATAGTTTCTCGAATCCACGAGAAGAAATAAAAGATAAAAAAGAGGAAATAAATTCCGAATAATTGAATAATTGATAATTGAATGAATAAAAACGGAATTACAATGCATATAAATAGGAAACTAAACCCTAGGTAAAGTATCAAAATCCAACTCTAACTAAAACTCCTAGAAAACGCAACTTACTATAAATAGTAAACTTACTATTTATAGAAGTCGTTCAATCCTACTAGAACTCTTGGTTTTCGGCCAAAAATAGAAAGTTTTCAAACGGCCTCAACCACGCTGTTCTACGAAATATTCTAAGCCCTTTTCATGTTGGGCACTAACTCTAAAACCATACGGATGCAAAGTTATGATCGAATTAAAACTTACTATAAATAGTAAAAACGAAAATAAACTAGCCTAATGACCGTCGATACGGTCGATTCTCGCGATTCCGGATTGGGCAACCCGGCGTAGCAGGGTTGGTTGGCTAAAGTAGCTCGAGCTACCCCAAATTGATATATTATACGTCCCGTAACTCATTCCGGATTGTGAGATACGACCGATTCACGGTCCTGACGGTCCGGATCACTTTCGGCCCCGTCCGATCTTCTTTTGGTCCATCTGGCCCATGAAATAGTCAGCGACCCGTCCTACATCAAAAGTGCTTGAAAGTATACAGTGGCACATGCAGCGCATGTTTCATATGTATAACTTGGCACATGTGACAAATATGATACATGAAGGGTATAAATGTTTAATGAGCATATTTGCGGCGCTTAAAGATGGATGGTCGTGGGGTTCATTTTACATGGCAAAATTAGCCCATGTAAAAACACTTCCATGGAAAGTCTCTGGCAAAATTAGCCCATGTAAAACACTCCCACGAGGGGCTTACAAGGCTTCAACCCCATCTTGACTTACACCTAGATACATAAATCAAGTGGTAGATCGAGTGAAGATAACCTCATTTCAACACTGAGGTCTTGGTATCGATTCCCAAGTGGCGGGTGGCTAACATTACAGAGTGACTAACAGTGGGGGTGGGTGTACTAACAGCAAGGTGTGTGTGCTAACCCATAGAAAAATTGACAACCTAAGACTTGGAAGCAAATTCAAATTTACACATGCAAATGTGTGCAAATGAAAGTATGCAAAACGTGTTTGACATGAAAAGGTTGCTTTAAATGATAATTTCTTTTACTAAGAACATTAAAAACTTAGAAGGAAAAAAAGAAAGAAAAAAAAGAGTGAATATTCTAGAATAGTTGTAGATTTCACCATAAGGTCTAAGCGGATCACTAAAGTAGCTTGAGCTTTACTTGTTTTCCCATTTGAGTGTGAGCAAGTTATCAATTCTCCAAAAAGTCGGCGCAAAACAAATGATTCCATTCATTTCATCAAGGAATTAATAAGTAGGACATCAATTCCTTTGTTGAAAATTATTCAGTGTGAACATATATATTTTCAAGGCACCGAACTCTTGCAACATTTATGGTGTATTGAAACTAGCAACACTCAACCAAAAAATGGATCACACACTTCATTATCTATCATTGCTTGATCTTGTATTAGTATAGTTCATTGACAGTGTTTTGGAGTAAATGATAGTGGACAACAGAAATTAACAAAAGCACATTTGAATGCACAATCGAATCAAATTGCAGATTAGCTTAGCTAAATCCATTTTAGAACGAGCCTCGTGCTTTAAAAATTGAGAAGTTTTGGTACCTATTTCATATATGGCTTAAGCAATGGAGGCAACACTGGCCTCAATAACTAGAGCGAAGGGAGCAGCAATGGAGAAAGAGATAGCGGCAGTAGCATAGAGAGTCATGAAAGTAGAAATAGTGGCTAAAATGTTATTACTTTCAAGCAAGACTTGAAAATGGCAAAACTACAATGTTCTGGTTGGTTACTCCTTATGAATTCTAGGAAATATGATATCTTTAGTCATCAGTTATTGCACTGAGTGTTTGCAATTTAATTCATGTAACCTGCAAACACAGCCTAAGTTTATAGCACATGACTATAGCGGCTCACGTTAGCAATATAGACATGAAGAGAGGAACTATACCAAAGTTGAATAAGGGCTTGATAGGGTGTGGGGCATTAGGGCCAGACTCTTGTGATGTGATAGCTTGAAACCATTTCAAAAATGGTGTCAACTCGTTCCCGGCCGTACACACGCTATAATTATGTGGCGATTCAAACGATTCAAACGGCATAATTATGGGGCGATTCAATCCGCGTTCATGCCTACGAAAAGCCTTTCGCAGGCATCTCCTGCGCTAGGAATCTATGTGGGGCCCACTGTAATGTTTGTGATAAATCTACGCTGTCCAACCGTTTTGTGAGATCATTTTAGGCGTTGCAACAAAAAAAAAAATGGATTCAAGACTCAAGTGGGCCACACTAAAGCAACAGATGGGTAGGGAAATTCCTACCGTTGAAACCTCTACGGGTCCACGGTGATGTTTATATGCCATCCATTCCGTTCATAATGTCATTCCTACTGAGATGAACTGAAAAAACAGATATTATCTTGATTCGAAACTTCTGTGGCCCCACGAATATTTCAACTGTGGAAGTTTAATTGTCACGTTTTCGGCCCACTTGAGTCTTGGATCAGGTTTTTTTTTTTGTCGTAATGTCTAACATGATCTCATAAAACAGTTGGACGGCGTAGATTTCTCACAAACATCACAGTGGGCCTCACCTAGATTCCGAGTGCAGGAGATTTATGCGAAAAGGCTTGTCGCAGGCAATCCGCCGTCCCAATTCCATGACCCAACTGTCGATGGAGCAAAATCAAAAGGTGCGCCGAACATATGATAGTAACCATCTGATTTTTTTTTCTTGGAATTCAGACCACTCGATATTTTACTTTGAAACGTCCATTTGATATCCATTGATTGTTGATGAGTTTGACCTATCAAGATATGCTTAGTCCACAATGCCGCAAAAACTACAGTGTGGGATGCCTCCCCTACCATACGCATGCATGTATGTCGAGTCCAAACCGCACAAATAGCGGGACCCACTTTAGATATATTATAAGGGAAAAGTTGTACTTAAGGTACAGTACTAACTCTTAGTTCGAGAAGGAGTGGATATCTAATCTATGGTAAATTAAAAGGAGCAAATTATGTAAATTCAAGAGTTCTTATTTATTGTTTTTTTTTTTTTTTTTTTTTGGGTGGGGGATGGGTGGGGGGGAGATTAGGAATCGATAACAGGACCTCACTGTTGAAACGAGGATATCTTCGCTGTGTCTACCACTGTCCCAAAGTTGTGGGAGTAATTGGAGTTTGAAATTATGTAATTAGTTTAATCTTGGGGATATGTCCCATCTATACAATAGATCCTATTATTGGGACCGGATTTGGCATTGCACCATTCATTGAAGCAATCGGCTCACAAATTGACAAAAACCTCTTCTATTGCATGAGATCCATGAATGGGTCTACAAGACCAAACATAATCCTTGAGCAAATTAGATACACTTGTGTTGGAAATTTATGCCGAAAACTCAATTTTCCTTTTGAGAAATCAAAAGCAATAAATTCTATTATAAAATTATGAGATTATATATTTACTTACTTTTCTCAAAGCAAAAGAAATCTTAATAAAATCTTAATCATCTATTTCAATAGAAAATTCAAAAAACACTACAACATCTTTGAATCCTATCACAATCATACATGCTTTCAAAAGAATTGAACTTCAACAATATTTAATGATACCATCTTAGATTTGTTGGAAAGCTAACTCAATAGACTTTAAAAAGGGACCAACGTAACACTATTTTCACTTCATTTGATGCCCAAAATTGGATTGCAAGATACACAAGGAAGATACACTCCTCTCACTTCATATATATATATATGAAAAGGTAGTATGAGGTTGACCCCAGTGCAAAGCTTCCCATGAGGTCGAGCTGTGTGGGCCCAACGTGATGTGGATCAAACATCTACCCATTAGTCAAATGCACCCTTCCATGTTGGGCCATGGGTAGAAAAATTAGGCCAATCCATGAGTTAGGTGGGCTACACCTCAGACAATAGTTGAGAGTGGATGCCCACCCATTAAAACATTGTTGATTGTATATAGGGCCCTTTGAGACGTTCACACATCCAGCTCATCCCTTGTGTGTGTACCCATCAAATGCACGGTGTTAATGGTGGGGCCCACACAGCTCGACCTCGACCTCATAGTACCATTTCCAGATATATATATATATATATATATATATATATATATATATATATATATATATATATATATATAGAGAGAGAGAGAGAGAGAGAGGAGAGAGAGACTGACTGTGTTCACCTAGTGGATAACTTCTAACTTGCTGAGTACATAGGATATCCAACCCATTCAATAGATTGACCCCGCCATGAGAAATACTTCATTAAAAAATTAGCCCTATCCACTGATCAAGTGGACCACACTTGTATTTTTCTCTTTATTAATGGCTATACACTATTTTCTATGGTGTGGTTCACTTGATGGGGCTAATTTTGTACCAGGTGATCCTTATGGTGGGGCCAACATATTATGAGGATTGGATGTCACAGGCACTTCACAGGTTGTAAGCAATCCACTCTGGTTCAACCAGTTGGACTTGTACCTGCGTGTGTAAAACTAAAAATTAGGAGAAAATCTTCATAGAAAATTTATATTCTAAGTCTCATATAACACTCTTGACATTAGATTCACCAAAGTGGCCACTTGTTCATGTGATTATGATCATGGTCTTTCAAGGTCAAAGATGGTGACCCAAATAAGCAAGTAGGATCCCTAAAAAATCTGGACCTTTAAAAGTTAGATCATAGGTTATTCGAACGGTGGATAATGGGTTCGGAGCCTTTACCTTGTTGGAAGACTCTGGAGTTTCAACAAGAGGTCCAGGTTTCGAAACCCATCAGGGTAGTGAAACATCTCCCACTGCTAACCGCACTAGTGGGTGCGACGTATGACTGACCGGTGCGTGTGTACCCCGATTAACTGAGTGTGTGTGTTGCCTGACTAACAAAAAAAAAAAAAAAACGGTGGATAACAATTTGGCTTGAGGTAGGTAGCACGGGTCTACCCACCATAGTGGTAGTACCACGCCAACAACCCATCTTTCCATAATGGATCAGATTATGGCAGGTCACAACCGTACGTTGATCCACTCTACACATGGTACACGTGTACATTTTTTCAAACTGGGCATCAATGTGTATTTGGCATTTTCTCAAAATTTACATTGATAGAGAGTGGAGCTACCAAATTGGGCCTGAGTAAAGGTAGGGTTCGGTCCAGGATCAGGGTCACCCCAAGCCCAACCCATTGAGTAATCGGGCCAAGAAACCTTGTTCTAGCATTACCAAAACCTATTAATAAGTGACCCAACCCGACCCACTTAAAATTTTTAGAGCTTGAACTAATGACATAGGGAGGGACATGGTGAGGTTGATCATTGTCTTCCTTACAAAATAACTACTGAAGTAAACCCAAATCCACAGGCAGCGTCTCCAATCCGCGAGAGAAAGAACAATTCAAAATAATAATAGCGTTAAACACTAACAATCATCTTAAGCAACCTTAAATACTCCTACACAAACTCTAAAACGAATTAGTGAGAGTGCAATACAGAAATGAAAAGAAAACAAATAAATCTTACAAACTGTGACCTCATCCACTTGTCGACCCTGATTTGGTCAACCGGTCGAAGTTGAGTGTCAACGACATGATCGATACGATCGATTGATCGGTCGAAATGGTCGAAAACTATGTAGAAAGTTCAGCCCCCATTCTGTGAAAAATCAGGAACTTTCGATCTGTTGACCATTGTCATCAACCAGCTAAAACACCAGAAGTTGTCTAGAGAGTTTGGACTAAATTTCAGGGCAATTTCAGCAGGTGTTTGATTGTGGTCGACCGGTTGACCAGGATTTTCGACCTATCAAGTTAGGCCGCTGATTGTCGAGTCTTCTTGAACTTAGGTTCCTTCTCCGGGTCCATCCTCACCATAAATGTATCTGTGACTCATTTTACATCACCTGACCTGACCCAGTCCATTTAATTGTAACTGGGCTGGGCTCAACCAAACCAACCGACTCAACCCAAACCTAAGAATGCAAGCTCATGTGCTATATGGACAGGTTGGGTTGGGTTGATCTAACTCCATCCTGACCCACTTAAATAAATGGGCTCAATTTCTAGTCCAAGCCTAATCTGCCACCCAACCCTGCATGGCCCAAACCCAATTGACCCGTGGGTCGCCCGGACCCATTGCCACACCCACACGAAATGGATGGTTGAAAAGAAAATGGTCAAAAATTAAAAAGTGGACAGCCTAAAAGTAGAATTCGTAGTCAATTGTTTGGTAGAGTACTAGCAAATCGTCCCGATCATCCATTCACTACGCGGTTGGCATGCGTGTAACATCGTTGGGCCCACTATAGATGGGTGATGGCCCAAAAGATACACTGATGAGATGATCCTAGCTATCCACTTGGCATTCATCAAATGGACAGTCCACAAGAAAAAAGAGAAACTTGGGTGCATGTTTCCAAGGTCGATGGCCAATGTTCAACGGTTATGATCACTTGATCAATGTGAGTTGTGTATTCCACATCCACAGTGGGGCCCACAATATAAACGGCCCGGATCAAAATAGTATGGCATGATTCTATGCTAAAGGTCAAACTTTGTGAAACGGTTTGACTGGGAGACCAAGATTGACTACCATGATCCAATGGTCAGCTTTTCTCCAAACCTGTAAAGGGCAGTGGCCCAGCGATCAACTTCATGTCTTTAATCCTTTAGTCAAAAAAAGTGGCTTGATTGTCAAAAGCTCAGAGAGTAGTTGTATTTTCTCAGCCTTACCATCTAGAAATTTCATGCAACTTGCAACGAAATTGGGTGTAGTACTGCAGTACAGTAATCAAGAAAGTACAAGGGTCCTCACACTCCATTAACTGCAAGTGCAGCCCTGGCTAGGTGATCCAAACCGTTGATCTGATTAGTCCCATTGTAGATTGGGAATGTTTCAAAAATAATCCGAGTTGAAAGATTTTACAAATGGATGGTTAAGGGACAATGCTTCAACTGTCCGGAAAAGGGCTAGATTTTGGATGCCCAGGATCTTTAATATTGAAAATTTTGTGGGTTTCCACCGTCCATGTTTACCCATCAGTTTGATGGTGCTGATCGCTAAACAGGCGTCCCACTTGTACGAAATGGGCGCATCTGAACCCTACAATCTCTCTACAATGATAGTCTAGTTGACTATAGGGAAGCTGCTGGGCAGCTTCTAAAGAATCCTGTGAAATTGAGAGTAAGCTTCTCATTGTTGGTGACGATGTGTTTTGTTGGTGAAGTAAACTGTAGGATCTTACGGTGGACCCTTATTATAAGGAAAATTAAAAAATTAAAAATAAAAATAAATAAAAAAGGAAAGGAGGGGTTGTGGACGGCCAAGATTAATAACTAGGGTAGCCCTTTTTTCTTGAATCTTTTACATACATGTGAAGGTGGAGAGTTTTGCCACAAAATTACTCAAGAATTCTTATTTCACAAAACAAATGACTTATTTGAAGACCAAAGGGCTCCTTTGGATTTTAAGCACATGAGTATGCTAGAAGTAAGCTAACATGGATAAAATACTCATCCCTCAAATATGTTTGGTATATCCTTAATATCCATCATCCATATGTGGGGTCAACCTTTGAGGTGGACCATTCATTATGTTGGCCTTCATTGACTTGGTCTTCAATGTGAATTGTCCATCATATGGTGCCTACCTTCAATATAGATTATCCACCTTGCCAGGCCCACCTTAATGTACTCTGTCCAGACTTGGATTGCGTCCTTCCTTGATATGGAGGCAAAGCGTCCATACTGACGCTGTGGATGGGCCGGCCGTGATGTATCTGTTTATCCTTGCTGTCGATCTCTTTTATATGACCATTTTAAGCCCATTAGACCAAGAATAAGGCAGATCCAAAGCTCAGCCGGCCACACCAAAGATGACTCTTGCATTTAATGCTAAGGAGCATTTAATGCAACCAAGCTCACCCTTTGGTGTGGCCGGACTTAGCGTTGGATCTGCCTCATTCTCTCTCTCATGCCTAAAATGATCATAGAAAAAGGATGGACGGCAGGAATGACGCAATCATCTTCCATGCTATCCATCATGCAAGGCCCACCTTGGATGTGGACATTCATCATATCGGACATTGGATGTGGACTGCCCATCATGAGGGGGGCACCTTTAATGTGGAACTTCCACCATTAGGGGCCAACCTTGATGTGGAGTGTCCTCATGTGGGGCCCACCTTGATTTATGGTTTATCCATCATGTGGGTCTCATCGTCAATGTCATTGTTCATCATGCGGGGCCATCTTCAATATTCACCGCCCATCGCATGTGAAGGCCAACTTTGATGTGGACCATCCTTCCTGTGGAGTGTCCTCATGTGGGGCCCACCTTGATATATGGTTTATCCATCATGTGGGTCTCACCGTCGCTGTTATTGTTCATCATGTGGGGGCCATCATCAATATTCATTACCCATCGCATGTGGAGGCCAACTTTGATTTGGACCATCCTTCTTGTGGAGTGCCCTCATGTGAGGCCCAACTTGATATATGGTTTATCCATCATGTGGGTCTCACTGTCAATGTTATTGTTCATCATGTGGGAGCGATCTTCAATATTTACCACCCATCATGTGGAGGCCAACTTTAATGTGGACCATCCTTCGTGTGGAGTGTCCTCATGTGGGGCCCACCTTGACATATGGTTTATCCATCATGTGGGTCTCACCGTCAACGTTATTGTTCATCATGTGGGGGCCATCTTCAATATTTACCACCCATCATGTGGAGGCCAACTTTGATGTGGACCATCCTTCTTGTGGACCCCACCTTCGAGTTAGGTTGTCTATTATGTGGGGCCAACCTTAGATGTGGGTCATTCATCATTAGGAATCAACCGATGACATAGGCCGTCTGTTAAGTAAGGCGCACCTTGACCATCATGTGGGGCCTACCTTCAATGTCCACCATCCACCTTTGATGTGGACCTCCATCATGTGCCCCATCTTTAATATGGGTTGTCCATCATGCAAGGCTTCCCTCAGACGTAGGCTACTCATCATTAGGGACTGACCTTTAATGTCGACCTGCCCATTATGTGGGGCCCACCTTGTTGTGAGACATCCATTATGTGGCCTCACCATTAATGCTAATTATCCATCTCATGGGGCTCCATCATGTGAAGCTCGCCTTTGATGTAGACCGTCCATCGTGTGGGTCCCACCTTCAATGGGGACCGTCCATCATGTGGGGGCTACCTTTGATATGTACCATCTGTCATGAAAATATGAGAAAAAGTAGAAAAGTTAAAAAGAATTTTTTTTTACCAATGAGTGTAAGTAATTTTGAAGTGTTAAATTATTTTTAAGAAAACTGCTTATTAGATTAATCTAAAAAAGTAATTTATTTATTGTGATGAGTTAAAAAAGTTAATTGTGGAGTTACATTCTTACATACCCAAAATGCACTTCTCTGGGTGTAAAATGAACGAAATGCAGATAATTATCATCATCATTATGAAAACCTTAACCTAATTAATTGGGGTCGATTACATTATTATCATCCTCATATATGTCTAACGTGGGCTTACCAACAACCTAACATAACCTCCTCCATTATCGAGGCTGGATACCGGTAGTGAGAGTATACAAATCCTACAGTGCAATCCATTAATCCAGGTTGTTCATTAAGTTTACAGAGCATTCCATGGTTTATCATGCACACATCATAATATTTAACAAATATAACCAATTTAAGTCATCTAATGCAATCGTTTTCACTGCATTCTTTGATGGGGTGTGTTCCTCCACAGGAGTAAGGAGAGATATTCTTGAACAGGGTTGTCGATGAATCGACCACCCTGATCGTGCGACTGAGAAAAATCACAAATTCACAGTGAACTGTCTAGACGTTTTTGGACAGTTTCAGGTGACCGATCTTTAGGTCGTCAGGTGACCAAAGGTGAGGTCGGGTGATGTTGATCGACCAACCGATCAACCGACGGTTTGTGCAGTTTAGCATGTTTTAGCGGGTTTTGTTTCTAATTTCGGATGATATGTTATATAAGCATTGTTTGTGGAATTAGGGATGACCTGACACTGTTCTAGAGAAAGAGATAGCGTGTAAAGAAAGAGAGAAAGAATCTAGATTGAAGAGAGAGAGAGAGAGAGAGAGAGAGAGAGAGAGAGAGAGAGGAGAAGAAGAAGAAGAAGAAGATGAAGATGAAGAACAAGACCGGGTTCATGAAATTCATCAACATGGTGGTCTGCGTTCATAGCAGCTTCAATGACAATTTCTAAGGGTTTGTCAATCCTTGTTGGTGAGATCTCTCCGTTACTTATTTTCTTTAATTGTAATCCAAACATGGGTGAAGATATTGGATCCAAGCGTTGTTATAAACTCGTGATCATTGTATAATATGTTCTTATATAGTCGATTTGTTGACTGGACTAGGTCCCATGGTTTTTACCTCTATTACTAGAAAGTTTTTCATGTAAAAATTGTTGTTATGTGTGGTGATTGTATTTTTTCATCTTAGATATTTGGAGGTATTTTAAACAAATCAAATATTTCATTATTTTGTGAGTTGGGGACTTGTGAGATCCATTAGTTTGTGCATCATTCCCCAACATTATTTAGTGTAAATGTTTTTACCACAACGGTGCAAATGGTTCATTCTAGAACTCACTGTCATTTGTTGATGAATCCAACTCCCCGTTATTTAGTCCCATGCCTAAAAAGGTCAATTAACTGTTCTTGCTAGATTTTAGCATTGTGTGATGCACGTGGGGTGGAAATTATCTAGTTCAAACCTTTTCACCACATTATCTAGTGCTAACATTTTTACTACAATGTAATGGAAATGGTTTCTTCTAGGCCCCACCCCACCATCATGTGTTGATGATTCTGACCATCAAACAAAGTCTTAATCAATTATCTGAGCATTGTGTGAGACACGTGTATAACATCTAATTGGTCCAACGAGTACATCCCACTAGGACGGTCAGACTAGCAAAAAGGAAAATAAATAAATAAATAAAAGAGAGAAAAGAGAGAAGAGAGAGAGAGAGAGAGAGAGAGAGAGAGAGAGAGAGAGAGGGGTCAATCCAGTCATTGAGTGTCCATACATGAATTTAGAGTCATTGAGTGTCCATACATGAATTTAGAGTATATGTGGGTCGTGTGCATCATTTTTATGGTGTGGCTCACCAGATTTTGTCAAACAACCACTTCTCTAAAAGATTGAGCCATGGGCGTGAATACATTGGGCAAGGGTGGAGGCATACTCAACTCACACCTAAATAACCCAAAAACTCTCGGAATTCGAACACTTGACCTTTTTCTTTGATACTATGTCAAATAACCACTTGATGTAAAATAAGTGTCCATACATGAATTTAGAGTATATGTGGGTTGTGGGCATTATTTTTTATGGTATGGCTCACCAAATTTTGTTAAACAACCACTTTCTCTAAAAGATTGAGCCATGGGCGTGAATAAATCAGGCAAGGGTGGAGGCACACTCAACTCTCACCTAGAGGTGGACAACGATCCAATCCGAGTCGAACAGGACCAGATCGGATTGTTTAACTGCTTAAATGGGTGTGTTCGAACAATGTTTGAACAAACATTCGAACTGTCTCTGTTTGAACTCAATTTGGTCTAGCCAATCATGTTCGAACATGTTCGAACATATGGATTTCGAACAATTTTTACGAGTTCGAACAAGTTTGAATAATGTCACTTTTTTCGCTTGAAAATATTTTTTCTACTACTGAATAGTAAATACCGATTTTTTCGTTCTATATGTCCCACCATGATGTACTTGTTTTATCCACTTCGTCCATCCATTTAAACAGCTTATTTTAAGGCATTAAATAAGAAATGAGGTAGATACAAAACTCAAATGAACCACACCACAGGAAACAGTGAGGAGAATGATGTCTACCATTGAAACCTTCCTAGGCTCACAATCACTTTTATTTGTCATCCACCCTTCTTCTCCTCTCTCTCTCTCTCTCTCTCTCTCTCTCTCTCTCTCTCTCTCTATATATATATATATATATATATATATATATATATATATATATATATATATATATATATATATATAATCGAGTCGAACGAATGAGTTGACTTGATCGAGTCGAACGAATGAGTTGACTTGAGTTGAGTCGATCAATATTCAAGTTGAGTTCGAGTTCGAATCGAGTCGAACAGGACTGTGTTTGAAATTGAATTGAATTTTTTTTCGAATAAAGTTCGAACAATAAGACTTTCTATTCGAACAGGGTTTTACCGAGTCGATCCGAGTCGATCCAAACGGTTAAACTTAGTTCGTGTCCAGCTCTACTCTCACATAAACAACCCAAATACTTTCGGAATTCGAACACTAGACCTTTTTCTCTGATACTATGTCAAATAACCTACTTGATGTAAAACAAGTGTTCATACATAAATTTAGAATATATGTGAGTCGTATGCATCATTTTTTTATGGTGTGGCTCACCAAATTTTGACAAACAACCACTTTCTCTAAAAGATTGAGCCATGGGCGTGAATACATCGAGTAAGGGTGGAGGCACACTCAACTCACACCTAAACAACCCAAATACTCTCGGAATTCGAACACTTGACCTTTTTCTCTGATACTATGTCAAATAACCACTTGATGTAAAACAAGTGTCCATACATGAATTCAGAGTATATGTGGATCGTATGCATCATTTTTTATGATGTGGCTCACCAGATTTTGTCAAACAACCACTTTCTCTAAAAGATTGAGCCATGTGCCTGATTACACCAGGCAAGGTGGAGGCACACTCAACTCACACTTAGACAACCCAAATACTCTTGGAATTCGAACACTTGACCTTTTTCTATAATATTATGTCAAATAACCACTTGATGTAAAAGCTCCGGCCATTAGATGATGCTGTATCATTGTATATCAATGGACTTGAACACTTTCTTTGGACCACCTTTGGAATTTTAAAAAGGCAAGGCCTTTTTATTATTTTGTAAAAATCAAAATTCTTGAGGAAATTGTGATACAATTTTGAGAAAAACAATGGATTATATTTTTCATGTGGTTTTATTTTTAAAATTAAAATTTTGAAAGTGATATTTACGCCCCTACTTTTGATAAACACACACCTCTCATTCATCCTTTTTCTTGGGTATCATATGTACAAGAATCTAAACATCAGTCCACATTTCACATTGTTTTATGGTTAGGTGACTTACCAAAAGGGAATGATATTGTCAGTCTCGTTTTACCCAAAAAGGGAGGACCCCACTTCTAGCTAGTGTATTCAAATCATGGTTTTTTTGACTCGTTGAGGGCCCTGCTTCTAGCTAGAATATTGAAACCATGGTTTTTTTGGCTCATCGACTCATCCTGACTCGTTGGGTGAGAGTCAATTCGTGACTCGCCCAAGTCGGTGGTGAATCGGGGGGACTTGTGGTATCGACTACAGCCACAATCCATCTTGAATTGGACAAGGTTGGCTGGGCTTACCATTCAAATACTCAGCCCACCAATATTGAATACAACTAGCCAGGATGGGCTCACTTATCAGGCTCACCCAAGTCAGTGGAATTTCTCATATTAGACCTAAAAATAAAGCCCAGGTCCAATTCATGGACTCAATCCATGTCCAGCTCAACTCATGTGTTGCCTTACAATGGGCGCGTTTGAGTGTATCCCCACAACCTGATTTGGAATTTGAAAGACAGCCGTTTGGATAGTGCACATTTTTGTGAATTTGAAACCCAAAAATACATTTCAAGTCTAAACTTGCAATGATGCCGCATGCAGGTTTGGGCCACGGACAACCGCCGTTCTAATCCTTCCATCCAAACATGGCACATGGAATCCCATCATTTTCATCCGCCATCGTAGGGAAGAAGAAAGAATGGCCCCGACATTGACAAACATCACACGCGGAGCGAACCGTCATGCCGGTAGACTTCAAACCACATGCCACACAAGTGTGGTCCACACATTAAACGACCCATATTTTCACTAAGCTGACTTAATAAAACTACACTATAAGCAGCTTCCTTGAAGCATCATACCAATGAAGAAATTTCTAATTTTCCACTAAATTCTACTTAAATGTTGCTTTAACGTCGTAAATGCACTTAAAACCCGGGACGTATAAGTCCATGTCAAGGAAATGATAAACAAAGATCTGGCCAGATATTGTTTTGATTTTTACGGCTTTGGTTTTTGTTTTCAAATGAACGGTCAGTCGTCGATGACTGTCCATTTCATTTGATTACTTCCACTCAATCTATTTCATGGCCTTGAATTTCCACGTACTTTTGAAAACTTCCATAGCAATTTATTGTATCTTTGGTCAATGAAATTCCTTCTAGAATTTATTATGGATGGTGACTAGAAATAAGATTACGTTTTGGTAACTAAGAGATTAGGTGGTCCCGTTTGGATGTACCGTTTATCATCAATGCAATCCACTGTTATTGCATTTTGGGTTTTTGGGCATGTTTGGCAGTCCTTGGTTTGCAGGTTATTCGGTATAGTTGTATTAGTGGACAGTGGATTTGGGCCGTTGATTGAGTTGGCCTTACCATCGATGATGGTCTAGGTCTACAGTTCAAAAACTACACCGATCAGGAAGATAGAATTAACCATCACTATTCCCTACTGAGTGTCCAATTTTGTGGTCCATCCAAGATGGCCCACCTAATATTAAGAATATATGGACCTTCAAAATCAGTGGGAAATGTAAGGCCATAATTGAACCAGCAAGCCCATATTATTTAAGATTGAAGACCGTTGAAAGCGTGTTTCTATGAAAGGGAATGCCTGTGTGTACTATGTACGTTAACCACACATCGCGTGGGGTGGAATTTTCTTCAGGAGAAATGCTAACATTCGAGTTGGGTGAGTTTATGATAGAGAAAGGTGGGTTGGGACCCGCTTGTGTGAAATCAGGGCCATTCCATTAGGTGGGCCCACTGTGAACAACCCCTGGCCCAAAAATGAGGGCCAAATGTGTACATTGAATGCCGGCTACCTTTGGTCTTTTTTTTCTTTTTCTTTTTTCGTTTCCTACTACGTATTTTCTCTTATAAATGTGTGACCCACCTACTGAATGAACAGAGAATTTTGGGCCAAGGCATTTTCACAATGGACCCAACCTGTTGAATGGTCCACATATAGTAGACGTGTGTCAAGGCATCCTGTGCCGTGAATCACCTCTTCAATCTGGACTAGTGTGAATGACCATGTTATTTTTCTTTGCTTGACTGAAAAATATCCATAGACTTTAAAGGAATTAATGGACAGGATTGAAATGGGACAGCTTGGGAATGTGGCTACATGGCCACTAATTCAGCCGTATGTTGATTGATGATGGTGATGCAATAGTCCAACCCATTACCTGATTCCTGCTTTTAATCAAAAGAAATATCTCTCTAATTAATGAGGAACCATCACATTCACATACAACCGTATGTTGATTGCATGCTATGCTTACTATGCTCCCCTGTTTTTCCTTCCAACATGGGGCATCTGGAGAACATCTAAGCCATGCAAAAGGTGGGCCCCATCATGAAGTTCCCCTGGCATGAAAATCAAAACAATCGATTCACCAGGTGTGCCTCAAATGTACCTTTGCTCTGATGAATAGACACCCATTGATTTAAGGGTGTGGCCCATCCGATGAGTGGTTTGGCCCGGGCTTCATGCCAGGCGATCATTGATGACGGTCCCCACCTTTCTCATGGCTAAGATCCCTACAAATGTGATAGATTGAATATATGTGATCATTCCTCATATCACCTATAATTAAGAATGGATAGTGATGGAAGTGGGCCATTCATGGATTGTAATAAAGTCAATCCAATTCTAACAAAAGGTGGACTCGATTTAGACGACTTTTTACATTGATTTAATTCCTAATTGGTTGATGGGTGGATATTTAATGGACGGTTAATATGAAAAGAATTAATAGTCCGAATTCAAGAAACAAATGTTTCGAATAGTTAAATCAATCTGCTTTTTGGTTGATTTAACTATTCAAACCTAATAAAATGGGTCTTTGATTGATGTAACTATTCCAACCTAAATAAAAATGGGTCCGTTGGTTTTGTACGGTTTGATTGTGCCAAAACGTGTAATATGTACAATTTCAAAGCTCATAATTTTCAACAATCTATCCTTATCTCCCATGAGATGTTGCAATCCACATCCTTTTCCTTCCTACGTGAGTTGCACAAGGCCATCTGCTGGTACATGCATGACAAAACCACACACAAGCATGTTCACATACACACACACACACATGAAGTTTAGTAATTCCCATGCGGTACACGTGGAAATATTGAACGTGAACGTCTCATATGTGTAGTTGCCAATCCAATCAAATAAGGCCATATGTGTAAATTGAGGGCTTGTATTTGGTTTTTGTGTGAGGGTATGATGCGCAAGTGTGTCAAAGTCTACTCAACTCAAGGTTTGATTGAATTGCTAGTGTTCCCCGCATTGAGACGGATAGATTAGAGACTACTCAATATAGTGTTTGGTTATCTCTTAACCACTGATTGCACTTAGCATTTAAGTGATTTGTGAAATAGTAAGAGTTAGGCCAATCCAAATGAATTCCCTACAAATGTGATAGATTGGCAGGAAAGAGAAGCAAGCATTGTTAGCATGCTCCGATTGCATGTATGTGATCATTCCTCATATCACCTGTTATGAAGAACAGATAGTGATGGGGAGTGGGCCATTCATAGATTGTAACAAAGTCAATCCAATTCTAACAAATGATGGACCCCATTTAGACGACTTTTTACAATGATTTAATTCCTAATTGGTTGGATATTTAGTGGAGGGCTAACATGAAAACAATCAATGGTCTAAATTCAAGAAACAGACGTTTCAAAGTAAATCAATTGATTTAACTATTCGAACCTAAATAAAATGGGTCCAATGATTTTGGACAGTTTGATTGTCTTAAAATATGTAATATGTACAATTTCAAAGTACCAAAGTATCAACAATCTGTCCATATCTCCCATGTGTTATTGCAACCCACATCCTTTCCCTTCCTGAGTTGCACAAGGACCACCGACTAAGTACATTTATAACAAACCACACAAACATGTTCACATGTACACAGGTGAAGTTTGCAAATTCCATACACCTACATAATTCCGCATGCGGGACACATGAAAATATCGAACATGAGCTTGAGACGTGTGAGATGTGAGCTTTCAATAATGTGTAAATGATGCTTAGATCTTCTACTAAAAATATCAGATGATTTGACTCTTCGGTAGGGCCACCGGTCAAATTTTTTTTCTAGCCATTCATTTATTTTGTTATGTTATGGCTCACATGAGGTGAGAAATGGGCCAAATTTTATTCCACAAGATCTAGATACTGTATCACACCTAGTGAAAAACTCGTTTCTCACATGGGTCACATTACGACACATCTCGTCCATATGCGGATGCATATATAGGGCTCCCACTCGCGCGTCGGTTTAACGATCCTCCACACACATATGCCTTGATATTTTGAGGAACTAAGAGCTTCTCTCTCTCTCTCTCAAGCTGCTTTGATTGATATCCTTGTAGCGGGCAAGATGGGATCAGAGGGATGGCCTTAATGTTTGCAAACTTAATAAATTCTCATCCCAAGGATAAGGAAAAATAAATAAAATAAAAAAGCTAAGATGATAAAGACAATCAGTTCAAATGACTTTTAAAAGGAAAAAAATGGGATGCAATCATGCCTTTTTCCTTATCCTTAGAAGAGTACTCTAACCAATCCCCACAGGAAAGGGCTTAACTTTTACTATCTCTCCTCTATTGTCTCTGTGATACCTAACTTTGAGGTCCACCACTTTGAATTTTCTTCAAATGTGGTTGATAGAGAGCCCACCTCCCACTGGATTGCAAGTCTATCTTAATGCATTTAATCAGTGCCTCCCTATACCTACATAAATACATAACGACTCGCGCGGTCCGGTACTAGTACCACGACAACCTACGGTGATAATAGCTATTGTGGGGCCCACTTGATGTATGCATTTGACATGTTGCATTTGTCGTATCAGTCCCTCGTGCTCATTGTAAAGCCCAAAATTAGGCTAATCCAAGAGTTAGGTGGGCAACACTACAGGAACATTGTCAAATCATGCCTAAAACCTCTAACTTCACATGGTGTTGCCGACTTAAGTTCTAGAATACGATGGGATCATTCTTCATATTGGGAATTAATCTAGATCACTGTAACTATGGTGGTAACAACCCCTATGTACCCACCATGATTTGGTGATGACATCCTCACGTTGTCATGTTTGGGCATGGGCTAAAAAATCAGACCAATCTATAACTCAGGTGGGCCGCAACATGGAGATATTGAAAGTGGACAATAACCTTTAATTTCTTGAAGTGCCCCATCATGTTGTGTGCATATGCCATCCAATACATCACATGCCACATCCTCCACACTGATAAAAGGTACACAAAAAACCAGGCCATTTGAAAACTCCACTAGACCTTAGGGCCTTCTAGGGTGGGCATCCCTCCTCCCAACTACTCCAATCTTGTGGCCAAACTAACTTTTGGATTGGCTTGGTCTTAGGACCAAGGCCAAACACAAAAAGGCATATGATATTCAGAATAGTTACCAATAACCCATCACAATAGGGTACACAGATGTTATTGTCACTAAAATTATAATACATGCAGTCATAAGACACCATCCCTGCATAAAATAGTTGAGACCCGTCGTATAAACGGTTTTGATCATTAAAAGATTACACAATATCCAAGGGATAGGGATCCTACAATGATGGTTGGGGATGAAATTTAGCAAATCTCCTCTACAAATAGCTTAACGACAGAAAGGATACATTGGCCATATCTTTGTGACCATATGACATGACTTTTAATGGAATGATAGTGGTAATTTAGGTGGCGGTCTCAAGTCCATATGGTTGCACAATATCTTACCGTCCACCCAGTGGATGACTTCCAACCTTTCATGTGAGTGCAACATCCATCCAGTAAGTCAGGCCCACCATGAGGATTTCCTTATAAAAAAAATCAGCCCCGTTCACAAATAGAACAAACCATACTAGTATTTTTCTATTTATCAATAGATAGATATTGTTTTTCTTTGGCGTGGTCCATCTGATGAGTAGATATAGTTGATTTTTGTACCACATGATCCTAATGGTGGGCCCAAACAATTTAAAGGGTTGGATGTCGTTTTCACTGAATAGTTTGGAAGTTCTCTTCGGGGTAGACTATACTTGTGGTGGTTGGACTTGAGACCTAGGATAAGATAACCCCAACCCAAAATAATGAATCCAACGGTTCGAATTAACATGGAAAAGAATGATAAGATTGGAAGGGCCCACTAAATCATGATTCAGAATTCATGGGGCCCACAGGTATCAGGACGAGTATCCCATGATCAACGCTTCAGATTGA
The DNA here is from genome assembly GCA_003013855.2 of Liriodendron chinense. Classification (NCBI taxonomy): domain Eukaryota; kingdom Viridiplantae; phylum Streptophyta; class Magnoliopsida; order Magnoliales; family Magnoliaceae; genus Liriodendron; species Liriodendron chinense. The sequence goes on along the minus strand of ML058339.1, from coordinate 6,946,222 downwards.
GGGTTTCTGTTCATGAACGAAAAGATTCTGCAAATGGCCAAGATATTGCTCGAGTCAAACCGTAGAAACTGTGGACCCCACATTAACTGTGTCATGATAATTATAATGAAATGGGACGCGGTTTGGCTATAGTGATGTAGTCATCTGGCTAGTGCTCTGTGGGCCCCACCATTATGTATGTGTTTTATCCACGCCGCCCATCCATTCTTCATATCATTTTAGGACTCGATCCCAAAAATGAGGTTCACCCAAATCTCAGGTAGACCACACCACAGGAAAACTGTAGTGATTGAATGACCACCATTGAAAACCACCTAAGGCCCACTTTAATGTTTATTTGACATCCAACCCGTTGTCATACAGAACTGAATTTAAAAAAAAAAAAAAAAAACATCAGCTTGATCCAAACCTTTTGTGGCCTCAAGAAGGTTTTAACGGTGGGCGTTCAATCAAGACTGTTTTTTATGGTGTGGTCCACTTGAGATTTGGATCTACATAATTTTTAGTCTCACGCCATAAAATGATCTGGAAAAATGGATGGACTGCGTGGATGAAGCACATACATCATGGTGAGGCCCACACGTCACCGTCTAAGATACTGTCAGCATCATTCATTAGCCAAACCGCGTGCACTGAAATGGGCCGACTGATGGACATCTAATGGACGGTTAAAACAAATATTTCAACGGTTCTGATTTCAGAAAGCAAAGTTCATTAAATAAAGGATGCAATCATCCAATCAATCTAATTTCATGTTTATGACATACAGCGGGTCCCACATTTTGGACAGTTTATTATAAACTAGTTTGATGCCACGTGTACAATTTTTGAGTGCATGAATATGAACTACCGTACTCCTTGAGAGCATCGAAGTTTTTCTCTTCTTTCATTGGATTGGATGTATTGAGAGAGAGAGACACCTGTCGTGAACAACTTTCACCAGGACGAGTTGTATGTGATGTCTTCTTCTCAACAGTTGTTTCTTGTCCTTAAGCGCCTTTGGCTTTAACTATGGGTGTGATAGCGCGTGGGCCCACATCTTTGACTGGTATACATGTGTTTTTTATTCTAGCACCCATAGTTCAGTAATCTGGAACATTGGTTTGTTGAGTCCCACTCTCTAAGAATTTTCTTTGATAAAACAATGCTAACGTTTTGATTTCCCTTCACAGATGGACAGTTAAATCTCGAAATATAAAAACTGCCCACATTTTTAGATTAGTGATATTTGTCACCGAAATGTTCCCATTCAATAGATTTTTCGGGCCTTATCCATCAGGGTGGAGTGTCTAGACCAATGGTCTGAATTACCATAAAAGGGAGAGCGGATTACCTGGGGCCCACCTTGATTTATGTATTATGTATACACGCAGTCCAACCATTTATACGCATAATTTTAAGGCATTACACCAAAAATTAATGAGATCCAATTAATCAAGTGGACCATATCATAAGAAACAGTAGTGATTGACCATTAATGGGCCACAAGAGTTTTGGATAAAGCTTATATTTATTTTTTACCTTCATCCAGTCTTATTTAGCCTTATCCACATATTGGACGGTAAATAAACATTACAGAAATACAGAAGAGCGCCCTAAGAAGTTTTTAATGGTAGGACGAGCAACCACTACTCTTTCTTATGGTACGGTTCACCTAATAATTGGATCCGCTTACTTTTTGTTATAATGCCTTAAAATGATGTAAAAAAAAAAAGAAAAAAAAAAAAGGATGGACTGCATGCATACATAATACATATATCAAGGTGGGCCTCATGATAAACCCACGGTAAGGACCGCACCGTCTTAGGTGAGGCCAGGGTCTCACCTAATCCACTCTCTAGAAAAGGGGCCTACCTGTCCGAATTTAAAGGGAAATGATAGATATTACCGATACAGTTTGGCTGGTGACTCTAACACCAGTCAGCTAGTTGTTGTCACAGCTATGTGGGCTTCACTATAATGTATCAATCTATGAGTTTTGTTAGCTTATTTTAAGGCATGATGTAAAAAATGAGGTAAATACAAATCTCGAGTGGACCACATCGGGGAAAACAATGTTAATGGAATATTCCCTTTGAAAACTTCCTAGGGACCATTATGATGTTTATTGTCTAAGAAAAGATAAATATTAGCTTATCTTGTTGCCCCTTGATTTCACCTTTGGCCACGTGTAATGTGCGTGCTAGAAGTGACTATGCGGCTCAATTCCAACAGAACAACCTTGACCCCCCAAGTGCCAAGACAGGTAGATACATCAAACTCGATCGTATAGAATCGAGATCTGAAAAGATTGACTGCTAATTCAGTCACTCCCAAGTTGTTGTTTAAGACAATCAGGCAACTATTATAGGGTAGCATTCGTCTTCCATAAATGAGTCGCACCTCGCCTTCAGTAAAAGACTTTTCAAATATAATAGTAAACCAAAATGAAATACTTACGGCCAGTTACAAAGAGCAATTGCAAAACACCTACAAAAGAAAACTGTTTGTATTAATATAACTTCATCCAGCATATGAGTCTAGACTTGGATTACAACTAAAGATTGCAATTATTGGATTACTGCTATTCCTACATTACTAATTATGTTAAGGAATGTAAATGATTGATTACTAAAGAATACAAAAGATAATTGAGTTTGATACTTTGTTTAATTTGGTGGATATGAGACCTTATGCTCCAATGATCTCATCTACTATTTACAAGTTTCTTGGATCGAAAGAACCTTCTAAATACACCTCACGTTCGACAGTTATGGTAATTGTCCAATACTAAACATTCTCGACACATGTCCTAGCAATCACTTACAAGCGTCGCTAAGCCACTATCTATCTTCATATGATAATGCTAACTGTCACTCCGCAAAATATGATCCATGTATCTTAGTAGATCACTTGCATGTTGTACACTTCTTACGCAATGTCATATGTCCTCCTCTGTTTGTCTGTGATATGTCATATATACACTTCATATGTCCTCTTCTTCGGCCCCAAAACGTTCTCGATGGTAAGCATTCAATCCCTGTTGTTTGCTTGTGATGTGGTTAACCTAAGATTTGTATCTGCTTCATCTTTAGGCTTACGCTCTAAAATGAGCTGAAAAAATGGATGAACGGTGTGGATAAAATACATATATCATGAGAAGGCCACAAAACTTTGACATCTGCTGGCTGGTTAGTGTTGGGTCACTAGCCAAGCCGCCTCCGATTCAAGCCCGGAGAATAGGAATATGGCAAGAGCTAATTCTCTTGGGTGAAGTAAAGGGTGATATGCAAATCAGGTCTGCCCATATGCATACACAGGCCCTGACATGGACGGTTTACCGACTGAAGAAGAAAATAAAAAATAAAAAAATTCTATTAAATAATCCTGTCCGTCTGATATATGGCCATTAAAGTGAAGCGGAAAACGAAAAAAGTTAACGGTCCAATATCTACGAGGATAAACACTGTATAAATTAAATAGTAAGAGATAAGATTGTCTCATGGATTCTATTTTTAAAATATAATCCATCTGTCCCGTGCCGGTATACGTGTGGACCCCAGCCACGTGTCCTGTGGAGAGAGATGACTCTACCAAATTCCATTGGACGCGGATTGCCTGCGAAAGCCTTTCGCATTCATCTGCTGCGCTCCGAATCCATGTGGGGCCCACCGTGATGTTTGTGAGAAATCTAGGCCGTCCAAACGTTTTGTTAGATCATTTTAGTTGTTGCGACAAAAAACTGAACGGGATCGAAGACTCAAGTGGGCCGTACTAAAGCAAAAATGTGGGTAGGGAAATTCCTACCATTGAAACCTCTATGGAGTCCACAGTGATGTTTATATGCCATCCATACCGTTCATAATGTCATTCCCACTGAGATGAACTGAAAATTTAAGTGGCCCTACGAATATTTCAATTGTACAAGTTCAATCGTCACTGTTTTGGGCGCACGTGAGTGTTGGATCCCGTTCATTTTTGGTCGCAACGCCTAAAATGATCTCAAAAAACGGTTGGACAGCATAGATTTCTCACAAACATCACGGTGGGCCCCACCTAGATTCCGAGTGCATGAGATGTATGCGAAAGGCTTTCGCAGGCAATCGGCGTCAAATTCCATTCTTCCGGCTTTAAAACCCATGTATGCTGTATGAAGATACAGGCCGTGTATCTTTGGATTCCTCCTTGGGAAAGGAATCACATCCACAGTCCTTGTGCTCAGAGAGAAAAAGAGAGAGATGTGGTGATTGGCCAACCTAATTAAGGGGCCCACCCCAACCAAGGCGGCTGCGATATTTTGGTCAACATGGAAGTGCCGCTTGTACGTGGACCACTCATTGCGGGAGCGGACCAGGTGTTACACGAGCAACACCTTAGCGGGGAACGCGGGACGCGGATTAGCTACTGACAGGTTGAGTAGCTATAACGCTACTGAAGTGACGTCACCAACTTCTGTGGGCCCCACCATGATGCATGCGTTGTATCCACAACTTTCATCCATTTGGAGAGACCATGTTAGGGCATGATATAAAGAATGAGACTGATCCAAAGCTCAAGTGGACCCCACCAAAGAGAAGAGTGGGGACAGTGACGAGACCGTTGAAACCTTCTTTGGGCTCACCATGATGTTTATTTGAGATCTAACCTGTTCATAAGCTCAAAAATAACATGGAAGAAGGGAAAACAAAAATATCAGCTTGATTGAAAACTTCTGTGGTCCCAAGAAGCTTTTAATGGTAGGAGATCAATCCCCATTGTTTTCTTTGGTGAGGTCCACTTGAGATTTAAATCTCTCTAATTCTTTGACTCATGCCATAAAAGGATCTCTGCAAATGCATGGACGGTGTGGATACAACACATACATCATGGTAGGCCCCACAGAAGCTGGTGACGTCACTTCAGTAGCATTATAGCTACTCAACCTGTCAGTAGCTAATCCGCGTCCCTTGGTGTGTTAACCCTTACAGTGGGGCCCACATTGGTGATATGTTGTATATTCATGCCATCCATCTGTTTTTCCAGTACAGTTTAAGACATGGTTCCACGAATTAAGTAGATGGAAATCTCAGGTGGACCACACCACAGGAAGCAGTGTTGATTGAACGCTCACGATTAAAAACTTCCCAGGGCCCACATTAAGGAGATCCGTAATGTTTATTTGACATCCAACTCGTTGATAAGGTCAAACAGATCTGTATGAAGGAAAAATACAAATATCAGCTGGATAAAAAACTTTTGTGGCTTACAAAAAGCTTTTAATATTCATTTTCTGCTTTATCCAGTATTGTGGTCCACTGGAGATTTGGATCTCTTTAATTTTTGGCATAAAGCCCTAAAATGAGCTGGAAAAATCGATGGTTGGCGTGGATATACAACACATTCGTAAATATGGGCCCCACACGGTGAGGGTAACACCCACTAACGTGTACCCGGATAACACCTAACTCACTCCCACTCATTGCACACTTGGGTTGCCTTTAGGGCTGTCAGCGGGCCGGGCCGGACCGGAGGTTGGTCTTAACCCAGATTTTGAACTGTATCGGGCTGGGCTGTCGGGCTGGCCCTATTCAAAATTTCAATTTTGCAGGCCCTAGCCCGGCGCATTGACACGCCTAGTTGCCTTTTCCCTAAGGCCAATTATTTGATACTCCGACAGGGCACTACACTTGATACACAGGCATCCAAAGAGTGTCCATGTGACATCCATTTACTCGAGTTAAACTACAGTTAGAGTAGAAAGTCATACTACAAAAGAACAGTACAGGAAATATTCACGTTTAACTTTATCTTTATTATTAAAAAGATGGTGAAAAACATGATAAGAAAATGAAATGCAAACATCACCGAAATGAAAAGGATTGGGTTTAATGCGGTCTGATTCAATAAAATGGAACGAAAAAAATAGTTATATTTGCATATGTTTGTTCATATATCATATTTAAATAATATTAAAGTAAAAAAAAAATCAATTAAAATATGTACATAACTAATAGTATATATAGGTAATCTAATAGCAACTGATACTATTTTTTGCCTCTATGCACATCGGTGGACCCTAAGCGGTGCACTAAGAAAAGAAATCATTCTCGAAGTAAAAATTCAAACATATATGGCAATACATTAGTTAGCTGGCTTCATCTTGAATTAAAAGCATGATAGACCAAAGTCGTTAATTGATCAGCCAAATGATCACAAAAGCCAGGGGACCATACATAAGGCCACCATTTATCAAAGTCTATAAAAGAAATAAAAAATGAAAAGCTCCAAGCCTATATCAATTCAAACACATAAATCTCTTATCTAGTTCAATATTATTTTTCTTAGCTTTTCGTCCCACATAGATGCTTATCTTAGTTAACTTATCCTAATTTAGGCTTTCCACTTTTGCCCAACACAATATTGTAGCAAGTTTAAATCGATTAGTGTAGCTTTAAATTAGTTTCATTAACTTTTGTCCAGCACATTGTTACAATAAGTTGGAATTAGTTTAACTTTTTGTCAACAACCTCATCATTGGATCCCAAATCCTAAAGTCCTTAGTAATTATACTCAAGCCTTGGTCAGTTGGCCAAACAATGACCATCAATTGGCAAAAGTAAGCCCTATGTACCATAAGGGGGTCATACCATATAAACCAATGTCTAATTATTGATAAATAGCAACACCCAAGTGTGGTCCACTCAATGAGCATATGTTACTTATTTTTTCTTAAAGGTGATCCTCGCGATGAGGCCAACCTATTGGATGAGTTGGATGTCATGGTGTGGACACTGGGAAGTCAGCGGGTGATTTAGGGTGGACCGCGCTTTCCTCTATTACACGGGTTACCTCTCTCGAGGGATTTTTTGTGCGTGTTGGGGAGTTAGATAATATGATATTTGACCGGAGTTGCCACTAGCCAATTATTCCGTATTTACAGTCGATTAAACCCTATAGAAATATTAGGAAAGAGTATATGAGCATTCTTAATCTTGAAATGACTCCTTGATTTGTAATTAAAGATTCAGAGTAAAGGACCACAGTTATAGAAATGGAAGGTGTTAGGCACCCATTTTGTCCGTACAAATGTACAGGTCTCTACTTCACAAGATCAAACTAATTCTTGAAAGATAAGATTTAGTTCTCACATAGAATATATGTAGTCGTGGGTGCGTAATGTTGTGTTAAATGCACCGCTTATGGTAAGCTTCAATTCAGGCTGGATAAATCCGCCCTAATTACTCTCCTTGCTGAAGCTATAAACTAATCAGAGCAAGTTTTTGATGTGAAAGATTTGACTATGTCGATGAGCCACAGAGTATATGTTTGTACTAATTAGGTGTTGAGTCTTATGTAATGTGATGAGATGCTAGATATGTAATGTTATGTAGGATGTAGTGTTGAATGCAACGCTTGTGGCAATCTTTGGTTCAAGCTGGATAAATCTGTCCTAATTACTCTTCTTGCCTGAGCGACAAACTAGTCGGCCTAAATTTTTTATGGGCAAGATCCGATAATGTCAATGAGCCACAGAGTATACGTTTGTACTGACTGGTTGTAGAATGATATGAAATGCAATGCTGGTAAAGGGGATGAGCAGGGAGGTTGAGAAGGTAATGAGTGTTGCACAATGATAATGTTGGGATTAGACGAAGTTAATTCAATGGTTGGACGCATGGGTGGACGATAGTGTCGCAAGGGTTGGATTAAGTGGCTTAGATTGGGGCTGGGTTGCCCATGAGGCTAGGGATTGGGCTAGGCTAACTAGACTCAGGAAAAGCTCTGTTTCTTGCTCGCTCCTCTCCTTGGTAAAGGGATGGGATGGCTAGGATGGTTTAGGGATAGTTAAACATGAGAGGCTTGGGAAGTTGTAAATGAATTGGGTCTGTTGAAATGAGAAAGTGTTGGGGCTATTTATAGTTCCTAAACTTGATTTTTCTGCAGTTCCTTGAAAATCTAGAGTTGAAATAGGGTTTAATGGTTAAGATTCTAGATTGCCACGTGGCGCAATATGGACGGCTCGATGGGTTGGTAAAACAGTAATTTTAGGTCAAGAGGGGGGTACATGGGACATTTTACAAACCCCACATGATTACAGGTTCGAAAAGGAGGAGCTCGCATGCTTTAGAGGTCTCCTGTCAAAAAAGGAGATGTGACATGTGGCGGGCAGTGGGTGACCCGCCACCTAAGCCACATCTCCTCTCCTTCTTTGGCAGGGGGTCTCCCATAAGCGTGTGAGAGCTCCAGTTGTTATGTGGTTCATTTGTTGGAATCGCAACGAACCTCTGGTGGGTATATTGGTTGGGCTTTGGACTTGGTTTTGAGTAGGCTTAGGCCTTAGCTTGACTAGGTGGGTGTTGAGCTCTTAATTGTGCATATTCTAACCCCAATTCATCACTCATTATGCAAGGTTTCATGATTTATAGACTAATCTAATGCATGGATTTGTGATTGTAGGGATGAGAGAGAGAATTCATCAATTGAAGACTTAAAGACGCCATTTACAAGCAAAGAATATCAAAGGACTAAGCGTTAAAGGATGAAAGAAAGAAGTCAGAGAAAAGAAGAAAGAAAGCAGAAGAACATGTCCATAGCCCATGACTGGTCGTCCGACCGGTCCGATCACTCAATAGAGGGGCCCTGAGGCCACAACTCACTAAACTGTCCAAGACCAATCGTGCGACAGGTCCTTGAATTAAAATTACGGGCTCGAAATTTTCTAAAACTTGCTGGACGTTTTTTGCGATTTTGAGACTGGTCGTGCGACCGGTCGTCCAGGAGTTCAGACCGGTCGTGCGACCGGTCATCTACGCAATGATGCGTGTTCTACAAGCCCCAATTTCTCTGTGCACTGCGTAATCTTACGCAAATTTTGGAAGATTCCGACGCTGCGGAGCTTCCCTACTATAAAAGGACACCTAGGGATTGTTCCTAGGGTATCTAAGAATGGATTGAGCACGGTGGGAGACGGCGGAAGTGGGTTTTGAAATTCCATAACTCCTCCTAGTTTATTTGCTGTTTTTATGTTTTTTTTAGTTGTTTCATGTTTCCTTGGATCATGAACGGCTAAACCTCTTAGCTAGGGCTAAGAGGTGAAGCTTGTAGTGAATCTAAGATGTTTCAATTCGTTTGATGTGGTTTTAAGTTGGATTTCATGTTTAAGAATAATGGTTTGAAGTTTAATTCAAGTTTTAAGTAGTTTTTCTTAGTCTTATGATGACTTATGGATGTTTGGAAGAATTGCTTGAGTTCTTAATTATTGTGAACTAGTCTAGACCTATATGAACCGAGGAATTGGAGTACGCTCTAGTACTATGATCTTCATGTGGGAACTTCTTACTAAAAGTCTGCTTTTATAGAAATTCTGAAGTATGTTTGAGACTGTGTATATGATTTGAATCAAGTTCAAATCATAATCTAGTTTTGTCTTGTGACAGGATTTAATGATGGTTATGATTGTGATCTTAGCCTATTGAAATTGGGACTGACCTATGCAATTGAGTATGCTCGTCCTAGCTTGCATTGAGTGAATCATATATATGGATCTTACATATGGCAGATTGTTGGTTTAACTACTCTATCATCCGACTGGATAGATCTTACTTTCGATTCTAGTTGAGAAAGTGAGAAACCGCAGTGAATTGAGCATCAAGGATTGCTACAAGTGGATCCTTGAACCCCTAGTGCTTTTATTTAATTAATTACTTTCAGTTTAATTCAAAGTTACTCTTTACATCAATCTTCTACAATTTTACTTGTTAGATTTTCAATAGAACTATTGGAAGTGTTTTGTGGATTCCTACATAAGTCCCTGTGGATCGACCTCGGTCTTACCGAGATTATTACTACATCGCAACTCTACACTTGGGGAAGCGAATAGTGGGTTGGCCGAGTTTTGACCAGCGAGTTGACTCGGTGGTTTTGGGTTCTAGAGTTTTACGGTTTTGGGGTTAAGGTTGGGGTTGCGACTTGGTTCAAGGTTAGGACTCAGATTAGGGTTTAAACTAGGTTTAGGGTTTGGATTTAGATTAGGGTTTGGGGTACGATCGTCAATCGAGACCGTTAACTTTAATTAGCTTATCAACTTATGGTGGAGTGTCTACACAGACACATGAAAGGTGGGAAATTATCCATTAGTTGTACCATAACTTATAGCCCAAATGATTAGACTTGACACCTCGTGTATATATATAGTGCATATATACATATGTACAAACATATGAAAAAGTATCTCTTTTAATTAATAATTGGTATAGTATTTGAAAGGAAAGGAATAGTGATTGCAATAATAATTTTCAAAAGGACAATGACCATAGTGTGGACATTATAGTAACTTATAATAGCGTGGGCTTGTAAGGCCCAGAGTGATATATACATCACATTGTTTTGTTCATGAGGTGTGCCTCATGATATTAGTGTTGATTTTAATATAATAACTCAAAATTTTCACGCATGAGTAGGTACATGAGTGTAAATCTATGCTTATAGTTTAACGTATATTGGATATAGAAGGAAATTATCCTTCCAGCCATAAATGTACCATGCACATCTCATACAATAATCTTCAGATCAAGACTGCAAATTGCATCCTTCTTGTGTATCCCATCAAATCAAACTAACTCTTCTTTCCTATTGAGCGTCAAATCTTCTACTATTGGCTCGAATATCAAGACTTAGCTTATATTATCAAGGTTCGAGAAAATTTGGATAGGAGAAGACTGAGATATCAACTACCATGGGTAAGAAATCAAAGTGCACAGGTTACAAAAGATGACGAAATTGTTAAGAAAGGGATGATCCCTTCATATGTGCACTAATTTAATTTATCGATGAAAGTAACATATATTCCAATGATGAGCTAGATTCCACCTCAGAGGATCGAATGAGCGGATTTAAGCCTAATTGAACTGGCCAAAGAGGACTTAAAGGGGGGGGGGGGGGGGGGATTTCCCTGATTAACTAGACTACGATCTTAGTCCCACCTGAGCCGGAAGGACCTGAGGAGTTGCAATACATCGATGATGAAATATGAGAAATCACATTCGACATAGACTCAGAGCCTAGTCCCAGATTTATCATGATGTTTGGGGCACAACGGTGAAAGTCTGACTACTGATCCCTTTGTCCCTGCCTCCTAAGGGGAGGGAGTGCAGGTCAATAATTGGTTTGCAATCCCCATGATGACACAATAAAAACCGATGCAAGTAATGTTCGGCTCCCCGAATTAAATCAGGCAGCCTTGGTTTGCATTGTTATCTGGCTCGAGATCCCTTATATATTAAAAAAAACCCTAAAAAACCAAAATTTTCAAAGATGTAAACACCAAATGTTTCAAAATTCTAAAAAATTCATATATTTGCAAAATGCGAAAAATTAAAAATAAAATAAAAAATGTTTTCAAAAATCCTAAATCAACAAAGTACCAAGTCTGTTTGTGAAAGTGCTTGAGTATAAATCCAACTTGTATAAGTCTGATCTAGAGTTAGACTTTGAACTCAAGGGTTTGGACGAAACTGATGATGTGGAAGATGATGAGCCAACTCTTGAACTAGAGGATATCCTCGAATAGTTCAAAACTAAAATTCAATACCATCTCGAATTTTTTTTTTCAAAATTGTAAACCTAGGATCTCTCGAAATCCTTAGGGAAGAGCATATTAAGAATCCCTGTCCTCAAAAAATAAACAAAGAATGATAGAACTCTTAAAGCCATGACTGCACAACCTTATGTCCTATGAACACTTATCTGGATTCGATCGAAAACTTGTTAACAAAGCCTAAAATCAAACCTCTCAAGCAGAAGCCGCTAAGACCATGCCTACATTTTAAGCTAGAATATGCGACATGCACATAAAGAAACACATAATGAGAGAAGAGATCTTACGACTCGATGAAGTCAGATTGCTGCAAGTATGTTAGAAAGTGCTTTAAGTATCAGGAGCACACACACAGAATCCATATTTGTGCTTTGAAACTCTACAACCTTATAACACTCTAGCTATTCTTTGGGCGAAGTATCAACATCAGTAGAAAGATTGACTCAACTACATCTAACAGTCATGAGCACATACTCGTAGTAGCCGACCACTTCGCAAAATGAATGGAGGCAGTATCCTGGTATCACGTACCAATGCTCATAAAGAACAATAAAATTAATCGTTAAGGGTTCCCACACACCATCATCATCGACAACGAAACACCCTTTGTAAATCAAAAGATGGATGAGTTCCTCCAGAAGCTTAAAATCAGAAGACCTTATGCTGCTCTTGTATGCACATTGGGCTAATCAAACATCTGTACACACAACTATAGGTGAAACTCTTTCAAGTCAAAATCCCGTCAACATGGGTGCTAATGGAGAATGAAGCCAAGGAAAGAAAAGTCATATTGGGTTTGCAACAAGTATTGCCGCATCTATCAGACTCAAAGGAAAAATTCAGCTCACATAAGATGACCCAATGATCAGAGAAGTTCTTCTGGAAGGCTCTTTCCGACTCATCAACCTGAGGGGTAAGGATCTTTCGAAGCTAATCAACGTCGATAACGTAAAAATATTTTACAGGTAAGCTTTTTAACCTTATATGGATTTACCATAGCAAAGTTTATGACAACCAACCAAATAAGTGCTTCAAGGGTCAAAGAACAAAAAATGAGGAAAAAATGAGAAAAAATAAGGACAAAATAAGAGCATACCGTCTAAGATCATAAAAAATTGGTTTAGTGGATCTCCCGTAACGTCGCAGAAAGCACAGGGTAGCTAACCACTTTGACGATCAAGAAAAATAAGTACTCTTTGGGTGATATGGGGAGCAACAGACATTCCATTTTGGGTTAGTATCCTCGTAAGGACGCAAAAAGTGTAGGGGCTTTACTGTACTCTTTCAATATTTGCACCGATCATGAGTGAAACAGTTGCGATTGGTTACCCATAATGTCGCAGAAAGCGTATGGACAATCGCAACATTTTCTCCAAACCCTCGTGATATGTGCAAGTTATCTATTTCCTGATAATCATCTGACAAAGACACAAAGGCAGGCAACAAATCTAGACTACATTCAAACCTAATTAAGGAAGGTGGGGTGACGATTCTCTTTGGCATTTGGTTGCGTGCAATCTCCGCTAAAGAAGGGCATCATTAGACACCCCACCATAGGTTGATAAGTTTATCAAAGTTGAACGATCCTGATGGACGATCGTACTCCAAACCCTAATCTTAATCTAAACCCTAAACCTAGTTCAAACCCTAATCTTAGTCAAAACCTTAAACTGAGTCACAAACCGAACCTTAACTTCAAAACCCTAAAACCCTATAACCCAAAACCCTAGGAGTCTCGAAACCTGATAGGACAAGTCGACTCACCGAGTCAACTGATTGAGTCACATCGAGTCAATTTGTTCGTTAAAACCCGGCCAACCCATCTAGTTAAGGCCCAAGCCCACCCAAAACCAAGTCTAAAGCCCAATCCATATGCTCACTAGAGGTCCATAGGTTTTTCAGCAAATGAACCACACAACAGTTGGAGCTCTCAAATACTTATAGGAGACCCCCTGCCAAAGCACGAAAGGAGATGTGTCCTAGGCGGTGGGTCACCCACAGCTCGCCACATGTCACTTCTCCTATTTTGGTAGGAGACCTCCAAAGCATGTGAGCTCCTCCTTTTCCAACCAGTAATTGTGTGGGGTCTGCGGAATGTCCCATATACCCCCCTCTTGACCCAAAATTACCCTTTTACCAACCCATCAAGTCGTCTATATTGTGCCATGTGGCGATCTAGAATCTAAGCTATTAAAACTTATTTTAACCCTAAATTTCCAAGGAATTGTAGAAAAATTGAGTTTGGGGGGCTATAAATAGCCCCCGCCCCTTTCATTTCAACACGCCCAATCCATCAACAACTTCCTAAGGATCTCATTTCTAACCATCCTAGCAATCCCATCATTCCACCAAGGAGAGGAGAGAGTAAGAAAGAGAGCCTAGCCTGGTCTAGCCTAGCCTAGCTAAATTCCTAGCCTCCTGAGCAATACAAGCCCCAATCTAAGTCACTCAATCCAACCTTTGCAACACTATCGTCCACCCACGCGTCGAATCTTTGAATCAGCTTCGTCTAATCCCAACATTATTATTGTGCAACACTCGTTACCTTCTCAACCTCCCTGATCATCCCATTTACTAGCATTGCATTTTATAGCACTCCACACCCAGTTAATACAAATGTATGCTCTATGGCTCGTTGACATAATCAGATCTTGCCCATAAAAAATTTAGGTTGACTAGTTTATCGCTTCAGCAAGGGGAGTAATTAGGATGGATTTATCCAGCCTGAACCAAAGATTGCCGCAAGCGTTGCATTCAACACTACATCATGCACAACATTACATATCTGGCATCTCATCACCTTGCATAGCACTCAGCACCTGATTGGCACAAACGTATGCTCTGTGGCTGACCGACATAGTTAAATCTTTCTCATAAAAAAATTGCGCTGATTAGTTTATCACTTCATGAAGAGGAGTTATTAGGGTAGATTTATTTAGCCTGAACCAAAGCTTGCCACAAGTGTTACATTTAGCATAACATTACACACCCGCTGCTACATATATACTACACGAGAACTAAATCCTAACATTCAAGAATTAGTTTGATCCTATGAAGTAGAGACCGTATATTTGTATAGGCAGAGTGGGTGCCTAACACTTTCCCTCTATGTAACTATAGTCCCTTACTCTAAATCTTTATCAACAGATCAATGAGTCATTTTAGGATTGAGAATCCTCGGATACTCTTTCATAACATTTCTATAGGGTCTAGCCGATTGTAAAGATGAAGTAATTGGCTAGTGGCGACTCCAGTCAAATATCACATTATCTAATCCCCTTAACATGCACAAAAAAGCCCTCGAGAGAGGCCACCTGTGGAAAAAGAGAGGAAAGCACGGTCCGTCCCAGATCACCGGTTGACTTCCCAATATCCACACTATAATATCTAACTCATCCAATAGGTTGGCCTCATCATGAGGATCACCTTTGAGGAAAAAAAAAAGTAACATATGCTCATTGAGTGTACCACACTTATGTGCTGTTATTTATCTATGGATGGACATTGGTTTATATGGTGTGACCCTCTTATGGCAGATAGGGCTTACTTTTGCACTAGGAAATTCTTGTAGCATGGCCAACCTATTGGAAGGGTTGGATGTCACATGCACTTTATAAATTGGAAGTTATCAGCTAGTAGGCTATAACTTCTATTCCAACTGTTTAGACTTGAGACCTCCTCCTATGTCCAGGTTTTGCTAATGTCCACAAAACTTATGAATACATGCGGGATGTCCAATCATCAATTAGGGACGGTTCATTCAATGATATCATTAGGAACAAGCCATGATGTAAGAATCACATAGATTGGACAATCCTAATCCTATGAATTATCCCAATTTGCTCTAACTGTCTATTTTTTACAAGTCATAAATCACATGGCTAGAATCATCAAATGAAAGTACTACTTCACAATCATGAGTAATGTAAAGTGGGATATACCTAATAAATGGTGCAATATAATTATTGTATCTATTTAGTTTATTCATTCAATCTTGATGGTCCATTTTCCATGCTTTGATTGAATGCTTAGGATAGCCCATTTGGCATGATTTTTGCAATATATCTTCTTCCTAGTTATATGAAATAATAGATGGTTCAAATTGATGATTGGGTATTACACGTGCTAATTAAAAGCTTTAGGGTATTGCTAAGATCACTACCTTCATCGAGATGTTAGCAACCTCCCCAAAATGACACATGGGAGGGCCTACTATCGATTTGAACCATTCATTCACTCATATAACTAGGAGCAAGCCATGGTGTACAAATCACACAATATGATCATCCTAAGCATCTAATCAATAGTACGAAAAATAGACACTCAAGATTGAGCGGAAGATAAAGCAAGTCCAATCATAATTGGCCCCATTTAAAGGATTATGATTGTTCGAACTGCATTATCCTTACCTCATGGCTTGCTTCTAATAGTACTATTGAATTAACCATGTTGATTGATAATTGAGCATCCATATGAGGCATTTAGAAGATTTTGGGATGTGTATAACGCCCTTGTGGGACCTATATATAGGGTTTTACAAACGTGTGTGGGTATTAGTAACATTCCTAAGCCTTTTAAATGACACACAGAGTGACTTATCATCAATATAAACCCTTCATTCATTCATACAGTATAGGAGCAAGCCATGGTAGAAGAACCACACTAATCAAATGATCTCAATCCTTTAAATAGGGCCAATTTATTATAGTCATCTTTTTTTTTTTAAAGGAGAGATGTAGCATTCCTAATTGCACAAATCCAACAAATATTAACCATTGATCAACGACCTTTAATATGGATGGTCAATATTAATTGTTTATATAAAAATAGGTCAATATTAATTGTTTATATAAAAATAGGTCCAAATAAGAATCTGATCCATCCATTTGTTAGTACCCATTAAAGATTGCTTATGATTTTAAAGAATCACTTTTGTTAGATAGTTATAGTTATTCTATCTATAGCTTTGAAAAGTTTGCTATCAGAAATATGGACAAATGAAGGATGGATTTGATCATTTGATCAATCATTTTTTTTTACATAATATTCTATAAATATGTCATGGATTTAATAAATAGTCCATATTGATTGATTGAACTATGTAAATGGCCTAATCCTATTATGAGTACTAACTTACAATATTCTCAATGTGTCCAACTAATTGGTATGTGGGACCCAATTATGGTATTTGTATGCTATCCCACTCTTCTATCATGGCACCTCTGCAATGAAAATGGGATGCCTTAAAAAATCAAGTCAATCCAACCATTAAATGGGACGTATATATGACCATGGAGGTTTTTGTATGGTTGTTCATATGGTGTGGCCCACTTGATGGTTGGATTGGACTAATTTTTTAGGCATCTCATTTTCATGATGGGACTACCTTGCCCGATGGATTAAATGTAAATATCATGGTGAGCCTCACACACAGTGATGTAGGGCATGCTACAAACGCATTCTTTGTATGGTTTGACCAAAAGAAGCCCAAACGAAAGTAGAAGTAGTCTGTCAGATCCCGGCCTGGTCCTACATAAGGTATGACATAATTGGGCCCTGAGCGAATTCGATTGAATAAATTCATAGTGGGTCACGTCTATCCATTTCGCGAGAAAATATAATCGTTCCGTTCAAAATTATGATTTTCGAAAAATTTACTATTTTTAGTCATTTTTATTTGTGTTATATCTCCTTATTTTTAAAGTTCTAGAATTTTCATCTTTTCTAGAAATTGATTGTAATCATGCTGAGAATCCTTTGATATGATTTATTTGAAATTTTTATTTTTGGAAAATAAGACTTTAGAATAGTTTTACTTTTTCGAGTAACTTTTGAATTAGGGTTATAATTTTGCTATTTTGGATAACTTTCGAATTAAGATTTTAAGTAATATATACAAGTGATGTAATCAAGTAATCTTAGATTATTATTGAATAAAATACTTGATTTTTCTTTCTTATTTTCTTATGGACTCAAGAACTCTCCTTGTGAATTCAAGGCTTTAATCAGCTGAGGAAGATGGTGCTCTCCTTCTCATTATTTCAGGCTCTTCCCAACATCACACAACTAGAGAAGGTTTCTCTTTCCTACATCACACAACTAGAGAAGGTTCAAGTCCAACAGATTGGATCACAAAGCATGATAGACCTAGCATATTAACTTATTAAGATGCATGTGAAATCCAACTTTCAAATAGTTTGGACTTACCATGAGGATAGCCTAGTGCAGAAATCGACCTCATCTACTCATTTAGTGGGCCACATCATGAACACATGGTGTAATGATTGATAAAGAGCAAATGTAAGTGTTGTATGCTCAATGCATGGATTTGACAAATTTTTGCACAAGGTGATCTTCATAAAAGGGCCAACTTATTGAATAGTTGGATGTCAAGTACGCATACATAAAAGGTTGGAAGTTATCCACTAGATGGATCATAATTCATGTTCCAACTAGTTGGACTTGAGCCTTATATTTTCATTGCTATAGGGGTGTAAATGGTTGTTGCAGGCTCTACCATCACGCATTTGTGACATCACTTCAACCATCTTGCATGCCTTTCCTCTTTTGGCTATGGGCGCAAAAATCGAGCCAATTAATGACTCAGGTGGGTTACACAAGTACAAAGAAATATGGGGAGGGACACCCACCCTTGATTCTGGTTGGGCCCCACCTAAGTCTTAAAATAGCCTAATTGTAGTATAAACACAACATGATGAGCCCTCCATGAAAATCAAGAAAGGGGGTAAACTTTTAATTTTTTTTCCTTGTTCGTGTGCCCATTTAAGTTATGGATTGACTTATTCTTTTGGGCGCTTGACCATATTAATAAGGGAAGGAATATCTAATGGTTATGGCAAATTGGTTTTATTTTATTCAATGTTAGCCGCCATTGTTATGGGAATCGATACCATGACCTCAGTGTTGAAACAAGGCTATCTTCACTCAGTTTGCCACTTGTGCTATGGACCTAGGTATGGCTACGGCAAAGCGTCTGCAATAGATAATATATATTTAAAAAAAAAAACTAATCGTGGACAATTTCATAATAAAATATGCTTATTTTAAGAAAAATGGACTTTTTTCACATTTACTGTCCACATGCATGGACTTCAAACCTTAGTACGGACTTATACAGAGTGACTGGGCCTGACCACATATGGACTGATTTTCAAACCTCGACAAAGACTCAGATGCAGATTTTATAGCCTGGCTCTCGTTGGGGGTTTCTTGGAAACTACTAAGAAAGAAATGCTGCCCAGCAATGAGAAGAACCTAATCTTAATGTTGAGCATTAATCATTTTCCTTTATCATTGTAGATTTGAAAGCCACTATTTAGACGGCTAGGATCATCTTATCTATCAGCATCTCGAATAAATTTCCATCCACAGTGGGTCCCACTACGTAGACAATCCTAATTGAAAGATGACAATTCTCACGTTTAATATAGCAATACGGGTCTACCGTACGAAGGTTCCTCTTTCTGTGCGTATCATCTCCCATGTGCATTAACAGCATGGCAGTGTATAAATATCATGAGCTAGTTTTATTAGTGGGCCCGACCATGAAGATCACCTAGTCTGAAAATCAGACTGATGGGGCCACACCATGTACATTGAATATGACCATTGGTTGTCCATTGATTTTGACGGTGTGGACCCTGATGCATGGACCAGCTCGATTTTCATTCCAGATGATCTTCATGGTCTCACCCACCTTTTGAACGGTTTGGATTTGCTTCACGGTTGACCCATTTCTGTAAGCGACGTTGTGGCCCACCTTATGTGGTAGTAGTAGGGGTTTTTTCTTAGCTGTTTCCCGGATACTGTGGTCTCTGCTTCGTAGACCTTTCCCCGTTGTTGGGCTTTCTTCGTCCTGTTCATCTTTCTGATTGGTGGGCCTTCGGACTACGCTATCCGTCCATCTTAACTCCTATGGGCCCCACAGCATCAGCAGGGACGGTTTTGCAAGTATGGTGATTAGTGCATTTTGGCTTTTATCTACCGAAATTAAAATAGTGAAATTATATTGATGCAAACCCCTTGGTTTATTTTATTTTAGGAATCGAAGTAGTACCAAGATGTGTGCTATTTCAATTCTCAAAATCTAAAATGGGTGTGAGCAGATAGACCAGATGGGTGTATATAACAGTATCCACTACTGAATGGTTGTCTGCATGTGAAGAAATGTCAAAGCCAAAAGCCACTAGCTACAAAGAAGAAGGGATGAATCTTAAAAAATAACGGGTCTAAATGTCAATTCCTAAAGAAAATGTTTAATGTTGCAATGGAAAATCTTTTAAATATCACAGACATGTGATTTTTGAGGAAAATAAAAAAATGGCATTATTCTAATTTTTTTCTATAAATAAATAATAGCAAGAATTAAAAAGAAAAAAATGAAGAGATAGTGAAATCACGATATTGCCCTCTCTAATGATTTTTTCTTTCAATTTACAGACAGCAAGTTGGCAAAAAATGCCCTTTATAACATTTTTTACAAAAAAGAAAGAAAGAAAATTTCAAAAAGAAAGAAAGAAAAGGAAAAGAGCTGTTACAAAGCTCCTATGCATTGCCTCTTACAAGACTCATATGGTAAGAACTCCACCTCTCTACTCCTCTTCCCATTCCAAGCACTCCCACCACCACCAGCTGTGGAGGCGGCGATGTTCGATACCGGAATTTTGAAAATGTCGACCCCAAAGAGCCTAACCATCTGCACTGGCTGCACCACCTTGGCGGGTCCCAATAACCCGCCGGACCGCGGCTTCCAATCAATGTACAATTGCTTCTCAGGCCCGACCGATCGCTGGAAGGTGACGACATCGCCAGCTTTCAGTCCTTTCTCCTTCACAAACCGACTCCACCCTTTGGTGAGAACATAGCTCTGGCTACTATTCCAATATGAATACCGGAATCGCCAGACCTTCGCTTCGGCGTCTTCAAAATTCAGCAGAACGCCTTTGGTGGCAGCTCCCAACTGCAGTGGGAAGTGCTTCTCAGCGTGCTGTTTCGGTATCACTAATCGGTTCAGCTTCCCGACATCGCTCGGCGTCACTACCTTATCGAAGAGCTGCTCCCTCACCTTCGGGCCGCCGCTGGATTCATCGAACAGACCATCGCTTCTCTTCATGGCCTTGTTCAGGCCATTGTAATTGCGTCTGCTCTGCTGGAGCTCGTCATTGTACGTGTGCTTACGTAGCATGTCGACGATCTCGGCCTTAGAGTGGGAATTCAGGAAGTGGGCCTCGGCCTGATCAGGCCCAGCGTCGTCGGAAAGTGGCTTGAAGTTGGTGACAGCATCTCTGCCGCGGAATCGTTGTGCAGCAACGTCGTAGGCCCTGGCCGCCTCGGCCTCCTCATTGAAAGTGCCGAGCCACACCCGCTGGTGCTTCTCGTAGATCTGCGCACCCCATCGGCCGTTTGGCTGGGGGACTACTCCTTTGTATTGGGATGATGGCAGTTTCCGTGACTCGGCCTCGACGCCGATCTCTGGATCGAGCACAACGCTCGCGCCGCTCCCGACACGTTGTAGGCCATCGGATGGTCGCTTGGATTGTGAAATCGGCACCGTTGACATGGAAATTGAATCACTTGTAGCCTCATCTATGCAACTGCTATCCATAGAGAGAGAGAGAGAGAGAGAGAGAGAGAGAGAGAGAGAGAGAGAGAGAGAGAGAAGCTTGTATGGGTGGGTAGTCACAAGAAAAGATGTTGCCAATGAGAGATGGGGGTGAGGAATATATATAGGGGTATTTTCTTCATCTTTTTTTTTTTTTTGGGTTTGAATTTTCTTTTTCTTTTTGTTTTTTTTTTGTTATGGGTTTTGATGTGGGTCAACTCATGTGATGGTGGGAAGATTCATGGGCTGGAACTCTCTTTGTGTGGTGTGTGTGTGTGTGGGGCCCACTTATGCAAGTTGATGGAATTCACATGACTGTGGACCGTGTTCGCACTGTAAGTGCATCCCCCCTGAGCTTTGCTGCTTCTGCTGCTGCTAACTTGGGAGTATGGCCTCTCTGCTGTTTTCCATCTTTTTTTTTTTTTATCCCTTCCAAATCTCCTCTATTATTCTTCCACATGTGTCCCGCGGGTGCACCCCAAATGGTAGTCTGCGGGATGTCTTCACTTGCATGGTTCCCCCCACCTTGTAATTTGTCAGAACTATTCCTGAATGAATGGGCTACTCTGCAATTAGGAGGGCCCCACAACGGCTTGAAATGGATGGTAAAAATAATGACCATAAATTAGACAGTTAAAGTCATAGTTAAAATCAAGAAATTACCTCTCTAGATCCTAAACCCATATCAGATGTCCCTCATCACGGATGAACCATGACGAAAAGATCCTAACCATCAAATCTTGTCTTTTTTCATTGAATGTAGGCGGTTGGTGCATTTGATCTTAACCATGATTTAGCTGCCAACCATGGAAAGGTTAGAATTGACCAGATGAATTGAATTGAATTTTTATTTTTTTTATGCATACTTCATCATTAATTAATGGGGGCCATCTGATCAATGAGTTGATAAACCAATAATGGCCGTACAGATTAGGTCCCCCAGATCGAGACAGTCCCTGTTTACAACTTGGTCTCCTTAAGTACTATTTTCAAATAATAATGTTAAGTTGTGCCGAGTTGGGTCGAATTTTATCAAACTGGTTTGAGTTGTCCAGATCAAGTTTTCTTATAGACTTGGTGAATCTCTGGTTGAGTAGATTTGACTCAGATGATTCAACTCGACTTATGCGAGTCTATTTGAGTTTTTAAACTATGGTGTAAGGATTGTCTGATATTCATGTTGACATGTTCAATTTGTAATGTGACCCACTTGTGGAGAAGTCCAATGTAGCAGTGGGAGTACAATTTGGGGTAGTCCTGAGGATTACTAAAAGATTTCTATTGTTGGTTGGCTTTAATGCTACAATAATATTGTAGATATGCTTGAGGGGATCTTCCCTTGTATTGGTGTAGAGATGATGGGCTGTGGGCCCACGAGTATTCCGAGGAAGGGAAGGATAGGCATAAACAATCTCATCCCAACATGAAATT
Organism: Liriodendron chinense; assembly: GCA_003013855.2. NCBI lineage: Eukaryota > Viridiplantae > Streptophyta > Magnoliopsida > Magnoliales > Magnoliaceae > Liriodendron > Liriodendron chinense. The sequence goes on along the minus strand of ML058339.1, from coordinate 6,923,615 downwards.
CTCCCTAGCTAGGGCTGACGTGGTAGATGGGGATTGGTTGACAGTCCACTAGGGTTTGTCTTATTGGCTAGGTTCACCTATGTATTCAACTGGGCCACTATTCTAATATCATTGACTGATTTTCTCAAGTGGGCTTTTGGTTAGTTTGTGAATTCTGTGATCAAAATCACCCCCACCTTATATTTTTATTTTATATTGCAAACATCTTGATTAATTGATTTACTCGATTCTCGTGCACGCTCAGTCGTCCACATGGCCACTTGTGCTGCTGATCAGGACCATGTCCAAGTTGGGCCAGAACCCAAGTTCCCCACCCATCAAACAATGCTAATTAAAGTATGAAAAATGATGGTTAGGTTGGCACGATGGGTTATTGTGCATTCTTTGTGGGGCCCACAAGTTGAATGGTGGTGATCTTCTTGATGATGATGCAGTTATAACCGTCGGTTTGTCTCCTTTGGTGTGAAGCCAGAGTTACTAAACGGGGACCGAATCGTACTGGGTGCTGATGAAGCCGGTTGATTATATGGGTATTCGGTTGTGGATGGGATCCACGTTGGTTTGGGTGGGGCCCACAGAGAGATTCCTCTGGGATGTGAGTTGCTAGTTTAAGCTAGTTTAGCTCCGAAAATGTTTTAATACTTGTAAACATATAGACAGCATGATTATTGTAGCGTGAATGGGGACATCTGGTGCCTGTCTTTGCGTTTTGGCCACTCCACAATCGTAGGAACGTGGAAAATGCTCTCTCTCTCTCTCTCTCTCTCTCTCTCTCTCTCCCTCTCTCCCCCCCTCTTTTTTCTCTCTTTTGATGGTCCTTAACCGTAGGGTAGTTTTGTAGACTGGGGCCTCGGTTTGTGCAAGTGGGGCCCATGGAATGTGGATCCTGGTTGTTGATTGGTGGGCCCCACAATGGATGATCATTGAACTCGAAATGTTGTGGATGGTAGGATCTTGTTCTTTTTATTGGTGGAGTGAAAAATTGATGGTTAAGAAAGGTTAATACATTAATATCCTACATTTTACTGATTTAATTTCTATTTAGCAGTGGATGGCATCAGATTAAAGGTGTAGATCAATAAACAATGCGCCCCACTTGTTGAAAATGAAAACATGAGGATATTGTACGCATTATCTCTCTCTCTCTCTCTCTCTCTCTCTCTCTCCTGACCATCCATATGTCACACATGTGCGAGCATCCAAGCTTTCCATCAGCTGGACCACACTGTTTATATCTGCTGGTCTAAGCACAATCCTTTCACTCATCAGGTGGGCCTCAGATTACAAAACAATATTTTGTTTTAACCATCCGTTCCTTCTGGGCATCGGGGCCCACCCAAGAACTGAAACTGACTTTAGGATTTTAGGCCAGAAGATGATCATATCAGTTTGGGGCCCACCCAAGAACTGAAACTGCCTAAATTTAGGGTTTTAGGCCAGAAGATCATATCAGTGTGGCCCACCTCACACACAGACAGTGATAAACTAACGGTAATGTCGACCTCTTTTGGGGCCTGCCATGATGTGTGCATGACATCCGTTCCGTACATAAGGTGCGCCCTGTGATGTTAGGCCATGGGATAAAAAAATCACAGCCGATCCAAAAAATATATAAATAAAAAACAATTAATAATTCAAACATGCTTATCTTATCTTTTTGAGCCCCCTACCAATGATGAAGAAAAAGAAAAAATGTGGCTTCTAACTTAGTGGGCATGATATCTAGAAATAAGCATGAAATATGATTGTAACAGCCACCTTATTCCTCTACTTGAAAGATTGAGAAAAGATATCTCTTTTACTCACTCCATTTGTATTTTCATATTAATGAAAACCAAATGAAAGTGACAAAAAGAGTCCTTTTTTCTTAAAGCTAATGAGATTTGATCCACTTTCTGGCATCACTCTACTCTTTTTGGGTGTTAGAGATTATAACCAAAGATTACTATCTCTTATTCTAATCGCCGGATTATCAATGATCTTTGTGGATAATCACGTAGCTTAATTTTTGATTAGCAAATCGGCCCACATGAGTTAGGTATCTTTTTCTAGAGAGAACAATGAAACCGGCACGTCTGCTGCAGTACACTGCCAACGCACACAATGTTGTGACTGTGTTTACACATGATCTAGGTTGTCGTCATCAGATTTCCTAAGAAAGGTTGGATTTCAATTAGGTGGGTAGGGTGTATTAAATAACATGATAATGATGCTACTTGAAGCCTGTTGTTGAACTTTCAATTAAGAGTATAGTGATTGCGCCTACTTATATGATGTCAAAATGATTTGGTGTTGGGTGTGTTTCACACAAGTTTTAGAATCTCACCCTCCAATGCACTAGAATTATGGACTATGATAATGTAATAATCAAAAGTAAATCAACAATTTCATGACACAAAAGGTTTTTACATGGAAAACCCTCAAAGCGGTAAAAACCACAGGACCTAGTCCAGATAAACAATTCACTATCTCAAAGAACTTTTTACAACCGATCACAAGCACACACCGCTTGGATCAAACCTTCTTCACCCACGCAGGGATGGATAAACAATAAGAGAATTATGAAAGTAGAAGGATCTCACCGATCACGAGGACGTAGAAACACTGAGATGACGGTTGCGCAGAAGAACTCCTCTTCAAGCAACTTCTCCCTTCTACAAGCTTCCTCTCTCTCTTCTCTTTCTCACTTCCTCTTTTTCTCTCTTTCTCACCTTGTACGTGAAAACACCTTAATGGGATAACCTAAATTCGTTTTGGAATCTCTTAAGCAGAAAACTGGAAAAGTTAGAACCAAATAAGGAAACTGCGTATAAGCAGTCCGCATTGAGTCGGGCGCTCGGTCACCAGACTGTCGGGCATACACCTAATCCAAAAAGCGTCCAACGTACAATATGAAGAAAAACCGAATATCGGGCGCCCGAACCAACATGGTCGGGCGCCCGACTGTTGTAAAAACAGTCCAGCAATATTAGCCTCATCTAGGTGAATTTCGGTCGCCTGACCAGAATTGGTCAAGGCACCCGACCTTACCAGGTTGCACTCTCTCTCCTCTGTGACTGAGGAGGAAAACCACATCATTTGGAACATTGGTTGAAAATTCTCTGACATATCGCCGATGCTCATCCTCTTCGAATTATATTGAAAATGGAAATAGTTTCTCAATGAAATATCCAAAAATCATCCAAGAAAATTGATGATATATGAAGGTGAATTTTTATTTATTTTGGGAATCAATTAATTATGCAATTAATCAGTTAAGATAGATTTCTGATCTATATTTGATTCTAATGAAATTTATGATATGCAATTAACCAGCTAGGATGGATTTGATTATGATGGTTTAATATAGCACATGGGCAAGAGATCCGGGCAATCCATCTGGTAGGTAAACTGATCGCGTGGCCCACCGCATAAATTTCCAATGAAGATCTATATAAAACCAACGTAGTTTTTTGTAAGCCGTCCGTCTATTTCCCGCATCGTGTACTGTCCAATAATCCAACGGACCTAATCGTTTGGCAATGACGTCGGAATCGGAAGGACCCACATGAGGGATCGCCCGATCTGCGACGCGTGGGCACATGAGATGGCATGCAGATGAGTTTCCCACTTACCATGATGATGATCAGGGCACTTTTGCAAAGCATGAGTTTCTATTGACAAAGATAAAAAGGACCCCTTCCGCGTGCATTTGGGTGCTGCTCTACTCACCCTCATTCCTTATCATCTATACAAGTTGCACACACATACCTACATGTGATTGGGCTTCCATTCCTCATAATAAAACTTACCTCTCTATCTTCATCTATCTCATGAGTTGTCTATGACACAAACGTGCTGTCTCTTTGAATTTTCAAACCTACTTGTAGGGATATGTATCTTTCACTTTTCTTAGTATATTACTACACTTTTTGTAGATTCCTTGTATTTCTTTTTCCCACGGGGGTTTTTTGGGCCCACTCAATATGCCATCCGATTCCTCCATCAGCAAGCCCGCATTGTATGTATTACGTATGACCCATCTGGACCGTCAGCTAGTCATGAGGTGGGCCGCACTAAAAACCCATTTAGTTTCACCCCATTTAAAAAATGGTGGTGACTCATTCTCTTCACATGTGGCATCGATATAGTATCATCCAGACGATCAAAGTTGTAGGTCCCATTGTGGATGGATGGTATATCTAATAAATGGCACTTATCAAACCATCTTAACCATCCAATTTAATGGTTATGTGATGGATGTATAAAAGTAAAATAGTGACTGGTCCAAATTCCAAGGGAAAATCAGATGGTTACTATTATACTCATGGAGCAAATTTTCAACTATGCTTCACCAGCAATCTGGTTTTTGGTTTGGATGGTCTGGATCATGGTACAACTATGGAAATTGCACGTTGAAAGATTCATCTTTTAAATGGTGCAAAACCACTATTTCCTGATGTACACTCAAGGGCCCATCTGATGCACGGCTCGGATGTTTGGTCAGGCAAACTTGCCCAGTTGTAACGTGTGGCAGAGGATAGAAGTGCGTGTGGACCACCAAAACACTAGATTCTATTGAAACAGCTGAAATTAGAAAGGTACAATAGAGAGCATACAAGTGAGAAGTGGGCCACACTCCAAACGTCCATATCAATACCAACTGGCTTTAGTGCGTGGTCGGCAACAAGCACAAATAATATCTGGCCTTCTCTCACCATAATATTAAAAATATTTAAATATTACAGAGAACGGTTTACCTTCAGGCACAGCATTTTGGTGCCTCAATATTGTGTACCACACACGTGTTTGATGATCTGAACCAGTAATCCTGTTGAATCAGATCTAGATTGTCCGATCAATGGAAAACTTTACTTGATTAGACTATCTTAACCATCTAATAAATGGGCCTTTCTCACTTTATTTGTCACCAAGTAATGGGCCGGAACCGTCTAAATGATGTGATTTTTGGACCATGGCCTAATTCATATAATTGGAAACATTATGGTAATAAAAGTAATAGAATACTTTATTTTTTTAATTAAAATAATTCATTGTATTATTATTATTATGAAAGATTAAGTAATTAGTTGGTTGTAATTATGTTGATGAACATGTTCCCGTTACTTTTGTAAGGTGGTTTTAGTTGATGTGACGTGGTATGTTGTAGACCATGTGTCACACGCCGGGTGCCCATGATGGGTACTGCTACGTCATACTCTGAAAGTTGGTACTAGGCTGCCCCGTTGCGGGCGCGGATTAGGTACTTCCCCGCCCGTTTCGAGCTTGGGACAGGCTATGGCTCTGAGGGCCACCGTGATGTATGTATTTTATCCACACCGTCCATTCATTTTCACATATCATTTTAGGTTATGGTCCAAAAAATGGAGCAGATCTGACCTCAGTTGTACCACGAAATGAGGATTAAAGGATGACCGTTGAAAACTTCTTGGGTGCCACAAGTAGTTTTGATCAAGCTTATATTTTTGTTTTCCCTTCATCCACGTCTCTATGATCTTATGAACAAGTTGGGATGGAAAATAAACATCACGGTGGGCCCTAGGAAGGTTTTAATGGTAGACGTCATTAGCACCGCTGCTTCCTGTGGTGTGGCCCACTTGAACCTTGGATCTGCCTCATTTTTAGGATTATAACCTAACATGCCATGGAAAAATGTGTGGACGGTGTGGATAAAATGCATACTTCATGGTAGCCCTCAGAGCTCTAGCCTGTCCCGAGCTCGAGATGGGCGGGGTAAGTACCTAATCCGCACCCGCCGATTGCCTACCCCGCACTAAGCTCTGAGCCGGGCCACGCTGATGTATGTGTGATACCTCAGCCGTTCATTTTTTTTCGTCAGCTCATTTTGGTGCTTGAGCCCAAACAATGAGGCAGTTTCATAATTTGGAACACACGTTACTTTGGAAGCGGATTACGTCCTGCCCCGCTGGACGCATTAAATGCTTTAGGCATACAGGCGAGGGATTTGTGGGGCCCACCATGATGCATGGGTTTTACCCATGCAGTACATTCATACTTTATATATATATTTTTTTATCATTCTAAGGTACGAGACTAAAAATTAAGCAGTCCAATGCTCAAGTGGACCACACTGTAGGAAGCAACCGTGATAATAAAACTCATCATTGGAGCCTCCTTAAGAGCCAACAAGATGTTTATTTGCCTATCCAACCTGTTCATAAGGTCCTATTGACCAAAATGAAGGAAAAACATAAACATCATATTATCCAAAACTTTGCTGCTCACAATAAGTTTTTAACCGTGAGAATTCAATTCCCACTTTGTGGTCCACTTGAGGCTTGAATTTGCCTATTTTTTGAGTTCTTAACCTAAAATAATATGACAAAATGAATTTTATGACATAGATAATACTGTTGGAAATTCAATCAGAGAAAGCAATGAAAAAGATCAAACAATTACCACATAAGCGATTAACGCAAAAGCATACAAATTTTATGTGAAAAACCTTTACGGAAAAAAATCACGGCACAAAGTGACACCTCCACTATCAATCTCACATGAATACAAGGCTAATCTACCCACAAATAAATTTCAAAGATGAACAAGGCACTCAAACATCACAATCGTCTCACCCAAAACCCTAATCTCGTATTAAAACTCCTTGGTATTGCTTAGCATAGAGTCTAATACGATTAGGAAACATATTTATAAGAGGAAAGCCGAATTAGAAGCATGTAGCGTGAAACCGTGCAAATATTTAAATCCTGCACTACGGCCGACCGGTGGACAACTAATCGTGAATGGTCCAAAGAGTTTAGCCAGCTTGCTGCCTCAACTCAGACCTGTCTAACGACTGGTTTGAGCATTCTATAATTGGTCTGATGATCGGTCTCAAAACGCCAAAAAACATCGAAAGAGTTTAAGGTCCAAACTGCGTCAAGTTGTCCATTGGCTGACCGGTCGGTGGATTCTGTATTTGCACAGTTTTGAAGGCTTCACAACAAAAACCCATATATTATGGTGGGCCCCAAAATGTCCTACCTAGAAGGATTACCATACCGGCAAAGTAGGATGCAATGCACTTCCCATTACTTTTGCAATCAGTGATTAACATTAAGTGGCCAATAAAAGACCAATAGAAAAAAGGCTAATATTTTCAATAAAGATTAATTTAATCACTTAATAATCTGTGTTTGCCAAACGATATTAATATTAGTGCTTAAAATAAATATTACCAAAGAGAACTTCAATATGGTCCTTATCCTTGCCTCGGTAGTAGATTCCAAGGAGTTTCAACACAGGTTCTCAGGCTGAGTATCCATAGGTGGATTTTGAGGCTGAGCATCCACACGGCTTCTGGGGCCGAGTATCCATAGGTGGCGAAATTCCACTATTATGCCGGTATAAAATCACTATTGTTTCTTATATTGTGGCTACTTTAGACTTAGATTTATTTTATTTTTAGGCTCATACCATAAAATTGTATTGATGAAACAAACCAACGGATTGGATATGACACATACATTATGCTGGCCGCACAGATCTTAAGGCCGCAGGAATCCTACAGCCTCTAGGTACAATATTTGAAGTTGAGAAATGTTAAGATTCATGCATTCTAAAGGTGAATGGGCAGGTGAGTTTACTCTATCTAGGAAACAGGTGTAACAAAAGGCTATTTGGGGGCCTCCATGGTGTGTATAACATCCACTCTCTATTATTGGCCCTGGATAATGATAGAGTGTCTCCAATAATATGTCAATCCAAAACTCAACTGGACCACACCTCTGGCAAAAGTGGGGATGTCGGCGTTCACCGTTGAAACTTTGATGGACCCACGGTGACGTTCATATGCCATCCCATCCATTTAAAAAACAAACAAACAAATAAGGAGTTTCACCTTGTGAAGGTAAAAACCGGACAGCTTGATGGGCATCCACGTCCCTTTTTTCCCTGTGGTGTGGCCCACTTGAGTTTTGGGTCCGGAATGGGATCGTGTCCTAAGATGAGCTGGATTAATTGTCGGACGGAGTAGATGTCACACACGCATAGGACGCTACATCTGTATAGCTAATATACGCCGTTGGGGATTTTCTTTCTGACCGTCCATTCTATTCAAACGGGTGTGGCTCAAGTTATGAATGGATTGGCTAATTTATGGTACATGACACATATGAACGGTCGACCACAAGGCCTCACCTAGTGAATGGTCAGGATCTCACACGTCTGTTTAGCTGCTGCATGTGTACCGCGATGTACTTATCAATCGGGCGCTCTCCTGAAGGATTAGGTGGGAAATTTCACTTTGGGTAAATCTTATCTTGATTGGATGTTGATGGGAAGTGGGGCCCACTTTATCCTGACAGCTAACTCGGTTTGGTTGGTGACCCCAACATCAGCCAGCTAGCTGGTGTCAGACCTCTGTGGGACCGTGATGGTATGTGTTTCATCCGTACCGTCCATCATCCATTTTGACGGTTCATTTTTTATGAGGCAGATCCAAACTCAGGTGGACCGCACACCAGGAAACAGTGGTTGCCATCAAACCTGTTGATTAGGTGCACATAACCCTGGATGAAGGAAAGCACAAATATCATCTTATCCAAAACTTGGACGGCCCAGTTTTCAACGGTAAGATTTGAATACCCACTATTTTTGGTCTCATGATGGACGGCTTGGATAAAAAAAAAATCATACATAATGGATGGGCCCATAGAGGTTTGACACCAGCTAGCTGGCATGATGTTGGAGTCACCAGTCAAACCGCGTCCCCAGCCAGCCACTGAATATCAACTTTGGGCCCACTTTTCTTTTGATCAAAATCGAACGGTGTCTCCATGTCTTTTATAGTGAATGGTATGAAGCCTACCAATTGATGGTTGGTAAACATTAGCGATGGATCTGGACCGTTCCATTAGTGGACCATGTCTTGGACAGGCTATAGATTAAAATGGCACCAATTGATAGTTCATAACCATCGGTTTTAGATGGCAAAGAAAAGCTTACATCAACGGTCCAGAGAAAATTTAGTGGATCGAACGGTTAGAAATAGGAAAGTGGCTGCAAAATTTGGACCATTGGCTCAACCATAAGGGGGCCTATCAAGCTCTCGGTTGCGATTGCTCGAAATGTTCATCAAGGTGGATTCAGTTTCCTGAATGCTTGGCCCCAGATTTTCTACATCATGCTCGGTTTCTGTTTCTTCAGGTGGGGCCCAGTGGTTCAGTGATCCGGACCGTTGGTATCATCGAATCCACTTTCAATGAATTATGCACCAAAAGACACCAATTCTTTAAATAAATAAATAAATCCAACCATTCAATATGAGTCCATCAAATATACTAAGAACAGCAAAATTCTAGTTCAAAGATTCAACGGCTAGGATCTTCTAATCTTTGAAATCGTTGGTGCACGGACATGGACCCTTCTTGTAAAAACATAACACCCTACCGCACCGTATGGACCCTTACGTGACATCTGATCCCTTGAACAAGGTGGTCCCCACTTGGAACATCACAAACCGATAAAAACAGAGTGGGTTCAATAATCAGGCGGTCCATACGTGTAAAGTAAATCAGACCATCTGTCAGGTCAGATTTAAACCGTCCAATACGTTGGTACACGTTAGCCTGCCGGATCACTGAAATTACCTGATTCTTGAGGACAGTGATCTTCATGCTGGGGCCCCACTTGCACGGCTCTGATGTAGTGCACACTTGACACGGTGGCACAGGAAAATAATTCAAACGCCATTGACCTGAGTGGACCGTCCAACGTATAGTGGTGGTAGTAGTTTTATTCGCATGTTGGTGGGCCCCACTGTACAGCACCAATCCCTGAATAAGGATTTCTCTGTCACATATACTAATCTAAAACATTCGTTCCTTCGCCCCTTTTAATATTCTTCTTTTGTTATTTATTTTACTCTAGCCAATTAATCAAGGAGCATTCGGTAGTCCGCGGCTGCACCCAAATGTAAAGTACACTCGGACCCCACATTCCAATCGGATGATGGTGTGGGCCAATGTCTGCTGACATGGCAGCGGGAGGTTTATAGCTTCTGCGGGCTACAAATGTAAGATAGTCCGCAACCGTTTTAACAAATTTCCTTTTTTCTTTTTTTCTTTTTTTAAGAATTTAATTTTTGCGATTGTATTTACACAAGGCAGGAGATAAGGGGTTCAGACCATAGCTAGCAAAACTCAAAACGGGTAAAAATCAGTAGGTGAATATTCATCTTTAATTAGGTATTGATTGCCAAAAGTATGGTAAAAAAAAAATGAAAATAACAAAAATCGATAAAATAAGAAGTTTGAGTTTATAAAGTTTAGACTAAGAAATGGAGTGAATATGTGTGTACGCGCCTGGAAATGGTATCATGGGAGCTTATGATGAAGTCGAGCTCTGTGAGGCCCATTGTAATGTATGTACGGAGATCCACACCGTTAATTAGATGCACCCTTCTATGCTAGGTCATGAGACCAAAAATCAAGCAAATCCATGACTTAGGTGGGCCACACCATAGACAACAGTTGAGAGTGGATGCCCACACTTTGAAACCCTTTTAATTGTTTATAGGGCCCACTGAGATGTGGTTCAGATATCCAACCATCCATTGTGTGTACCACTTTGATGAGGGCTCACACCAAATTCCAAGCCATTAATCTAAAATTCAAGTGAGACCCAAGCATAATTTTAAGTGGTTTTAAATTGTGTGGCCCACTTAAATTTCAGAAATGGCTGATTTCGGGACATCCCATGACCTAGAGGGGACCTATCAAATGCAGATGTCCAATACACATCACAGTGGGGCCATAGAGCTCAACTCCATGGTAAGCTCCCAGTGATGTCTGCCATTTCCCTCTTGTGTTATATAAATAAGTAAGGTTAAAATAAAATGTTTAATTAATTTAATTAAAAATGCTTATATGTATGAATAATAATGTATATAGATTGAACAGTTTTCTTTAACACCTTTTTCAAGTAATCTTTATATAAATTAAGTCATTTCTTTTTAAAAAAAATCACCTTCTACTTAATTTTATCAGCAAGTAATGATATTCAATTTCTATTTATATGTTGCTTTCAAAATTTCTTTTGTTTTATATTTTTTAATTTTTAAACAAAACTTGTTTAATCTAATAAGCTTATTCGAAAAAAAAAAAACAAAAAAACGGATTTTTTCTTTTCTTATCTTTTAAGATATTTGGAGGATTGAATGTTCGAGTAATTATTCGTTGAAAGAAAACAACTGCTAGGGATTCAAATATCAATCGACCTTTTAAAATGCACCGTGGGTGGAGTTTTGATAAGATTCAGCCTGCAATAGAACTAAAATAATAATGATGATCCAAAACTCAGCCACACCCTATGAAAAGGTTAAGATCGGTCATCCATCAATTAATATTTTGACGGCCAAGATGTGTAAGTATGCCATCCAATGTGAATTACTTGATGTACCATGAAAATTTTGAACAAAGATTGGCTACTAACCCCCACCAGGATAGCTGGGTCGTAGGATTTGGCTGGCGGGCAGGTCCATCTTCGTCAAAGATAAGGCCTGAGGCGATTAGAAACTACTCAGGCCTGAGGGCCAACCAAATTTCTCCACGTCGTGCTCTACGTCCTAGTGGGGTAGTACACAAAGTAGGGTCTGAAAATTTTAATAAATTTTATACTGGTTTAGTCTACCTGAGTGTTGATTGGGAATAAATGAAGTGTTCCATAGATAACATGCTAGTAGGTGTTACGCTGACTGTCGGACCCACCTTGATGAATGTCTTATATATTCACACCATGCATCCGTTTTTTCATATCATTTTAAGTCATGATCCCAAAACCTAAGCAAATCCAAATCTCAAGTGGATTACACCACAAGAACTGCAGTGATTGAATTCCCACCACTAAAAACTACCTACGGCCCATTATAATATTTATTTGCCATCCAACCTGTTGATACGGCTAAGCAGACCTAAATGAAGGGAAAATACATAGATCGACTTGATCCAAAAAATTTATCAACCACAATAAGTTTTTAATGATCAATCATCACAGTTTCTAGTGGTGTAGTCCAATTTGGATGTGCTAAAGTTATCGGATAAAGTCATAAAAATAAGGCGGAAAAACAAATAACACCTAATCCGCTCCAGTGTTGATTAGCATTTATGGGTTCCAAAATTTTAATAAATTTTAAAGTGGGTTGGTCTACCTGAGTGTTGATTGGCCTTAGTAGAATCAAAGGCAATAAAAGATTGGTGTACCTAATGGACGGAGTGGATTTCATGCAGGTTACGTCACTTTCCACATTAGTGATAGATAAGATACCTCAGGCAGGCACCTGTACGCGCGGCCCACAACGTTTTACTTGAATTCCACTACCTTTTCCGCAGGACATGACATTTCCTACATCATACATCATGGTCATTGCAACCACTTCCTGTACACGTGGCATACTTGTACAATCCAAACCGTCCAAACCACGGGCCCCATCATGTTTGGGCATTAACCGAAGATCACATAGGAAGTTCCTAACCGTCTAAAAATTCGAACACTTGACTAATTTTTTTTATCTTTTTTTTTTTTATGTCCACAGAACGGATGGCTGTGATCATTCGTTATGGTAAATTTTTTACGACTAGGCGCGTGGCACGTGTACAACGGGAATCTGAGGCTAGTATGATGTGCGACTCTTGCCACGTGGCAGGACAGTACAGCGTTTTATGCGGTCTTCCATTGTTCAAAGTCTTATCCCGCGTCAGTGACGTCATCACAATGATAGCTCCAGTTGCAGTGGCCGACGTGGATCCGCGGTTTTCAGCCGCTAGATAGCTGGCTTCTGCTTCTAGATCAGACGGCTGCACGGACAAGTAGCGAGGTGGGGTCCACCTCCTTTTTCTTTTTCTTTTTTTCACTTTTCCTTTCTTGATTCTTTTCTTCACCAAACTGCTCCGTTTTATCAATTTTGCTCCCCTCCCGTTTCACACGCCAAAGAGTCGTCCACCGTCTAGTCTTAGGTCGATTCGCGCGACTGGTAATTGAAGAGACCATCCGGTATACACTTGCCAATGTTGGTGCAAGATCTGGGCCATTCGTCAGGTGGGGCCCGCTGTAAACATGACCTATTTAGGAAGAGAACCAATCATGCAGAGAAAAAATATGCCACAACCACCTCTGCAGAATATCCATACCGTGAGAACAGTAATCCAACCATGAAAATCATATCGTTGGTTGTCAGCTGATACCAATGTTACGGCCCATCTAGAGAGTAGACCGGCATGATTTTCTGCCAGTTGATCTTCATATCGGGGCCCATCATGGTTCATCGTACGGATGTCCTAGGAAAGTGGCTTTCTTCCAAAAAAAAAAATGAGGATTTTTATATAATAAGGTGGGCCATAAATGAAGGAGAAAAAATGGACAGCTAAGAATAGAAAGACTCACTATATATATTCAATCAATAGAGTTGGGCCACCCGAATGAATTTAGAGGGACACCTGATGAGATGGCTGGAGTCCTCGCACATGTGCCGCGATTCACCTTTTCATTTTATAGTCGCGCCAGGTCCGCATTTCCCGGCTCAGAAATGACATGGCCGGATCTTTGACTGTTGCCAGATCTTCCACCGACGTGACATTGACCCCCATTTCTGGGTCAAACCACGTGATCGTTCTACCCAAGAGGAGCTTTAATTATTATTATTATTTATTTATTTATTTTAAATTCTATTGGTTGATGAAATCAACGGTCCTGAGACCAAAAAAAAAAAAAAGCCCACATGATAGATAGTCAGGTCAAAGATTATCAAGATCCGTACATGTGGGCCCCAATTTCAGTGGTCTAGATTGTTGTTCTGATGGGGACTTTATTGATAGACCACGGTGGAAAAATCTCCCTAGTTGGACAATCCTTACTTTTCAAGGGGTGGCCTGCAAAGAAAAATGCAGAAATCGGTCTAAGGGGAGAAAGTTGGTTGGGTGAGTTACTTGGATCAGGCAGACTTTGGGCTGTGGACCATCCATGTTGGGGCCCATAGGATAAATGGTCTGGATCAGTGAAATGGGCTGCCCTTGTACAGCTGACCGTTGCAAGTTTTTCCTATGATAATTCTGCATAATTGTCTTGATTGGTACGTCGGCAATGGAGGATGATCCGATGTTCAAAAGCCTTTGTGAAAGATTCCTCTGATTGAACGGTGATGGGAAGTAGGGCCCATTTCCTGTCTTAGTCCAATTAAGATTGGATGATGAACAAGATTTTCTTTTAGAAGATCTGAGCTTTCCTTTTGGTCTAACACACTTTAGATCCGCTGTCCTAAAGATCAGGACATTTCATACCTCAAGTGGGCCCTAGCATATCAAAACAAATGAACAGCAAAAAAAAAAAAAAAAAACCAACAATTTACTTTGTGGCCCACCTAGAAAGTGAAATTGTCTGATTTATTAGGCAAAAGGTCTAAGCATTATTTCCTACCTTATGAAAAGTAACGTAATTTTTATTTGAATACGTTCCTGTGCATGTATGTATATAGTAGACATGGCAACCTTGTACATTTATTTGAATCGTCCAAGCTAGGGGCCCCACTATTGGATGATTAGGATCAATTTGCAAACAACTCCAACTAAGGCTGCAACTCGGGCAGTTTGGGATGGGATGAATTCAACTTAAGCCCAACTTGAGTTGCGGCTCAAGTCTTCCAACCTTAAATCCACCTGGGCAAATCCGGTCGCCAACTCAAGCACATATGATTATTTTTCAACCTGATCCAAATTTGCCGAACCCGTGTACATGTGATTATGTTTCAATCTGACCCAAATTTTATTAATCTAAGTATGTGTGATTATTTTTTAACACTATCCAAATTTGCTCAACCAAAGTACGTACATGTGATTATTTTTTAACCCATCTTGAATGTACTGGACCTAAGTATATGTGATTATTTTTCAAGCTGGCCTAAATTTGCTTGACCCAAGTATATGTGATTATTTTTCAACGTGACCCAAATTTGCTCAACTTAAGTACATGTGATTATTTTTCAACCCAACCCAAATTTGCCCCAACCTGACTCAAATTTGCTGGATTCAAGTTCATGTGATATTTTTTTCAACTCGACCCAAATTTGCTAGACCCAAGTACCTATGATTATTTTTCAAACCGATATAAATTTACGCAACTCAAGTACATGTGCTTATTTTTCAACCCAACCCGAATTTGCTAGACATAAATACATGTGATTATTTTTCAACCCAACCTAAATCTGCCCAACTCAACTAGGTGTGATTATTTTTCAACCCGACCCTAATTTACTCAACTCAAGTACATGTGATTATTTTCAACCCATGACCCAAATTTAGTAGACCCAAGTATATGTGATTATTTTTCAACCTGTGACCCAAATTTAGTAGACCCAAGTAGAGGTGATAACTTTATTGAATAGAGAAAAACATAAAATAGAGAACAAAAGAAAGAGAAACAAGAAGAAAATTAACAAAAAAAGAAAGGAAAACAGAAAAAAAAAAAAAAAAAAAATAGCACCAAACAACTTCCGAAGGGAAACCCATTCAGAGCCAAAAAACTTTGAGGGGCTTAGTCTCTAAATAACACCAGGATGCGAAAGAAGATCCTGCCTTAAACAATGATCGATTGCGAAAGCATGGGTTGTTTCTTTTAGTTCATATCAACCAAATAACCACAAAAAGAAAAACGCGTCATTTCTTCTTATCCACAACTCCTTCAGAATTAACATGCTAACAACTGAATAAGCTTTCACTAAATTGATGTATGACTTAGTAGATACCAGCTAATTTGAGAATGATCAACCAAATGTTTGCTGAGAAAGGACAATGAATCATCAAGTGATCAACAATCTCTTAATCTTGAAGACAAAGAAGGCAAACATTTGGTAACTACATTTCCCTTTTCTTGAGATTATCTGCTGTTAAGATTTTTTTTTCTACTTACTTATTACCCAGATGCCACGATCTTAGGAGGAACTCCATTGGACCAAACTGGCCCGTATGCAAAGGACTGCAGCTGGGAAAAAAAAATTCGTACAAGCCCAAAAAAGAAAAAAAAGAAAAAAAAAAACAAGGTCTATCCATCCTTACAAGTGCATACAAGGCAACACCGTCTACACGAATGTAGCATCAAGGTGATCCACTCATCCCGTGAGCCACGCCATTAGAAACAAACAGCCAGCTTATAAGAACTTGGTCTAAGTTTATTTAGTAGTACGAACAACACCTGGTTACCCTGACAACCACAAAAAGAAGTGGGCCATGGCCAACTGGAATCACTAATATATAAAAGTAAATAAAAAGCTTGAGTCCATTAAAGCTCTTTCCTTCTTTTTTTTTTTTTTTTTTAATTTGGGTAGGTTAGTTTTCTAGAAGGTTTCTGTATGCTTTAGTGATGCTTTTTGGTCTTACACTACGAATTTTCAGCTTCAAGTCGTTGCTCACTCAGGTGGGCCCCACCTAGATGTCTTCACGGCCGACATGGTATGCACAATCCCTAGCATCCGTCTAAACCCACTTTGGATCTAGCGGCCATCTTTCCTTCGATGACATCACTTTGATTTCTTTTGTTGCGGATAAGAATCTTCTACTATTTTTCACCTGCACTAGACATGACCATCTAATGAATGAAGTTCCACGTCTTCTCCATCTCAATTCTATTCTCCCCTTAGATCCTGGCCGTTCGTATGGTGGGCCCTGTTTTTATCCACCCTAGCCCAAAAATCAGGTCGGTTATATGAGTATGCGAAAAGTACATGGCCGACTAGAAAGGATCCGTGGTCCACATTTACATAGAAGAGTTTGCAGACCACCCTGATTTCAGGCCATTGTGCATACCAAGTGGTGAGCACGTGATGCTCGGCCCCAACAACACAGACACATGCTACATTGGCACGTGTGTGGAAAGTAGCACGTGGATATCTACTCATGCGAGTTATTAGATACTCCAGCTGCGTATGAGACATCATACACGGGAGCTCATAAATTTACACTTGATCTGCATCAATTGAAATAAAACCTATCAAATGGTGGGATCCACCGATAAAATTTACACTTTGTGGACACCTTTTTTTTTTTTTTTTTAAATATGAACATTGGAATTTTTTTTTCAATTTTCAACCGTGAAATAATTATCCACCAATCTGATGGTCAAATAATTAAGTGTAATTTTTGGTTGATGAAAACACCTAAACTGGACCCTTAGTGTGGACAGTTTAATTTAAATTATTTGTATTCAAGTCTACTATCCAAGTGCCTGTGTATCATCCTTTCCACTCTGCCAGAGTATTTAAAGTTTTTCTAATGGGAGTTTCTTGGTGTAGACTCTAGACTCCTATGATAGTTGGTCCCAATTTAAAAATAGGTGGTGACTTTTCAACCGTGAAAAATGGCTAACTCAATGGTGGATGGAGCATGGTCAAGAAAATATGGTGAAAAAATGATCCTAACCATCTAATATTCGCCTTGAGATTAGAACTGCTCATAATTTACTTTCAACCGTCCATTTGATAGCTACTTATAGAATGGTTAGGATTGCTCCATCAGTGTCGTTTTAGAGATGGGCTCCATCCACAACGTGTCCCACGATTTGGGCGATGTGGATAGGTGTACATGAGTGCCACGTGTGAACTATGATAGAAGTCTGGCCCAAAATTCTAAATTCCAAGTGGGAGGTGTGCAAGAGGACTTGCACGCATATCGAGTCAACCAAGTCAAAAAAAATCCCAAATGAATAATAGGAATGTATAAATAAAATCACGTTAGTTTTGACTAACTTAGTGGCATTAATACAAGCACGAAATGCTCCACCTTGTTGCGTTTGGACATTTGGACAGTCACATACATTGATCCAGACCGTTAATTATATACAACGCACTATTCATTGGCTACCAAGCAAACATCACACCAATCCGACAAATATTAATTATTTGATCGCTGGACTATAACATGGACGGTTAAGATTTTTTATGCAAAAAATAGGTCCAATCAACAATTTAATCCATCTATTTGTTAGGCACCATCATGAATTTTTTTATGATTTCAATAAATCACTTTTGCTAGGCTATCGTAGCCATCTCATTCATCGCTTGATAAAGGGGTGGCTAGAGAAAATAAGGCCAAGTCAAAGATGGATTGGATCATCTGATCAATGCAATATTTGCATGATAGTCTATAAAAATATGATCTTGAGTGAATAAACAGCTCAGATCGATCGATTGGAGTGTCCAAGTGAACTAATGCAACAAGGAGCACCATAACTTACAGTGCTCTCTCAACACTGAAACATTTCTCTTACTTGGGTTAGAGAATTACAACTAAAATGCTGTCCTCTCTTTCTTTATTCCATTTTTCTATTTTTCTATCTCTAATTTGGCATTTTGTTGGAGTCTTCGCTTGCATTTGTCTACTAAAATCTTCGGAGAAGACTCAAAAGCATTGAGTGGGGTCCACTCCAAAGGTACTATTGAAGATAGAAGAATAATCAATTTGGACTCATCTATATATTTCCATTCAACCATTTGAAGGTGGGTGAGATATTGGATTATTGTATGTATGTTTGTATTAGGTTGGGGTGGAGCCATAGGCTTTTTGACTCAGCCACTCCGACCGACTTTTTTATGTCATATGTTGAGCCATGATTCGGTTGGGTTGTGCTGAGTCACCTTCAATTTGCAATAATGACTCGCAATCTCAAATTCCTCCATCAAGTCATCAATCAATGACTAGAATCAGCCATACTTAGTAGCATCCATAAGTGATATAATTGTATTAACTCATGTTGAACCTGAAATAAGATGAAAGAGGGCGATGTAAGGCCTTGCTGGTGGTGAAGGATACATACAATACATGGGCCAGGTTTGAATCTTGGTTACAATTATAGGAGTAAAAATGGTAGAAATAGCAGTTGAGAAAGGTCTTGATTTGGACTATGTGTGCAAAATGGAGTAGCATGGAAGAAGGTAAGAGAAAAACTTTGATACTCTGGAAGGGTGTGCAGTACGATGCTACGTAGAAATGGCATACCTGGCATGCAGGGAAATCAACTTAAATTGATCAAAATATGGGTTCTGATGTAGATGTATTGTGAACAAAAAATATTTGATTATCTTATTGGTAGATCAGTAGACATTTATTGGACGGTTAAAATAAAGAAGATCTAGTGGTCCTTTTTTAACAAACAAATGTCCACAAATGAGAGGTTTGGATTGTACAACTAAACAAATTTAGAAACTATGAGGTAGCGACAGGGTTCCACAACTAGATGATTTAATTTGAATTATTTAAGAACGACTCTTTATCAAGTGCATGTAATTCCTTTAAGGCTGGAGAGGAAAATTTTAAGTAGGTATATGAAGAAAGGAAATGATATTAGGAATCGTTTGGATGCTTGTAAATAAGGTAAATTGTCAATGATTTTCAGGAAAATTATTTTACCGACTGTATTTGGATGCTAATTTATGCCGGTAAAGCTATAAATAAGTTATAGCTTTTACCCATTTTTTATTTCCCAACAAAAAACCAGATTTCAACCTCTTCATGTACAGCTTTTACCTCCTTTTAAATATCTAATTATTAAATATAAACAACTTATAAGTCAATCTGAATAGGTTGCCCATGATGAACAGCTGTAAATGATTGCTGTCAATGATTTACAGCTGTAAATGATTTTTCTATAATCATTTATAGCTAAAACCATTTATAGGCAACTAAACAACCCTTAGACCTCATTAGGAACCGTGGATTTGAAATACCTTAGATTTGGAATCTTTTGGTTGTGTTTGGTACCTTAGATTTAGAATCCCCTACAATCCAAAAGTATTTATGCATAATATATTTATAGGGGTTTGAATTTAATTACTAAATTAACTTTTATATCCTTAATTTGTGTATGTATGTAATATTTGACACAATGATTGTCATAAGCTTGTTGAAATATATACTTTGGACAAAAAATGATGAAATTTCAAGTCTCTGATGAATTACAAGTATAGGATCACATCCGAGCGACTAACCAATGATTTTTAACTGTTGCTTTACATGAACAATGTTTTGATTGCACATATCATCCTATTAAAGTAATTTTAGTGATGTATTTGATGATTTAATTGTTTTAGGGTATCATTAGTAGGCCATGTACCCAATAGATTAGTAGCCTAGCAACACACATGTTACACATTTGGCTCATAGGAGGATTTTAGATGTAATCCTAGCTTCCACCTTGAATTTCAAACCCTCTCTTTGAGGGGATTTAAAACCCTCAATTACTTTATAGTACCAAATAAATAGGGAATTTGAAATCCAAAATCCCCCACCCCCCCCATGGTGCCAAATGACCCCTTAAGAAATGAGTTCCAAAGAATTTCATTGTAAGTTGTATGATTAATTTGTAAATAAAAATATGATGAAATTTACCTTCAATCTTGTGCTTGAAAATTATAAAAGTAGAAAGTATACCCTTGAAAATCGTAAAAGTGTAACGATTTCACCGTAAAACTAACAATTTTCTTCACAGTGAAAGATGTTTAAAAAGTTTACTGATTAGATTTTATAACTTACCAAACAAGCCCTAAGATATCATGCACCCTACGTACTGGTAACACAAGCTGTTTAGCATAGATAGATGATAAATCAGAAGTTACACTGATTAGATTTTTTAGTTGGACAATTGGTGGTTGTTCATGGACCACTAAATTGTAAAATAGTCAATGGTTTGATTCAACAATCAAATGTCCACTCTATCATATTCATGATTGGTCCACCAAAAAGAATAATTTACTTTATGTTAGTTCACGCCACTTGCCTAATTTATGAGTGCTTGTGTATCAGCAGTCATATTCTGCTGGAGTATTATTGGATAAGCCCGAATTGCTGAATGCAATATTGGAAGCATTACAAAGTGAAACACTTTGATACTCTGGAAGAGTGTGATGGATGATATGCAGCTACCTACAAATTATTTGATCATTGGTGTTGGTGGACATTTTGTTGGTAGATTGAAAATGAAAAATATCCAATGGAACTATTTCAACAAACAAGTGTCCAGAACTTCTAAGTTAGGTTAAGATTTCTTAACCAATCTGATTTTAGGACTATGAATCAGTGATAGATGGCTCTACACTTTAGTTGGTTTAACTTGAGTAGATGATTAATGAGACGTGTACTATTTCTGAGTGCCTGAGTATCAGGCATAATACTCAGCCAGAGTATCAATTTCTGGAGCAGATGTTAGAAGTAGCATTAATTTGAAGATAGAATCTCAAGAAAAGACATTGAAGGTGCTTATTGGATGGACCATTGGAAGAATGGCCCATAGATCTGACTGGTTTCAGGTGTCTTGTGGTGGTCCACAATCGGACCATTGAATAATAATAATAAAAAAAAAAAAAAAAAAAAAGAATAGCTGAGCAGAAACTGAGCATTGTCCACATTCAATCGGTGGAGAATTTCTCCAATCATATGGCTAAGATTGTCAAAACCACTGTAATCTTTTGATGGTGTCGTATCCACATGGTGGTCCACCAGATCAACAGTTCAGATTGCTCTATCAGTGTGCTATGATGTGGAAACTAGGGGCATCTATGGACAATGGCAGGGCCCAGAAATTAAACAGTGGCTTTCTGACTGGCCCAGCTAAACCAGGTGGGAAAACTGACCACCCGCAGACAATTGCACAACAACTTGTGTAGCTGTACCGTCTTTCCAGCCAACATGCCATTAATGTAAGACATCCGTACCATTAAAAGTGTAGGCCCCACCGTTAATATCACATTCCACAGAATTTCAGGCGTCTCCATTCATCAGATGAGCAACACAGCTGGAATCAATGTAAAACCGACACACTAACTTCAAATATAGGTGTGGCCTACCTAGTGAGTAGATGAGCCTGATTTTCAACCAGGATGATCTTCTTGGTGGGTCCCACCATTCTCACGGTACGGGTTTCCTAATCAAGTGGCATGTTTATGGTAAAGGTGGTTAGGCTGTTATCAGTATCTGATCTGTTCTCACCTGGTGACCAAATGCCGGATTTGATTGAGCCACCTACCGCTGTTAGGAGCTTCGTACACTGATAACTTTTAAATAGGCTCTGTATGATGTCATTTTTTGACAAAAGTAAATCCTGCCACATTGGATCACCAGAGATATTCTATAATCAACTAATTTGGGTCCAGTTCTCACACCCCGACAATCCCAGCCCAGCCCAGTGACAACGGGCAGATTCAATGGGCCGAATCTGGGCTGGGTGTATGTCAGCCCGAGCTCAGCTTTTTTAGTGATTGGGCCCAAAAGTTAGGGCCAGGGACATGGGGCCCTCAATTACAAGCACGACACTGGGGTGTATGATGCCTGGGCTCAACATCCATCAAGCCAGACCAGCCCGTTTGGAGACAAGGATTGCCTCCATCTTCGATTACCATCTCAACAAATCAAAGGATTATCGTCCATTGCCATCATGTAATAGTGTATAAGACATGCAAGGCTCCACTAAAAAGGCGGGCCCATCGTTGATTATTGGGCTCAAGAATCAGGTCCACCCAATGGGTCACAACACAAGTTCAGTAATTTTGTTGGCCATATATGGTATCCATTGGCTGATGCAATGTGGCCCAGCTAATGAATGCATTGCCCTGATTCCTGGGCTCAATGATCTTCATGGTGGGGCCTAACAGTCGCTTCGATCTCATACACACAACGCCGTCTCCTGCATGCACTCAATGGATGGAACCTTGTGGTCCATCCAGATGTATGTGAACATCCCTCAGTAAGTCAAGGGAAATGTTCATTGGTTCTTATCACCGACGCCCCAAATCTCCTCAATTGAAATATCTTAGCACTCCAATCTTTTCAATTGAATGTAGGCCATTGATGTAATGTTTTTAGACACATCCACCGATTAGAAGCGTTGACAATAGAAGATCTTCTTAGTGCATGCCCATCAATCAAATCATCAGATTTGAGCACTAATTCATGCATAGATCATGCTGTCGCGGGACATAAGATCATGTAATCTTATAAGGTAACAATCAATCTCAATGTGTTTCGTATGTAGATAAAAAACATAAAGAAGAAACAAAAGGTCAGATGAGGAAGTCAAACTAACCCATCCTATAGCTTAATAATTCTTTGATATCTAGAAACATGGCCCACCTCCAACTAAAGGAATGAAAATCACACATAAACATTCCATCAGTTGTACATCTTATACATGTGAACGGAACACCTCTAGAATGTTAGACAATCTTCCACAAAGAAATTCCAGCCCATAGCTCAAGAGAATCTCTATATATGAAAAACATGTAATGTTAGAGATAATATACAATCATAGATTGCAAAATATGATGTGGAAGATTGTCTAGTATGAAATATCTAATAGACATTCATGTTTGTACCACTGCGTAAATGCATGAAGTGGGGCACACATATGAATATAAAATGGACAGCTAAAAGAAATTAACCAATGGTCTATATTTAACCTACATGTCTGATTTGCAATGTGAGAGAGAAGGACCTTATGTCCCATTCTAGTATGTGAAGAGTTCTTGCATGTTACACCCCGATCCATAGCTCAAGTGGTAAACTAAGTGAAGATAATTTTGTTTCAACACTGAAGTCTTAGTATCAATTCTCAAGTGGGGGTGGCTAACACTGGAGGTGTGACTAACAATTGGTGGGTGTACTAATAGTGGGGTGTGTGTACTATCAAAAAAGAAAAAAAAGCAAAAAAGAAAAAAAAAGGTCCTTGCATGTTAGAGTATGTAGCTCCCTCGGAGTCTGGGCCTGTTGACGTATGTGAACATATATGTCTATGGACATAGTTTGGGGCTAGCCAATCCACATGACAGTGCCTGACATCACACGCATTTGCCAGCTGTCAGTAAAATTTTCTCATTTGAATTCGGTGCACATTTTAAATTACAAAATATATGTTAGACAGGAACTCATTAGAAGACTATTTACTAACCTTTAGTAGTCAACCATTCGAAATAATTTTCAATCAATCCTCCTTAAAATTGGTGGATTGATGTATTCATGGAAAGCTCCATTAAATGAACAATTTAAATCTCAATTACTTGTCCAATGTATATGAATGGAATGGTCAGTTATTAAATTAAATATAAGTGTCAGCATCAAAGATTTTCTTTAAGGTAGACAGGTCATCCAAAACCATTGATGGTTTATGAAAGTAACTAATGTGACTTTTGAATCAATTGACCTGATTTTTCTTCAGCTTCACATTAGGCTTTTTTCAAAATTTCAACATGCCATGGGTCTGGACTCTTATGGTTATGAAGATGTACTTAAGTTAAAACATAGAGAAAGTGAGGTTTTAAACAGAACAGTGATGCGTATAGAAATTCCTTGCAGTCAAAACTGGACTTTGATGGGTGGAGATCAACGCGGGTGTACCGGCCATCACCAAAAATACGTCGAGAGGTGGCTTCACTAGGGAAGATTATGAAAATCTAATCTTTTTAAAATAGTTTTGGAAGTGATTAAAGCAGAACCTAATGTGGTCAATAAGGGCTGGCTTGGAAACAATCAGTAAGTAATTTTTTAAACTTATTTAAGTTAATAATTTACCCTTTTAAGCTAGATTGGTAAGCACTTGTAAAAGTATCTCACGTGAAAAAAGTTAGTTATTAATGTAAGTTTGTACTTTCTGCTTTTCAACTTTTTAACTTCTCTGCTTATTTCTCTCTCTCTCTCTCCATGTGATGGCTGGTCCATGTCAAAGGAGGCTCCACATGATCCACATCAAAGATCGGCCCACACGATGGACAGCCCACATCAAAGGTGGCCCCACATTATGGATGACCCGTATAAAGGTGAGCCCATATAATGGATTGTCCACATCAAAGGTAGGTCCTTAATGACGAATGGCTGACGTCCAAAGCGAGCCCTGCATGATGAAAGTCCCACATTGAAGGTGAGGCCCACACGATGATGATCCATATCAAAGGTGGGCTCCACATGAGAGCGGTGGATATTGAAAGTGGCCCCACATGATGCGCGATAACATTAAAGGTGGGTCCCACATGATGAATGACCCACATCAAAGTGGGCCCCACATAATGGACGGTCCACATCAAAGGTCAGCCCCTAATGATGAATGGCCTACATCCAAGGTGGCCTCGCATGATGGGGGCCCACACGATGGACGGTCCACATCGAAGCTAGGCTCCACATGATGGACAATAATATGGATGTGGGGCCCCACATAATAGATTACTTATATCAAGGTGGACCCCACATAAGGATAGTTCATATCAAAAGTCGGACCCTAATGATGAATCACCAACACTAAGGTGGGCGTTGCTTGATGGTCAGCCCACTTTGAAGTTGGGCCCTACATGATGGACAGTCCACATTAAAGGTGGGCTTACATTATGGATGGCTCACATCCAAGATGGACCCTGCATGATGGATAGCCAACATCAAGGTGGGCCTTGCAAGGTGGATGGTCAATATTGAACGAAGGCCCCACACAATGGATGATTCACATTGAAACAAGGCCAAGGTAGGCCCAATATAATGAATGATCCACATCAAAGGTTGTGCACACGATGGCTCGTGTACATTAAGAGTGGACCGAACAAACTTGAGCGATAAGTACTTACATGATGTTGGGGCCAAAATGCTTTTCTACTTTAAGTATGATATTTACCAAACATGCTTATCCGCTGAAGAAGTAGAAACCAAGATAAGCTACTTGAGGCATATATGGCTTATGTAAAGTTTCCTATGATCCAAACACCCTTTAAGTGGTCATGGTCGGCTATTCCAAGCTAGCCCAATATATAATTTTGGAAACTATAGGTATGCCATCATTAATGGAGTGAAAGCCTTCTCGTGAAGTGTAATAATGCTGCAGAATTTTTAGCCAAGCCAGACATGGATATATGTAACTAAGTACGCTGAGTCAGTCTTAAAACTTTTGCCATATCATGAATCTGGACAACGTGACACTCCAAATAGAGTGAAATGAGTGTGACAAGATTTATGCAGCTAACTCTAATTAGTTGGGATAAGGCTTTGATGATGACGACCATGACAGTAGTTAATTTGCACTACATTGAAAATTAATTTAGAAATCAACCGATGCAGCCCAAAGTTTGGGCTGGGCCAATCACGTTCTTCTTGATCCAACCCAAGTTGCATCCCTAGTCAATGATAGTTGTGAGTTTGATAATCTAATCATGAATGATGTGAGTATAAGAGATGACTGTCCACAACTTAGAAAATAGAAATTGATGCATGATTTATATGCAATGTTGAGTACACCATATGTATGTCAGTAATAACAGTTCTCATTTTATATCATGGATTTTCTAAAGTTTGCATTTATTAGCTTTTATATTAGAAATGCTTCAGAAAACTGAATTTTGAAATCCATTTCCTATAGCTATGACCTTAATAAAAATGAACAGGTACTACCTTACCAGATTGCATCAGAGTCATCCCTGTCCAAACATGCTCTGCAAGTTCCCACCTTTTGCATGCTAAACATGTATTTAAAATTCTAACAAGTGGGACCTGTGGTTTGGTAATCCAGACCATTGTTTAGTTGTACGCTGATTCGTCGGGCCTTAAAAATCTCCTTGATAGGACAACACCTTTTAATTTATAGTGTAAATGGCTAAGTTGAGAAGTATAAACAATTGAATGAATTAACTGGAAAATGGTCCAAATGTTTGTTATTAGGATCTTCCGATGTGGATATTTTTAGGGTATTTTTCATCGACAGAAGACTCAATGGACCAATGATCTGGATTAGGCCATGTTAGTATTGAAAGCCCATATACTTGATTATCATGTTGAACCTAATCCTTTTGTTCATGGGTCTTGATAGAATGTGGCCCACCATCGCCATAACAAACGGAGCTGCTTCCCACCATCAGATGGCACATGTGTGATCAAGATAGGACAACCATCAAGTGAGACACACATATGCCAAATTTAGACTATTGGATATTTCCACTAAGTAGCCATTTTTTTCACATATGAATGTGATCTGCATATTCAATGGACTAATGTCTTCTTCTTTTTATTTATTATTATTTTTTTTAATCAAGGTCATGTTCACTTTGTACATTACCTAATGAATGGCCTATATCTTTAACATGCCTGCCATCCAATAGTAGAAACCTAGATTTTTTATTTTTTATTTGGCATATAAGAAGAGCCAAGCTCAGGCCTGGGCCAGGACGAGCCCAGGACAATGATGAATAGCCTGGTGCGTCCAACTTTATTACGGTTCAACAAATTCTATTGTGTCATTTTGCACTAATGATAAAAATATCTTCCCTTCATAAGATTTTATGAGGTTTAAATTGAGGAGTAGCATATATTAATTTACAAAGAGATGTAAACGGTTTCAACATTATTATTATTATTATTATTATTTTATGACGACAGGGTGTCCCCACCCCCTTATTATTTCCTTTGGATGCAGGCAATCACCTCCAACCACGTGCATGGGTAATTCAAAGAGAGGGGAATTGAACTCATGTCTGTGGAAAGCAAACCCACAACTGAAGTCATTTCCCCAAACCGAGACAGGCCAGTTTCAGCATTATAATTCTAGTGAAACCATAAAATCCAGATATCAGTGGCCAAATAAAACCAACCTTGCAAAACTCTGGATAAACATATTTGAAAACCTTCAGATTTGGAGTTGATTAACGCTTACGAGTGCAAGTATAACTGTATTACTAGATCTTAAGAACACAAATAAAGCGTTTGCTAATTACCCATCAGCCATTCCAACATAAGATCTTCATTCAGATTTGAATGATTTTTTGTAGGTGCTTTGATAATTTAAAATTCCAGGGTTCTTCCAGCAGGTGTTAATCCTAGCCCTAATCAAATTAGGCTTAGCCCATGCAAGGAAAAGAGTGAAATTATCATAGGTTTGAAATCGTCCAAATCTAAGAATGCTTTTGGGTGTCACCTCCATCTATGGTGAGGATCATCAAATAGTTTTGATCATAGAAACATGACCACAGTGCCTAAAAGAGCTTTTAAAGCACACATGCATGGGTGATGCACGGGGACCTCACGAGGTTTCTTAATTGTGCATTCATTTTGTATAATGGTGCCCCACTTGAGGATTGAGTCGGGCCAACAGGCCAAGGTAATCATTCTTTGCTGGTGGGTAGAGCTGAACACAAACCGGGCTAGCTCGGAAGTTTGGATCTGTCCATTCGAAAAAAAGCTCGGTTTGGTCTGACTCGAACTGGAATTTGAGCCAGCGACAAATCACCCTAACGCCGCCTGTTTAATAAATGGGCCAAACCCAATCTCTTGCAACATCAGCCCGGCCCGAACCTTGGCTCGGCTCGACCTGGTTTGCCCTAGCCCAGCCCGTAGGATACTAAGTAAAAATAAAATAAAAATATTTTTAACATCATGTAGTAAGATAGTTTTGTATTTTATTTTATTATTTTTTTTTTTAAACTTTTTTTTAATTCTTTTCTATTTAAATATTTTTAAAAAAAAAACTGCCACCTAATCAAACTTGGCCAGGCCTGGTTCAAAATTTTCAACCGAACTGATCCCGGCCCAAACCAGATTTTTCTGAAGCAAACAAAACTCGGGCCACATGAGTTCACTTGAAACCCAAACCAGGCCGATCCACAAACTAGGCTGACACAAAAACGAACCAAACCCAAACTATAGCTAACTCAGCCAGGCCCAGATCATTGTCGGTGGGTGTGTGTTAGAAAAATAAAAATAAACATACATTCATCAATGGTCCAAGTCTGTCTGGGCCCGAACACCAGCCCTGGATTTCAAGCCCGGGTCTGACCCTTGGGCCAAGTTTTAGGGGCCCAAGCCCTGACCCTACAGGACCATGCTGCCCAACCCATTGCCACGCAAGTTGAATCTACAGAGACAATGATGATCATGTATAGAACATGTATACCTTCTATATATAAAGTTGCAAAGTGATAGATAAGATATGCTGTTTTCCTCTTCCGGCATGCCTCGATATGTAAGTTACACGCCATGCCCAACAGAAAAACACAGCCCAGCAACGTTAAATAGATGAGGTTGAATTGTGCATCATCTACTCGCGCCTCTAGGTAAGCACAAGCCCATGGCTAGCCCATTAGTTACCGGGTCTAAAACTCGAGCCCGTAGCCAACCAAAGTATTTATCAGAGGCATTTAAGAATGAAATGGTCAACTAAAAGTCGAGAATTTTCAGCTTATGCCCCATAGACAATGAGGACCATGATTTGGATTTTGTGTGGTCCAGATTTCTTTGCATGTATTCCCGTGTAAACAGCTGAGTCAACCAAATGCTTGCCGAGCTCCATTGGACATGGGACATTCATCTTCTAAGTATAGCTTTCCAAACGGCCCTTAAAGGATGCAAGGGGCTTCTGTGCTGGGATTTGGGGCTGGGTTTTCGAGTCAGGCATTAAGTGTACCATATCACAATGCAGCTTACATTGTTGAATATATGAACGGTCTTAAATCAACATCGACCATCAATCTTGCATTGCTCCATCATTGGATTGCATATAAAGCTTAAATAACCAATCCAACAATTCTAATTGTTTTAGTGGCTAGTAGAGTAATGTTTTGGGTTTTAAGTTCTTGCAAGTAAAAATTAAACCGTTGATATTATTCACCCCACTTTGAATGGTCCATGCACTGAAAATCTCGACAATGGTATAATCCTAAACCTTCCAATACAGTGATAAAGAAGGAATGTTTCAAATGAGAATTCAGCCACAATTCACATTCAATCAATAGAGAGCCAAATAGGCTAAAATGAAGACCATGATAGTTGTGTCATGGGTGGAAAATACCTTAAAATCTGAAGACCAAATAATCTAAAATGAGGCCTCTTGTTATGGATGGACAATACCCTAAAATCTCCCAGATGGGGCAATCTTGAATGGCTAGGATCTTTCAATCTGGGAGATCCATATACAGTGGGCCATTAGATCAAGAGTTTGGAATTTGGATTCCCAAAATCCTAGGCTCCAATTGTACAGAATAAGTGTCGCTCTTATTTTTGGTAGGTGGACATTATTTACAGCCAAGGGGTTAGCTGATCCTCACGACAACTAATCTGTTGGGACAACACCATGGATGGAAATTCAGAACCAGTGTCCCAATCTGACAGATTTTTTAGGGACGGCCCACCCATTTCGGTACATTGATGGAATGCACCATTAATGACGAGGAGAGGAGAGTAGAGGCGAAAGTATCTCGAATCCTATTCTCCTCACGCAGGTATAGGAATCGGTCCATCCAGATGGTACACGTGATGTGGAGCAATTGTAGGGTGGGTCCAGCCATCAGATGAGCCCCATGCATACAAAGAAAATTTATGATTAAAAAGTTGCTCTTCCAACAATCCACATTTGCCTACACATAAGGCTTACATCCTGATTTTCAAGTGTGATGGCAATGGAGCTGGGGCTACTTACAAAACCTACATCCCTACATATCCAATGCATGCTACGGAAAATATGAATGTATCCAATTCGGATAAGCAGCCACGCGTGTGGTAAGTGACCCAATTCTGATTGCGTGTGTACGAATATGTATATGCCACATGTTATAGTGGTATTCAACTCGAATCAAACCAAAGGCCTTATGACCCCAGCTGCAAATAACATAATTAGGACCAAATCAGTAAAGATTAACCTAACTACTCAATCCGGTAAGAAAAGACTTGTGAAGGGAATGATTAGTCCTTCGTATGAATTCTTTTATCTTTGAAATAATAACTCTTATTGCAAAGGTGATAACTTTGTTACATTTACTAACAAAGTAAGCACTCAAATAAGAAACAGTAAATATATGGCCAAGTGACAAATGCCAATTTTATAAATTTGAATGAGAATGCAACACAATCGGCAGATAGTAAAAGAAATTATCGATGACGGTTTGGGAGGGGCAAAACAACAGTTCAAGCAAATGAAACGGCCTAGATGATTGACAATCCTCTAAACCTGGATGGTCATAAGACAGTTGTCTGAACCTAAACAGTCATAGTTTGGCCAACACGATTTGGTCAAGAGAATCACGAAGGACTTAAGGAATTTAGGTCCAACGATTAAGTTGTAGATGAAATTAAACCAATTCCAATTTGTTGGATGATGGTGGAAAGACTAACCAACCGAAGCTGCTAATCAATCCGAACTTGTTGTAGCAAAGTATTGGACAGAAATAGAGAGGCTAAAGCTAACATAAATGTCCATGTTGGATGTATAAGGATTTGATAGGCATTGTTAAGTTGAATAAAAAGTTTGTTTCTTTGGTTACAAAGGGCCACAAATGGTTTGGGTGGACCCTTGTACTCAGCCTGAAAACTAATGGGTATGGGCTGCAAAATTTTGACACAGCAGGTAAAGGTCCAAAAGTTCGAGCCGAATTACTAGAAGGTTGGGGCTTGGATCATCTCAAATCCACCCACCCAGACCCAATTGTTAGATGGATTATTCTTTTTCTTTTTTGTTTGGGCTATATACACTATAAGCAATGATTTACCACCCCTTTCCAAAAAAAGTGGTTCCCCATCTACAACTTCATGGGGTATATCGACCTTGCAAAATTAAAAATATACCAAAAATCACAATAATTGAACCATCCTAAGATCATTAGCCATTTTATTTTTCACCATCAAAATTGTTAACCACCACTAATTAGATGGTATGAAACACCCTGCCTATTAAATAAATGGGTTGCCTATGTTTGACTTCAACCCAACCAAAACCCAGCCCTTATTTTAATGGATTGGACCTGATTCTTAAATGAACTCCCTCAATCTGACCCAACCTTTTTGGGCCGCTAAATACAGGAACCTCCAAATGCTTCCTAAAAGGATCCTTAGAACTTCAAGTATAAGCTCATGTTCGGCTCATATGGTTTATGGGACCACAATGAACAAGGGCAACATCCTTCAATATATCTTTTGATGGGCTGACTCTAGTGTTTTGTATGACCGATAGTCATTACTGGGAGTCCGGGAGCAGTTGCAGCATGTTGTACAATAGGTTAGCTGCCAAGGATCCACCCAGGTGGGTTCGACCGTGACCATGGGCCCACCTCAATGTATGAGTTGTATATCCATACCGTCCATCCGTTTTGCCAGTGTATTTTAGAGCATGGTCCCAAAAATAAAGCAGATACAAATCTCAGGTTGACCACACCACAGGAAACAGTGGTCATTGAACGCCCACCATTAAAAACTTCCTAGGGTCCACCGTAATGTTTATTTACGGTTCCACCTGTTGATAAGGTCAAACAGACCTGGACAAAGGGAAAACACAAATAACAGCTTGATCCAAAACTGTTGCAACACCAAGATCCCTACTGTGTGGTCCACCTGAGATGTATTTGCTACATTTTTGGTACCGTGCCCTAAAATAAGCAAGCAAAACGGTAGACATACAACTTATACATTGAAGTGGGTCCTATGTTTAGGCTCACACCCACCCCAGGCCACGGCTAATCGGTGCTTCTATACAAGGGCATTTTTATCACTGACGAGCCCTTGTTTATGTTCCAAGTTTTCAGATCGATGGCAAATGTGGCATTAGGAAACAAAATATGGTGTATTAACCCAGTGACCCAGCAAATTTTGAGCACCAAACACTAGAATGATTGATGGAGGTCCCAGGGCATCGTCTTAACAATTATTTTGTGAGAGAATGAATGTTTTGCATTCCTTCCCCAAAACATTAATCTTGCAATACAGCTTCTTGGCAATCCTATTAGCAGCTTCCACAAAAAGTGAACTCTCTCAGATCTTTAGGGCCTGATTGGATACCACCAAATAAGTTAATTTTTCTAATTACAAAAGTAGTTAATTTATTTAAGATAAGTTTGGTTTATGGTCAATTATAAGCAACTTAATCACACTTCAGTTTAACAAGTAGAAGTGTCTCGCCTGCTAGCCCAGCTGGAAGACGCCTAGGCGTTTCAAAAGCAGGTCTCAGGTTCTAGAGCTAAGGAGACACACTAACCCCACTGGTGGGTGGGCGCATCATGTGACTAGCCAAAGTGGGTGTGTTTGCCCACCTAAACAGGGTGGGTAGGTTGCATGACTAACTTTAAATAAATAAATAATAAATATATATATATATATATATATATATATATATATATATATATATATATATATATAAAGAAACCAAGATAATTTTTTTTTTTTTTTTTTTTGGTTAGTACACCCACACGCAGTGTTAGTCACCTCCAATGTTAGCCACCCCCACATGGGAATTGATATCAAGATAAGCTACTTGAGGCATAAGTAGCCTATCTTTATAAAAAATAAAAAAATAAAAAAAAGCCTATCTTAAGCAACTTAAGATCCAAACGCCCCCTTAATGAATCCAAGAGTTCTGTAAGGCAGAATTCTATGGACCAGAAAGATGCCTTCTTGATGGACGGACTCCCATGGATCGAGTTCAAGGGATTATGCCAGAAACAGAGAGATGTACAGGAAGGTGGCTAAAGTGATACAGGAAAAATGGTGTTGCTAGAGGGCCGCAAACACACAGGGTGTGTGGGCTACACCCAGGAGAGTGTTTTTGGGCAACACATGGGAAGGGAGATAGGGTGCAGACCACTAAGCTGCTACTTTAATATATAGTTGAGATAATTCCATTATCAGGGCTGTTCGGATTGGTTGAAAATTCTGAAAAAAACTCTGGAAATGACAGTTTCCCCTGTTTGCCAAAACACAAAAGATGTGGAAATTGATTTCGATTACCACACCACAGCCAGCCATCATCGAAAAAAGAGAAACAATCACCCCTGATGTACCTACTTTGTGACAATCCAACCCAAACAGGCCCTCTCCTCAAAAGCCAAAATAAATATTTTAAATGATCATAACCCCCCCAAAAAAAAAAAAAAGGAAATGATCAAACCAACCATAATTCATGCCACTAAAACAAAAGCCTAATAAATAATGTTGGAATGGCCACTTTCATAAAAAGAAAGAAGCCGGAAATAGCTCCTCAAGAAACATGCCGAGAACACTGATGGCAAAAGGGGGTGGGGGGACTACATCTCAAAGGTGGTTTCCATGTCTCATCACTTCTACAAGGAAACAGATTTGGACCTGAACAACCCATGCAATAGCAAATGATAGCAGCCTAAAAATTTGGATGCCTCAACCAGACAGTGGTGGAACCTTGGCCGTGGTTGTGGTACGTAAAGCAAAGAGAGGGTACCTAAAGAAAATACCTAAAACCACTACCTTTCATACACCAGAACAAACCCACAACTGATATCTGGAACAACTCTTACCTGGATCGTGGGTCACTACGGTACATGATTCAGGAATGGGTATGCGGTACACAACTCCCTCCAATGAGTGGTATGACAAAGGGCATAATGAATCATTGAGAACCTCCACAACCATCTATAAAAGAGCTATGCCATAGGGCATAATGAATCACTGAGAAACTCTACAACCATCTATAAAAGAGCCTGCAGAAGTTCTCAAGCTCATTATGTGTGCCCCCTTTCTGCTATTTGGTTCATAAACCTACATGCAACCTGACAAGTGAATTCACTTGTCAAGAAGCCAATGGCTTTAGGCCTTGAAACAACCAGACCACTTTCAGGTCCACATCAAAATTAGATTTTGACTCAAAGCTTATGTCCTTGAAGGAATGAGTTGTAGATACAAGCAATATGTATACCTATACTTATATATAACATGGGCAGAGCGTGGACAATTACTTTTCCCAGGGGAGAGAACCCAGACGATTCATAGAATATGGGAAGACAATTCAACAGATGTCAGAGGTATTTTGGGAACCAAAAAATCCAGCCAGTTTCTAACAGCCGTTTCACATTTTGCCTGCATAAACTATTTTTCTCCAACGGTCCTTACAACTGTATAATCTTAAGCTCCATGGGGCCCGCTGTGATGTCTGTGTTATATCCACTCCATCGATCAGTTGCGCTAATTCATGTTAGGATGTGAGCTGAAAATACAGGCAGATTCTAAACTCAAGGGAACCATAACACAAGAAACAGAGGGAAATTGAATGCCCACAATTGAAACCTTTTTGGGGGAAAACAAATTTTGGAGCAGGAAAATATTTGTGTTTTCTTTTCATCCAGGTGGGAAACATCTTATGAAGAGTTTGGATGACATACAAACATCACGGATGGACCCAGAAAGGTTTCAACAGTGGGCATTTCCATCTTCATTGTTCCTGTAGTGTGGACCACTTAAGCTTTTGATTTCCTCATTTCTGGAAGCTATGCCCTAACATGATCCGGCAAAAAAGGAGGGAGTGGATCTCACACAAACATTTGGGTGGGCCCACAGCTTAGGGTTATAGGGCATGTTCCCCAGCCCGAAATTCTTTCCCTGATTTCTCTCATTTCCTCTCCGCATGCATTGCAGGGTCTTACTCCTTCGTCATCAATGAATTCAAACTACAATGATGAGACACTATCCTCAAAACTATCATTTAGTAGGGTGTGTTCATAGTGAAGCTATATTTATAAAACTATAACCAGACTGGAGAGGATTTCTATTTAGTCGTCAATGAATTCAAACTACGATGATGAGACCCTATCCTCAAAACTATAATTTAGCAGGGTATGTTCATAGTGAAGCTATATTTATAAAACTATGACCAGCGATCCATTTGCTCCATTTCCTACAAACAAATGGCTTTATATCACCGTATACACCTCAATTGACAGACTGGAGAGGATTTCTCATTTAGCAGGGTATGCTCATAATGAAGCTATATTTATAGAACTATGACCAGACTGGAGAGGATTTCTAATTAGTCGTCAATGAATTCAAACTACAATGATGAGACCCTATCCTCAAAACTATCATTTAGCAGGGTATGTGCATAGTGAAGCAATATTTATAAAACTATGACCAGCGATCCATTTGCTCCTTTTCCTAAAAACAAATGGCTTTAGATCACCATATACAACTCAATGGACGGACTGGAGAGTATTTCTCATTCGTGAGTACACACACTGCACATGCCTTTAGCTATACATGAAACAAATTCAGATCCATAGGAGACCTCAAAACCAAAAAGAACCATAAAACCATCGCCATAGCCTTCGATCTCATCCAAGATAGAAAAACCTCCAAGGCCCAGCTAATGTTGTACAAGATGCACATGAATGTACAATCTACCTACATATGCCCGGTTATATACGACCACTTGGAATTTTGTATACCAACCCTTCCGAAAAGATACCCCTTGCTGTAAGATTACAACATCACATCTCTACTCAAATAGTTAAAATAAGTGTTATTACCATCCCAATGATGGCAAAACTTAAATCTATTCATACCATCATCTGCTCCAATATATCTCACATTCATTAGGCTGCAAACTTGCATTTATATTTCTAAATCTATGAATAAAATGCTTATATCAGCACATTCCTAAAAGAGAATTCCACCTAAAGCCAGTAGTAGAGCATGACACATTTTTTATGCCCTTGAACTAAATGATACTCTAACGAAGTGGGGAAGATCATACTTTCACACACTTGCATGTTAAAAACATAGATGGCACACATTTATGTCAATAGACACTGGTTCAAATGTGAGATCCATTTTGGTTGGGCATTGTGCAAAAATGACATTAAGCAAATGAACCCAATCACCACACTTTTGCCCACTAAATTTCAACCAATGACCAATTCTATTTTTAACTATCCATTTGATGTCCACTGATAAGATGGTGAAGATCATCTGATCAGTGCAATTTCAGGCCATATCTCATCAACAACAGGGTGACATATATTGACAACATATCATCCAATTCGTCCAAACACAATTATCCAACTAAAACATCCCAAATCAGACTTAGAACCAAGTTATAACTAAGTTATCAAGACCTCCATCTCCATACATGTGGCTCAAATGTGCAAGATCCAGACAGTTAATCTGCTTGTGCCCTAGAATAGAAACTCAAAAAACCACGCCCATCAAATGATCCTACATACAACTGGAATACATTTTTAGTGGGTGCAAGATCCAACCAAATAACCAATAAGCAAAACCCGTGCAATTATCCACCCATCATGCTTGTTGAGGCATGGCCCATCTACAGCACAGCCTAGCAGACGAACTGTCTAAATCTCAATCTCATAAATGCGCAACATTCATACAGATAGGGTATGATCAGTGGGTGCGATTATCCATGTCCCATCTAAATGAATGGTCTAAATATCATAAATGCGCAGCATTCATAGACATATGGTACTAATAACTAACATCAATACATACATTTCCAGACCCAATGCATTCAAAGAAATCCAAATTCCAAACAAAAGAAACAGAAAACCCACCATATAAACACGAAAGAACGATGATTGAAAAAAAAGTCTAATCCATTCCGCACATGATAGCGTAACAAAATCCAAACTTACCAAAAACGCCCTTAATCATAACATCAGTCCCCTAACAAAAACCAAAAATATAAAAGAAAAACAGCATCAAATCCTAACCGTCGATAGTATTTCAATAAAGAAAAAGAGAGAGAGAAAGAAGAGGCATT
Organism: Liriodendron chinense; assembly: GCA_003013855.2. NCBI lineage: Eukaryota > Viridiplantae > Streptophyta > Magnoliopsida > Magnoliales > Magnoliaceae > Liriodendron > Liriodendron chinense. The sequence continues at coordinate 6,886,109 of ML058339.1, read as the reverse complement.
ACTATGACCGTCGATCTAATCGATCTCTTGGAGGGACGGTGCAGATCCGGCGGCAGCCGAGACCTCCTCGGCGGTGAATTTGCCCTTGGCCTTGTCGGCGGCACGGCCCTTGGCCTTGCGATCTAGGAGGGCCTTCCGATCCTTGTCGAGCTTGAGCTTTGTGATTATGACCTTCGACGGATGGATGCCGACGTTGACGGTGGACCCATTCACCTTCTCGCGTGTGATGCGCTCCACGTGGATGACCCACTTGCGACGGTAGACCTGCACGACCTTGCCCTCTCGCCCCTTGTATGTCCCGCGGACCACCTGGACCTCGTCGTCCTTGCGGACAGGAACAGACCGGACGGTGTACTTGTTCCGAAGATCGGAGGAGAGGGGGGCGCTCATCAGCACCCGGCGCACGCTAGACGGCGCGGTGAAATGCGCCTTCCTGCACTTGCGGCGGGAGCTTGAGACTCGTGGATTGTATTTCATGGCTGCTGCTGCTGCTGCTGCTGTGATTCTCTCTCCTCTCTCTCTCTCCTCTCTCTGTTATTAGGGTTTTGATCTGAAGAGAAGCTAGGGATTTATATGCAGAAAGGAGAGAAAGGAAGCTAGGGTTTAGAATTTTCCTAGACGAAAATACCCTTGTGAGAGGAAATACGACGGGAATCGTGTGCCCCGCGAACATGAAGTTCCTGTAGGTGAAAGATAAAGGTGGGGTCCACAGAAATATCCGTGTGAAATCCACTCCGTCCATCCGTTTCTCCAGATCATTTGACAATATGTTGATAAAATTTAGTATGTTAAAAAGCTCAAGTGGGCCACATGAAAGGAAAAAGTGGGCATGGAAAAGCTTACCGTTCAAACCAACTTGAGGCCCACCGTCATGTTTATATGCCATCCAAACCGTTCATAACGTTATTCCCAGTGCGATTAATTGAGAAAGAAAGTATTAGGCTGATCAAAAAAATGTTTCAATTGTAAGCATTATATCCCCACTGTTTCCTGTAGCATGGCCCACTTGAGTTTTGAATATTCTTCATTTTTTGGTATAAATCTCCTAACGTGACCTTGAAAAACTGATGGACGGGGTGGATGTCACACGGACGTCTTTGTGGGCCCCACATAGATTCCTCCTTCAAGAGCTTCCTGCTGGCGGGGGCACAAGCAAATGAAGCAATTCGCGTAGGGGATGACTAGCTTTGATACTCTGGCCGGACGTGAGGTTCATATTCATGCGCTCATAAATTGCCCGCTTGCAATACATATACCTCAATCAATCTGTTCAATACGTGTAAACCAGTCTATATGGATGATTTCGAAATACAGTGAATTGACGATCATAAATGGACGATCAGTAATCCCTGACCAATTGCAACGATAGAAGAACATCAACCGTTTGATTTCAACACGGAAGTGTCCATTTATCAGATTTTAGAACCATCCAATCCCTCTTATATTGTGAAAACAATCTATTTCCAATGAGTCCCATGATTCCTCTGGTTAATCTTGAGTTCGGTGTATGCCACGTGTACATTTGCTGAGTGCACGCGTTTGAACAGTCCACTTCGATGGGAGAGTCCCTGACCGTAGGGCCCACTTCGATGTATGTGTTGTATATCTACACCGTCCATTCGTTCTATCCCTGTACAGGAAAGCCAGCCCTGTAAAGAAAAGAGTGAAATTATCAAGGTTTAAAATATAGTCCAATTTAATAAATTTTGGAATTGATCCCACTACTTGAAATGAGATTAAAACTATTGTTAAACTTCAGCCCAGCTTTGATAAAAATGCTTATATAAGACCAGACGCGCATCAAATGACTATCCAAGTGGGGGTAAGATGCATTTCTGGCAAGTTCTAAAGATATCAGACAGACCAGATCAACAGATCAAGGGGCCGACTAACCGATTCCAACCAAATTGTCAAGACCCTCCCAAGCTAAAGCATGCATCATTCTGATAAAACCACCTCTGGTAGACCCACAAAATCTTTAAAATCCTGATGGGCCGTCTACAAGAGGTCTTCGGTGCTACCAAGTGATAATTAACAAGTAAGAGTGGCAACCCCACAACCCATTTAAATTAAATATTAGCCACTTATTTGAGATATCCGGGAGTGGCGAATTAACACAGCTTCAATCAAATCACATTTGTGAAACTCCATGACATTAAAAATCAAAAGGGTTCTCAGCGCCTCCTAGAGACAATTACCAAACTCGATTGAACAGTGCTTAAGTCTGACAAAAGATACAACCCTCGGAAACCTCGAAATCCCTAAGGGCTTGTTTGGTTGCAGAATCCAGATTCTAGAAAAAATCTAAACTCCACTGTTGGAATCCAAAATTGCAGAAACTAGGATGGAGCCAGGTTTCTTCGAGAACTTGTTGTTTGGTTGAAAACGGTGCTAATTTCCAACCATTGCTTGTGGCATGGCCCACTTGGGCTTCAGATCCGCCTAAGAACCTTACCATTGTCCTATTATAGTCCTGCAAGACAGCTGGTCAGATTGGATGGCAAATAAACATTATAGTAAGCCCTAGGAAGTTTTTAATGGTGGACATTCAATCAACACTGTTTTCTTGTGGTGTGGCCCACTTGTGATTTAGATTTGCCTCATTTTTTGTCCAATGCCCTTAATTGAGCTTTCAAAACTGATGGACTGTGTGGATATAAAACACATACATTATAGATGTACAACACATATATGGAGGTGGCGATGCTTACTTCCGCCTCTTTTTCCCTTATGTAGAAATGATCGCCCACACCGTTTCCACTAATTCCGATTCTAGTCCAATTATGCTTCCAGGCGGAATACTGTTTGACTGGAACTTGCCACCAAACACACCATTTAAAATAGGATTCTGCTGGAATCCGAATTTTACGCTGGAAACGAGTTTCTAGATGCCAACCAAACGGGCCCTAAATATAGTGGCTATAAGACATAAAAGGACAAATCTCCACAACAAATACCTAAGATATCTATTATGAGAAGCAGCACCTAGTTGAAAAGTGGCATGCTAGTGCACTTTATTTGTCAATTATGTAGGTCTATGAGTCTAGATATTGGTTTAGTCTAAAGAAGATGAAGACCGAGGACTCAAGTGGACATGTTGCATCAAGAAAGAAGAAACAGGTAAATGAAATGCATTGGTGAGCCAAAACTCTTAAACCTAAATCAAAACTAAACCTTTAGATGAGTTGATACTTTAGGTAAACTTTTAGTTATCATAGAATGATCTTAGGTATCCTAAAAGATCACCAAAAAAGAAGCTTAAGAGGTTGCATGAGTAGTTGTAAACAAGATAGAACAAGCAACAGAACTCATGAGTCTGTCGACCAGTTGCAGGTACTAGGCAATTGGTTGCCAGAGACCAAAGATGAGTTAGCGACCAAAGCTGGATCTCTTGCCAAATTAAATTGGTCACAAACCGATCGACTGGTCCGTGGGACCGGTCGCTAGGGCCTTTGTTAGGACAACAAGTTATCACCAATCTCAGGCCTAATTAGACCGGTCGATGACCTTATACGACCGATCGTAGTTGAGCATCGACCGATCACCAGTTAGCCATTTTTTGTCATTTTTCATCCATTAAAGCTTTATCTATATAAAGACGGAGAGCGGTTTAAGGTCTAAACAAAGATTTTAATGCATTAGAAGTCACTCACTTTGCTCACATCATTAAGCTTTAATCCTATCATACCCAAATCATTTTCCTTGTGATTCATCATAAGATGGAGCATTTAGAGCTCATGTGAAGATGAACTTGTTTTCTCTTGATCTCTAGATGTTTTAAATACTTATATCATAGGTATATCCTTAGTCTAAACCTATCTAGAGATCCATATAGGTGAATTCCTCTATGCAACAACATTCTCATTAGTTGTAGAGAATTCCACCTATCTCACGTCACATTTGTCATTTCAAGAAGATCAAATACAATGCAATTAATCGTTGGAGCTGAGGCATCGGCAACGCATTCGGCAACAAGATTGGGGGAGCAAAGGAGAGTTGATTGAAGAACGTGAGAGCGGAGATCAAGTAACCTAAGCAGCACTAGACAAGGGGCTCAATCCGACAAGTAAATATCAAGTTTGAGAGTCCATTAGCACCCTTCCTTTAATTTGGTAGGATTGAGTGTGAATTTAAAGTTGATAGTTAGCATTTTGAAAACCACATAAGTCTCTAAGGGAAGGCACCGACACGGGTGTGTATGTGTAGGTTATTGGTTAACCTGAGAAACCATTATAGGTTCCTCGGATTGGAATTGAAGGGTTGGGACGAACCTCGTCAAAACTCCTAGGTTGGGAGGAACCTTATTTAAACTCTTAGATTGGGTGGAACCCACAAACTCCTGAATTGAGAGGTGAACTCATAAAACCATTGTTCAGGTTAAGAGGTGAACCATTTGTGTAAAGGTTGGGAGGAACTATTTAAAACTTCTAAGTTGGGAGGAACCTAATTTAAACTCCCTAGTGAAATTCGGTGTGCTTAAGGGATGAGTACGACAACCGGGAGTGGAGTAGACAAATAGTCAAACCACTATACATGCTTGTGTTTGGGATTAATCTGAGCACATTATTATTATAGCATTGTTGTTTAATTGTTAATTATATGAATGCTTAAATGGAATGTATGCTATGCATGATAGGTGGATTCTCTTACACAACTTGTAGTTTCACGTGCTAGACTAGTTGCTTGAAAATAGTATCTTTTATAGTCTAGATGTTGCTCATAGATTAGTTGCTTGATAGCCATATCTTTTATAATCTATATGCTTATGCTAGTTTACTTGATTGCTTAATCTTTACTAGCCATTGTGATTGGACCAACTTAATCTTGGAAGCTATGTGTTCTTGTTTAATTAATTTATAATTGCTAATTTAGTTTAATTAGATAAGAGTTTTAGAAATGATATTAAAACACTCCGAATCACCTCCCCTCTAAGACCTAGTCATAGTTCTAAGCTTTCTCATGCTTAACATCTACAAAAGTGTGAGCGATAGACTGCAATTTCAAACATAATTGTAGTTTATACCTATGAAGCTTGCTAAAGCTAAAATAAGAATATTGATGCGTTTACAATCGATGCTTAAGGCATTGATCGAAGATCTATTTAAACCCCACAACAACATACCATCCATGGGGTAATAGTTGTGGTAGTGGTGACCTGCTAAGGTCGTTGTGCTAGTTCAAAGGGAGTTGGAGCCAACAGGAGTCAACGTGTGACTATCAAAAGGTTATTACACTAATCATATCTATTCAAGTCCTAACAAGCCTAACGTTTCCTTCACCTTGCCTAACTGAAAAGTGCAACAAGTCAAAGTAAAAAAATCTATTGAAGTAATAAAGAAGAAGAAGAAGTAGCAGTAGTGTTAGAATCGAGGACAACTAACTATCCTTTTGTAAGAAAAAAGGTATTTAGTTTTCCATTTTCCTTCTCACATCTCAAATCAACCTGTGCTCTACTCCACACATCTCGAGACATCAACAATAACCCCCCCCCCCCCCCCTCCTAACACACACACACACACACAGCTGCTACACTCTTCTTTATTCTCTTCCATTATTAATTTTTTTTATTTCCACCTACCCGCGCGTGGTCCTGATACCTTACAAAGTATGGCCTAATGTAGTGACACTAAAGTTATATCAAATCCCAAAAAATTGTAAAATCTCGTGTTGTCGTAAGGATTTGGACAATGGATTTGGATGGCTGAGATCAAGCACGTAGCCTTCAACCTGCGCATGAGAACTTCTCTTTTTCGCTGAACCTGCAAGAGGAAGCTGAGTAGGTAGAGAGGAGGAGACGTTGAGCGGTAATGGACTCTTTGATGCCTAAGTCAGGTCCAGGAACAAGGAGAATAAGGCTTTGAAAGCTAGAATGTTTTGTACCTTTGAGGTGAGGATCTAAGTTCTATTTATAGAACTTGGGGGCGGTTGGAGAATTGGATCCTACTAGGATATGTCGATAGAGTCCATGTTTTAGTAAGATTGTCTCTCTCCGACAACGTCAAAGAGATCCTGTGGATCTCGGGATATTTGGATCGGATATCCGATATCTCTGTAGATATCTTCGGACTGTCTTTAGGTGGTCAGTATCGCAGACTGCCCTTAGGTGGTCGTTCGTTCTCGTTGGAGAGCTCAGTTCCCGAGCTCTTCTACTTGGGTCCATTTCGGACTATAGACCTTGGGCGAGACAAGGTCTTCCTTTGGTATCGTCCGTCTCCTAGGCAGAACATTGTCGACGGGTCCTCGGTCCTTGGCCTTAACCGATGACCAAGCCTCATCATGTTGGTAGCAGTTAGTATAGGCTATCATCATAAGATCCTTGGCTTGGTTCCGAACTGAGGACTACTACTTAGGCTTTTTTTGGAATAGGTTTCCTCACATCTGTGGGCCATGGGCCAGCTCGGATTATCCCCATAACATCCCGTAAAATAAAGAATCCAAGTTATCTGAGCAAAAAGAGTGCCTAACCCTTTTCATAACCAAGACACTTACTCAGAATCTACGATGCAGTAGTCACATGATTGAGAGAATCTCACTATTCTCTTACTCACGAGCGATTCTACGGTTTCTAACCGACTTTAGATTCTAGAGTTTTATTTGACTAGTAACTACTCGAGTCTAAAGCATTCAATATCTAAGTCATTACCGTGCCCCATTTGTGATTTACCCAAATGCCAAATGCACAAAAGGCTGAAGGAAATCGTGGGCGCGCACTCCTTGGCATTCCTAACAACCTTTCCCCACTTCTTCCAATACTTTGGTCATTTAATGTTTTAGATCAACCTTGTTTCAGGCTAACATCCTGGCATGAGCTTACTTAAGAGAGAAGGGTGATGGCTACACGTAGAGAAAGAGAGGTGTGTGTGGCTACTCCTGTTGAGGTGTGGAGTCAATCACACCAGGAGGTGGTCGGGCGCCCAGTGCCCAAGGCGGTTTTCCCCCGAACTCGCTGGACGATTTCTACATTGGGCGGTCGCCCAACCAAGCCTGACTAGGCGCCCGACCGACCACGAACTGTTTTGCGGGCTTTCTTATTTTGGGTTCTATTTTTGTGTTTTACTACATAAAAGATTTTAACTCAGGATTAGGCGATGGAATTAGGTTTTCTATACATCCAAGTGAGAAAGTGAGAAGGGGTTAGCAAAAGAGTCATCTCTATGCATGGGAGCATTGGAGAAGGTAAATATATTACTTGCAACTTCGTTTTCTTCATAGTGGAAGTTTGCACCTGTGGTTTTTTACCCTTATTGGGGTTTTTCCATGTAAATTTTGTCTTGTGGTTTGTTGGTTTGTTTCAATTCCGCTTCTAGTTATTATTTCTTCTTGTTTATCATTTGTGGGTGAGACCGGAGATTGTATCTCGATTCACCGGCATTGTTGGCATGCTGCGCAACAACTCCAACTATAAATCTCTCTTTTTTTGTCTGAGATCTTAATATGAGGTGGCACAATAGATACAAGGAATAGATTTTAGACGGTCATCAAGTGGGCCCTACAACCTTTGTTGCACTGCTCCTTGTATGGCAAGAACCAACTAGATGTAGGGATAAGGAGAGTGGGATACTGGCATTAAGTACAATGTATTTCTTGCAGTAAAATCGAAACAGCCTTTTGCAGATGAATCAACCATTAAGCCGACCACAGTAGCAAACATTTTTCAGTCACCCAAATATGCCTACCTAACTTTATGTTCTCCCATGTCCTTTGAATATACAAAAACCTATGCCAAAGGGAGCTAATTGCAGGAGTAAAACTGCCCGAATGCTGCTAATGTATGGTAGGTAGATGATCTAGTGGGCTAAATGCAATGAAACCTTACCATGCACATAGTTCCACTCCTGTCCAAAAGTCACCTTCTCCTTTACTACTATGTAAAAGTCAGGGCAATCGAATGGCCCTATACATGACCGGACCTGTCTTCTAGGAGCAATGTTATGTCTTCATTTTTAGCACCACTGATTGGATGGTTTGGATCATCCAATCAACATGATTTCTTCAAGGCAGCCTATGAAGAGTGACCAGCTCAACTCCGTTCTAGCTCATAAATGAAAGCTGGATATGGCTCAGGTGGCCACCTCAACCCTTCGCAAATCCTTGCCAAGTCTGCTACATAGTCTTTCGCTGAACAACACTAACGAACCAATATGTTTTCTTCTTGCCTAAAATGAAGTTGCCGGGCCATTTGGTCCCCCAAGGAAAAACATTCTATGATGGTTTAGTAAAAATATGCTAAGATGGCGAATTACAGCTCACATTCTGCACCATCAAAACAATACGGCTATGCAAGATGGAATCAGTTTCCACAATTCCAAACATAATGCACTACCAAACATCCATTTTGTTTTTTTGTTTCGTTTTTTAAAGAGCCTTTTTTTTGCGACATCCACGTCCGTGGTGGTAGGCTGCATTAGAAATGGTTTAAATTGCATTAGGACCATATAATTCCCTTACCGCGAATCTCAGGATGTCTCAAAACCCAGGCTAACGAAGGAAAACACGTGAATGCGAAACAATCTCATATGATCAGGCAGCTCATAAACACTTGACATTTCTTGGCCCTCTTGGGCTCACTTATCGTATTGAAAATTACCAAAATTTGGATATGGAAATACACAGGTTGGGGATTCGACGAATTCCAGCCATCCCTGCTTGATTGCATGATCTGTATTTTACAGACGAGATGGTTTTCCGACATCTAATTTATGATTAAATACATAAATGAATAGAATGTGAGCTTGTATACCCCTGTCCAACGGCATAGGATCAAACCTTTTTCTGCCGGCAGTTTGTCATGTATTGTCCGTCCATTTCTCATTCAATGTATCCATCCTCTCTCATGGTAACTGCATGGGACATCGGGAGGATCCTTGGTTCAGACACTTCCTTTGAGGACCACCGCAATTAAATGTGATTCATGGTTGATGGAAATCCGTTCGGGTTTTGAGTCTCCATCTCCATAAGCATCAAAGACGACTTCTGCCTCTGGTATCTATTTCTCTTTGCCGCAAGTGCTGCGAAAGAACCAAGTGAATAATATAAATGGCAAATCATACACTTGGAGCTACAATACAGATGCGCACACAGAATAAATTATCAAATGCAAATATTACAGAGTAAACGAGTTGTGGAACCCACCACGATGAGTTGATAACATCCATGCTGACCATCTTGCAAGCCATGCCTAGTTTAGCCATGGGCCCAAAAATAAAGCTGATCCATGACTTGGGTGAGACACAGAAGCAGGAACAGTTGAGAGGGGACGCCCACCCTTGATCCTCATAGAGGACCCACCATGTTGTGTATATGCCAGTCATCCAATCCATTGATATGAAACATATGCCCCAGACTGTTCTGAAACTTGGGAGGGCCCAAGCACAAATCAATGGTGGGTGTCCCCCTCCCAACTGTTCCTGCTCGTGCAGTCCACCTGACTCATGGATTGGCCTGACCTGTGGGCCCATCACCAAACCATGCAGCACATGCAAGATGTTCAGAGTGGGATGCCATCAACTCATCTCGGTGGGCCCCAAACAACTCTTTTGCAGCATAAGTATGGTTCAACCGCATTTACGAGATAATATCCCTACATGAATGCTAATGTTACCTGCACACATGGGAAAACTTGCATGCACTTTGACTGGTCCATACAGAGCAGAACCCACAAATCTGCGTATGGTGTCCTTTCTTTTTCTACTCGGTCCACACCTCTGTAACCAATCGAAGTGCATGGGCACTTTTTCCTCCATACTAGTTCATGAGATTAGCATTCCTCTGCATGCATACATATAAATGAGGAATGATAGCGTCTAGCTCATCTGCAATCAGAGAGTTGCCAGTTGCAGGATTCTGCTCATGTGGAGCCATTATATGGTAATCTAAATTGTCAATCTGTTGGCTTGAGCGTGGATGGGTAATGTACTGGAAACCTTCCAGATTGGAAGATCCGAACTCTTTGATATGGTAGCTCATGAATTATGAGTAGAAGGTTAAGAGAACAACAGAGGTTCACATTCAGTGGAAAAGACCAAATATCAAACAATTACGATCTTCCAATCTGGAAGATTTTCAGGCATGCACCATCCAAATTTTAACCCATCAGGTCCACAGTTTAGATCACCGAACAATTGGCCCCACTCATACATAATCATGTGTGTGAGCAGACTACAAGATTTTTTATGAGCAGGACGCCATAATTCCTCTTATACATAGTTACATACACGGGAGATGACATGGTGGAGCTGGAATAACCAAGAGAGTGGTAGTGCCATCTCGCCAAAGTACATGTGGCGGGGAGATGTATCGATTGGGAACGTCCATCTAGGGGACTCTATTATAGATGACTCATATTTCAAAACAATCACACCAATTAGATAATCCTACCCGTCACATTTCTTCAACCTCCCTTGAATAATGTTTGACCATTAATTATTGCCACCTCACACTGTCGATTTCAAGGCCTCCTTACAGGTGGATGGGATAATAGAATATTACTGTATTTGGAAACACTATCCATTCAAAGTAGGGGCAACTAGATCGATGGACTCAATTGATTCATTACCATATTCTGGTTCTACTGACTGTATTCTATTCTCTCCATAAATACATATTATTCATCAATAATTTGCCAAATCATCAATAATTCATGAATTATTCAGGATTCATGTAGCCGACCCCAATTAGCTGGGATAAGGCTTAGATGATGATGATGATGATTCGGGCATGAATTATTCATGAATTCTCGAGAAGTCTGAGAATTTAGTGGCTGTGATGACACAACGGGAAGGAACCAAAATACAACGGACAGGATTATAGGCCATTGAGAACCACACTTACAGATGAGATCTTGAGGAAGACCAAAATCATAATCGTTTCTCCCTCTCCTAATGCAACATATGTAAATCATCAAAAGTAGCAAGATGAGGATAACTGCACATGCTAGACCAATTGCGATTTTGCCACCGGTGGACAGGTTTCCCTTCTCCCAGAAGAAAGGACAAGCCGGCAGAGTAGGAACGCCACATAGGCCTTTGTTACTAGAGAGGCTGAAAAAAAAGAAGATAAAAAAGTAGAATAAGCTTATTGACCTAGTTACAATATCAACAACCATTGAGATATGAGTAATAGATGCATTGTCATTAACAGCATATGCCCTTCAGTTGTATCAATTCACAACCAACAGTGCATTTGGATACAACATTGAATTGAATTGCAATTTCTATCTAATAATGTGGAAATGACCAAATCATGATCGTTTCTTCTTTAGCATGCATGTAAACAGTTTTTTGTTAGACTAACACATTATAATGGCAACAAAGAAGCAATGACAGAAAAAGAAAAAGAAAAGGAAAAAAAAAAAAAAAAATCTCATGCAAGAAGATTGACTTATGTGGTTTTTCACGGGTTTGACTGCATCCACTAGAGAAGACAATGACACTTTTCTCCACCAGAAGGGTGGGGGGGGGGGGGGGGGGGGGGGGGGTTAAATGTCAAGTACAATAGTAGACACCACTTGACAAGCTTTTTTACTTAACCTAATCCTACTCAAACTGGGTACCATCTTTTCTATTCCAAGATTACCCCTCAAATTCAGGTTCAGGATGCTGCTCCGGAAACCCACCCAGGGGACCCGCCCCTCAGGCAAAGGCACTTACATGGTGAGGCTTACTTGATGAACAGCCCAGATCTTGCACACACGCCAATGTGGCAACAGTAGATACAGAATCCTACTCTTGTGAGCCCTAGCAGGATAAGGATTCCCCAGAAATTACCCAGATTGGATGATCCCAACCCTTCTATTGATGGCCAAAAAAATAGATTGTCTAGGGAAAAGATGCAGAAATGGTCTCCACTCAATGAAAAAGGTAGTAAGTATCAGAGAATTGGGACCATTCAGTCCAGAATATTCATGGGACAGCCCTTATCTGTTCCACCATGCCATCTATAAGATCGAGGATTAGATTATTGAATAACAGAGCCCACATGTGAGGCAGGCCTGTAACTCTTCATCATTTGAATTTCATAAATGGAAAATGAGGCCAATCAAACAAATGGCATCCAACATCCTTCTTTTCTTTTCCTTTTTTTCTTTTTTTTGAGAGAGAGAGAGATTCAAATATTTTGTTTTTCTCATGCTGGTTTACATGAAAAGCATACAATTATCATATACCAATTCAAGTCATTTAAATGAACATAAACACATTTGGGCTGAATTTAACCTAAAGTCCTTCAAAGAGAAGAATTACAGAACTTTTGTACTTGTCAACGACTAGAATAAATCAGAACCCATCTGTTCATTGTCATTATGATCAAAAGGTATTGACTTCCCTATAAAGTAGGACCCAGTATATAAGTTCACCCTCCACAACATCCAATTTGGACATAGTGCAGCCTGAGATTTGGACTCAGGCCCAGCCCATGACATCCATAAATGGATCTGGACTGGACCTGGCCTCAATAGAATCTGTGCCCAGGCATGGCCTGTTATTTTCCAGGCCTGAACCATAGGCCTAAAAATTTGATGAAACGGGTCAAAACCCACGGGCAAGCATGGTCCCCTCCCCTGACAGCCTCTTATGAAATAATCTTCACATAAAAAAATAATAAAATAAAGATAACAAACAAATAATAATAATAAAAAGACAAAAAAGAAGATACATTAATTCATCATCTACTTGGAATTTACATTGATGCATAGATTTCCTTTGATATCATGGAAAAGCAACTAAACATGAAATATAAAAGCCAGGAGCATCGAATGCAACATACTCTATAAGTCCTCCATGTACGCCAATTGAATACAGTTCTTCGGGTACTTGTCCTTCCAATTGATTTCCATTCAGTAGCCTGCAATATAAGTAAAGATATACCAATAAAACATGATGTATACCATGACATCAAAGAAAAGACCCAATAAAAGATCATAAGATAAACTGCACGATTACCACTAATCAGTTAAGATATTTCAAACAATAGCCAAGCTTTTTGTTTGATATAAGCAGTTCATTAGACAACAACCTAAACATTAAGTTATGCATTATGATATTTAAAATTATAATAAAATAAAATAAAACAAAAAAAATTTAATGATTCAGTATTAGATTAGTAGGAGGTTTGTCAAGCGGGACCATGTGCATGTACAAGGAAGCCAACCTACACATCAGCACATGTGCAAATGTGGCACATGAGTGAGAGATCCACCTATATGACACATATACAGAGAGGTACCCTCTTGAGGGATGGCTTGGATCTCACACCTATATGACACGTCCGCACATGACACCACCACATTTGTTAGCATGGTTGCAAGGTGCAAATCCAAGTTATCCTTTATGAAGTTCTGACCATGCAGATGTTCTTTTTCAAAACAAATCTGGTCCATGTAGAAGGTGGGCCACAATGTCTGACACAGTTGGAACTTGGGTGGTTTAAGAAACTTCAGCAAACTATTTCTCAGCCACAAAATTTGTTTTGTAAACTGTGGCCCACCTGGCAATTGGGCCACCCTGATTCTTGAGCAAGACATCTAAATAGCGGTACACATCTGACGAATGGAATAGATCATGTATCAATGTGCTAGGCTGGAAAATTTGGTGGCATGTGCTTAAGAGCCTTGTAGATGCATGTGGGATCAGCAAAGCTCCATTCAATAAATTAACTTAACCACTAAGCCAGTGATAGGGATGAAAATTGACATGCAACTGTGAATATATCATTTTGCAAAGGAACAAGACTGACATCAAACTAGTATGTTTGCAGAATAAAGAATTTACTTACGCAACTTGAAGACTTAAAAAACTTAAGCTTTGTGGAATTGTCCCAGACAATTGATTACTTGACAAATCCCTACACAAAACCAATAAAAAATGAAACTATAAAATAACAACAAGAGATAGAGAAATAAGGAATCAATGGTCATAGAAAGACGGAGATATTTAGACATGTCAAATGTGAATTACAAAAAGGTTATTTTTGTAATCTATGTATAATGGGTATTTTTCTTGATTAGATGTCCACCACCCCCTCAAGGTTATTTTGTACCTTTTCAATTGTTTTATAATTTTACATAATACATAACATAAGCCTTTTAGAGAAGGAAGAGTGTTTCCACTGTTTATATGGTGTCAAAGCTTTGGGCATCTAGTTTTTCGCTTGATAAATAAACAAGGTTTGCGCTTGCACATGCCATCGTCTTTTCTGCTTCTTCATGCTATTTTTGTTGCCTCTTCTTGCAAGGATATCTACTTCGTAGATCTTGAACTGTGCTTCAAGGGAAGAGATCATTTTTCTTCTTGATCTAAACCACATAGCAATTGTCTTATGGGTCGCTGATGTCAACATCTGTACCTAGAAATTTTGGTATCAAAGCTTAGGATCCTTGCATGGTTTAGTTTAGATCGAGTTATCAACTTAGGGTTTTGTCTCTTTTTTTTTAGGGTTCCACTTTAAGGTCAGTTTTAGAAATTTTTTCAGATTTAGAAAGTTTCCAAAAATAGAAACTTTCCGTTTTTAGAAACTTTCCAAATTCAGGAAATTTCTTGAATTAGAAAATTCTGGTTTGGTGAGTCTAGGGTTAGCAAATGTGTCAGTTCATGCATCATTGTAGATTTAGGTTCATGCATTGTTTCCAACTTCATATTGGGCGTCCTAAAGTGGTCTATTTCCAATATATGTACCGTTGAATTTTTCTAAGTCAATTTCGGTAATTCAAATTGCTAACACTCTGGAATTATTAGTTAATTTATCGGTTACATTGCTGAAAAATTAAGAAAATCGTCCTTTTTGAGCATATAGATCCATCTAGGGTCATCTGGAGTTGTCTAGGATCACTTAGGGTTATATAGAGCTATTTAAGTTCATTCTCATTCAAGTGTTGAGTCACCCAGTCCTTCGAGTCGTGTTTGGGTAAACCAAGGACAAGTACTTCACTGTGTGTCTATTCGTTCTGGTCATGGTTTTGGATTACACATCACCGCCATGAATCGGAATCAGATCCTTAAGGCTTTAACTGCCCCATCCCGATGTCTGGATAACCTTGAGGACCAGACTAAAAAATCCTTTCAAAATCTCACCAAGCAATTAGAGGCATCCAATCAGGCTAGCCTCGGCCATGAAAAAGATTATCAATACAATACCTTGGTGAATGGGAAGTTGGAAGGGTCCAAACAAGTTGTTTATGAAATGGAGGAGTACATGTCTGAAATCGATAGTGATGAAGAAGAAGAAATTGAGGCATCACTCACCATCGTTGAGCATGAAGAAGTGTAGCTAGTGATGAAAAGGTCGAAGAAATTGAGATCGCACCACTTCCAGTTGTCATGTGTGACCAAAATGATGGAGAGTCTCAATCTAAGTCTCTTGCCATAGTGAGTGCGAATGAGTTTGAAACTGAGACTATCATGGATTCAATGGTGGACACCCACATGACTTGTGTTATCCCACCAGAGGATTTACCAGATGAACCTTCACCCAAGCGGGACATTCAACATGCAATTGATCTTGTCCCTAGGTCGATTTTGTCAAGCTTTCCCCCTTACCAAGCGAATCCCGTGGAGCGTGCAGAAATGCAGAGAGAATTTGATAAACTTCTTAGGGAAGAGTTCACTCAAGAAAGTTTGAATTGGGGTTATATTATGTGCGTTGTGCCCGTCCTTTTCACTTCCATGAACAATGGCATGTGGCGCACGTGTGGGTGCATTCTGACCGTCCACAAAATCTCAGTGCAGCGTATTCACGACATAATGGATGTGATGGCCAGAGCCCCTATCCCGCATCTTGATGACATGTTGAGCATGATGGCTAATGTCAAGATCTGTTCAAAACTTGGCATCAAAAGTGTGTGTTCTCAAGTATTGGGATACCTGAACATCATCCTTGTTTATAACACCTATAATGAGAAATATCTCTATCAATTAGAGCAGGTCCATGGGATACGAAAAAATGAGAAATTATATGTCACCCACAAGAAGAGTCCTTTTGATAGGGTTGTTTATTTCCATAGAGTTGTTTATTTCAAGTCCATTGCTTTACCAAAGAGTCTCTTAGTTTCATTCATGTCCGTCTCCTATAAACCATCAGAATCAGTCGATGCATTTGTGTAATACCACAGAAATTTAGTGCACGAGTAGGTACACGAGTGCGTGTTTACACGTGAGAAATTAAAATTCTAGGTCGTGTTGTTCACACGTATACACTTTTGTACGTATTCCGACACTTTTTAAGCCTCTGAAAAACTTAGTGTACTTAGCTAAGTCAATAGACTGACCGTTAAAAAGAATTTGTCGTTGCTAGGTTGGAAAATTTAACCATCCACTTCGATTTCGAACTACGCGATTAACGTAAACCCGCCGTACGTTTCTCACATCGACCTTGTACACATGTCTGTTCATAAATCTGATCCGTACATCTTGTTCGTCACTAGGCATATGCTTAGATCATTGATTTCCCGGCCCTATGAACCTTCTCAGGCGTGCTTATAACACCTCAGGTTTTTGGAATCATTTAAATAATAATTTAATTAATTATTTAATAAATTAAATAACTTTTAATATTGATAAATTAATAATAAATAATCCGTAAGGAATTAGGGTATGATCCCTTTATTAAAGTTGCTCAGAATAAATCCTAGAACAGTATAGAAGTATTAGATTTCACAAAACTCGTAAATTTACAATAATTACGAAAATGCCATTAGTTAAACTTAAGTTAAACTGTCATTTTTAAGTTTGATAATTTCTAATGATCACTTTCTCGCAAAACTTCATATATGATCTTTTGGACACATTTTAGCCGTACACGTAGAATTTCAGCTCTCCGATCGTTCTACCAATAGCCAAACCAGAAATTGGACCCTAGATGGCCCACTTTAACTCGGATCTGCCTCATTTTTCTCGGCGGTGGCTAATATCGTTCTGCCAACTTATTAAACGGAGCAAATGGTCCAGATCCACCATACTTGACCATGCTTGATAAACCCAACATTAGACCACCTTTCCTTACCGTGCAAGTCACGTAAAAAAAAAAAAAAAGAAAAGAAAAGAAAAAAAAAAAAAAAATATATATATATATATATATATATATATATATATATATATCTTCTTCTCCATTTTTCTTTCAACGTTAGCGGCTAGCGCTACAACCTGCGCATTCCACGCTGCCTTCCACCTAGGCCCCACATGAGGAACCCAACCGTCCATCAGATCCGCGACTCACCTAAACCTTGTCCTATCAAGTTTCGCCTCATCACATTGTTAGTTTGGTCCGCTTCAAACCACCGTTTGAACGCAAGAAGATCAAAACCTACCTCCCCAGTTTGCATGGACTTCCTAAATCTTGTATGTAAGATCGTGTGCACCCCACCTACCTTTCCAACGACCCCCATGTAGTGTAGTTTATAAGAAAGTAGAAACCAAATCCTCCTTGAACCTGAAAACTTAAACCGTAGCGCGTCCGGTCGCATCTGTCTCTTGCTCGTCTATAAAGCCAATTGTTCGTTTCTCTCTTCGTCAGAAAAAACGTCAGAGAGAGAGAGAGACGTCCACTGATTGTGGGTTGCAGCTGCTGGGAGACTTTTCCAGCAAAGAAGAAGAAAGAAGAAGAAGTTTTTATTCTAACCGAGTCGACTCGCTGAGCCGACTCAAATTTGAGTTAGGGCTTATTTGGAGCTTAGGAACTATTATATAGGTGAGTGATTCTTCATGTGGTGGTTTCCGTTAATTTTCCTCAAAATTTTCCTTATAATTGTTCTTCGAATTAGGGTTTGAGTTTCTTTCAATTTCAAGCTACTCGCAAGTCTTTAAATTGATCCTAGGTAAGGGATCCACCTTATGTTTGTATTCTCAAATTCCATGTCTACATTACTTACTGTTCTGGTAGACTTTTCTCTATTTTTCCACTTAATCCTACGTAGAGGTTAAATATAGGTCGAATGCTTTTTTCTCGAATTTGCTCTTCTAAAGTACAAATCTAAAAACCCTAGACCAACAGAACGTAGATGCACAATACCTTGGCGTTAGTACAGAACCTTAAGTGACCTTACGTGACGTACGCCCTTAACAACTCTCTTGATTTACGATAGATAATTAGATGAAGAATTACTTAAATGAAGATGACACATGCATGGTATGATTGGGTTTAAACTATGATATGCATTGTATACTTGAATAGTGCTTCCACAATTCATGATATGCATATACATTTGTACACTACAACAGAACAGGAGCATGGTTGATTTGACTCCTGGCGTGCATGATTGACTTGCCACCTCACTATACCGGTTAGGCGAGCATGGTTGATTTACAACAGGTTCCTAATGTTCAGTGGCAGTGAGTTCTGGTCGTTTCACTTATTGAGCATGGTTGATTTGCTCGGTTGGATCAGTGGTGCATGGTTGATTTGCTCGGTTGGATCAGTGGTGCATGGTTGATTTGCCCACTGGCGTGCATGGTTGATTTGCCGCCTCGCTGTACCGATTAGGTGAGCATGGTTGATTTGTGACAGGTTCCTAATGTTCAGTGGTAGCAAGTTCCTAGACGTTTAAAGCTCTCACACGTATTATAACATACATGACATCATTATAATCATGCTCCATTTATAATAAATCATAAAATGTATTAATCATCACGTCATCCTTGTAAATTTCATACAATTCTATCCGTTGATGATTCGAATCCCATCTCTTATTAACTGGAATATTACCTGTGATAGAAATGACCTCATTGGGCTTTTAGCTCACCAAAATCACCACAGTTCTTGCAGGTCTTCAGAAAGAAAAAGACGTAGATGGAGCAGAGTATTCAAATGGTCACGTGTTACTCAAACACCAATCGTAGTCGATTTATTTTGTAAAATTCAATGTAATAAGACATTAGTGGAAAAGAAACTTTATATTTGGAATTTATTTTAGTTATGCGATGTGTGGAATGGAATCTCAAAGAATCTATGCTCAAATTTTAAATTCACACCCTAGAACTCGGACTTTGGGTTGTTGTACTCGAGTCTCGAATTTCGGAGCATGACAATTTGCCCGTCACATTCATGAGTTACATTCAGACATTAGAAAGAGGATAAATGTAAGCAATGATAGTTACAAACATTCAGCTGACTTACATCATAAAGTCTAAGAATTCTATGAGGGAAATTAGGTAATGGTACAGATAAGGCCAGAACGGTTTCCTCAGGGTGCCGCCAGAAAATTACAAGCTCGCAGTGCTGGACCATTCAAAGTATTGCGGAAAATTGGGTCCAATGCGTACCTGATAGACCTTCCACCTAACATGAGAATTAATCCAGCAATGTGGAAGATCTAGTCTTTTGTCTGAATCCTTCCATAAACCATTCTCCCAATTCATGGCCATATTCCGAGTTTTCTTCCCAGCTTGTTCCACCTGTCCCAACCAGTGTTTTAAATAGCTACACTATGTAGTGTGTAGCTTACGCCATGTAGCGTAGCTTAGCCTAAACGCTACATAGCTCATGAAAATAACTTAAGTTGTGTGTAGCCTACTCTACATGATTAATTTGGATACGCTACACTCTTCATAGACTACACTACACGCAACATAGCTCATATTACAAGTCATTTTTCACTATAACATTAAAATCAATAGTTTTCAATGATTTGTTAAATTTTTCTATTTGAATGAAAATTCGTTAGTTTTTTCGATGCTTTTAGTAAAATAATATAAGAAATAGTTTTAAATCGGTTTTGTTGCTCTTTCTTCACTTTTATACTTAATAATTACCCCTTGCTACTTTAGGTTGCATTTGGTTGCAACAAATATCATGAAATTTTGTTAAATTTTATTATTAATCATCGAATTTGGTGCAACCAAGTGCAACCTTGATTAAAACTTTCGGTAGTGTGTAGCTTACGCTACATGCTATGTAGCTTACACCTCACACTTCAGAGGGGTGAAGGCACTACACGCTATTCGCTATTTAAAACAATGATCCCAACCTTAGCTAAGCAAAGAGAAGAAGTTGAAGGGATTCTGAATGAAGGGATCGAATCCACACGAGATGGAGGCTTCTAACGATACCTTGTTCAATGGAAGAACAAGCCACCATCCAATTGTACATGGCTTACGGGAGCAAAGTTACATAGGCTTGATCCAGATTTGTTGGAGAGGCACAAGAGTTTTATCTCGTCGAAGTTGAGCTCTTCTCAATGGAGGGGAATGATGCGGACATCAAGCCTTGTACAGTGTACCAGCATAGGAGATGAGCGACGCCCGTATCTCTATGGCTTGACGATGGGCCCGGATCGAGTTCGAGTTCCTAAATCGTGGTGAAGACCTTACACATGTGTTCGTAACATGTGTAAGTTGCTTAGAGGAGATGATTGGACCATTGGATCGCGAGGATAGTGTAATCGCTGGCAACCAAATAACGCCGGGTGAAAGTAGCACGGTAGTAGTCTCCGGTAGTGTGTAGAATCTGAACTCAAATAAAATACGTGAAAATCCCAGTTACACGCGTGCAAAAAAAACACGCTTACAGAATAAAAACTTTAAAACAATTATACCCATAAAACCATTAATACGATTAAGGTTTAAAATATTCCCACAACGGGATTTGGAAACCCTATAATAACGATAACAAATACTGAATACTCCTAATTCTTCGAAGCCACCCTCAAGTAGTAGAAGAGAGGGCGCCTAGAGAAAAGTAGAACAGAAGATGAGAAGAAAAGAAGAAGGAAGAAGGTTTAGATGAAGAAGGTTCCATAGGAGAGATGAAAGAAGAAAGAAGATTAGAAGAAAAAAGTGAAGAGGTAGTAGGCTTTTAGACTCTAAAACTTTGAAATGGGCAAAGAGTCTAAAATTCTAAGAGATAAGGTCTTTAGTAAGCTAAGGGACATGATCACTTAGGGTAACTCTGATTGGATGATAACCGTGCAAGATCAGGAGGTCCCATCCCTCGCCGGATCCAATCCACGCATGATTGGAACCCCATATTGCGTGATTTGTGATGATGGTCCATCTATTGCATGTTCCCTTGTGTTTTTCTTAATTATGATGATGTTGGGCTGTTGTTTACTTGCTTTGATTACACTATTCCACTGAATCTATATGTTTTCTCATGCATGCATGTTAGATTAGGCCGCCCTCCATCAGTACTGCTAACATCATCTCAGGAGAAGAAACTCAGATACTGACTAGAAGTTATTTTTATTGAATCTTTTGAAGGGTGTTTTAAAGCCTCCAATCTACATTCATTAAAGGGGAAAAAAAAGTTTGTTGTTCAGGGCTTGATCCGTAAACATGAAAACAGTCAGAAGCTTTCTTTGGAGGTTATTAGGGTGTGAACAAGCTCAATAATATGAAGCTATTTGGATTGATTTCAAGTGATATGGTGATGTTCTGAGTTCAGGCATCAAAAACATGGAATCAGTTTTACTTCCCAACACCATGTTGTGCATTCCTTCAGAATCATAAATTCCAAATCTCTTGCCAGGTGGTCATGACCTGTTCACCTTCTTCACTTGGAGCTCTGCAAGTGACTGTTAGATCATTTCCCTTTCTTCCTACAATCATTTAAACTACTGGCATTGCATGATCCTATAGAAGCCATAAAGGTTAAATTAGATGGTATAATTACTTATTGAGCCTTTATGATGAAAACATTTTGACAGGACATGGTCTATGGGAGATAGGCCAGCTGATGGTTCTGGAACTAAATTGATCAAAATAGATGAAAACTTTTCTGACAAGAAAATGGAAAGGAATATTAATAATGTAAATTTTTTAACTTGGATCACTAACTCCGCAAACCCTCTGTCAAACTGAACCTGTCATAGTTTGGAGCAGAGTGCCAAGGAATCCTGAGATTGTTTAAGCAGCTTGTTTCTGCAGTTGAACTTTGCTAAGGCCTATCAGTTAGAGATGGATATCCAGTAGAGGAGGAGATCCAAGCCACGAGTTAGGAAGATTGCATCGTGCATGAGTTTTATTCTATTATGACCAAGGCATTCCATAATGCCGTGATGTCTTTTTTTTCTTGTCTTTTCTTTTCCCCTTAAAAAAAACTATTTTGGCTTCCATAATGGCTGTTACGGCCATTACAATCCATAACGTTTGATAGTCATCACCGTTACCATTAACTGTTTTGGAGTACCTTGATTATGAATGAAAATTGGGATCAGTTGGCACTGACAGAACACAATTTACTGCTGATAATGAACAGCATTTTCAGCGTTCAGGACGCAGATACGTCTCTTTCAGTTTCTGATGGCACTACGGCAGGAATATGAAGAAATCCATGGTTTGGTTCTACATCGGTCACCACTTCGTGGTGCTGGTTCTGCATTGGCTAAGTTGATCATTGAAGAAACTAGGATCCATTCTAGCCATTTCAAAATCTAGTGAGGTTGATCCTATATTTGTTGTGACGCCTCCATCTTCCTCTTCTTTGGCTCCTTGAAGATTTAGTCCTATGAGTGGGACATCAGCTACAGCTTCATGTGACTCTACTGTAATCGGAGATTTGGGATCGGGTTGGTGGACCACTCGATGCCCCAAATCAGCCTCAAATTCATGCAATCTATTGGCACTTATCCCACCAATGGATCGGTAGACATTTATTTAACGGTGAAGAATGAAAAATATCAAATGGTTCTATTTCAAAAAACAAGTGTCCGCATATTAAGGGCTAATCCCTCAACAACTGAACATATTAAGGGCTAAAATCGTTCAAACAAATTGATTTTGGGATTGTGACTTAGCAGCAATGGTCTCATAATTTAATTGGTTAATTTTGAGTTAATATATGCCTCATGAGCAATTCTTTTAGGGCCCTCAATGTGGGGCCCACCTCTATGTATGTGTTGTATATCCATGCCGTCCATCCATTTTGCCAACTAATTTAGGGCATTGTCCCAAAAAATGAGGCAGATCTAAATCTCAAGTGGATCACTAGTGGATGAGGCCCTAAATGAGGGGCCCACCTCAATGTATCTGTTGTATACCCATGTCATCTATCCGTTTTGACAACTCATTTTAGGGCATGGTCCAAAAAATGAGGCAGATCCAAATCTCAGGTGGACCACTAGTGGGGGGGGGCCTTGAATGTGGGGCCCACCTCAATATATGCATTGTATACCCATGCCGTCCATCCGTTTGGCCACCTCATTTTACGGCATGGTCCCAAAAATGAGGCAGATCCAAATCTCAGGTGGACCACACATTAGGGATTGAATTCCCACTATTAAAAACTTCTTGGGACCAAAAAGTTTTGGATCAAGCTGCTATTTATGCTTTCCATTCATCCAGGTCTATGTGACCTCATCAGTAGTTTGGATGGCAAATAAACATTACAATGGGCTACACTGTCAGTGTAAAAACAACAAACTTTTCTAAAACTTGGCTAAGAGGAAGATTTTTTTCTACTGTTGACCGTTGCCATGCGTGACAGCCCAGGGCCGCTACACTAAGCTATAACAGACTGTTACAGGTCTGTAGTGGCTGTTATGGGGTTGTTTTTTTGGTCAGGCCATTTTGACCCTGTATCGCATAATGGCCTTGGTTGTTACTGCCAGTACGTATCGGCCATTACAGTCGAAAAATAACCATTTTGGTACACCTTGTCTAATACCCTGTTTGTCCTGCTTACTTCTCAGGGTATCCAGTTGATGATTGCTAATCAGATTGCGATCAAGTTCAACAGGTCATACAGACCATACTACTCCATCTACTAGTGCTCCTTCCGCCTGGTCTACAGCCGCAGGTACTTTACCTCCTGCTTGGATCTTTGATTTTGGTTATCTAATGATTCTAATCCTTAGTCGCATGATCCTTCTATCAAGGCACTTCTCCCGCTTCAAATTGTGCTTCAAACTCACGCTTCCACTTCCACTTCCTAGCTGTTTTATAATTGCCAACATTTTAAGATAGACGCTACCCTGCTGTCACACCCGAATCTGTTGTGGCTTTGCTTCATGCAACTATATTCTAATCACATGACATCACGCAATTCTATCCACAAAAGTTGTATAATAAATGGGATAGTATTACAAAAAACAGTCACTGGACTAAACATCCATGACATCTTTGGGAAGATTGTCGTTCCAAATGCAGCTCCAGAGGGAAAAAGAAAAGGCAGCTCCAGGTTAGAATTTGTTGATGAAATTACTTTGGAAGTTTAAAAAATCCAGCTCGCTGGTGATTTGTGGCAGAAATCAAGCCAGAGAACTTCAAACGCACAAACATCAATGTTTTCAGCCTAGAAATGAATCGACAGAAATGACAAAAATGATGGAAATTCAGCGACGGTCAAACATGTCATTGTGATAGGGGCTCTCATGAACTCAAATTAAGAGGCCCTTAATCCAAATAATGAGCTATGTTATCAAACTATCAGTTATGAAGTGTAAACAAGCTCAGATTACGGTGGTGGGAAGGGATATGAAGGCTTGCTTAGTTACCAAGGTTAGGACCTTGTGTAGGATTGATTGCTGAATCAGGATTCAGAAAGCCAGCCCCAAATAGCTGAGACAAGGTTATGATGATGATTATGATGATGACGATCGATCATAAATAGAGAATATTAATGCAGTGCAACAATTAATTAAAACGAATCTGAAATTAATCTAAAACAAAGTATGCAATCTTTCAAGCATTTTCATAAAATAACCAGAATTAGTAGCTCAATTGGGCGGAGTAGTGAAAGATTTATTTCCAACTTACAATCTTACAAGAGATTTTTGACCTATCCCTGCAGGCAGAGTACCTCCCAAAGAATTAGAACTTAAGTTCCTGTAAAAGAAAGGGTGCACTCAAAATTATTAGTTACTAGAAGCACTATGTTTTCACTAATAACAATTCCTGATGTACAAAGAAAGCAGAAGTAAAAGGTTGAGATTAGTAGTAAAGAGAACTACCAACTTCAATTATACCAATAAATGGCTTTTCATCTACTTTTGTAATAAAACGGTAGCACAAGTAGTTTCTATCAACAAGGTGGGTGTAAATATCAATTCCATAAATAAATGAAACATTTAATATCTTTAAACTAGACAAACTAGGATCATGTTACAAATGCGTGATTTTTAGCTATGGACCATTCAGAGTTGGTGATGGTGCTTGTCACCAGTAAATGGAACAAATGGCATCAAATAGTGGTCCATATTGTACATGCTATGAAACGAAACCTCTTTAAAATAGCCAGAGACAATTAGTTTTATGTTATACTCTGCATTGACCTCAACCCCTCTAGTCCTTGGCATCTATATGTGATGGAAAGAAACCATTGCATTACTGTGTAATTCCAATATTACTATGAGAGAGTCTACCAATCCATGGAAATGATTTGTCTTTTGCTCACCTTCCCCCTCGAATGAATGGAGTACCAGATGTGGAAGAAGGATAAACACAAGGACCTTGTAAAAGGGCATATACCTTCAATTCATTCAAATCCCTAATGCCAATAGGACCCAAGAAAAGCCATCTTAAACCTTTTCAAGTGTGTGAATAAGGACCACTAACCTGTAGCACCCAATCCCCTAGTGAGTTTCTATCAAAGTTAAATTTTAGCTTTACCTCTCTAAGAGATTATGTTTTCTTACCACAGCGAACTATAATCACCCTGGAACTTGCTATGAAGATCATTTCTTTTACGTAATGCAACTCCAATGAACGAGGAGCCATGGAATTAAGTCCCTCAACGTGCTCTCTCGTATTGATTAAAAAATATATATATATAAAGCCTCTAAAGGCCACTCCAGTAATTCTATATAAATTCAACCACCACAATTCTTACCCCATAGCTGTGAACACACCACGGGACTAATCGTCTATCGAGATTCAAGTCCAAGGTTGAAGCAAGCATTACAATCTCTACTCTAAATAGACCCAAGGAAAACTTAATACTTATCCAAAGTCCAAACTGCATAATAATGGATCATAAGGTTAGAAGCAATCTACTTATATATATATATATATATATATATATATATATATATATATATATATATATATATATATATATATATATATATATATATATATATATAAGGGGATAAGCTATCTCTTCTGAATGCAGGTAGTTATTGGTAAGGATTTCATCTAAGAAAGCAATCCAACAAAAGGCAAGTACCCTTGGTGGTGCTGGAAAGTCCAACAATCTGTTGCTAGAACCTAAAAGTGTGTTCCCACGACTCAACTCATAGCAGGGATCAAATAAAGGCTACCTTTACAAGCCTCAAAAGTCAAATCCAAAATGCTGTACCTTTTCAAAAAAAAAAAAACCCAAAACACTGCAATTCAAAACCTTGTCATACCAAACCCCTCCAAAACCGTAGTACCATACCCTAACTTTAACCTCATTCCTAAATGCCTCCTCCCATACAAATATCTAGTTAGATCCCTGACCTGCATTATTCAAAATAAATAAATAAACCCTCTACTACTATAGGTCTCTCAAACATTCCGACCCACTTGAAATCCCATAACTCAAGGATAACTGCTCATTCTATAAAGCTATTGGTTCAAGAAGGCCATATCCAACACTCTTAGGGTCTATTTGGATGCTAATCCAAAAATAATTCCAGTGAAAATAACTCAAAGTGAACTGGAAGTGACAGGAGTACCAATAATGACTTTTACCACTTTGCCAGAAATTCGATCAACAGCCCACATTTTCCATACAGTAGTAGCCCACTTGAAGAGTGCAGCAGCCTAACTTTTGGAGAAGGGAATTGTAGGTGCACAATGACCTGACAAACATTTTTGTTTTTTACTTTTTGTGATAGGTAAGCTTGTCTCAAACCCTAGATCTCAATGTTAAAACACACCGTCTTCCATTCATGTTGTGCAGTAAAGGCCGTTACAGGACCGTAAAGGCCATTACGTAAAGGTAATGGTGGCAACCATTACACGTTATGGGGTTGTAACGGTTGTAACAACCGTTATGGAAAAGTACTTGTAATTGCCGTTAATGGCTCGTTACGCCCCCTGTAAAGGCTGTAAAGTCCTGTACTAGCCTTTTACAGGGCAAATACAGGTTTTTTGGAAAAAAAAATTCAATGTTACGAGGCAGATACAGGTTTTTTTTTTTTTGGATGTTTCTTTCAATAAAAAAAAAAAAGAGAGAGAGAGACCGTAACAGCCATTACGGGGGCCGTAACAACCGTAACGACCCGTATCATAAAGGTAACGGTGGTGGTTGTTATGACCATTGTTACCGTTACGGAATAACTTGCTTCCATTGAGCGGACTAGCTTGAACCCAGCAGTGGGAAATGGTTGTTCGGGGAAACAAAAATTGGCATGAGAAAAGGGAAACATCCCATTTTCAGGCCCATTTTCATTTATGATGAGACAGCTACAGGACGGCTTCTTTTGTACATCAACACATCCAGTTAACTTTATGCAGCAAAATGTCTGGAAATCATTTTGTCAGCATAAGAACAGCCCAATAGTTTTATGATGTGTAATATGTCATACTTCTTGGACCTACGAACCATGATCCATACAACTAGGTGAAACATTCAAACCTTCTCCATTCCCTGGGAATTTTACAAGTTTTCTAAATAATACAGTCCTAGGCCACCAGAATAATTTCATGAAATACTTAGAAAACTAGTTGCAACAGCTAAATGAGAGCCAAATGCCCTTTGAAAGATGAAGCAGGCCCACAGCCCAACTGTGCCTACCTAGGCTCACTGTGGGGCCCAACAATAATTCCAATATTTTCTTAGTGTAAGTTTTTCTTAAGTATTGTCAGAGAAGAAGTTTGATATCAATACAATTCTCTACCTCTCTACTCTAATATTCTTGTGGGTTTAGTCTTGTCCATTTTTTTGCAATTCGGATGTCAAGATCTCATTGACTTGATAACCGGGTTGCACCATTTTGGTATCAGAGCAGGTGATTGTTGGGAAATTTCCGACTCTACATCATCTCCTAATGGCTTCAAAGGGGGTGACACAAGAAGAGTTTGTGCAAGTAAATCCAATTGATTCATGCACTCGCAAAGCGGGTAGATCAATTCACGCATGTAGTAAGCTATCTTACTTGAGGGAGCTCCAGTTGGAGGAAATCCAGAGACTGAAGTTGGAGTACGTGGACACGTAGGGGAAGGTCCCTACTAAGGTTCTAACCAACAACGAGCAACCCCAGCTTATGAAGACACCAATGATCGAATCCTTCAAGTGTTGGAACACTGACAGAAAAACTAAAATTGAAGTAGAAATTCCAAAAACGACAAAGAGATCCATGGAGTCAAAGGAGCAATTGACATGTGAAGTGATCGATGCATTAACATTGGACCTACACTCGAATTCACCTAATGGATCAATTGAAGGATCCCCTGATAGAGGAAATCACATTAATAGACATGCCAATGGGTCTCGACCCTCAAATTAAAGCACTTTTGCAAAAGATGACAGTGGCATGAAAAACAAAGCAAATGTTGAAGGATCCACGAAGAATTTCAAAATTACAACAAACAAGTTGACACCCACAAAAGTGCAAGAGAAAGAGACATCATCAGCAGTGAACTTCAATAAAGGTAATGCCAAGTTGACACTTGGAGTTACTTCATCAACTTCCTCCAAAGAAGTAAAAGATATTGTCGTAAAGGTCGTAGTACAAGTCCAAAGGTTGAGATTAGTTTCCAACTCGAGGACGAGCTCTTTCAAAGGAGAGGAGAATTAATGCAGACACATAACTCACCCAGGCCCACGGTGCACTTCGGCCCACCTAGGCTCATTGTAGGCCCAACAATAATGTAGTCCCATAGACCACCGTAGTGGCCAACATGTGATGATTTTTGGACTGTTTATTTATAAATTTGGGAGCTTAAATGAAGGATTGCAATTTACTATTTTTAGAAGATATAAAAGTTGATTTAAAGATGTGATTGAAAATATGAGGGGGATGTGATTGAAGATATGGGGTTCATTTAGAGCATTTTGTATATTTACTTTTACTATTGTTAAGTTTTTACCACCTGAAGTTTGATTAGATTGATTTGAAGTCAACTATAATTGATTTGAAATCAATCTCTTAGCTCGGGGGATTCTCATTAGAGATTCACTTAAGAGTATATAAAGGGAGGGTGATATATTCCAATATTTTCTAAGTGTGAATTTTTCTTAAATATTTTAAGAGAAGAAGTTTGATATCAATAAAGTTCTCTCCTTCTCTACTCTAATATTCTTGTGAGTGTACTCTTTGTCCATTTCTTTGCGATTCAGGTTTCGAGATCTCATTGACTTTTTTTTTTTTCAGAGAGAGGTAATAACATTTATTAGAAGAACGCAAGAGCTGCAAAAGAAAACAAGCCCCAAAGGAACTCAGCGGAAACAAAAAAATTCAAACAGTGGAGCCACCCGGCCCCACCTTAACATAGACCTCCCATTCTGCCACTAAATTGTCAACCCTATGGATGACCTCGTTAACTCCCACATTAGAATTCTCGGAAACATCGAGCGTTCCTCGCTCCCCAAATAGCCCAAAGGATCACCATGATGAGAAACCTCCAAACCACCTTTCTACTCTTCCCAACTCCTCCATGCCACGCCCAAAGCACATCCTCCACATGTAAAGGCATGACCCATCCCACGTTGTTCGAGGATAGGAAGAAATCTCATACCTTAGAAGCGAACGGGCAATGAATGAATAGGTGATCAATCGATTCTTCATTAGCCATGCACATGATACAAATATTTGGGATGACCATCTCTCTTTTTTGAAGATTGTCAACCGTAAGAATGCGACTGCCGTCCCACGAGCCAAACAAAAGCTGCTAGCCTTGGAGGAGCCCCATAGAACCAGTGATGGAATGGATGAAGCAGACGCGCTTCTGCGGAAGCTCTAGAGAGGACATAGAACAGCGATCTGACAAAGAAACTTGTGGACCTATTCACAACCCATATTATCCTGTCGTCCTCAAGAATAGATAGACTTCCTATGTTGACTTGATAACTGGGTTGCACAAATAGATAGACTTCCTATGTTGCTTGCTCCACTACCAGATTTCACATGACATGAATTGGTTCCCAATACAGACAAGGAAGCCATGACATGACACCACACCGAAAGGAAACCCTTCTGACACCATAACGTCTCATATGGGAGGCAATCTTCTACCTCCAGCTCCACAACAACATTTCAGGAACCTACCTGCTAACTGGATAAATCTATGCAACACCTTATACACCACAGAAAAAGAGGGAGTAAGTCGTAGTTACATAATCCCTGAAAACATCGAAAGAAGCCCCAGCGCAAAATTTTCGGCGTCACTGATGCTATACATTTCCTCCATTAGTTGCCAAAACAATAGTTTTCAAACCAGCACTTTGAATGGAGCAGTTACAGGTTGGGTCGACCTGGGACAGCTAGCAACCTGACCATCTGAGCCATATAAGGACCAACCAGTATCCATCTCCCACTAACAAAGGCTCCTTGCAAGCAACAAGATTCAACTCCCTACCACTCTTGGATGATGGAGGAATAGAACTTTGGCCCAGCTTTATACGTTTCAAGAAGACTTTATATCCCTGTGAACTTCAACCAAGATTTCCCCACTTGGCTAACGATCTGTCATCATGAATTTCTTTGTTCCTTGCTTTCTCTGAGCATGATGAAAGCAGCACTTTTGTCCCTACTCAATTGATCTCATCATTGAAGTTATTGAAGAGCTCCAACACTTCAATGATCTCCCAAAAGACCAAAAGAAGGACAAGGAAAAGACAAGATATTTGAAAAGGTGGAAGGCAAAAACAAGCATGAAGAAAGCGTTTGAGAAGACAGATGCAGCATCTTGGTAGAAAATGGTTTGCATCATGAAAATGTAATATCAAGTAAGGGTAGGATAAGAGACCACTACATGATGTGGTCCTCTTACATGACAACACGCTAATAAATAAAAATGATGATTCTCTTGATGATTCATGTTGAAAAAAGTGTGGCTAAAAGTTTGATGCCAGCTGCCAACCTGACACTACCCTCCTTCATTCAGGCATGAGACTGGCAATGAGAGTGCAAAAACTCCCATTAGTGGAAGATTGTTGACCAAAATGTACCCCAAAATGACCATTTTTTATATCATGGGTCGATAATTCATGAGTGGAGACATTGAGGAGGGCGTTCATACAGTTCAAGTTGGATGGAAGAATTGGGGATGTGGCTCTAGAGTTTTATGTTAAGATCATGTACCAATTATAAGATAGCCATAAGATCACCCATGCTTTTCAGGCAGAATGTTGGGCAATTAAGGAATAACATGTTCATAGGATGAGTGTAGTTGAAATGAGGACAATGAGATGGATGAGTGGCAAGACGAGGAAGGATAGAATTAGAAATGAATGCATTCGAGGGAATTTAGGAGTAGCACCAATAGGTAAATAAGATGATGGAAGTAGACTTAGATGGTTTGATCATGTGAAACGGAGGCTAAGAAATCTGCCGGTTAGGAGTGAGTTGGTTCAAGTTGAAGTTTCTAGAAGGGCTAGGGGAAGCCCTAAAAGGACATGAGTGGAAGTAGTAAGAAAGGACTTGATGACCTATGATTAGAACTATACACGAGCAGAACCAAGCCAAACTCTGCCCCAACTCGGCTCGAGCAGCCAACGGGCCTGGCTCAAGTTCGGCTGTCTTGATCATCAAGTCGACCTAGTCAGCTCGGCCTGGTTTGGTAATTAAAACGAGCTGAACTTGAGCCAGGTTCGAGCCGAATCGAGTTGTAGCCAGTTTCGAGCTAATTCAAGTTCTATTTTTTGGGCCGGATCGAGTTTAGCTCGTTTGATTGGTTTGATTTTGTAATTGTAGACAAAAGAAGTGAAGTGGAGAACAAATAAACAATAAAACCCAAAGCTCATGAAACAAGCATATGAGAGAGGAATTAGCTCGGGTAGAGCTGTACACGAGTCGAGCTTGGCACAGCTCGGCTCGGTTCGGCTAGCAGCCAACCCCTAGCTCAAACTCAGCTCGACTCAATAGTCGAGCTTGACTGGACAACTTGGCTCGATTTAGTCAGCTGCTCGAGCCGAGTTCAAGCTCGAGCTTTCGACGGCTCACTAGGGCATTTCGCTGAACACTTCACGAGCAATCCTCGAGCCTGAGATGAGAGCAGTCCAGGAAATGGCATCGACAGCTCGCTAGGGCATTTTGTCGAACACTTTGCGAGCGTCTTCTGGGTTCAAACATTTGCCATAGGCATGGATAAGAGTGACAGCAATGAAGGGATAGTTGGGGCATTTCATCAAACACTTTGCGAGCAGTCCTCGAGCCTGAGATGAGAGCAGTCCTAGAAATGGCATCGAGGGCTCGCTGAGGCATTTCATCGAACACTTTGCGAGCGCCTTCTGGGGTCGAACATTTTCCATATGTATGGATAAAAGCGGCAGCGGTGAAGGGATTAGAGATGAGGCAAACCGAGTTGAGTTCAAGTCTGGGTCTAAGTTGAGCTCGGGCAAGCTCGGACTCGGCTCGAAATTTTTTCGAGCTCCAAAAACTAGCTCGACTCGACCGGAAATTTTTTCGAGATCCAAAAACCAGCTCGACTCGGCCCGAACACAATTTCAAGTTGACTCAAGTCGAGCTTTTCCGAGCCAAGTCGAGCGAGTTAACCAAGGTGACTCGGTTCGTGTACAGCTCTAAGCACGGGTGTTGGTAGAGAGAGAGGAAGATGAGATTCAACGAATGGGAGAGGAGGAGAGGAGGGCGCTCAGTCGAGTGTGTAGGGTAAATGGGAGGGAGAGGAGGAAAGGAGCGGAGAGGAGAGGAGAGGAGGGTGCTCGCCGCTCAAACGGGACTTGGGTAGGGTTGCAAACTTAAAAGTTAGGGTTTTTTTTATTATTTATTTATACTACATTCATACTAGGCCGAGCCGAATCGGGCCAAATCGAGCCAAGGTTCGAGCCGAACCAAACTGGGCTGGCATACAGCTCGGGCTCAGCCTGATTTTGAAACAAGTTAGGATTTCTGCCTCGGCCCGGCCCGAACAAGCTGTTCGAGCTGAACCAAGCCAAGCTAAATCGAGCCAAACCGAGCAAGCTAACCAAGCTGGCTTGGTTTGTGTTCAGCTCTACCTATGGTTTAACTGAGGATATGGTCCTTGATGGAGTGGAAATGTGAAATCCCAGCACTGAGACTCATGTAGCTGACCCCAATTAGTTGAGGCTTACTGTCTTGATGAATACTTTTCAAAGACATCTCCTTATGCATAATGCATGTTAGAACTATTAATTTGCATTTCCATGAAAGCATGCATTGACAACCAAAGATAAGAAAAGCACTTGCATCCCTATTACATTGTAGATGTTAATATTTGCACCGACTACTAAATAATGTGTCCATATCTACATGACTCTGATCCTAAAGTAGAGAAAATAAATGGCAACCATAAAAAGGTGTATGACATAAAGTAAGTAGATACTTACAGGCTTACCAAGTTCGTTAGAAGACTTATTTGATCGCTTATATAACCTTTCAAGCCTTGACTCGCAAGATCCCTGTTGACATCAAGATCTCTTCCATAAATTAAGGAATGTGGCAGAAAAATGAATGTCCAACAGTCTTAAAAATGAACTACGACGCAATAACAAAATCTGAATTGATAATGTGAGTCTAACTATTTGCATCCACCAAAGAGAAAATAGACACGAGGAAAGAAACTTCATTTCCAAGAAATTAGAAGTGTCAGTCTTTTTCCCAATAAAACTTCTAAATAACAATCACAACCACTAGCAATATAGGATGATGACCAATGGATGAAACAATCTGGAACTGATAAGATTAGTTTAACAACATTAACCAAATGAAAGCATTGTATTGTACCGTGGAGCTTTCACATGGCTTGCATTAGGAAAGTGCTGGTCAACTAGCAAAGCATTAGGAAAATGCTTCTAGCATAACCTCTTTTCCACAATGTTGTGATGGAGATGCGCGAGATGCCAGCACATTCTTTAGACATCCAAGCAAGTTGGATTGTGAACGTTAAGTTCAATCCAGATGAATAATCATAATGAGGATCTGGCCCTAAAAAATGCAGTTACATTATTTTCGAATCAAACTTGAAAGTATCGTAATTGCAATTCAAAGATGAATATGAATGCTAACAAAATTGCGATTTGGTCGTTTCCACTTTATTAAACCCATACTTGTAACTCAATTCACCACTGCATCCAAGCATACCCCTGCTCTTCAGCCTTGTTTGATTGGTAGCGCTCTATCTTAAGACTGCATTTGGCTTGGGGAGTGAGAATAATTCACGATGTTTGTTAGATGGTTAAATCGTTCTATTCGTTGTTGGATGTGTCCTCTTCAGGCGAAGCCCCAGTTCACACCTCCTCTATTTGGTCCTATGATGCCCCTTCGAAGGTTGCGGCTTTCGTTTGGTTGGTGGGGTGAAACAAAGTCCTCACTGTCGACAATCTCCGTAAGAGAGTTCTAAATTCTAATAGCCAATGTATGCTCTCTCTGTTGGAGAGAAAGCGAATCGGTGGACCATCTATTCATGCATTGTCCTTTTGCTAAGGGCATGTGGGATAAATTCTTATCTCTGTTTGGTATTTCGCGGGTGGTGCCTAAGTCCATCCCTGATCTCCAGTGTGCTTGGCATGATAACGGTGTCGGAGGTTCTGGAAGACGTATATGGAGATTGTCATTGCTTGTGGGGTTGTGGGCGATATGGCTGGAAAGGAACAATCGATGCTTCAACAGTCGTTCGGGTGCATTTCAGGAGTTTTTTATATGGCAATAAATTTTGTTCTTGAGTGGGCTGCGGCTTCTTCCGCTGTTAAAGAGTGGTGCTCTGTTTCTATCCCTGCTTAGGATGCATTGTAATCTTTTCATTCTTGTGTTGGCCTATGGCCGGGTTTTTTTTTTATGTTCAAGTATTCCTCTTGCTGGCCTTTTGGCCTTGTTTCATAAATAAAATCATTATCTTTCAAAAATAATTCACGGCGTTTGGGATTTCTACAGTTACTAGAATATCCAAAAATCATGAAAGGAAAATCGCGTGCACATGAAAGAGCTATTTCTTTCCAGAACAACAAAAAAGAGCCCCATTTTATGATTTTTGGAAATTCTACTAGGAGTAGAAATTCCAAAATCACAAATTACTGAAATGGCCATATGAGGCAATCAGCCAAAACAGCCTTATCTAGCAGCAAATCGGGTGAGGGTCTTCAGATGAATGCTAAGGAAATTGGAATTTGGTTATGACCAGTTTATTGGACTAATAATTGTTATTCAATTCAATATTGCATCCAAAGACACCCCTTCTCTTCAGCCTTGTTTGATCAGTACTACTCTATCTTATCTACCAGCCACTCAGCTGAAGGTCTGGAATTTGGGGGAGTTTTCACAAGTGGAAGTGGCAAGGTTGGTTTTCACTTATCACCCAATCCACGAATCAATGAAAAGGTTCTGTAGGAAATGAGAGATTAGAGATATTTCTAGTCATAAACTTCCAACAAAATTGATGGGACTAACAGACTGGAAAGAAACCAAACGTTGCCTGTTTAGAATTTGAACTTCCGAAACAACCATAAACTACTGTTGTTGGAACTAATCCAAAAAAACAAGTCTTAAGTGTCTAAGTGTCTTCTCTCATTTTTTTAGAAAGAAAAGTCTTAAGTGTCAAACAGTAATAATAAGCTAGAAAAGCTCCCTGCAAAAACATAAGAATACGGAGTGCAACTAGATACCAAAATAATAACATCACAGATGAGGAATTGTACAACAATCAGCCTGAGTTCCTATAGCATATGAGCTTTCAGTTTGTACAAGTGAGGTCCATTGTTCATTTATCCAAACCATTATGATTGATCCACACTGGATAGCCCATGCACCAAGAATCTATCAGATAGAAAGTACAGACCATTCAAAAATCAGGCAGACAGTTAATAGAGAAATGAGTAATTGACCACATTCGACCAAAATGGAGAAATATTCAATGCCTAGGATCTCCAATCTGGGGGATTTGGGGGCATGGGCCATCCAGAGCGAATCCTATCATATTAGTGTTTTGGATCACTGCTCAACTCGTACAAACTGAAAAGCCAAGCATATTGCAGAGACTCTCAGGCTGACCATGGCATAATACCTCACCACAAATACCTCATAAGCCTCAACAGAAGTAGGATGGAAATATGGTGTTAGCCACTAGCAATTAGCAAAAATGTTGTTGCTATCTATAAAAAAAAAATTAATAATAATAATAATAATAATAATAAGCTGGTAAGTCATCTCCATTACAAAAGAGAATGATTAGGATGGACAACTTTGCCAGGTGCTAAATAGTACCAATAGAAAAAGAAGCCTCAAAATGCATGAGGGTATCCATCAAATGCCTCCTAAAGGTAACCCGGGAAGAATTATGAAGACTAGTGAAGAGTAGAGCTGAAAAGGTACAGAGTTCGTACAATGTGAAAGTCTAATTTGAGGTTCCAAGCAGACCTTCCTGCACAATAGTAGTGTTGGCCTGGGGGTGAGCAGAAGTTCATCAATACAATTACAAACCAGGTTCCCTACAATGGACCTAAGTCATAAAATGGCCGTCCATGCTAGCTTATTGTCATTTGTTGTAGCTTGTAGATGACAAACAGCAGAAGCAAGTGGTCCTGAGTAGGGGTAAGACGTGGGCAGGTTGGGTAAGGTTGAGGGTCAACCTAAACCAGACCAGAACTCAAGAGGACCCAACCCACAACTCGACCCGACCAAATTCCAACCCCAGGTACCCAACCTGAATTCCTCTATACTTGACCCAACCTGACGTGACCTGACCTGACCTAAACCCGAACCGGATAGATGTGATTATACCCAACTGAACCAGAATTTGCTCAGCCCGAACCCAAGCGAATTTCAAATCTGGTTGGCGTTTTCCAACCCAACCTGAGGACCTTGACAACCTGACCTGAATTCTGGTTGGGTCAATCGGTTTCAGGTTGACCTGAACCCAAGCTGCAGTCCTGGTCCGGAGGCTGTAGTAAGAAGTTCAATTGAACTGAATTGCAATATTTCATTTCAGCAAATAGCAAGTTTAACTGACCAAACAGAGCCTAGCACTACTCAATTCTGAGGAACTAGAACTCAAAGTGCAATTATACCATGGTCTCAAATCCAACTTGAAACACAGGATTGCATTTAGGGCTTTGGTTATCAATGTAAATTAAAATGGCACCACCCCCATTTTGGTTGTTTCCTATCTAGGACTTGTTTGCATGCGGGCAGCTCTGAATCGAATTGGATTGGATTAACCTGATCCATATCATTTCAAGACGGAGAAGAACAGAAACTAATTGGAAAGCCCTTCTCCGCTTCTGACATGAGTGTTCTGAATAAATGAAATGCCCAACTTCTTCATATTCAAATATTTTCCAATAGAAAATCCAAAAAAGACAGAAAGTTGGGATTTACCCTCCTTTCCAAACACACCCATAATGAATTGAATGGACTGCTTAATCAGTTCAACTGAGCATCCAAAACACACCCTAACTATTCTATTGGACTCAGAGGTGCTCAACAAGTATCGCATTTTGGAGGTGTTCTAGAATGGATAGATTTCAATTCGCCCGAGTCATTACATGACA
Source organism: Liriodendron chinense (assembly GCA_003013855.2). Lineage (NCBI taxonomy): Eukaryota > Viridiplantae > Streptophyta > Magnoliopsida > Magnoliales > Magnoliaceae > Liriodendron > Liriodendron chinense. The sequence continues at coordinate 6,848,579 of ML058339.1, read as the reverse complement.
AATGAATATGGCCCTTGGATTAGCTAAGATGCTAGTTGTGAAATCAATCCCATATAAAACACAAGATAGTACTTACAATTGAGTGATAACAAGGCCATTTCCCTCTGCATTACGATGGCAAGTAACTCCCTCCCAAGCATCCCAAGTGGAAGGTGCACATGGATCTCCGTTCCAACCCATTCTGTCAGGGACCCGGAGTGACTCTTTTAATGCTCTCATTGCTGTCACTGCAAATACGTATATATGCATTTATCAATTTGAAACTTTGAAACTATGTGCAAAGGGCAAATATAACAATCATTTACCAGGCTCGATTAATTGTACTTGAGGCACCTTTTGGCAATCCAAATCATTCTTAAGGTTGCCCCAAAATCCCCACTATGGGATGGTCCTTACTATCTGAAACAATTGGTTGTCATCGTCCATTTTCATTGGATTTCAAGGACCATGTGATAGGGAAGATACTAGAGCACAGCCCATCACATGATGGGGCCCACCCGATCAATAGTTTAGGTTACAAAAGGCAGGCCCCTTCGGTCCCATTGCTGGGTTGCAGATAAGAAGAAAAATGCTGTTTCTTACTGTCGAGCATCGAGCATCGAGACTAAGACCAGAAGCAAAATTCAGGTTACAAAATAAAGAAACAAAGAACTCGACCAAAAGAATCACAGACGCTATACCTTCACTAGGAATAGTTGAAAGATCCAATGGGACCATTGCATAGTTCTCAAGGCCACTAATCAATGGCGCACCCACGACTGGGACTAGCTTCACACTCAAAGGTGTAGAATTCAAGTTTTTAACGGTGTACTGCCATTTAAATGCAGTGAAACTCCCAACTTCCTTGACTATATCAATCCTTTTGACATTCTTCTGATTGATGTACACATCAAAGACGCGCTTCCCAGCCGCCGTGACACTTGAGTCAATCTCTGCAAAATGGAACCAAACCAAGTAATCCAACCTCGTATCCACTGACAGTTCATAATCCAAACTCCCACCACCAACACCTGTGATCGCAGTCTGGTACAAATGGGTCGGAAAGTAATTTGGCGCCTGATTGGTCCCATATACATGGGCCCTAGTAGACACCTGCTTAACCTTCAAATTCTTGCTGCGGAACTCCGTATCAGATTGCCAAGCTCGCCCAAACACATCTATATCATTGCTAAAACCCGGGCCGAACAAATTAGACCCGCACGTCAGTCGCCCATAATTCACCAATATCAGATCACGGCCAGTGGTGGAAGAATCGTACGACAGTGGGTCGACCTGCACAATTTCGAGCGACCCGATCACGGGCGCATCGGTGGCAATGCTGTAGAAGCACACAGTGACCTCTGCATCATTGATGAAGGTGAATACGTCGGAGTAGGCCCCCGTCTTGCTGATCTCCTCCTCCCACGGGGACCGCCAGCTGAAAACAAAAGTCCCCTCAACAGACATGTCAAAGCTCGGCGAATGCATCTTGCTGTCGTAGTTGTCATATACAGTGAATGTCCGGATGTAGTACCGCCCATTGGGCACGGGCACGTTGTAGCAGTTCTTCTTCCCGAATGAGATCGGAAAGAACCGGAGGGTCTTCTCCTGCGGCAAACGGAAATTGTGGGGCCCGGCGACGATGCCCGGAGCCCCGCCAGTGTAGAACCGATCGGCAATCCATGACTGGTTGAATTCACTAGTGAAGTTGTCGGCTCCACCGCAGTCGATCCGATACGTAGTATCTAAAAAAATACAAGAAACCGGTTATACCATCTTTCTGAAAAATGGAAAAAAAAAAAAAAGGGGGTGCTTTTTTTATAGACTCACCTCTCTTTTACATTAGTACAAAGATTTACTATTGTACTGAGAGACGTAAAAAAAGGAGGGGGTGTTTCTATCAAAAAGGGTGGGTTGAAATATCAATATTAGTGAAAAAATTGGTAAGCAGATATTATTTTTGTGTAAAATGAATAATAAAAATTCTCCATTGTTAGAAAAATAATGCGAGTAGGAAATCGAAGTAAAGAAATAAAAGAAAAAGTGAAGAATGTGGGGGTGTTGTGTAAAAAAATGGGTGTTTATATTTCAGTGAGAGAGAGAGAGAGAGAGAGAGAGAGAGAGATACCGTACGGATAGGAAGCAGAAGAGAGGAGAATGGGGAGAGAGAGTAGGAAGAAGAAAGACATGTTGCTGCGTGTAGAGAGAGATTATCGCTGTTGTTGCTTCAGACACATATATGGGAAGGAGAAGGAGAAGATGGGAGAGAATGGAAGGAGGCGAGATTAAAGGTTACACGTGGCTAGTCTTGGTTCGTCGCGATGAATTGCCATTTGATTCGTTGCCGCCCTCGGGCGTGGATTAAAGTGAGGTCGGGGGAGCGCGTATCTGTGGGACTAGGGGGTGGTTTCAAATCTCTGGGGCCCCACAATGAAGTATGTATTTTATCCACGCCGTCCACACATTTTTACATCTGATTTTAAGGGTTGATCCCAAAAATTAGACAGATCTAAATCTCAGGTGGACCACACCACAGGAAAAAAGTGAGGATTGACTCTTACCGTTGAAAACTTTTTGGGGGCCACAGATATTTGGTATCAAGCTGATATTTGTTTTTTCCCAAATCTAGGTCGACGTGACCTTATCAACAGGTTCGATGGCAAACAAACATTACAGTGGGCCCTCGGAAGATTTTAATGGTGCACGTTCAATCCCCACTGTTTTCGTATGGTTTGATCCACCTTAGATTTTGAATTGTACCTTAAATTCAGATGAAAAAAATGGATGATGTGGATAAAACACAGACATCATGATAAGGCCCACAGAGATTTGAAACCGCCCCTTATGCTGGTCCCACTCGGACTAACAGACCCGCGCTGGGGTCAGGGTCATAGCTTGGTGGATGAGGCCCTGGAAGTGGGTCCCACCTTATGTATATGCTGTATATCCACGCCGTTCATACATTATTACAGCTCATTTTTAGGGCATGAGCCCAAAATGAAGCAAATCCCATGACATAAGAAACAGTGGTGATTGAACACCCACCGTTAAAAACTTCCGGAGGCCCACCGTAATGTTCATTTGCCACCCACCCTGTTGATAAGGTCACACAGAACGTGTGGTCCACCTTATATTTAGATCTGCTTCATTTTTTGGCTCCTACCCTAAACTGAGCTGGAATAACGGGTGGACGGCGTGGATATGAAACACGTACAACAAGAAGGGCCCCACATTCAAGGGCTTCATCAAGTGAGCTATTACCCGAACCTCACCTAATTCTCAGTCTTGCACAGCTGAGCCGGAATCACCTGCACCGCTTGTTGCAAGGATTGCGAGAAACAAAATGCTCTGTGTAGCCCACCGTAATGTGTGCGACATCTCAATGTTAGGTCTTGATGTAAATCATGGCTGTCAAAAATCATGACAATCGAAAGCTGAAATGGACCACTCCACAGGGGCAAATGGACGTGGACGTCCACCATTGAAACCTTCCTGGGCCCACCGTGATGTTTATATACAATCCGACCTGTTCATAACGTGATTCCTACCGACAAACCAAATATCAGCTTGATTAATGCTTTGGTGGGTCCCAGGAACGTCTCAATAATAAGTGTTTTCATCTCCACTTTTCGTTTTGGTGTGTCCAACTTAGGTTTTGGATCATCCTTATTTTTTATATGATGTATTAACATGATATGGCGCAAATGATTGACGGAGTGGATGTCACTTACATCAATGTGAGCCCCACAGTCTTTTTGTTTCACGCCCTCACCACATAATTTCGTCTCCCTTCCATCGTGACGCTTGCTTTTGGCCGGGATGTTTACTGCAATAGCTATGAGGTGTGTCATTTTTCTGTAAGTTCAATTTCTTATGAAACTCTTCTTTTTTTAGTCTTTTTATAAGAAATTGAAATTTTTTAGTCAAAAATGCCCCCAACACCTGCTCTGTTGGCAATCCAAAGTGTTTAGAGGGAGTCCACCTTCCTTAGGAGCAGCAGGGCATTTGACCTAAAAGTTTTTAACTTCCCGTGAAAAGGCTAAAATAGATGAGCCTCAAGAGAAATTAGACTTTTATTAAAAATAGCCCCATCTCGAGATTATTGCAGTAAAATTCCCCTTTTGGGCAGCATAGGGGCGGTTTCAGCTCCAACGAGTAGAGTACGTGGTTCGACAATCCAAACCGTTGGTTTGTGGAGTCCCATAGTAGACGGTGGAAGATTGGAAGTTCCTCCATACTGCACGTCGACCGGTCTAAGATATCCCTACTAAGGATCTTTTATAGGGGAGCCGATTAGGTGCGTCCCTGAATGTGGGGACTACCTTGGTATATCTCTTGTATATCCATGCCGTTCGTCCCTTTATCTGGCTCATTTTAGGGTATGAGCCCAAAAATTAAGAATATCAAACTCTCAAGTAGACCATGCCAAATGAAACCATGGTGATTGAACGGCCTCTATTAAAAGCTTCCTAATGCCCACCGTAATGTTTATTTGTCATCCAACCTGTTTATAATGTTACACGACCTAGATGAAACAGAAAAAAACAAATATCAACTTGATTCAAAACTTTTGTGGCCCATAAGAAGTTTTTAAACATAAATCACCACCGTTTCTGGTGGTATGGTCTTATTGAGATTTGGATCTGCTTCTTTTTTTTAGTTCATGCAGTAAAATTAACTGGAAAAATGAATGGACCACATGGATATCCAATTCATACATTCAGGTGGGCCTCATAGTTAAGACCACACCGTATCTGCTCCCCTTCTATAGGCAAATAAGCACAAATCGAGCACGCTTGGTTAGCTCACTCGATTCAACTTGTTCTAGCTCAGTTTGACTTGATTTGGATGGAGAGTTCGAATATTGCTGACCAAATTTCCCTTGCTCATTTCACAATTTGAGTCGTACACAAGCATGCCTAAACTTGGCCCAAATCTACTCGAAGCTTGACTATATATATAAACCTAAAAGTCTAAAATTTTAAAATTATTCCCATTTAAAACAAGCCACCCCTTTCCTTTTCACACTTTTTCTAACATTGTGTAAATACTAAATAATATATATATATATATAAGTTTTTAAACTTTTTTTAACATATAAAAAAATTGTGTCCAAACTTTGTCTACCAAAAGGCTCGAGCTCGAAGCTTGGCCAAGCCAGCTTGAACATAAAAAAATCCAGCTCGGTGACAAGAGCCAGGCTATTCAGTGACCGGGCCTAGCTCGAACATGGCTGGGCTCGGCTCCTGCTCAGCTCTTGGCGCACCCCATCAACGTTGGTGCAGAACAGATTAATGGCCTGGATTACCGAACCATAAGCTCTAATGGTCAGAAATGGAAATGCGTGCATGTCGCACAGAGGTGCGGGCCACGTCTCGCTCAACTACTGCGACGGCCGTAGTCAACTCGAGCGAGCGGACTTGTGCGCTCACCACTCACACGCGGAGACATGGCGCACGTGTCTAAGATTTAAACCTCTCATTGGATGTGCCTTACTGTCTAGGTGCCTTAAATAAAAAATAAGGCTGGTGATTTGATGATCCTCAGGTGGTGAACATGTACACATAAATGGAGGGTCAAGAGATGAAAATCTGCTTGTCTGGCTTACGTGCTTGTCAGATTCAGCTGGTGGGCCCCATCATGGGATGGGCCATGTCCAAATATCTTCCTCCTAAGGCAATCCTATCATCTGATCCTCTGCCTGTGATTATAGCCATCAATGATCCCATATAAACAAAGAATATACTCCCTATTGGACGGTGAGGATCATCCACTGGACAAGATTTTTGGATCATATCCGATCCAGGCCCTTCAAAAATTGGGATCACCAAAATGCGGGTCCCACATGTATAGTTTGTTGGACCGACTAGTTGTATATTTCCCCAATCGGTATGAGCTTTGTCCATTGGTCTTTAGGAATCAGGCCCACCAGACACGTGTACGGTGGTAGGAAGAGATGAACCGAGACTGGTTCATTCAGACGAACCAAGAAACAAGGGAAAAAGACACTGTTACGTTACAATTGACTAACATGCGCACCCTGGGGTTTGTTTCCTAACCGGTGCACTCGAGTTGTCGGGATTGTGCCCGTGAAGGATGTGGGCCCGCTCAGGTCAGCTGATTCAAAAGGACGACTTGGATTCTCCCTTTCTCCAAAGCAGGTTTTGAGGAAATTTGGTGAAGCGCACACGCGCCTCTACGCTAGGACACACGTGCCAACTGGCAAGCGTGCAGGACATCACTGCCACTCATCAGTGGTCCCATCTTCAGATGACATCGCTCTAAAATCAGGTATGACAAGAGAACGGGTGGCCCACATCGAATGTACAAACATTGGTAGAGTGCTTTTAAACCGTTGATTGTTTCCATACTCAAGCGGGCTATTGTATGAGTTTACCAGTCTTAATCTTTGGCCAATTCATCTCCAACCTGGGGCTTATCTGATACACGGCTGAGATGTGACGCAGACATCCACGTTGGCAAGTGTGACCACGTGTAGGTGAGCGTGTGGACAGGCGTTCGCGGCCTTAGCAAAGCTCACGTTTTGGGTGTGTACTGAGTGGCGGGGGAGCGGATTTGGTGCGGCCCCCGTCTTACCCAAGACGGTGCGACCTTTACCGTTGGGCCCACCTAAATGTATGTATTCTATATCCACACCGTCCACCCATTTTTTCAGATCATTTTAGGGCAAAATATAAAAAATGAAGCAGATCAAATGCTCAAGTGGAACATACACTAGGAAAAAGTGGTGATTGGCCGTTAATGAGCCACAAACGTTTTGGATCAAGCTGATATTTATTTTTTCCCCTTCATCCAGGTATATGTGACCCTAAAAGTAGATTGGATGGAAAATAAAAATTACTGAAACATTTAGGTGGGCGATAGGAAGTTTTTAATGGTAGAGTATTCAATCACCACTGTTTCCTATAGTATGGTCCACCTTATATTTGTATCTTTTTCAATTTTTTGCTCATGCCCTAAAATGATCTGTAAAAACGGATGGACGGCGTGGATATAGAATAAATACACCAAGTTGGCCCCATGATAAGGGCCGCACCTAATCCGCTCGTGGAAACCTTTCCAAAAGATCCGATGTGAAACGCCCAAAGCAACTTTTGGTGAAAGTGGGGGTGGGCCCACCTACTTTTGCCTTCTTTTTCTTTATCTTTTTGTTGGGATTAAGTGTGGCCCACTTCCCATTTCCGTTGGATACTGCAGAGACAGTAATTGGATCCACCCATTGCTAATGTTGGACATGGAATCTCCACAAATTTCAAATGAACGCTTGTGAAGCAGCCACAGAAAGCGTGGAGTGACTCATCCAGTCTAGATTGAGTCACAAGGTATTATGGCAATATGGCAATATGACCAACATCGCGAGATTTTAAAAATCTCGAGATATTCTCCTGAAAAATTGATTAATATAATGATAATAAGTTTCTAATTTTTCACATTTTGTCGTGAATTTAGTGCATTTTTTAATAGAAAAAGAAAACATTCAGAAATAAAAATAATTCATTTTATTTTGAAAATTATTTATTAAATAAAAAATATTTACATTCAGCAAGATTTTCTTGATAATACCACGAGGGAAAAAATCAAAATACGAAAATCTTCTTAAAAATCTCAAGAGAAATTGTCAGGAACCAGATTTGTGAATATGGTAATGGATCCCTGACAGTGGGGTCCACCTTGATCTATATCACTTACATCCATGCCATCCATCCGTTTTGACACCTCATTTTAGGGTACGATGCTAAAATTGAGAAACCGCACCACAGAAATAATAAGGATTAAATACTCACCATTAAAAACTTCTTTGGGCCACCAGAATTTTTATTTATCGTCCAATCTATTGATAAGGTCACAAAGACCTGGATGATGGAAACACACAAATATTATCATGATCCAAAACATTTGTGGCCCATGATAAGTTTTTACTAATGGTCAACACCTCGGTTTCTTGTGGTGTGTCCACTTGAGATTTGGATCTTCTTCATATTTGTTATCATGCCATAAAATAAGCTTTCAAAATAGCTGGACGGAGTGGATTCAAGATGCATATATCACGGTGGCGCCCACATTCAAGGATCCACCAAAGTCGCACCCACCGGCGAAGTGCCCAACTCAGCTGAGCTGGGGTATCTCAACCAGGTTATTTATTGCGTCGAGCCGTATCAGTGCAGACCAAGTCCGGATCCAGGTGGGTGGAAGTTGCCCAAGTGTGAAAGCAATAAAGTACGAGGGGCCCGTCCTAGGAAAGGTAGGTAAAATGTACTTTCTTGATAAGTTTGCACTAAAATACTAATGTCATGAATTTCACTTTTAGTTCGTCAAAGAGTTTCTGCTAATGGTCCCTTTTTCACCATGGATTTGAGAAGAAGTAGATTCCATGGTATGAGTTCTCATCAATTTAAATCCTTATCAATTTCAGATTTTCTGTTTGGCAATTAAGATTTGGAGAGAAATTAGACATGGGTAAATGGACGGTGTAAATTTTAATTCCACCATATGTCCACTGTATTAGCCTTGATTTTTAAATTCATGCCGTTGATCCATTTTTATATATCATTTTATACCATAATATAAAAAATAAAGCAGATCCACATCTGAAGTGGACCATAAAACAAGAAAAAGTGGAGGGTAATACCTTTTATGATGTACAAAAGTTTTGAATTAAATTGATATTTGTGTGATCCCTTCATCTAGGTCTTTGTGATCTTATCAATAAGCTGTAGGGAAAATATACATCATGTTGGGTCCCATAGTTAGGGACCCATCTACTTTGGGAAGGATTTCTCCTCAAATCCCATTTTTTTTTTATAGGATTTAAAAAAGAGCTAAAAATGCCTTTTTGAATTCTCTTGGATTCCTCTCAAATTCATGGTACCAAACAAAATAAAGCAACCAGTTTCTCCTCACTTCTCCTCACATCCGTGGTGCCAAACGAGTCATATGGAAAATTTAAATTCAATGAGGATTTAGTTCATTTCCTAGGTACACCTTGGGCCCTTCATCTAAACTGCATGCATGGATGACAATGTGGTTTGCTTTAAACAGGAAGCTAGGTGGGTCCCACCATGATGTTTGTGAGAAATTCATCTTGTCTATCTATTTTTTTAGAACATTAGTGAGGCCCAAAAAGAAAGAAGATTCAAGACTTTTGTGGCCCCCTTGAATGTTCCAACAGTGGACTCTCAATCCTTACTATTTCTTGTACTATTTCTTATGTTGCAGCTAATTTGAATTTTGGATTTGCCTCATTTTTTTAGCACATGTCATGACATGATCTAACAAAACGGATACACGGTACTCAAGGTGGGTTTCTCACAAACATCATGGTGATCCCCACCACCTGTGACAGGTTGTCCCCAGCAATCTACATCCCATGGACTGTATTCAAACCATCCATCAAGTATGTCCTACTGAGCCTTCCATATTTTGGGTGGAGATTAGCCAAATGCCCAAATAAACCACACCACAAGAACACCCTAATCTACAGCTCAGTGAAGATAGCCTCGTTTCAACACTGAGGTCTTGTATGGATTCCTAAAATGTGGGTGGCTAACATTGCATGTGACAAACAGGGTGGGCTGGATAAAACACATGTATCACAATGGGACGGGTTAGTACCCAATCCGCATCCCCTTACCTCAAGAGTCACACTGGTCTAACGATCCAAACCATCTGATCGATGTTGCATGAGCAATAATTCAGGTTCAACATGAGAGCGTCTAACAGTCTGATATTATAAACACAGGGCCCACCTAACAAACGGTTCGGATCGAATTTTCCGAGTGCCATTTTGGATAAGAACGATTCCCGAGTTTGTCATGATTCAGAGGCTTGGCCCACTTGGGGTGGCGGATGTGTGGGCCCCACATAAGAATCTCTTCTAATGGATATTAAATATTCTAATAAAATAATAGAAATGGGTAGGAAGCGAATAAGCGATCATCACCATGAGTCCATGGCATGAATTCACCTGTATTTATTTATTTATTTGAAATTTATACTGTAGTTGAGGTTCCTTACCGCACATGTGGCAAACCTCAAAATCAAAACGCCCAAATAGTGGGGCCCACTTCAATTGATCATATGCTCATGTTCATATTGATTAGACATTTATGACCGCTGATTAGCGGACATCTTTCTGTCAATTACGGACCGTTTACTTCTTTAATTTTCACCGTTCATTTATATGTCCATGATCAGCCACTTAGGATCATATTGTTAGTGTACCTTTTGGCTTATAATCTACCAACAGTAGGTCCCACTATTGGCACGGTTTGGTTTCTGACGTAATGCCACGTGGAAGGTAAGACAGCCTCACCTGTATCGTAGCTGCGATGCATACAGCTGCGCTGTATAAAAACATTTTAATCGCTACGTCTTTGGTTTTAAAATGAGAGGTAACTACATCTGTGAGTTTACTACATCTTCACCAATTTCAATGAAAATGAGGGTGATGCCAATGAGGCCCATGGCCGAGAAATCAGAACCACACGTTGCTGTTGGGCCTATCACACAGACTTTTCATGTATTTTGGTTATATAAAATGCATAACATAGTTAGCTCTCTTTGAGTAGGCACAGTATGTTAACTTATCATGCAGCCCCACCTTTCCGGCCAACATGTCACTTTGTGGAACATCCAAGCCATGCAAATGGTGGGTCCCAGCATGAAGATCACCTGATGCAAAAATCAGGCTGTTACACTCATCAGGCAGGTTGTGCAGCCGATGGTCTGTCTCAACGTAATGGTTTAGCCAAACTAACGGTTGGATCATCTTGGGATTTGAAATAGGTGATTTTCATGGTGGGGATCAACTTTTAAATGGGTAAGATCTACTTAAAAAGAAGAAAGTTGCATGCTTTGAATAAAAAAAAGGGTGACGTCTCCTTTTTAACCCGCTAGTGCTGTGACAAACGCACACGTCGTGTGAGAAATAAAAAAGAGAAGAAGAGAAGAAAATGGTTGAAACATGAGCATGTCTTTCCCATTGCAACGATCGATGTCTTCTCTCCCTATGAAATCCGAGGCCCCAGTCCTTTCTTTTCTTGTGAAGAAATGGTAAGGTGATTCGCGAGATGAGGCTTAAATAAACCATTCGCGGCACACGTATGCAACATCCAAGCCGTTCATGAAGCGGGTCCCAATGTTAGTATGAACGTTTGACCCACTTGGCAAACAATCTGTCCGTTCATGAGGTGGGGCCGCACATGAGTAGGACATGGTACACATGGATGGGACGCGGTTTGGCTAGTGACCCCAACACTAGCCAGCTAGTTAGTGTCAAAGCTTTGTGAACCCCACCATGATGTATGTGCTTTATCCACACCGTTATTCCATTTTTTCCTGTTCATTTTAGGGTATGGGGTTAAAATTGAGGTAGATCCAAATCTCAAGTGAACCACCAGAGGAAACAGTAGTGGGGATTAGACACTTACCGTTGTAAACCTTTTGGAGGCCATAGAAGTTTTGGATCGATATTTGTGTTTTCCCTTCATCAAGGTTTGTGTGACCTTATCAACAGGTTAGATGATAAATGAACATTACAGTCGGCCCGAGGAAGTTTGTAATGGTGGGCGCTCAATCAATACTATTTTCCTGTGGTGTGGTCCACCAGAGATTTAGATCTGTCTCGTTTTTAGATTTATGCCCTCAAATGCGCTGGAAAAATGGATGGACGGCATGGATAAAACACACACATCACAGTGGGGCACACAAGACAGCCAGCTGGGATCATAGCCAAACCGCCTCCATATGGATGGCTGTTGGGTTCTTTTATTTCAGCGAAGAAATGTTTACAGTGGGCCCACCCCAAGAATGGCAAGGATCTCACACATAGGGCTGTAAATGGCTGGGTTTGGGGCGGGTTTAGCCAAAACTAGACCCGCCCAATTATTAATGGATCTAGGTCCAAATTTTAGACCCAGACTCTTTTACTAAATGCGCGGGTCTGGTCAAGTTCGAGTCAATCCATGGGTCTAGGTCTGGTAGAAGGAGATCCACCCAGACCCATTTATAAATGGGTCGGGTCTAATGGGTTTGGGTCTAGATCCAGTATGCAAGCATTTTTACGAGGCTTAAAATCGGGTCTGGATGGGTCCGAGCTAGATGGGTCCCTTAAAACATAAATCAGACCCGCCCACTTACTAAATGGGTATGGGTCAGGCCAAGTCGGGCCTAATATAAAGGAAACCAGACCCAGACCCGTTTAGCAGTTAGGTCTGTTCTTGGACCCAGACTCGTATCATTTAAAAAATGGGTCGGTCTGGGTTGGGTATAAATATGTTGGGTTTGGTACCCCATCGGGTCCGCTAACCCATTTACAGCCCTACTCACACACGTATACAGCAATTAAACTCGCTCATCCTTTTTTGGATAAATGAAAAACAACTTACTATGATAAATGGGGGAAACTGGGAAGGAACTAAGACAGCGCGCGTCGAAACTCGAAAGTCCACAAAAGCAAGCGGACAACTTTATACATCAATTGCAAGTGCCCCTAGTGCCGAGGTACCGTCTGTCGCATGGCACATCAGAAGGACCCACGCTTGACAATCTACTCTCTTTTGTAGTGGATGGTGGCCAGGTAGGGTTGGCCCTAGCTCAGCCCTAGTCCTAGTCAGGCTAAAAAGCCCTGTACTTGGCCACTATAGCCCTTGATTTCCATCTATAAATAATTTTGATTTTTTGTTAGTCATGCAAACCCATCCTGTTATCAGGGCAACGTACCCACATAGTCACACGATGCACCCACATGGTCACACGATGGGTTAGTTTGTCTCCTTAGCACTTGAACCTGCGACTTGCTGTTGAAATGCTTTTGGGCGTCTTTCAGCTGGGCTAGTAGGCCAGGCTCCATAACCTAAAATTCAAAAGTTCTTTTAAACTATATATGCATAAAAAAAAATACATATAATTACATGTGTCTTCAAGTTATCATATTATTTTTCATAAAAACTACCTCACTTATTTATTGGATTGGCCATTAAGTCGAGTCATTCATAATTCGAAGCCCAGGTGTAGCTTGGGTGAGATCCCTGATTGTGGGGCCTCCATGATGTATGTGTCTTATAACCATTCCATCCATCCATTTTGAAAACTCATTTTAAGGCATGATCTAAATAGTGAATAGATCCTAATCTCAGGTGGACCATAATATGGGAAGTAGTGATAAATATTGACCATCAAAAACTTATTGTGGGCTACAAATTTTTTGGATCAAGTTGATATTTGTGTGTTCTGTAGATCCAAGTCTTTGTGACCTTATCAAGGGGTTGGATGACAAATAAACATTATCCGCATAAAATTTGAGCCCATAGGTAGGGTTCCACACAAACTGCTTGCATTCCTTTAGCATCCGATGGGGTTAGGCGGCCCATTGCCACCCCTATATTAATCTTAGTACACACACTCCATTGTTAATACACCCACCCCTGTAAAGTCACAATGCAATGTTAGCCATCTCTTCTTGGGAATCTATACCAAGACCTTAAGTGTTGAATCCAGGTTATCTTCCCTCTGTCTCCCACTTGAGCTATGGATATGGGTTTAAGATTAAAAAAAAAAAAATGATTTAGAAGTAGGAGATTTAAAGAAAAATGAGGCTATTTATGGAAAAAAAAATCCAACTAATTAAAATATTTTTTTATTATAAATTAATGAGTAATTCAAAATTTTAAATACATGGTATGAAATAAAAATTTCAACTTTCTAAAGAATTTTGTCTTGATATCACAATAAAATAGGAAGAAGAGATTTTGAAATATCATGTTATTATTGCGGTTGTATCATTTTATCAAAATTTCCCCATAAAATACGGCGATATTTGTGATAATACTCCCATCTTCTCTGCAGAGACTGGCAGCTATAAGAGATAAGTCAACTGCAGTAATGGACGTGAAAGAAAGCCGTTGAAATTTGCAACTTCCTTCCCTGTGAACAAATGCCATTCTCCGCCCATCATAAATGTTACCATCTTCCATCATTTCATCATCCAGACGGTTGGTAAGATGGGTCCCCCACGGAATACTGTGTGGCTCCAAATTTATTCCATTCTGAAAGATCCTAGCCGTCCCATCTTTCTATTTTCAAGTCACTGACATAAGCATATGGATTGTTTCATCGAGAAAAAAGATTTAGGCCCATGTTTCATCTATGATGTAGGCCTGAGATTAACCGTACGGATCAGTAAATTAAGGCTTCATTCATCTAAACTAAGGACCAAAGGACAATATGAATATCCTCTGATCGAGGATCAGTTTAATTCCTCCAGAACCTCTTGATACCGTACCTATAAAAGTTGGTGGGTAGGCTTCCGCGAGTCACGCGCTAATGAAAGGAGTACAACTATTACTAGGGAACGGATTAGGTGTTTCTCGGGTAACACTGAAGTGGGTGTTTCTCTGCCCCTGGGCCCACCATGATGTATCTTTTGTATATCCACGCCGTCCATAAGTTTTTTAAGATCATTTTATGGTACATTAATAAAGATGAAGCAATTAAAAATCTCAAGTTGACCACACCACAGGAAACATTGTTCATTGAACATCCACCATTAAAAACTTCCTAGAGACCATTGTAATGCTTATTTTCCATCCAACCGTTGATAAGATCATGGAGACCTTGATGAAGAGAACACAAATACCTTGATGGAGGGAAAACAGAAATATCAGGTTGTTATCAAGGGAAAACACAGATCGATGAATTACCTTTAAAAGTAGGTAGGTGTGTTTCCGCGAGTCACGCACTGACGAAAGGAGTACAACTATCCCCAGGGCCATTGTTTCCGCGAGTCACGCACTGACGAAAGGAGTACAACTATCCCTAGGGCCATTGACCGGAAGGTGATTGCATGTGTCACGACGTGGGCCAGGCACTGTGGGGCCCAACATGATGTATGTGTTTTATCCACGTCGTCGATCGGTTTTTACATCTCATTTTAGATCAAGTGGACCATATATAAAATAAAATAAATAAAATAAAAAAAAACAGTAGGGGATTAAATGCCCACCATTGAAAACTCTTGAGGTTTGCAGAAGATTTGAATCAAGCTTATACTTGTTTTTCTCTACTTCCCAGGAGGTCTGTGGAAAATTATGAAGCAGCTTGGATGGAAAATAAAATATCAATTTGGTCCTAAGGTTTTCAATGGTGGGTATTTAATCCCCATTGTTTTCAACGGTACTAAGGTTTTCAATGGTGCGTGTTTACATCCATTTTTAGCACACTTACATGAATCAACAGAAATACACTACATGCTGAGCTTGCAATTCATGAAAATTGTACTTGCACTTGGGAGTGTCTTCGTTTGATTTTCCTTAGGCGATATGTATTTCGCTATTAACAAGGTAACATGAGCCTTTACGCATACCATGTGCTCACAATTAGCGAGCCAATTAATGAGACAGCATGCCTTGCCTGTTTATAAAAAATCTACTGATTCATGGATCGGGCCATGTATTTAGATAAGCATTCGTAAGGCTGTCTCTTAAATCTTTCTAAAATGGAAGATTTTTCAAAAAACCGTTTGGAGAGCTTGTGAAGTTCACTGAAGTTCCAGAATGTTCAAAGATTAGACTAATATTTAAGGAGTCGTTTAACACCATTGATTTGAGGGGATTTCAAATCCTGTCTATTTGACACCATAAAGTAATTTTGAATTTGAAATCCCCTCAAAGAGAGGGTTTGAAATCTAAGGTGTAATCTAGGATTTCATCTAAAATCTCCTCATGAGTCACATGTGTAATATGTGTGTCACTAGGCTACTAATTAATTAGGCATATGGGCCATTGATGATATCCCAAAACAACAAGATTATTAACTGCATCACTAAAATTACTTCAATAGGATGATCTGCATAGTCCAAACATTGTCTATGTAAATCAACAATAAAAATCGTTGGTTAGTTGTTCAGTTGTAATCCTATGCTTGTCGCCTATTTAAGACTTGGAATTTCATCATTTTCAGCCAAAATATATTTCAATGGGCTTATTATCGTCATTATGTCAAACATTATATACGTACACTAATTAGGGATGTTAAAGTTGATTTAGTAATTAAATCCAAACTCGTGTAAATATACTATGCATAGCTACTTTTGGATGACAAGGGATTCTGAATCTAAGGTGGCAAACACGATCCTAGTATTTTGAATCCATTGTGTCAAATGAGGCCTAAGCAAATTTGATTGTGATTCAAACTTAGATAAAGAGAAATGAATACATTGGCAGATCTGGTCCCTCTCCGTACATTAATCAGAATAAAAGAGAATGGGAGAACTTGATGAAAGAGCATGATCCAAATCTATCCGATAACAGATCGGTATCAGGTGGATTCGGTCCGTCCAATGCCACGATCGGAAGAGACGGAGAGTTCAAAGTAAATGAAGAATGTCGTTTGATCATAACTGTTCAAATGCATGACCATGATCGATCTGAGGTCCAGATTGATGGTATAAGTTCCCTCGATTGATCCTAAATCCAGATGCAATTCATACAGAATGATCAACTACGAAAAGAAGATCCAAGAAGTTAACAACCTCGAATCCGCATGGAGTCTTTCCTATTAGAAATACATGCCAAATACACGGAAGATCTAGGATCGGCAAAAGAAACCTACTAAGGGTTTTGCTGCCTCAACAAGCTTTAACATTGATTGCTAGTGTCTAACTTTCACTGGACCATCACTATAGTATTGTAGGTTTAGATTAAATGTACACAACCTTAAGTTGTTGGATACTAATTAATCGACTTCTTACTTAGGTGACCACACCTCCCTAGTCACATCCTGTTGACCATTTGCCTTGATAATTTGTTTTTACAAATTGATTAGGTATTTATCTCCCATTTATTTATTTATTTTGGTTATTTTTCGATACTTTGTCGATTATAATGGGGCGCCACATATTCAATTAATAAAATTAGTAGTGTTCAAACTTTTATTTATCCGTTCATCTTTATTCTTTTGAGAAATCTATTACTATTACTAGTAAAAGAACAAGTCCTTAGGCATAAGGGAAAAAAAAATTCATATGGAAAGACTATATAACCCTTACCCTTTTGCAAATCGATTGAGAGAATAACTGGATCTTACATCTAGTTTCTAATTAATCAATTTGACTCAACGCGGGGCACCAACATTCAATCAAACACAAAGTAAAGTAGACTTTATCACACCCGCATATCACAATCACACAAGAACCCAAACATTGGCTCTCAATCACACATGGCTAACCGTGTGGGTGTGTATACTAATAGGGGGATGTGCATACTAACTCCCCTCCCCCGTGAGTATCACATTCATTAGGTTGTCCTATTGATTTTTATTTTTCACTTATAAGCATTGAAATGAAAGTTGATGGTTAACCATTGTCAATCTCTAATCAATGGCTAAGATCACCCATTTTTTTTTGTTTTTGTATTGGACCATTAGGGGCCGTTTGGATGGGAGTAATTGGAGGTAAATTGGTGGAATTAGGAGTAAATGAAGGTAAATGGAATTTGGGGTATGTTTGAATGGAAGTAAATGCATGTAAATGGAGGTAAATAGGAGTAATTGTGCATGTAAATGAAATCCTTTCTACGAGAGAGGATTTGGAAGTAAATGGGGTGAAATGCATTTTTGAGCTCTCTTTGAGAGTCACACTTGTAAACAAAGGTGCCATTGTGCGCATGTCTACCATACATGTGTCGTGCTAATGATAATCCCCAACAATTCAAATATTGACTACATTACTAAATTCACATCAAAAGAATGATCCAAACCATTCAAAGGATGGTCATTTAAATGAATAGTTAAAAAACATTCACGAGTTGCTTGTTTGTGGCCTTCCCAATGCTCGAAATTTCATCATCTTTTTACTCAAGTATTTATTTCTATGGATTTATTACAATCACATATATTTTTGTGAATATATTGAAAAATTCAAATACATTCCAATTCCTCCCTTTTACTCCTATTCAAATAAAATATTTTGATTTCAAATGCATTTCATTTATTCCAATCCAAACACAACTATACAAAGGCATGTACCTTCGAATCCATTTTCCATTTACTATCATTTACAAGCTCTCAACTGAGCCTTTAAAAGGAAAACAAGATAGATGGTACCAAACAAAAAGTTACCTCGCCACGCATACGGCAGAGAGACCGCTTGGCCATGTCTCCTTTCATAGTGGGACATTTCCTTGTCAGACGAAGGCTGGTTCTTAATTTTTATTATATAGCTACTAAAGTTCATGGCACGTGACGCGTACCCATACATGCATATTGCACCTGCCCCACACGCAATCATACATGCAGTACACGTGGTAACCTGAGAACTGTGTGAGAAATCTGTAAAGTGCATAAGCTAGCCAGATGGTCATACTGTAAAACAGGCTGCTCAAATAACGAGGCATGCCTCACGTGATACTTAAATGTGGCCCGTTGGCTATTTTTTAAACCATGCATTTTTATTTTATTTTTACATGAAAAAGGGTGGCTTTAGTAGTGAGTTGAATCAGTTGACCAGCCTGATTTTTGCAGATGGTGATCCACATGGTGGGGTTCATCTTATGGCAATGTTCAAATAGTGGGGTCACAGCTTAGACAACAGATGGGGGTGGTAAAAATCAACGATCAGATTTCAACGGATGAAATATCCATTGAGCAGAAGTTAGGATCGTTCGATTAATCTGATTTTAAGGTTACGACAAGGTAAGCTGTATGCACGTCATCATGCGGGAAAAAGCTCAGTGGGTCCACCATGATGTATGTGTTTTATCTATGCCGTCCGTTCATTTTTGCAGCTCATTTTAGTGCATGGGCCTAAAAACGAAGCAGAACCAAATCTCAAGTGGACCACACCACAGGAAACAGTGGTTATTGAACGCCCATCATAAAAAATTTCCTCAGGTCCATTGTAATGTTTATTTGCCATCCAACCTGTTGATTAGGTCACAGACCTGGATGAAGGGAAAACACAAATGTGAGCTTGATCCAAAACTTCTGTAGTCCCTGGGAAGTTTTTAAAGGATGGACGTTCAATCACCAGTGTTTCCTGTGGTGTGGTCCACCTGAGATTTGGATCTTACTAATTTTTGGGATAATGCCTTAAAATGATATGGAAAAAATGGATGGACGGCATGGATAAAAAATACAGGTACGGAGGGGTCATTACAGAATCCGAGTCCATGCATATTGCCTTCAACAAGTAGCAAATCTAACACAATCCAAACCTTCCAAATAGTGGGCTCCATCGGTCGTGAGCACATACAGAGAGAGATAGACTTTTGTTGTGTATATTATAAAATAGTCATGCAAACTCTAGTGGGCTGAGTTGAGTTAGACTCGAGCAGGGTTGATGAGCTGTTATACATGCTTCAAACACGACTCAATTAAAAAACAAACTTGAATTTTAAGTCTGAGCTTGGCCATTGGGCTTATACTCCAACCTAAGATCGGCCCAAGGCAAGCCCAGCGCAAAAGCCCAACTGACCATCCCACCTCATTAACAGTCTTAATCACTAATATGGTTGATATTTAATAGAACTCCTCAGCATATTTATAAAAAATAAATAGGTAAGAAAAAGAAAATTCTTTTATTACCAACTAAGAATGAAAATTCAAGAACTATGAAGAATGAACAGGCCAAAGTTTCAAGGCAAGAAAAAGAAAAAAACCAAACACCTACAAAAAGATAGTCACTAATTTCCTTGGGTATAAAGATGGAACCTATGACCTGTACCCTCCATGTATCTACTAAAATACAGGAAAATGATGCCCTACTTACACTATTAGGTGAATTTGGATCCTCTACTCGAGTCAAGTAGAGAACCCTTGCTGCTGCCGACTTGATTGGTCAACGTCAGCCATCAAGCTGACGTGGACCAATCAGAGAGGCGCAAAGCAGGGTTTCTCTGCTCGGCTCAAACAGAGGATCCGAATTCCTATTGCATACACTGTCCTTTTGATTTTAAATCTGGCTCACGTAGGTTGTACATGTGAGTCACGTGGTTCATCAAAAACTTAATTTGATCCAAAGGTCCCATCATGGACAGATCATGCCAAAAAAATTTAAAAAATCTTCCAAATTGGAAGATCCTAATCATCAAATCTTTTGTCTTTTCTCCTTAGTGAGTAAATAATATATGACATAGTTAAGGAAAATCGCATGGATGGTTAGGATAGAAGGAAAACTGGGTTAAAAAGTTTGATCTAAAGGTTTAGCGTTTGATGTAACTTCTTACCGTCAAAACTTTACAACTAGTTATCGGTTTTGCACATACGATATACTGTTGAAAAGCTATCTACAAGAGAGAGAGAAGCTATTTTAAGAGTTAATTTGAATTTGAAGTTAATATTAATAATTTGTAAGTTTCAGTTTTTGCTATTTTAACTGCTTTTAGGATTTCAAGAGTCTTATAATAATTAAAAGTTATTGTTTAAATCATAAGAAAGAGTTTGAATTAATTTAGAAGTAATTTAATATTTAAGAAAATTTGATATTTAATAAAACCTTACAATTTTAGAATGCCAGCCAACTTTATTTAGACTTTCAATAATGATATCAATTTTATCTCTCGTTTTTAGAGATTTTCTTTTCTTATGAATTCAAGGGTTATTCTTTAAAAGAAGACACTAATCAAATCTCTTTATTTATTAGAATTTCTATCGTTCAATGTAAGAGTTATGTGTGAGAATTGATCGGGTGATTAAAGCCATGGATTGTAAACATATTCGTGACAATGGATGTCCACAATTGTCAATGGGGTTCTTGATTAACGAGCTTGAAATCTAACAAGTATAACACTTATGTTAAATTATAAATTACAATCCTAGATAGGCAGGGATTACAGAAGTAGATGCTTTTCAACCCATCAAATACTGAAAAAGAAAGGTTAACCTAGAAGATGAGAGAGTGCCTCTTAAAGACGAAAAATAAATAAATAATAACAATAATAATAAGAGTAGGGCAATCCAGATGAAGGAGTGCTTTTGACGAATCCACCGTTGAACTACTTAATAGATCCATGGAAGAAAGTATCCTAAAATTCATAGGATATAATTATAATTAGATGATTAATAGGTGAATAATTACAATTATATTATAAATACAGCTTTTTATCAGTAACTTTCTTATATTATATTATGATGTTGAGTGTAAATGGGGGAACTTCTGTATTTGGTACCTATAATATATGGGCACATAATTGGTTTATCTAAGCCGCTTAAACGATCTATCCCTTAAAAATAAAAATAAAAAAATAAATGCACCAATGGTCCACATTCAATGGACAAAAGACAAGATTTGATGGTTAGGATCTTTCAATTGGAAAATTTTAAAGGCATGGTTCATCTATGATGGAGACCTGAGATCAATGGTTTGGATAAAACCAATTATGGGCCCATAGGATGAAGAAATAACTTCCCTGCTGGTACTTAAATCTATAAATGTGGGTACCATGGTTGTTGATCTTGGGGGGTAAGGACCTGCCTGATTTTGATGACAGGTGATCATCACGGTGAGGCCCACCGTTTGTATGGTACGGATGTTATGTACAAGTGGCATATTGGAGGAAGGACATGGGTAGGTGACAAGCTGCTTCTGATTGTATCTGATCTGTTCTCTCAGGTACAACATACTTGTAGAGTTAACCTACAACCGGTTGTATGGTCGTTCCCCTGCATGCTTGGGTAATTAAAGAGTAATAAACAATAAAGACAACACACCTAACGAAAGTGACAAGACTATGATCCTTACCCATATTTGATGAACGCCCATCTGGCATCTGTCACTGGTGGGCCATGGTCCCATAATCACCCCGATTGGA
Organism: Liriodendron chinense; assembly: GCA_003013855.2. Lineage (NCBI taxonomy): Eukaryota > Viridiplantae > Streptophyta > Magnoliopsida > Magnoliales > Magnoliaceae > Liriodendron > Liriodendron chinense. Next base: position 6,826,776 of record ML058339.1, on the reverse strand, counting down.
CAACTTAACTACGAATATTTCCACTTGAGCGTGGACAATTAGCCGGTTTAATTTCCATTTCCACCTTCTGTTTGAACGGTGACGATCAAACGGTAAAGGGTCATAACTCACCCATTGTCAAACCATCGTCCATCTACTGTGGGGTTCCACCATATCAATATGGACGGTTCTGGTTATTGGATCGTGCATCCATAACACTGCTCGCTCCGTCCTAGTCATCTTCCAATTGGACATTGACACAGGTGCTGGACAAGCAACATGTAGGTCGTGGATTGCATGCCTGCAAGGGGATTCTGCAGTCCTAAGCTCTGTGGGGCCCACCGTGATGCGTGTGTTATATCCGCTCCGTCCATCTGTTTCGCCGACACGAGGCAAATCCAAAACTGAAGTGGGCCATGCAGCAGGAAACAGTGGTATAAAGACGCCCACCTTTTAAACCTTCCTAGTGCTCTCCAAAGGAAAACACAAAGTATCAGCGGTGGGTGTTCAATCCCCGTCCGTTTCTTGTGGTGTGGTCCACTTGAGCTTTGCATCTGCCTTGTGTTTTTTTTTTTTTTCATATCCTAGTATGAGCTGGCAAAATGGATGAACGGAGTGGATATAATACATACATCACGGTAGGCCCCACAAGCTTAGGGCTGCAGGCAATCCACGTCCCAAGGTGCACTCAGATCATTTTATGACATTACCCGAAAAATGAAATAGATCCAATTATCAAGTGGACCATACTATAAAAAACAGTGTTGATTGACCATTAATGGGCATTCAAAGTTTTGGACCAATCCGATATTTGTTTTTGCCCTTCATCCAGGCTTATGTGACCTTATTAACAGATTGGATGGCAAATAAACACTACGTAAACATTACGGTGCACCCTAAGAAGTTCTTTTATAGTAGGATGGTTAATCACCACTGTTTCTTGTGGTATGGTCCACTTGATAATTGGATCTGCTTCATTTTTTTTATAATACCCCGAAATAATTTGGAAAAACGGATGGACGGTGTGGATACACAATCCATAAGTGGGCCCCACGGTAACCAAATTTTAAGGGCCGCACCGTCTTTGGTAAGGCCGCGGTCTTACCTAATCTTCTCTCTTGCGTTTGATACTCTGGCATAGTACGAACGTTGATAAGCAGGCATTCATACTTGTACACGTGGCACACATCAACTCAAATTAAACCAAACATTGTAACCCATTGTCTCTAAGTCACCGTCAGTTGTGGACATATGTTTGATGGAACGTTGGATATTTTTCATTTGTAACGTTGTAGTACGTTAGTGTCGGTGGTCACGTGATAAGAAACGTAAGTTTTGACTGACGATATTTTCTTTGGATTTTTTTACAGCAAAACTCCAAAGGAATCTGATTGTTACCGAATAATGCTCCCATTATTGGGAATTAGGAGTTGCCTTTTGAGGGCTGGAATTATAAAAATGCTCTCATTTAATTTCTTCTTTAAAAAGTAGTGAAACTCAAGATTTGTGGGGCCTATGTAGTATGCGTATAACATCCAAGCCATTTAACATATGCACCACACCATGATGATGATACGAACAAAACATCAGGTCAATTAGAACATTAGATTGGCCACACTTGAATTGGAATATCTTAAATGGTGTAGATTCTTTTTTATAAATTGGCCCATCTTACAATTGAATCTGCCATATTTTTTGTTCATCTAATAACAATGTTATTGTAATTTATTGGACAGGTTGGATGAGATATATGACATGTGGGCCTTATGCCTTTTGGTTTTCCACTTTGTTGTAAAGAAAAAGTAAGAAGGGTGATAATGAAATTGCTTCTCTTAAAACGTGTAAGGGATGCTAGATTATGTAACCGACAGTATCATTTGGGAAAATACAGCTCTTTAAGGAATTTTGCAGTAAAGATCTTTATTTCTTAATTGATACCCATAATTTAGAACATGTTTCATCAAACTTATTTTTAGTACAAAAGATTGAATTTTAGTATTTTCAATGATTTTTTTTTTTTTTTTTTCATTTAGGGTGTTTGCTTGTTTGGTAAATTCATATAATTAAGTACTTGGTTTTGGTTTCCACTTAAGAAATGAGTTTTTTTTTTTTAAGCTCTCTTTTTTGAATTATCACTTAAGGCGTAATGCAGCAAGTGATTTTGCTCCATACCAATAATTTAAAATGACAAAAATGTCATTCTTATTCTAAAAAAATGACAACATTTTTTTGGCCACTTTATAAGATCTAATCACAGATGTAAGTTTTTAATCTTGAAGTATTTGTTAAGCCTTCGAAACACGTGGTCACTCGCTCATAATGGAGATTGGAGAGCTGAAATCTTGGACGTCGAAGTTGGTGTGTTGTTGTACATCCAAGCCATATGTGCGATAATAACGATTTGACATTATGGTCATTTTTTGATTTGTTTCTATACTATTTTTGTAAAGCAGACAAGATATATTGTAGTATTCATTAATAGCTTTGAAACAAGTAGTCATATATCCCAAACTGAGATCGGAGTACTAAGATATGGTATGTTGAAGTTGATGTGTTGCCGCACATTCAGGCCACGTGTGGTAATAACAATTTGATTTTGTGGCCTAATTTTCAATTTGTTTGTAGAATACTTTCACAAAGTGGACCATATATTGTAGTACTCATTGATAACTTTCAAACACGTAGTCGCCTGTCTCGAGTGGAGATTTGAATGCTGAGATCTTATACATCAAAGTTGGTGTGTTGTCGCACATCAAGCCACATGTGTGGTAATAACTGTAGACACCCCACCTTCGGCTACATTGTTGGTAGAGATAGCTGGATGAATGGAGGACCATACCCCCAAATCCCAAGTCCAAACTCAGCGAAACTCACCCTTGTAAGCCCCAATCCATAGCCCAACTCAAGCCTGAACCCAATCAACCCAGTCCTAAACATCAGCCCAAAAAACCCCCCATAAGAAAAATCAGTCAAAAAATCCTAAAAAAGTCAAACTCACTGAGTCAACCCGCTGAGTCAACCCGCTCAGTCAACTCGTCGAGTCAAAACACCGAGTCAACCCGTCGAGTCAACCCGCTGAGTCAAATCACCGAGTCGACCCGCTGAGTCAACTCACTGAGTCAACCCACCGAGCTAAACAGCAGCCCCGAGGGAGCGACCGTACCTCGCTGGAAATCGAGGAACGGCCGTACGGGCGGCCCACAGCGGGCCGCCCAAAAATATTTACGTAAACTGCCACTGCCAGCTGCTATAAATACCCCCCTCCCCTTCTCATTTCAACATCCCTTCGAAGCCATCCAGCCCGAGTGCGATCCGAGTCCTCCTTCACCCCTTAGCCCATTCCTTCACCAAGGAGAGCCCGAGTGAGGAGAGCCTAACCCTGGTCCAGCCCAGCCTGACCACTGGTCCAAGTCTCCCAAGCCATCCAAGTCTTGATCCAGTCACTCGAAGCCAACCCTTGCGACACCTCCGTCCATCCAGCTACTCTTTTTCCAGCATCATCTCATTTGCATCTAGCATAAGTGCAACATTTACTTTTCTTCCAACCCCCTGCTTCACTATAAAGTACCTTGATTATTCAAGCACGCTGCATATGTCTTAAATTAAGCACCTGTCAGTTCGAGCGTATGCTCTGGGCTTGCCCGTTGTTGGAGCCTGCTCATCAGAAACTCTTACTGTTCAGACCTGCATTCATGCTTCACTATAAAGCACCTTGATTATTCAAGCACACTGCATACGTCTTAAATTAAGCACCTGTCAGTTCGAGCGTATGCTCTGGGCTTGCCCGTTGTTGGAACCTGCCCATCAGAAACTCTTACTGTTCAGACCTGCATTCATGCTTCACTATAAAGCACCTTGATTATTCAAGCACACTGCATAGTCTTAAATTAAGCACCTGTCAGTTCGAGCGTATGCTCTGGGCTTGCCCGTTGTTGGAACCTGCCCATCAGAAACTCTTACTGTTCAAACCCGCATTCATGCATCATGTCATCCATGAGAATGTACGAGGATTAAAACAGACTTTCAAGTATTAGTTCGATTCTGTGAAGTAGAGACCGTACTTCGGTACGGGCAGTGTGTGGGGTGCTTAACCTCTTCCCACCCTGTAACCGTGATTCCTTACCTTGAATCTCTGGCCGCAGATCAAAAGGAGTCATTTTAGAGGAAGGAATCTTCGGATCCCCTTTTCTAACGTTTCTACGGGGTTTAGCCGACTGTAGATTCGAAGTAACTGGCTAGTGGCGACTCTGGTCTTATATAAACTCATTTAAACACATCCAGCTTAGCACGACAACCAAACAAAGCCCTCGAGAACGAGGCAAGGCAGTGGCACAAACGGCGATTCGCACTCACGCATCCTCTCCTTCTTTTCCCGAAAGGGGAAGGGACGAGAACGTCGTGTGGGAGCGCGGAATCGGCGTGGGTCCACAGAATGACGACTCCACTGGGGATTAGCTAGTCCCACTAGTCGTGATCCGACTTGAAAAACAGAATCCTTCCCGTACTTGAAAGTCACTAATCCTCATACAATCTCATCTGTATAGCATTCTACCCAAAACAAAAAAAATATATATATATATAAAGAAAATCCCAAAACCAGAAAAAAATAGAAAATCCCAAAGCCCAAAAAGAGTAAAGTATAGTCCTCACCATTGCGCCTCCTCGGGCTCAACGTGTTCGAAAACAACTTCCCTTCCGCAGCATAATCCGCACTCGGGCCCAGCAAGCCATGTCCGACCACGAAGAAGAAATGCATCTCTTCCCTGCTCTTGAGATGACCGAAGCGGAACCTCCAGCGCAACAGCCCATTGATAATACGCCAATCATACAAGAATTGGCATAAGGAATGAGAGCAATGCAAGAAATGCTCTTGCAATTCATGCAAGCACAAACCACCGCAGCAGCCAACAATCAGGTTGGCCTAGTTCAGCAGTCTCAGCAACCATGCCGGATCCCTCCGGCCTCCAGTTCAAATCAAGCACAACCATTGGAGTCTACCCAAGACTACCGACAGTAGCCATCTTAGCCCTTCGCTATGGGGCATCCTCCTCAGTACCTCCCTGCAACGACAGGGCCATCTCAGAGCACTCCCGTCGCAGGGGTTTCCAATCAGCTTCCAGTCAATCTTGCAAACAACAGTCTCAGTAGATCTCAGCATGTCCCCGCCGATGGGACACCTTTTCAATTCCAGCACATCCCGCCGATGGGATTTCAATTCAATTTCCAGCAGCAGGGACAGCACTGGTGAATGCCCACAATGGGGGTCAGTGTCAAGCCTACATCAATCAGCGGACAGTGGCGAATACCCAACAAGGGGGTCACTTCCCAGCATCTCAGCCTCCTGCAAACAGGAGCACTTTTTCAATTCCAACACATCCCCGCCGATGGGATTCCAGTTAATTTCCAGCAATCTTCAATTCAGCAAACTCCAGTTAATTTCCAGCAATCTTCAATTCAGCAAACTCCAGTTAATTTCTAGCAAGTTCCAGTTCAACCTTCAGTACAGTCTCCAATTCAATTACAATCCTCTCAGCACAAGTTCATCAGAATTCAGTTCAGTCATCAAATCAACTTCAGCAACCCGCGGTTGCTTTTCAGCAAGCACATAGGGTCGAAGACATTGACCACTATGCCGAAGAAGAACGTGCCTTACTCCAAGAGGCACCAGTCGCTCGAATAGATCATTCAGGACTAGACGAGTTGCGGAAGCAGTTCCAGATCTTGCAAAATCAGCTTCAGCGACAACAAGGAATCGATCTACCTTCGACCAAGTTTAGAGACTTGTGTCCTTTCCCAAATGCTCAAGTACCTCAAAACTTTGAAGTACCAAAATTCAAAAGATACGATGGCAACGGTTGTCCCACAGCACATCTCAAGGCCTTCTGTGGAGAACTGAGTGCAATCTCAGGAAATGAAGGGGCCCTCATTCGCTTGTTCCAAAAATTCCTGAAGGGCGACGCCCTAGATTGGTACACCTCATTGGACTGTCATCGCATCAGGACTTGGGAATAACTCTCCCAAGCTTTCGTCGACAGATTCACATACAATCTCAACATGGCACCCAGAAGAGCCGACCTCGCGGCTCTCAGGCAAAGGAGTGATGAAACACTATCTGCCTACGTGGGACGTTGGCGAGCTATAGCAGCCAGAATGCGGACACCTATCGACGACGAAGAACAAATCTCCATGATTGTTCATTCAACATATCCAGGCATATCTGGATATCTCATCTCGCATCCATATGCGAATTTCTCACAGTTGATCCGTGCCGGAGAGCAAGTCGAAGCAGGAATCCGTGCCGGGACAATCTCCCCATGGCGTCATCAAGCCACTCCAGTCAAGAGGAACAGAGTGGAAGGAAGACCCATCGGATATGGGAATGGAAACCGCAGCGGTTCTCCTCCCCGCCCGACAGAGGTAAACAACATTAGCACCACTGCTCAGGGTAATCAATATGCTCCCCCGCAGGGACATCAACAGCATCAGCAGAATCAAGTTCAGCACCAACCTCAGAGGTATCAACCACGACCAAATCCGCAACCACAGCCACAACCACCTCGACAGCAGCAGCAGTTCAGAGGAAATGATCAGTACCCATACCAGAATAGGCAGAATTACAGGGAGCTCAGGAAGTTCACCCCACTTACTCAGCCACTTAGTCAAGTCATGACTATGCTGGTACAAAAGCAGTTACTCACTCTGATGGCACCTAGGCCTCCTCCTTATCCTCTGCCTCCAAACTACCGAGAAAATGAGTACTGTGCCTACCATCAAGGACGTGGCCATGCTACTGATCGATGTTTTACTCTGAAGAATGCCATACAAGATCTGATTGATGACCCCAAGATCGTCATCTCAGTCCCTGGGACTCCTGCAGCAGCTTTCACCAATATTCTTCAGAATCCTCTGCCTCAACATCCGACGGATCCCAGTTCATCTCGAGGCCCCACCGTCAACAGCATAGAAGAAGAAGAACGCCTCGATCGCTTCTTCTCCCCCATCCAATCCATTCATGCCTACACTTATGGGCCGACAAATCCTCCTCCGATCTTGCAAGGGACAAGTCCCTTTCTTCCTTCAGTCCTCGAGCCAGTAGTACTCGAAGGAGCACTTCCATACGATGTGCTAGTTGTGCAAGGGGCATCTTACGACCCCTCATGTTGGGAACCAGTCGTCCTGGAAGGGGCACAATCATACATTGAGCCCACATACGAACCTGTCATCTTGCAAGGGGCAACTCCAGAACAATCCAATCCGCAATGGAGGGATTATACTCGTCAGCAACAAGAACCCATTGTTTTGGAAGGAGCTCCTCCAGTTGAGCCAGTCATATTGCAAGGGGCAAATCCCGGAGGCGTGTCAATCACACTACAACAGCTGGGATGAACAGAGAAACCTCATGCCATATCAAGAGGACCAGTATTCATTTCATGGGAGCCTCCTGCTCCAGGAACAATCAAGCCAGGACCACGACCTTATGTGATCTATGAAGACAAGCCTCGATATTACCCCTTTAGTATAGGCAACAATGTAATCCTTAAGGTAAAAGCTCCATACGAGGAAGATCTGGTACCCACACCAGCACCGTCGCAAGAACCAGTGATTCTAGAAGGCAAAGGAAAGGAAACTTATAAAGAGGTCCCATGGCACTATCCAGAATGCGCGGAAGTAGGGAACATGAATCCCAATGGGCGTTGCATCCGAAGAGATAATCAGAACAGAGGAGATCCCAAAGGTGCTCTTTCAGGCCTCGGTAACAAAAATGAAGCCGCATACGATGTGGCGACTCAGCTCAAGTCAATCCCTGCTCAAATCTCAGTATGGGAGTTACTCTGCACATCTCGCATACACCGAGAAATGTTTACCAAAACCTTGAGCGATGCTCACGTCTCCTCCGATACGTCACCAGAGATGATAGCATTGATGATTGGATAGCTCTTGGCTCCGCGTGCCATCACCTTCACTGATAACGAGTTGCCACCAGAAGGACGTGATCATGGGCAATCCCTCAACTTAGCCATACGATACAAAGACCTCTGTATCCCGCTGGTCCTTATCGATAATGGCTCAAGCTTAAACGTCTGCCCACTCCAGACCGCGGAACGTCTGGGAATCAGTCCTTCTTCGTTTCGACCCAGCACCATATGCGTCAGAGTATTTGACAACACCCGCCGATCAGTGGAAGGGGAGGTCGACATAGAGGTACAGATAGGTCCGAAAATCTCTACCATCACATTCCAAATCCTGGATATATCAGCCTCTTTCAACATGCTGCTCGGACGGCCTTGGCTGCACAAGGTTGGAGCTGTGCCGTCAACCCTTCATCAACGGGTGAAATACATCTGTGGAAATCAAGTGATCTCTATCCACGCAGAGAAGGAGCTCATCATTCCTTCCAATGCTGCTGCCACTGAACCAGACATCCCGGTCATTGATATCCAGCACTCTGAAGAAGACATCCCGTTTCACAGTTTCGAATTCGAGACTGTGAACTCTATCGCCAATCCAGAACCGATAAGGGTGGACCGTGTATTTTCACCGGCAGAGCGTCTGAGCCTCAAATACCGAATGAAGAATCACTTCAAGTCCAGAAAGGTACCGCTGATATATAACCAACGCAAATGGGGACTCGGATACAGGGCAACCTTCATGGACAAAAGGAGGAAGAAATTTCGGTGCTCGCCCATCCAATTCGTCAAGCCAGGAGAACCTTGCAAAGATCCAGGAGGGAATCAACCGACTGCACTACACAAAGGCCTCCCGATGAGCCTAGTTTGGGCCACGTGGCCCCCCATTCGATGGGATCAGATTCTCGAACCGTCTAAGCCTCTGGAAGAAGAAGGAAATGATGAAGACGAAGAAGAAAGTCAAATACAGCAGCTTCAGGACCAGGTTACTTTGACACCTGCTCCCAACCAGGGGCACAACCTGCCCACTTCAATTCCAGCCAGTCAGGGGCACAACTTGCCCATCTCAGTATCAATCAGCAAGGGGCACGACTTGCCCATCTCTGCAAAGTCAACATCATCAATCATCAGCCAGGGGCAGAAGCAGCCCATCCATTGGACCAAGAAAGGGAAATGGCTAGCCCTGGATTGGTCCGATATCCAGATTCCAAACATGTGTCTCACTGTGGAACCAGACGAACTGCAATGCGAGGTAAGTGATCCGGGAGGGACTGAGTACGACTCAAATCTTGAACCCGACCAGCAAGAAATCATGGTCATTGGGCCAGACCATGATTCTTCGCCCAAATCATCAACCCCCACCTCTTCAGGGGAGGAAGTGCGGGGTCCTGAATGGTCATCCGTTCCCCTAACTTTTGAATTAGCCAAAGAGCCATCTGAGGGCTCTGGCTTAAAAAAAAAATGCCTGTTTAAGCAGCGGCCGGAACTTTGGAACAAGTTGGGCTCAATCATGGTCTGCAATGCCCACTTGTTCAAAGTCCTATGAATTTCGAAAATTCAAAAAAATCAAAAATTTTTAAAAGCCAAAAACATCTAGCATTTTCATTTCAGAAAAATCTCAAAAACCAAAAAACATTTCTTTTCCTGCATTCAGTAGTGTGCCAAGTTCGTCTAAAGAGTCGCATGAGTTTGAAGTCGAATCATATGATTTTGACATCTAATTAGACTTCGAGCTCATGGGTCTGGACGAAGCTCGGGATGAGGAAGATGATGATCCGGCTCTCGAACTAGAGAATCTCCTCAAAAAGTTCGAATCAAAAGCCAATGTTGTAGCCGATGATTTCGAGATAGTAAACTTGGGGACGCCTGAGATCCCTAGGGAAGTACGTATTGAAAAATCGTTGCCACTTGAGATGAAGCAGAAAATGATAGAGTTCCTAGCTCCAAGATTGTCCAACTTCACGTTCTCATATGAAGACATGCCGGGGCTCGATGAAGAGCTCGTTGTACACCATCTGCCAACCAAGGCAGATATGAAGCCAGTGAAACAGAAACTTCGAAGAATGAAGCCAGAATGGGCTCTGAAAGTCCGAGATGAAGTCATCAAGCAGTACAACGCGGGATTCTTGGTAGTCTCCAACTACCCAGAATGGCTCGCCAACATCGTACCAGTACCAAAGAAGGACGGCAAGGTTCGAATGTGCATCGACTTCCGAGATCTCAACAAAGCCAGTCCAAAAGATGACTTCCCTTTGCCACACATCGACACTCTGGTCGACAACATTGCTGGATATAAGATCTTCTCATTTATGGATGGGTTCTCAGGTTACAATCAGATCAAAATGGCCGTCGAAGATCGCGAGAAGACATCGTTTATCACTCCCTGGGGAACCTTCTGTTACAGGGTAATGCCGTTCGGTCTGAAGAACGCAGGAGCAACATATCAGCGAGTAATGACAGCACTATTTCACGACATGATGAACAAAGAGCTTGAAGTATATGTGGATGATATGATCGTCAAATCTCGCACAATTGAAGGACACTTTGAAGATCTGAAGGAGTTATTCAACAGATTAGAAAAGTACAAGCTCCGTCTCAACCCTCAGAAATGTGTCTTCGGTGCAATGGGAGGCAAACTCCTCGGCTTTATGGTGAGCGAGGATGGCATCAGGGTCGACGAGACCAAAACCAGAGCAATCATCGAGATGCCCCCTCCTAGAACAGAGAAAGAAATTCGTGGCTTCCTCGGCAGAATTCAATACATCAGTCGCTTCATTGCACAGCTCACACCTATTTGTGAGCCCATTTTCAAGCTCCTTCAGAAGAACGTTCCAAAAGAATGGAATGATGATTGCCAAGTCGCCTTCGACCGCATCAAGAGATATCTCATGAATCCTCCAGTCCTAGTGCCACCCACTCCTGGACATCCACTATTGTTATACATCTCGGTAGCAGCAGAAGCCATCGGCTGTGTCCTTGGCCAGCACGACGAGACCGGGAAGAAGGAACAAGCAATATATTATTTGAGCCGAAAATTCACTGACTACGAGACCAGGTATTCCCCGATCGAGAAGACTTGCCTCGCCCTAGTCTGGGCAACTCAGCGACTCCGTCAATACATGATTGCATTCCCTATTCTCCTCCTCGCTCACATGGATCCGCTCAAGTACCTGTTCGAGAAACCGGCACTCACTGGAAGGATAGCCAAATGGCAGCTACTCCTGTCTGAGTTCGACATCACCTATGTCACTCAGAAGGCAATCAAGGGACAGGCTCTCGCCGATCATCTTGCCTCCCACTTCCCTCCTGGATTATTAACCGCTCAAGACGTTCTTCCCTGATGAAGATCTCTTGTTTATTGAAGAAGAAGAAAAGAAGAAAGATGAGTGGACAGTTATTCTTCGACGGCGCAACAAATTCTAAAGGAAGTGGTATTGGAGCAATCCTCTACTCTCCAGATGATGTCCCTATTCCTATCTCAAGGCGCATAGCATTCGAGTGCACCAACAACATGGCAGAGTACGAAGCATGCATCGCTGGCTTAAGGGAGGCCATAATCTTGGGCGTCAAGAAGCTACGAGTATTTGGAGACTCACAGCTTATCATCAATCAGACCAACGGCGAATGGAAAACCAAAGACGAGAAGTTGATACCATATCATGTGTATCTTGAAAATTTGATCGAGGAGTTCGAAGAAGTCACCTTCTCATACATGCCCAGAGCCAAGAACCAGTTTGCAGATGCTCTCGCCACACTTGCATCAATGCTCGAGATACCAAAAGGAGCTTCAGAATGGGAGCTCACAGTCAAAATTCAAGATAAACCTGCTTTCTGCCTGTAAATAGAAGAAGCCGAAGCTGTCCCTGACAAACCCTGGTATGCCGACATTAAGCAATAACTCGAAACCCAGGAGTATCCAGAGTCAGCAACAGCAACAGATCGTCGAACCATCCAGCGTTTGGCCGGCCAATTCACCATCAGTGGCGAAGTTCTTTACAAGCGATCTTATAATCACATCCTCCTTCGATGCGTCGATGAAACAGAAGCTGTAAAGATCATGGGAGAAATACACGAAGGAATCTGTGGCCCACACATGAATGGGCACATGATGGCAAAGAAGATTCTATGACTCGGCTACTATTGGCTCACCATGGAGACAGACTGCTGCCAGCACGTACGTCAGAAAATGCTTCAAGTGTCAGGAGCATGCGAATCAAATCCATGCCCCCTCATCAGAGTTATACAACCTGCCACCCCCTGGCCCTTCTCCATGTGGGGACTCGACATCATCGGCAAGATCAGTCCCAAAGCATCAAATGGTCATGAGTACATACTTGTGGCAGTCGACTACTTCACCAAGTGGGTAGAGGCAGCCTCCTACACCACGATTGCAGCATCTCAAGTGATCAAATTCATGAAGAACAACATCATATGCCGGTATAGAATCCCTAATGTTATCATCATTGATAATGGGACTCGGTTCGTCAACAAGAAGATGGATGACTTCCTCAGCAAATTCAAGATCCAACGTCATCGATCAAGCCCCTACCGTCCCCAGATGAATGGTGGGGTAGAAGCCGCAAGCAAGACAATCGTCAGGATACTCGAGAAGATGGTCGTGACCTATCGAGATTGGTCAGATATGCTCCCATATGCACTTTGGGCCTATCGAACGTCTGTACGGTCTGCTACAGGCGTTACTCCTTTCGAACTTACCTACGGAATGGAAGCAGTCCTACCAGTAGAGGTGGAAATACCATCATTACGGGTGTTACTAGAAAGTGAAGTTGAAGAAGGAGAATGGCAACGAGCCAGATTCGATCAGTTGCAGCTAGCAGATGAAAAGCGCATGCGTGCGCTAAGTCATTCTCAGTGTTATCGGAAAAGGATTGCTCGGGCTTACAACGAAAGAGTCCGAAAAAGAAGTTTCAAGGTAGGTGACATGGTCATGAAGAAGATCCTACCGTCGCACCTTGCAGATCCCAGAGGAAAGTTCAAACCCTCATGGGACGGACCGCTGATCATCAGAGAAGTACTTCCCAGAGGCGCTCTCAGACTCACCAGCATGAGAGGGGTGGATCTTCTTGAGCCAACCAACGCCGACAACGTGAAGATCTTTCACGGGTAAGCCATTCTGACCTTATCAAGAGTTACTTTAACAGAGCTGAAGTCAAGAGATCGAAGCTAAGACCTCTGAGAAATCATTTCCGTCCACCAACAAGTGTTTCAAATAAGGGGATTCAAAAAGAGAAAATACAAAAAAAAGGAGATTCAAAAGGAAAAGACAAAAAAGAAAAAGAAAAAGAATACAAAAGAAAAAGAAAAAAAGAAGAAGAAAAGAGAAAGAAAAAGGGAAACCAAAGCAAGGCACCCAAGAAAAAAAAATCAGTCCAAGAAGAAACACAGTCATCCATCCATCTCAGAAGGGTCTTTAGCTAAGACCAACAGCTCTATCATCGTAACTTAGGATAAGGGCTGAAAGATTGCCATCGGCCGGCAACGACGGATTCCCGACCTCTAACCGCCGTAGTTATCCAAAGATCCAAAAGAAAAAAAAAGCAAAAAAGAAAATAAAGAAAATGTGTGCCTAAACAAAGAGGGCGGAGTGAAAACACGGAAGGGCGCTCCGAGTAAAAACAGTGGGCATACAGCGGACTCGGTGAAAATCCGAAATGGCGCCGAGGGTAAAAACAGCATAGCTGCCAAGGGGCAGGCAAGATCAAACACCCGGGACGTGGTGAAAACCCGAAAGGGCGCCACGGGCAAAAATGACGGGAAAAAGCCGGCTGTAGTGAAAACTCGAAAGAGCGCTGCAGGCAAAAATGGCTCAAATGGAAAAAGAAAAAAAAGTGCAGGTACCAAGAAATCAGACAGTCCAGATTGGTTCAAGCAGTTACAGTTCAAGAACAAGAAGAAGTGCAGTCAGGAGCGAAGAGCTCTACAAACTCTGACAATCTCAAGAAGCAACCGTTTCCATTGCCTACACCTCTAGGGAACCAAAGGAGCACACAAGTCAAATCTCGAGACATCGGTCAAAGCATATTGACCGAGCTCCAGTTCTGATTCCTATATCCCGACACAAAAATCCAGACACTCACTCACAAGACAACTTATGGCACAGTAGATGTTCAAACAGTTTCCTTTTTTTAATTAAATGCATCATATTTCTTTTACACATGTCATATCATCTTTTTAAAAAAAAATACAAATTTTTTTTCATCAATCATATATGCTAAAAAGGAATGTGCCGGTGGCCAACACAATCAATCTCTACCCTCCTCCTCGGCCACATCAGGTAAGTCCTCTGACTCATAAAAAGATAGCCTCTCTCTCAACCTGCTCACCTCCATACGCAGGTAATGCGCCTCATCGCGCTCAAGGGTACGGATCGCTGTCTCCTCGTCAGACAACCTCTGATCGGCAGCCAATCTCCTCGACATCATCTCACAATGATACCGAAGTGCAGAGATCTTAGACAGCAGATGGCCATGAGTGGCCAAAAGGAAGCAAGGATCAATGAATGGGCGCTCCTCAAAAGGTTCATATGAACTAGATGAAGAGCCAGCATCCCCAAGGATATCCTGCTCATCCTCATCAGCAGTCTGGTGCCAGCAAGGGATATGTCGATACAAAGACTGCTCAGCAACCCAGTACTGATATGAGGCGGTCGCCATCGGAAAAGCCCGCAGCTCAAAACCGAGCAAATCAGCAGTCAAGTAACTCGCCCAAGAACAATCAACCCGGGTCCTAAAGTCAGAGGACCTAGATGGAAGTGCTCGACGCCCGATACCCGTGAAAGTGAAAAGAGGAACATCCTGCTCATACCCAAACTGCCGCAGGAACCGAATGGGATGATAAGAAAAGTAAGATCGAAAGCCTACCAACATCAGAGGAAGGCGGTGTGCATCACAAAGCACTGGAGGAAGTGAAAGCCAAGATGACTCCCAACGAACGTTCTAGTCACGAAGTTCAGCGAACATCCTATGATACAAGGGCTCGCTCATCCTAGCTGTATGCGGAAGAAACTCCATAATATGCCGCATAAGGTCTGGGCGACGGGTGTCAGGAAATGATACAGGAACAGTCAAAGAAAGACGCTCCCATAGCCAGACCTGATCACAAAAAGGAAAAGAAGTTCAGCTAGAGCCAAACAATTCCTAACAAAGCAAAAAGGAAAAGGTGTAGAAAAGATACCTGAAGAAAAGCACAACTGCCGCGAAGGACACTGAGTGCGGCCCAGGGCGCAGTCGGTCAGCCCATTAAACAGCTCGGCCAAGATGAGAGAAATGATCCCCTGCCGTCGGATAGCTCGGCTCATCACCTCAAAAAGCAGAGGAGTCTGGGACCTGCGCCATCCCTAGAACAGCACCTTAGCTATCAAGCAGAACATCAATGCGTTCCGAGCAAAGGTAGAATCAGCCACACTCCGAAGACCCGAAAAAAGGTCATACAGTAAATCCAAGGAGAACACTATAGCATCCTGGCCGGCGGCTGCAGGCCTGAACAAGATAGGGGATCCCGAACCAGTTCTGCGGTGTGGCAGTCTTCGGAGATGTCTTCGGCGAAAAATACTAAGTGTAATCCCAAGGAAGGCCTGTCAAGCGTGCAAGCTCCTCCAAAGAGGGTCCCATCTCCATATCATTGAACGCAAACAAGTTTAACGAAGGGACCCAGTCAATCAAGGCAGCTCCAAGCATCCTCCAATCAATATCAACTCTAGCCATATGGATCAAACTGCTGAAGCCATAGGACTCCAAATCCCGGATCTCATAAGCAGACAAACTATCAAGCCAAGCAAGCAGCCGTGGCGAGCAAGAAGGACGAGGAAGCAGCTGACAAGTCCTCACTGGTACCCCCTCCAGAACAAAAGGCCCAGAAATCAATGACGACTCTTCGAGGATCGGAAGGTCAACGGGCGAAGGAGAAGGAAAAGCTGGAACCTCTGCAGACTCGGCAGCCCCTGACTTGCCCTCAGTAACGGCTATGTCTGATATAGTCGCATCACTTTCTGAAACTGCCATAACCTCAGCCACATGAGAAGACTCGCCCACCTCATGAACGGAGTGCACAAAAGACCGACGATCAAGAGAAGGATGATACTCTCCAGCAAAAGTGCTATCGGTCAAGATCACACCACACATCGTGGCATCCTGGCCAATCTGACCATCGAAAAATGCATTTGAACCATCAAGAAGGGTCCTGGCAACCCCGATCGAAGAATCAACGGTCAGATCTGGACCTGCGGCCCTCTCCAACAGGAAATCATGAATCCAGTCATCATCCTAGGCCGATCAAAGGGATCATCGAGGCATCTACACCATCCATCATCAAGGGGACATCATCAATGATCACATCAAGTCCACCCAAACAAGTATGCCGCACATCTCGGCCCTCATCAAGGGCATCCAAACCGTCAAAGGTATCATCTGAACCATCCATCCCATCCAAGCATGAGATCAGCCCATCTATGTCCATCATGATCCCATCACCTCCATCAATCACATCATCCATGTGGCCCACATTCAAGGGATGCATAGCCTCACCTATGTCCCATCTCATCATCCCATCCATGCCATCCATTTCTCCCGCAATCAAAGCCCCATTCAAATCCAAATTTACAGCCATCCCACCATTTATGGAGTCATTCAAAGCTCCACCAACCACTAAGCTTAAGTCTTCATCAATACCCCCTCTTAATGCCCCATCTACTCCATCCATTAAAGGCATCTCCCTTTATCAAAGCTCATTTGAAAATCTGAAGTGTAGGACCCATCATGAACAGTCCCTATAGCCCTTGAATCTCCACCATCCATTGTTTGAGAGAGGACAAAGTAAGAAGAAGACAAAAAGAGAAGAAAGGATGAGACAAAGAGAGGAAACATGGCTGGAATCGAAAAGCCTGGTGCAGAGAATGAGGAGACAGCAACAGAAAGCAAGGGAGGAATGTCCGAACCAGAACCAGAACCAGCATAGACCGCACAAGAGGCGAGTCCTGGGCGGCCCGCTCTGGGCCGCCCGTACGGACGCGCTCCCTCTCTCTCCGCGGGATTGGCTCCAGAGTTCTTGGTAGGTGAGGCTGACAGTCCACATCAGCAGATGGCACCCTGAGGGCCGCCCAGGGCTCCGGTCCACTCCAGATTTCTATTGAGGTTGATCAAGATCATATAGAAGGTACCCCACCGGTCCAATCATGAAGCACAACGGCTAGAATGGGTCTGATCAAGCCAAAGAGAGGTAAAGGTGATCAAGTGGGGGCCACAAGCAATCCAAGTCATTCAAAAACTAGATCATCATGATCTGAACCATGGAAGAGCTTACACAAGTCATGAAGCAGCAAGATCAAAGGCTTGATCATCAAGAAAGAAGGCCAAAATCCAAGATCTGATCATTAAGTGGGCCCACGAGGCCGATCAAGCAATCTGAACCGTTCAAGGCATCATCCATGCAGTTAAAAGGGCTCATCCTCCACAAATCATTAAAGACTAAATCAGAAATCAAAGCATCCAAGCATCATCAAGTAATCTGAGAAGAATTAAGATTGTGTATTCATTCAGAAGATTTTGATACAAAAGTGGGTAAAAGTAAAAAGAAGAAGGCCACCCATCAAGTAAGTTGAATACAAAGCAGGCTACAAGTCGCCAACATAGTCGTCATCGTCTTTCCTCTCGTCCCGCTCCCGATGATAAAGATCCATCAAAG
The DNA here is from genome assembly GCA_003013855.2 of Liriodendron chinense. Lineage (NCBI taxonomy): Eukaryota > Viridiplantae > Streptophyta > Magnoliopsida > Magnoliales > Magnoliaceae > Liriodendron > Liriodendron chinense. Next base: position 6,809,191 of record ML058339.1, on the reverse strand, counting down.
GAGCAGTCACCGAGCCTCCAGCATATCTGCGACGACCCCCTGGAACATAGAGCGAAGGAAGCAGAGGCCCCTGGCCGTACAGCAAATACCACTCATCATAGTCACGATCCGGGATCGTGAAGCGAAATTCGGGCTGGCCCACGAGAGCCTCAGCTCTCTCATCAGCTGGGATTTGAGTAGCTGGAGGAGGTGCAGAACAAGGGACCCGAGCCACCCTGGTAACTTGCCGAAGAAACCTCTCACCCAGATACCACTGAAAAGATTCAGCGTCGGAAAGCATGATACGGAGACATGAAGCATCATATGCCTCCACACGCTGAGGGGTGTAATAGAGATGGAAGCTAGCATACGGCATCCGAGCGAGCTGCAGCAAATGAGGTCACCACGATCAGTTACAGTGCAACACGAGGGATAAGGAAAGCAAGATACTTAAGTCATCAACGGTCAACCTGTCTATGTCAGCGCGCCAATTGTCCCCAGAAACTCGGGAGTTCCGCTGACGGTTTTGCTGGTGCCAGTACATGTGGCGATACAAAGAGGGCTCAATATCGTCCCGCATCCTCGGTGCGGATGGAGAAAATGGTCATAAAAGTAAGTCTGGGCAAAAAGCACACCTAATGATCAGAGGGAGAAAGAAGGCAAATGACCCCAAGGAAGGTGAATGAAGAAATACCTCGACGACAGGCAAGAAATCGGTGTAGGACCGGCTATTCCAACAGGTCTTATCCAGACCCTGGAAAATATGAGTCAGAATAGCCCCGTTCCAATTGTAGGGGTGATGTAGATCCTCAACCAAGCGAAGAAATTTAGGATCGACCCTCTCATTGGCGTGGCAGAGAAGGAAGGACCCGAAGGTGTAAGTGATCATGGCCCGTGCTTTGTGGAGGGCCTCTCGCTCGGTAGTGGGGATGACGGAGGCAAAAGTATTGTAGAACCATCGCATCTTTACTTGATGGCCTTGGAATTCATCCTCGGGTGGGACATCACCGACGAGCCGTAGCCAGTCGGTGGAATCGATGGGAGCCAGAGAGCTGACTTGGGGAACAACTGTCCCATGAAACGGAAAGCCTATTTGCATATAAATGTCCAGGGGAGTTATTCCCCATTCACCACAAGGGAGCTGGAAGGTGTGGGTCTCATCCCGCCACCTCTCGCAAAGGGCCGCGAGCATCATACGGTTGGCACTATTGTTATGAAAACGTAAGGTGAGGAGGCCAGCAAAAGGAGTACCAGCCAATACTCGTTCAAGCAAAGGCTATGGATCCTTCACCCAGTTGTCCCAGTGATCCCTGGTACCTCGACCCTTGATAGCGGGAAGAGGTTGGTGCTCCATAGCCAAGGAACACATGTGGTCCCTTCGACGGATGATGAAGGCAGGATCATCCTCATCAATCACTCGGCGACCTCTGGTACCATCCGCCATTGAATCCTACAAGCTTAGTAAGGTAAGTCTCTATCCTTTACCCATTAAAATCCAAATTATCATCCAGGAAACCCATGGGATTGGACTCACATTCAAAGGCAAAATCTAGAGTCCAACTCCATGTGTTACCTAGGATATGTGTTGGGCCCATTGGAAAAAGCAAGGCCCACCTTAAAGAAGGTTGCATGGCATGCCTTAGGCAAGAAAAGCCCATCATCCAAGGACACATTTTGGACAACAAATGCACTCAAGTGCCATGAGAACAACAAAGGATAAGAACCTTACTTCACATGAGAAGCTCCTCTTCAAAAGTCCATGTGTGGCCAAAGATTGATCCACTTTTTATGCCAAGGCCATGATTCTCACTTAAGATGTTTCCATCTTTTTACACATGTGCATGGACAAGTGGGGGATAGAAAGGAAGTGGGCCCCCAAGAGCAACCCAAATGCCTCATCTCAATGGATTGAAGGGAGCACATAGCCCACTTGAAAAACATGAGGACCCATTCATGGGTTAACCATGGGCAACCCTATGTGCACCATCTTGATGAAAGTTTTGACCATGAGAGTATAACATGGCGGTCTACCCACAAACATATGAGTTAAAGGAGCCAAGGGTAAAAAAAAAAAAATTGATGCACATAGCCCACATAAAGAACTTAAGGTGGAAATGTCCAAGCAAGGACAAACTTGGGTAACTTATGTGCACCAATTTCTTTACAAGAAAGGGAGACCTTTTGAACACAAGAAGACATGGCTTGATGAGTCACCCAACCATCATGAAAATGGATAAGAATGGTACACATAGCCCACTTGAAGATCAAAATCCAAAATGTCCCAAAGCATGGGACAAAAATGGGCAACTTATGGGTATCATTCTTTCTCACAAATTGAAGGAAAAATCACTCATATTTGAGAATGATGGTGGATGACCCACCAAGCCCCTAAAGAAAAGTTCAAGGAACTATGGTTGTATGGATAGCTCACTTGAGGATCACCCATTTGAGGTTGATAACATTAAAGGGAAACTCTTGAGAACCACATTCCTACCACAAGGAAAAATCATTTGAACTTAGTGAGATTGTTAGAAAAACTCACTCATGGGACTTGTAGATGATCAAGTAACTCAAGTCCTCCATCCATCAAAAGAAAAAGCATGAAAGGAAAAAGCCTACATGGACAAAGTGTAGTGGTGCACACATGGTCCAAAGAAATCCAAGCTTCAATGAAGGCCCAAAAGCCCATCCATATGGAAAAACTCCAAGGAACCCACCACACTTTGTACAAGGATATACATCATAATCAAGAGATGGTAGAAGACTTGGCTTACTTGTCCATAAAGGCCCAACTAGGAAATCTAGCCCACTTGAGATCCAAAATGAAGAATGGGCTAGTCATCTTGGTCCATACATATGTGAAGAAAGATGGGGTCACCTAAAGTGAGCCCCATGAGCCCAAAACTTGAGATGGGCCCTACCATGTCCATGGGCCCAAACCTTGAAAAGAAGATGGAAAAGAAAGGAAGAGCATTAAGGAAAAATGACAAGGGCAAGAAAGCATGAGGGAGCCCAAAATGAAGCATTGGGCCCATCAAATACACCAAGGGCCATGACTTCACTTTGAGCCCATTTGATATATATGAAAAGAGGCCCCACTCCCATGAAAAAGATAGTATATTTTGCCATGCACACTTGATGGACATGGCAAAATCACCCTTTACATACACATGAAAGGAGTGTGAAAAGAAGAAAGGAAAAATGAAATGGAAAGCTTGCAATGTCCTTCTCCATGCACTACCTTTAAAAGAGATTGGAGATCTAGAAAAGGTCAAGAATGCTTGGGCCTACCTTCACTTCTTTTGGAATAGCTACATGAAGAAAATGAACCATTTTGTTGAAAGGGACCACCTTTCACTAATGAAAGGAACCATGAGAAACAATGAAGAAGGAAAAGGACAAGAAAGAGAAAGGAAGTGGTCCATACCTTTTCCACTCACCAAGAAGGGACCACCTTGCTGTCCCAAAACTTCTCTAAGGCCCACCACTTGAGAGAAGCAAAGAACCACCAAAAGAGAGAGAAGACTTGAAGAAAGAGAGAGTATGAGAGAGAAAAGAGGGAGATTGCACGTTGAGGGGGGCAAGGGTGTCCCATGTTATATAGAAAAGGGGAGGGCACCCTTTTACCGAGCCCACCAAAAACACCAGTGGGCAAGGGCGGTCCGGGAGGCGCCCAGGGGGCCGTCCTACCCCCTACCTAGTTGAAACGACCTCTCCTCCCCTCTCCTTGGGAAGAACTCCTCCTTGGGAAGGGTGGTTGCAAGTGAATCTTGTACCTCCATGTAAGAGTGAAGTGATGGAAGAGAATGGTGAGAAAAAGGAAGAAATCTCACCAAAATCTCATCTTGTGAGAAATTGGCTTGATGATGTGGAAAAATTCCATGAAATTTTCAAGAAAAAGAAAGAAAAAGATTGACTTGGTCAAACAGTGATCTCAACCATCCAAGGGTATGACCTGATGATCCGAACCATTCCAAGAAGAATTCCCGTAGTCTCCTACCTGGATTGCTACTCTCTTGTACAAAGTTGTGGTCCGAAGACCTTAAACTACTTCGGGATCAATATCCCGAGGGTTTTTAATAAAAACCAGCATCGATCCTAGCCGTTCAGGCTAAGATCTGATGATCTGGATCATTTCAAAAAAAATCATCAAAAAGAATGTATTTTCGCTTGTACAAAGTTTTGGGTTCGAAGACCTTAAACTACGTCGGGATCAACATCCCGAGAGATTTTTAATAAAAAACGGGCATCGATCTTGACCCTCAAAATCAAGATCGATGACTCAGAACACTTTTCAAAAATTCAAAAAAAATGTATGTTCAGCTTGTACAGTTTTTGGTCCGAAGACCTTAAACTACGTCGGGATCAAGATCCCGAGGGACTTTAAATAAAAAAGGGCATTGGTCTTGATCGCTCGAATCAAGATCCGACGACGCCGGATACTTTCAAAAATCACAAAAAATATATATATGCATTTCCAGCACTCTTTTGTACAGTTTCGTGGTCCGAAGACCTTAAACTACGTCGGGATCAATATCCCGAGGGATTTTAATAAAAACCAACATCGATCCCAACCGTTCAGGCATAGATCTGATGACCTGGATCATTTCGAAAAAATCACAAAAAGAATGTATTTTCAGCATGTACATATTTGTGGTCCGAAGACCTTAAACTACACTGGGATTACTTTCTCGGGGGACCTTTCTCGCTTTCAACTAAAAACCGGCATCGGCCTCGACCGTTGGGATCAAGGTCTGATAGCCCGGATCATTTCCAAAAATACCAAAAAGATTTTACTTTCCATAAAAACCAGTGTCAATCTTGATTACTCGAGTTGAACTCTGGAACCTTTTTAAAAGTAAAAAAAAAAAATGCTTTACCATCAATTTCAACCGCATAAATTCATCTCCAGCGGTCCGAAGACCTAAAAATTACACTGGGATTAACTTCTCGGGGGCATTCTTCCCTAACCTGTTCCAGACATGGCTGACACTTGATCGTACGGGTGTCTGAAATCTTTTAAACAGGTAAGGGCTGTGGCGGGCAGAGCTCCGCAATCCTGTTCGTGTTGAACGCACCGTGATAGACAACCTTGATTTGGAAGTCGCTGTTGAATCTGACGGATGTTCCCTGTTCCTAAAACTCATGAAGGGGATTAGGCTGTTGGGAGATGGAGCACACCCTCACGGAATTGTGAGTAACGTAAGGCCCCAAACTGGATTGACTAAGGGAAATGTGAGGATGTGGCTCATTTTGTGGCCGAAGGAGTCCGTCGGACGATACGTGGTCTATGTGCATTACACATGAGGAACAGGCAACTTTGTGGGTGTGTTAACTGAAAACCCTAAAAAATCCCCTCATCCGAAGATGTAAAACTACGGCACTTAACTGTGTAAGACTCGTCTTGCTCGCTGACGTAAAATGGATCGGGTGCCTTACCAGCAGTAGAAGCTGGAAATGGATGGAAATTCCATACCTTTTCCCTGCATTTAAAAAAAATCACAAAATACAAAAACATTGCAAAATCACCTTTTCAAAAATCACAAAAAATATATTTCCCTTGCTTTCAAATCAAATATTTGCAAAAATCACAAAAATGTATTTCCCTTGCTTTTAAATCAGATATTTGCCAAAATAAAAATATATATATATATATTTCCCTTGCTTTCAAATCAAATATTTTTAAAAAAGTCACAAAAATATTTCCTTTGTTTTCAATAACCGATCTCTATCCTGACCACTCAGGTAAAGATTCGGACCACATATTTGCAAAAATCACAAAAATTGTCACTATCCCCCAGCACTACACTTCAGGAGTCTTGAACTCCTCTCTCTTCATAATTTGGGATGACTGGATCCAATCGCTCGCAAATTGGAATCTTGACCAAAACGGGCGACCAAGCACCGTCTCAATCGCATTTATGCCCAGAAGAACATCTTGAAGTCGGATAATATCCTCGTACATTCTTATTAGCAAAGAAACAGCATCTTGGGACTGATGGACCTGATCGACCACGGGTCGGGATCTTGACTAACCCACTGACCAAACATCCGCATTAAAAAGAAAAACCCCAGGAAAGCACAACCCTGGAAGCAATAAGCTCAAAATTCTCGGCATCTCCAGCAAAAGCAAAATCATCAAACTGAAAGAATGAGCCAAGCCATGCATTCATCATGCATCTCCATGCATCAGCATCGATCGCATCAATCATCATGTTTACCTGCTTTCAAAATAAAGTTGGTTAGCCAAAGACCCCACAGGCATCCCTAGTGGAGGCACGTGCAGACCAGATTTTCATTTCAAAAAGACAAAAAAATTCCTATCTGCAAATAAAAACCCCACGGAGTATCACTCCCCAGAGTGGGTATCTTTTCAAAAAATCCAAAAATATTTTCCAGTAGAGCGTTCTGCCTCCAAGACACCGGAGATCTTCCATATCTCTGGGTAGGAGCCGACGCAAAAATCAAATAAGATCTGATGTCTCGCGGTTTCCCCGGAGACCATCAGATCCAATGCACTCAAAGTACGGTCGAACTGAACTCCAGTGTCAGTGCAGTCGTACCACATGCCAAGATACAAAAAGATGAAAGCCAAAAGGCTCGGTCATAGAAACCATTTGAACAGGTGGAAACGATGAATTGTAACCCAAGTATCAAAATCAGCAGATTGGGTGGAAAGAGTTCACCCGCACATACCTAGGCGTGGATGCCTGAAGTACCTTGACTGAGTCCAAGTCGGCGTAGTAGAATCCCGTAAGACTATCTGACGCAGGGCGTCTAACCACTTTGACAGTCAAGCGAAACAAGTACTCCTGGAGTGATCTGGTAAAACATCAAACATCATACAAACAGTCTTAGGGTCAGCATCCTCGTAAGACTAGCGACGCAGAGGCTCTGCTGTACATTTCCGATGTGAGTACCGATCGGGAATAGAAGGGTTGCAATTGGGTACCCAGGTTGCAGCAAACTGCAGGGACAATCGCAACGTTTTCTCCAAACTCCCGCGGTATGTGCGAGTTATCAATTTCCAAACAATCAACTGACTCAGATACAAAGGATAACAAAGATTCTAGACCACAATCAAGGAAAGAATGAATTGCAAATTAAGCATCGAAACCAGCAGATTGGGTGGAAAGAGTCCACCCGCACATACCTAGGCGTGGATGCCTGAAGTACCTTGACTGAGTCCAAGTCGGCGTAGTAGAATCCCGTAAGACTATCTGATGCAGGGCGTCTAACCACTTTGACAATCAAGCGAAACAAATACTCCTGGAGTGATCTGGGAAAACATCAAACATCACACAATCAGTCTTAGGGTCAGCATTCTCGTAAGACTAGCGACGCAGAGGCTCTGCTGTACCTTTCCGATGTTAGTACCGATCGGGAATGGAAGGGTTGCGATTGGGTACCCAGGTTGCAGCGCATGCAGGGACAATCGCAACGTTTTCTCTAAACTCCCGCGGTATGTGCGAGTGATCGGTTTCCAAACGATCAACTGGCACAGATGCAAAGGCAAGCAAAGATTTCAGACCATGATCTATGAATGACCGGGTCAGAAGTGGGGTGTCCACTCGCTTTGGCATTCGGTTGCACGCAACCTCTGCCAAAGAGGGGCATCTGTAGACAGCCCACCTTCGGCTACATTGTTGGTAGAGATAGCTGGATGAATGGAGGACCATACCCCCAAATCCTAAGTCCAAACTCGGCCAAACTCACCCTTGTAAGCCCCAATCCATAGCCCAACTCAAGCCTGAACCCAATCAACCCAGTCCTAAACATCAGCTCGAAAAACCCCCCATAAGAAAAACCAGTCAAGAAATCCTAAAAAAGTCAAACTCACTGAGTCAACCCGCTGAGTCAACCCGCTGAGTCAACTCGTCGAGTCAAAACACCAAGTCAACCCGTCGAGTCAACCCGCTGAGTCAAATCACCGAGTCGACCCGCTGAGTCAACTCACTGAGTCAACCCACCGAGCCAAACAGCAGCCCCGAGGGAGAGACCATACCTTGCTGGAAATCGAGGAACGGCCGTACGGGCGGCCCACAGCGGGCGGCCCAAAAATATTTACGTAAATGCCACTGCCCTGTGGGCCGCCCAAAAATATTTATAGTAATGCCACTGCCCACTGCTATAAATACCCCCCTCCCCTTCTCATTTCAACATCCCTTCAAATCCATTCAGTCCGAGAGCTCTGAGTCCACCTCTCCACCCTTTTAGCCCATTTTTCCACCAAGGAGAGCCCGAGTGAGGAGAGCCTAGCCCTGGTCCAGCCCAGCCTGACCACTGGTCCAAGTCTCCCAAGCCATCCAAGTCTTCATCCAGCCACTCAAAGCCAACCCTTGCGACACCTCCGTCCATCCAGCTACTCTTTTTCCAGCATCATCTCATTTGCATCTAGCATAAGTGCAACATTTACTTTCCTTCTAACCCCCCTGCTTCACTACAAGCACCTTGATTATTCAAGCACACTGCATATGTCTTAAATTAAGCACCTGTCAGTTCGAGCGTATGCTCTGGGCTTGCCCGTTGTTGGAACCTGCCCATCAGAAACTCTTACTGTTCAGACCTGCATTCATGCTTCACTATAAAGCACCTTGATTATTCAAGCACACTGCATACGTCTTAAATTAAGCACCTGTCAGTTCGAGCGTATGCTCTGGGCTTGCCCGTTGTTGGAACCTGCCCATCAGAAATATTTACTGTTCATACCCGCATTCATGCATCATGTCATCCGACTGGGGATTAGCTAGTCCCACTAGTCGTGATCCCCAGTTCATGCATCATGCCCCATACAAGAATCTCATCTCAGTGAACTTTCGGCTCAAATAATATATTGCTTGTTCCTTCTTCCCGGTCTCGTCGTGCTGGCCGAGGACACAGCCGATGGCTTCTGCTGCTACCGAGATGTATAACAATAGTGGACGTCCAGGAGTGGGTGGCATTAGGACTGGAGGATTCATGAGATATCTCTTGATGCGGTCGAAGGCGACTTGGCAATTATCATTCCATTCTTTTGGAACGTTCCTCCGAAGGAGCTTGAAAATGGCTCACAAATAGGTGTGAGTTGTGCGATGAAGCGACTGATGTATTGAATTCTGCCGAGGAAGCCACGAATTTCTTTCTCTGTTCTAGGAGGGGGCATCTCGATGATTGCTCTGGTTTTGGTCTCGTCGACCCTGATGCCATCCTCGCTCACCATAAAGCCGAGGAGTTTGCCTCCCATTGCACCGAAGACACATTTCTGAGGGTTGAGACGGAGCTTGTACTTTTCTAATCTGTTGAATAACTTCTTCAGATCTTCAAAGTGTCCTTCAATTGTGCGAGATTTGACGATCATATCGTCCACATATACTTCAAGCTCTTTGTTCATCATGTCGTGGAATAGTGCTGTCATTGCTCGCTGATATGTTGCTCCTGCGTTCTTCAGAACGAACGGCATTACCCTGTAATAGAAGGTTCCCCAGGGAGTGATAAACGATGTCTTCTCGCGATCTTCGACGGCCATTTTGATCTGATTGTAACCTGAGAACCCGTCCATAAATGAGAAGATCTTGTATCCAGCAGTGTTGTCGACCAGAGTGTCGATGTGTGGCAAAGGGAAGTCATCTTTTGGACTGGCTTTGTTGAGATCTCGGAAGTCGATGCACATTCGAACCTTGCCGTCCTTCTTTGGTACTGGTACGATGTTGGCGAGCCATTCTGGGTAGTTGGAGACTACCAAGAATCCCGCGTTGTACTGCTTGATGACTTCATCTCGGACTTTCAGAGCCCATTCTGGCTTCATTCTTCGAAGTTTCTGTTTCACTGGCTTCATATCTGCCTTGGTTGGCAGATGGTGTACAACGAGCTCTTCATCGAGCCCCGGCATGTCTTCATATGAGAACGCGAAGTTGGACAATCTTGGAGCTAGGAACTCTATCATTTTCTGCTTCATCTCAAGTGGCAACGATTTTCCGATGCGTACTTCCCTAGGGATCTCAGGCGTCCCCAAGTTTACTATCTCGAAATCATCGGCTACAACATTGGCTTTTGATTCAAACTTTTTGAGGAGATTCTCTAGTTCGAGAGCCGGATCATCATCTTCCTCATCCCGAGCTTCGTCCAGACCCATGAGCTCGAAGTCTAATTCGATGTCAAAATCATATGATTCGACTTCAAACTCATGCGACTCTTTAGACGAACTTGGCACACTACTGAATGCAGGAAAAGAAATGTTTTTTGGTTTTTGAGATTTTTCTGAAATGAAAATGCTAGATGTTTTTGGCTTTTGAAAATTTTTGATTTTTTTGGATTTTCGAAATTCATGGGACTTTGAACAAGTGGGCATTGCAGACCATGATTGAGCCCAACTTGTTCCAAAGTTCTGGTCACTGCTTAAATAGGCATTTTTTTTAAGCCAGAGCCCTCAGATGGCTCTTTGGCTGATTCAAAAGTTAGGGGAACGGATGACCATTCAGGACCCCACACTTCCTCCCCTGAAGAGGTGGGGGTTGATGATTTGGGCGAAGAATCATGGTGTGGCCCAATGACCATGATTTCTTGCTGGTCGGGTTCGAGATCTGAGTCGTACTCAGTCCCTCCTGGATCACTTACTTCACATTGCAGTTCGTTTGGTTCCATGGCTAGACACGAGTTCGGAATCTGGACATCAGACCAATCTAGGGCTGGCCACTTCCCTTTCTTGGTCCAATGGATGGGCTGCTTCTGCCCCTGGCTGATGATTGATGATGTTGACTTTGCAGAGATGGGCAAGTCATGCCCCTTGCTGATTGATGCTGAGAGGGGCAACTTGTGCCCCTGACTGGCTGGAATTGAAGTGGGCAGGTTGTGCCCCTGGTTGGGAGCAGGTGTCAGAGTAACCTGGTCCTAAAGCTGCTGTATTTGACTTTCTTCTTCATTTCCTTCTTCTTCTGGAGGCTTAGATGGTTCGAGAATATGATCCCATCGAATGGGGGGCCATGTGGCCTAAACTAGGCTCATCGGGAGGCCTTTGTGTAGTGCAGTCGGTTGATTCCCTCCTGGATCTTTGCAAGGTTCTCCTGGCTTGACGAATTGGATGGGTGAGCACCGAAATTTCTTCCTTCTTTTGTCCATGAAGACTGTCTTGTATCCGAGTCCCCATTTGCGTTGGTTGTATATCAGCGGTACCTTTCTAGACTTGAAATGATTCTTCATTCGGTATTTGAGGCTCAGACGTTCTGCCGGCGAAAAGACACGGTCTACCCTTATCGGTTCTGGATTGACGATAGAGTTCACAGTCTCGAATTCGAAACTGTGAAACAGGATGTCTTCTTCAGAGTGCTGGATATCAATGACCGGGATGTCTGGTTCAGTGGCAGCAGCATTGGAAGGAATGATGAGCTCCTTCTCTGCGTGGATAGAGATCACTTGATTTCCACAGATGTATTTCACTCGTTGATGCAGGGTTGATGGCACAGCTCCAACCTTGTGCAGCCAAGGCCGTCCGAGCAGCATGTTGAAAGAGGCTGATATATCCAGGATTTGGAATGTGATGGTGGAGACTTCCAGACCTATCTGTACCTCTATGTCGACCTCCCCTTCCACTGATCGGCGGGTGTTGTCGAATGCTCTGACACATATGGTGCTGGGTCGGAATGAAGAAGGACTGATTCCCAGACGTTCCGCGGTCTTGAGCGGGCAGACGTTTAAGCTTGAGCCATTATCGATAAGGACCAGCAGGACGCAAAGGTCTTTGTATCGTAAGGCTATGTCGAGGGATCGCCCATGATCGCGCCCTTCTGGTGGTAACTCCTTATCTGTGAAGGTGATGGCGCGCGGAGCCAGGAGCTGTCCAATCATCAATGCAATCATCTCTGGTGCCGTATCGGAGGAGACGTGGGCATCGTTCAAGGTTTTGGCAAACATTTCTCGGTGTATGCGAGATGTGCAGAGTAGCTCCCATACTGAGATTTGAGCAGGGATTGACTTGAGCTGAGTCGCCACATCGTATGCGGCTTCATTTTTGTTGCCGACGCCTGAGAGAGCGCCTTTAGGATCTCCTCTGTTTTGATTATCTCTTCGGATGCAACGCCCATTGGGATTCATGTTCCCTACTTCCGCGCATTCTGGATAGTGCCATGGGACCTCTTTATAACTTTCCTCTCCTTTGCCTTCTAGAATTACTGGTTCTTGCGACGGTGCTGGTGTGGTTACCAGATCTTCCTCGTATGGAGCTTTTGCCTTAAGGATTACATTGTTGCCTGTACTAAAGGGGTAATATCGAGGCTTGTCTTCATAGATCACATAAGGTCGTGGTCCTGGCTTGATTGTTCCTGGAGCAGGAGGCTCCCATGAAATGAATACTGGTCCTCTTGATATGGCATGAGGTTTCTCTGTTCATCCCAGCTGTTGTAGTGTGATTGACACGCCTCCGGGATTTGCCCCTTGCAATATGACTGGCTCAACTGGAGGAGCTCCTTCCAAAACAATGGGTTCTTGCTGCTGATGAGTATAATCCCTCTATTGCGGATTGGATTGTTCTGGAGTTGCCCCTTGCAAGATGACAGGTTCGTATGTGGGGTCAATGTATGATTGTGCCCCTTCCAGGACGACTGGTTCCCAACATGAGGGGCCGTAAGATGCCCCTTGCACAACTAGCACATCGTATGGAAGTGCTCCTTCGAGTACTACTGGCTCGAGGACTGAAGGAAGAAAGGGACTTGCCCCTTGCAAGATCGGAGGAGGATTTGTCGGCCCATAAGTGTAGGCATGAATGGATTGGATGGGGGAGAAGAAGCGATCGAGGCGTTCTTCTTCTTCTATGCTGTTGACGGTGGGGCCTCGAGATGAACTGGGATCCGTCGGATGTTGAGGCAGAGGATTCTGAAGAATATTGGTGGAAGCTGCTGTAGGAGTCCCAGGGACTGAGATGACGATCTTGGGGTCATCAATCAGATCTTGTATGGCATTCTTCAGAGTAAAACATCGATCAGTAGCATGGCCACGTCCTTGATGGTAGGCACAGTACTCATTTTCTCGGTAGTTTGGAGGCAGAGGATGAGGAGGAGGCCTAGGTGTCATCAGAGTGAGTAACTGCTTTTGTACCAGCATAGTCATGACTTGACTAAGTGGCTAAGTAAGTGGGGTGAACTTCCTGAGCTCCCTGTAATTCTGCCTGTTCTGGTATGGGTACTGACCATTTCCTCTGAACTACTGCTGCTGTCGAGGTGGTTGTGGCTGTGGTTGCGGATTTGGTCGTGGTTGATACCTCTGAGGTTGGTGCTGAACTTGATTCTGCTGATGCTGTTGATGTCCCTGCGGGGGAGCATATTGATTACCCTGAGCAGTGGTGCTGATGTTGTTTACCTCTGTCAGGCGGGGAGGAGAACCGCTGCGGTTTCCATTCCCATATTCGATGGGTCTTCCTTCCACTCTGTTCCTCTTGACTGGAGTGGCTTGATGACGCCATGGGGAGATTGTCCCGGCACGGATTCCTGCTTCGACTTGCTCTCCGGCACAGATCAATTGTGAGAAATTCGCATATGGATGCGAGATGAGATATCCAGATATGCTTGGATATGTTGAATGAACAATCATGGAGATTTGTTCTTCGTCGTCGATAGGTGTCCGCATTCTGGCTGCCATAGCTCGCCAACGTCCCACGTAGGCAGATAGTGTTTCATCACTCCTTTGCCTGAGAGCTGCGAGGTCGGCTCTTCTGGGTGCCATGTTGAGATTGTATGTGAATCTGTCGACGAAAGCTTGGGAGAGTTGTTCCCAAGTCCTGATGCGATGACAGTCCAATGAGGTGTACCAATCTAGGGCGTCGCCCTTCAGGGATTTTTGGAACAAGCGAATGAGGGCCCCTTCATTTCCTGAGATTGCACTCAGTTCTCCACATAAGGCCTTGAGATGTGCTGTGGGACAACCGCTGCCATCGTATCTTTTGAATTTTGGTACCTCAAAGTTTTGAGGTACTTGAGCATCTGGGAAAGGACACAAGTCTCTAAACTTGGTCGAAGGTAGATCGATTCCTTGTTGTCGCTGAAGCTGATTTTGCAAGATCTGGAACTGCTCCCGCAACTCGTCCAGTCCTGAATGATCTATTCGAGCGACTGGTGCCTCTTGGAGTAAGGCACGTTCTTCTTCGGCATAGTGGTCAATGTCTTCGACCCTATGTGCTTGCTGAAAAGCAACCGCGGGTTGCTGAAGTTGATTTGATGACTGAACTGGATTCTGATGAACTTGTGCTTGAGAGGATTGTAATTGAATTGGAGACTGTACTGAAGGTTGAACTGGAACTTGTTGGAAATTAACTGGAGTTTGCTGAATTGAAGATTGCTGGAAATTAACTGGAGTTTGCTGAATTGAAGATTGCTGGAAATTAACTGGAATCCCATCGGCGGGGATGTGCTGGAATTGAAAAGTGCTCCTGTTTGCAGGAGGTTGAGATGCTGGGAAGTGACCCCCTCGTTGACCCCCTTGTTGGGTATTCGCCACTATCCGCTGATTGATGTGGGCTTGACACTGACCCCCATTGTGAGCATTCGCCAGTGCTGTCCCTGCTGCTGGAAATTGAATTGAAATTCCATCAGCGGGGATGTGCTGGAATTGAAAAGGTGTCCCATCGGCGGGGACATGCTGAGATCTACTGAGACCATTGTTTTCAAGATTGACTGGAAGCTGATTGGAAGCCCCTGCGACGGGAGCGCTCTGAGATGGCCCTGTCGTTGCAGGGAGGTACTGAGGAGGATGCCCCATAGCAAAGGGCTGAGATGGCTGCTGTCGGTAGTCTTGGGCAGACTCCGATGGTTGTGCTTGATTTGAACTGGAGGCCGGAGGGATCCGGCATGGTTGCTGAGACTGCTGAACTAGGCCAACCTGATTGTTGGCTGCTGCGGTGGCTTGTGCTTGCATGAATTGCAAGAGCATTTCTTGCATTGCTCTCATTCCTTGTGCCAATTCTTGTATGATTAGCGTATTATCAATGGGCTGTTGCGCTGGAGGTTGCGCTTCGGTCATCTCAAGAGCAGGGAAGAGATGCGTTTCTTCTTTGTGGTCGGACATGGCTTGCTGGGCCCGAGTGCGGATTATACTGCGGAAGGGAAGTTGTTTTCGAACACGTTGAGCCTGAGGAGGCGCAATGGTGAGGACTATACTCTACTCTTTTTGGGCTTTGGGATTTTCTATTTTTTTTTCTGGTTTTGGGATTTTCTTTATATTTTTTTTGTTTTGGGTAGAATGCTATACAGATGAGATTGTATGAGGATTAGTGACTTTCAAGTACGGGAAGGATTCTGTTTTTCAAGTCGGATCACGACTAGTGGGACTAGCTAATCCCCAGTTCATGCATCATGTCATCCATGAGAATGTACGAGGATTAAAACAGACTTTCAAGTATTAGTTCGATTCTGTGAAGTAGAGACCGTACTTCGGTACGGGCAGTGTGTGGGGTGCTTAACCTCTTCCCACCCTATAACCGTGAATCCCTTACCTTGAATCTTTGGCCGCAGATCAAAAGGAGTCATTTTAGAGGAAGGAATCTTCGGATCCCCTTTTCTAACGTTTCTACGGGGTCTAGCCGACTGTAGATTCGAAGTAACTGGCTAGTGGCGACTCTGGTCTTATATAAACTCATTTAAACACATCCAGCTTAGCACGACAACCAAACAAAGCCCTCGAGAACGAGGCAAGCCAGCGGCATAAACGGCGATTCGCACTCACGCATCCTCTCCTTCTTTTCCCGAAAGGGGAAGGGACGAGAACGTCGTGTGGGAGCGCGGAATCGGCGAGGGTCCACAATAACGATTTGACTTTTGTTTGAGGTGTGTGGTAATAATAATTTAACTTTTATTTGAGGTGTTAATGGAGCATTGAGATCTTGAACTTACAAAATTATGTATCATCACACATGTTGACAAAAAAAAAAAGAAAAAAAAATTGAAATCTGATGTCAAATATTTATATCACAATTTTTTTTTTCTTCCTTTAAGAGATTTGAGCCTTTCATGATGTCTAGCGCTTTAAGCTCAATGAATTTTAGGAGTCGCTCATCCAAATCAAGGCATGGATCGTGGCAGAAACAGATGTTCAAGATGACATGTTCCTATAGTGGACCATATCTCCTCATTCGGTGATTGGATTTGAACAAAATTTAGTCTAAACGAGTTTTTCAATGTGTCTTCGATATGATCTAGTCGGATTGGACTATGCCTTGCCAAATCCGTTCCAGATGAGATCATGGCCATTCGATCTTGTTCTCGATAAATCTTATTCAATTCAGGTTGAATTTGGCTGAAAATTGTTCTCAAGCTTAATTAATACCCCCGAACACATTTGATGGTTTAAAACCATCAAATGGTGAACCAATCAAGGAGATGTATGCCGTGAACTTTTAGGCTTATTCCATGGTGAGATCAAATGATGACCTACCTTAATCAACCCATATCTAAGCCCAATATGTAGACAATCTTAATTGGCATGACATACATACTAGATATCTAAGTCATTCATGAGATATCTGACACAAATCTTGTATGTCCGTCTAATTGACTTTCTATATATGTTTCCTTACATGCAATTCACCATTGAACTTTTTAAAATAAGAAGGGTTAAAACCTATAAATTGAGTGACAGTTTCTTACTAAAATGTACAAGAAGAAAGTATTAATTTTTTTTTAGATTAGACATTAGTGCACCAAATTTAATAGTATGGCAATAGCAAGTTTCATTTCATACTCTATAAAAGATATCAATTGAGATAATATGGGCAAATGTAATAAATTGATAATTTTTAAACATTTGTGAATTTTTTTTTAAAACTTTTGTAAAAAAGCGCTTACTTTTAGATATCAAGAACTTTTTCCAAACAAATTACCAAACATATTTTTCAATATTTATAAATACTAAAATTTGGTACTTCAAATTTTCCACACTTTAATTAATTTCCAAACTTTTTTTTTCTTCGTTTACCCAATGGCACCTTAGACGAGAATTGCTTCAATGCTGTCAAAGCACTATAAGTTATAGTGTTCCTAATTTGCCATGGACAATTCCATCCTTCGACCTGAACTGTCTATAAAAGTCTAGACACAATTCATGAACTACCATGCAAAAGTTGCACTGATTGACCGACCCAATCCATCCTTGACATAAGGAGGAGCATGAATAAGTGAAAATGAAAATTACCATCTTCCTCAAGTGATTAAAACCTTAGATTCATAAGGCAATTTCTTGAATCCACAAGAAAAAAGAGATAAAACTCAAATATCTTTTATTAAATAATGTCTAATAATGTCTATTAACCGTTGATTACACCACTAATAGAGAAAAAACTCTAATTTGAAATTACCAAAAATATTAAAATTCTAACCTTAGTGAAAGCTATCCAAAATAGTAAAACTCATCGAAGCCTAATTTGCCAAAAAATAGAAAGTCTAGATAGACCTTACTAGAGGAGTCCTAGCAAGATTACGAGTAATTTTTAAAATTGATGAAAAGCTAAAATTTTAAAAATGAGATTATATTACAAAAATTGAAATTACTAAAAATAGTAAAATTTTCTAAAATTCCGTTTTTAATCTAGAACCGTATGTTTTCTTACGAAAGGGATTGACACTACCTACTTTGTGGGTCAGTTCACCCTAAATGACTTATTACGGTAAAGATTGATAGGTTGTGCGTCTCATGACGATACCCAAATCAAAAGTTATGGACGATTTTTGTTTGGCCTTCTTTTGGTCTAGAAATGGTAGGAATATATTTGTGTCGCATCTTACATTAATCCTTAATTTGGCTAAGTTTACTATTGTCATACCTTTTCCAACTTAGAGATGGGAGGTTTGAGATTGGCAGACAAAAGTGATTATTTAGAGTTGTTAGTAATGGTTGTGTCCGGTGTCTAATCACGTGAACACTAATGTAATAGAAGTGATCTCAAAATGGGCGACGTATTATGTTAGAATTGTGGTGATGACCTAAACAAACCCCCAATATGTATGTTTTACAAGAGAACGATAAAGTGATTCATCTGTCTGAAACTTGGGCCGAGATGGATGGCCCATGAATGACGAACAAAGGTCGACCTACCCTTGTTAATGAAGTTGCGTCGATCGTCGTACCTTGATAGAGAAAAGACTTTCTTCTTTTCTTTTTTCTTTTTGCTTGTGAGAGAGGGCTTAGAGATTCGATCCTCCTCTTGGATCACTGGCTTTGAAAATAGGCTCCCCGCAAGGATCCTTAACCAACTGCAGGATAAAATCTTGCACACCATTGAGGCAAAAATCACTCCCACTAGCAAGCTACCTAATTGCTATGTTTAGAGTCTAACACATGTGCAAGTCATATTTGACTTGCCACATGTGTGGGCGGTTTGGTGGGCCCCACCACATGGAGTCCATGTCCAACAAGAATAATAAGCAATCATGATGGCCCTAACAAAAAGATGGTTCAAATTATTGGTTTAACCTATGTTTGTGTGAAAGACGTTGACTGGCCACATTGAAGCCCATTGATCATATGGTTAAAATTTGTCAGACTGGTGTGGTGTTGTGAGGGCCGCCCATGAAATGTACTTGGGCGCTGATGAGCTAATCCAGATCAATGGATTAAATTGCCTAAGGGCCTGTTTGGTTGCAAAATCCAGATTCCAGAGAAAATCTAGATTCCACTGTTGGAATCCAAAATTGCAAAAACTAGAGTAGAACCTAGGTTTCATCTGAAACTTGCTGTTTGGTTGAAAACGGTGCAATCCAGATTCTGTTCCAACCGTTGCTTATGGTATGGCCCACTTGGGCTTTAGATCCGCTTAAGAACCTTACCCCAGGCCTATTGTAGCCCTGCAAGACAGATGGCCATGGTTGGATGGCAAATAAACATTATAGTGGGCCTTAGAAGTTTTTAATATTGGTGGATGTTCAATCAACATTGTTTTCCTGTGGTGTGGTTCAGTTGAGATTTAGATATGCCTCATTTTTTGTCTAATGCCCTTAATCGAGCTCTCAAAACTGATATATAAAACACATACATCATAGATGTACAACTGCATACATGGAGGTGGTGACGCTCCCTTCCGCCTCTTTTCCATTCCATAGAAACGGTCGCCCACGCCATTTCCACTAATCCCGGTTCTAGTCCATTTAGGTTTCTAGACATAATCCTGTTTGGCTGGAATTTGCCACCAAACACACAAGTTAAAATCGGACTTCGAAGGAATCTAGATTTTAAGCTGGTCCAGATGCCAACCAAACGGACCCTAAATGTCCCAATGCAACTAGGAGAGTACCAAAGCATTTCTCAATTCAGGCGGTGTAATTTAAATTAGGAACTTTTAAGGCACTTTCTCATGAGTAAGGATTTTACCATACTCCTCTTCCAACAGAGAAGTGCTTTTTCGACAGGTGAAATTACCATAATACCTTCTACACACTTTTTCATTTAGAAAGTGGTAAAGTGGAGAATTATGGTACCCACATGATATTTTTATGAAATCTAACCCATCCAATAGTTGATCCACTATTGGTCCGTTTAAACATGAGGTGAAACGTACCATAAATAATAATATAACCTACTTAAAACATTAAAATATACGCACAACCCATCTAGTGATTTGATTAGAGAGATTTTGGCTTAATGACATTATCATAGTTGGATGCATATGTTTAACAAGTTGGATGTCATATAAATATTATATAAGCCCCAAAACAATATATGGGGTTACTTTGGTAATTTTCCTTCTCAAAACCAACATTCCTCTGGAGATTTTTGTTAAATTTGAAGATTTATAAGATTTATGAGGAATCTTTCTGTAAAAATCCTTTCAAATTATACAACATACACATGCAATTTCTGAAGTAATTTCAAAGTGCTAGTGTATCAATACCAACGTTCTTCCAGAGTATCAAAGTTTTCCAATTTACATAATGACTCAAACAAACCCAGCCTCGGGCTTTGATCACGTCTCCTCTTGGGACTGAACAGGGTTTTGAGCCCCCCTTCCTTACCTTTCCTGGCCAAGCCTTCCATGCCCTGCTTACAGTGCAGAAGATAAACATAAAAATAAATAAAAACCAAAGCCCAAGCGTGGACTGACTTGAAGGCTCAAGCCCAAACCTGTGAAACCCAGTCCGAAAATATAAAATCTCTATTTTCCACTTGAATGTTTCTAATCTATCCATTGATCAAGTGGGCCACCTGTACACCATGAAATAGACATATAGAGGAATGAAACCACTGGTCGATATCTAAGATGCATGGGTTGCCAATCGACAATTGGAATTGTACTTGTTACGGCACATGCACATATTCAATCGGGTTGCACTGGTTCAGCTAAGCATGGTAGGGCTAAAATGAGTTGAGCCCAAGCTGATGTAGAGTGGGTCGCCGACTATTAAATGGCTCAGATGGACCAAATGAAGACTGATCGGGGTTGGAAGTAATCTGGACCATCAAGACTGTAAAACAATTGTATTCTCGCGATCCTGGATGAGTTTCGGGGCGTATAATATATGGTTTTGGAGTAGCTTGAGCTACTTTAGCCAACCAACCCACTATGCTGGGTTGCCCATGCCGGAATTGTCAGATTCGACCAGATTGACAATCATTAGCTTAGTTTTCTTTCAATTTTACTATTTATAGTAAGTTTTGTTTTGATCATAACTTTTGATCCATAGAGTTTTAGAGTTTGTGCCAAATATGAAAATGCCTAAGAATAATTAGTAGAACAACGTAGGTTGGGTCCGTTTGAAGTAGGATTGAGAGACTTTTATAAATAGTAAGTCACATTTTCTAGGTGTTATAGTTTGAGTTGAACTCTGGATAGTAAGTCATGTCTTTTAGGTGTTATAGTTTGAGTTGAAGTTTGAAACTTCTACATAGGGTTTAGTTTCTTATTTAAAGCATTGTAGTCAGGTTAATTTACATTCAATTTATTATTACGAATTTTCTTGGATTTATTTCTTATTTTCTCTTACTTTTCCTCATGGATTCGAGGAAGTTCGGTTGAGGATTCCTTGAGGCCTTGTGGACTCAAGGTATTTATCTGATTAGGCAGACGGTGATCGGCTTAATCACGCCCTCCCTATGTCACAAGCCCAGATCTTCCAAGCCTTGCACAAAAGTTTATCGGGCCATGAATGCCATGCCCAAGCCTTCCAAGTTATTGTGCTTCAATTCAGCTACATGGCCTCACATATAGTGGTTGGTCGGCATTTGATCGTGCGTATTTGTATGTGTCAGGCATGCTAGAGTCATATGTGATTTGAATAAAATCAAACCAAACGCATTGTGACCCCAAGTGCCGAAATAGACATATTAAAACCAGATTTGAGAAAATCGACCATGTACTTAGCTACCGATTGACAATGACTCAGGTGATTTGTGAAGGGGAGAGTTAGCCCTTCAAATGAGTTCTTTTTGTCTTGTAAGGACTTTTTTTTACAAAGTGATAGCTTGTATCATTTGACAACAAAGAAAATACAATTGTCAATTTTTTTTTTTATCTTGAATGAGAATATAATGCAGTCGACAAATAAGTAAATAGAGTTCGTGTGGGTCAAGCAACTATGGATGTTTTGATGGTTGTTTGAACCTAGACAACCAAGAGACATTCATTGTTTGGCTAACAAGTCAAGGCTGAGGGAAATCACTAAGGACTAAAGGATTTGGAATCTAACCACGAGGCCATGGATGAAAAGTTAAACTAATTTCGACTTGCTACAATGATACACCGGATAGAAGTAGATGAAACTAAGCTAAAGTTACGTTAATTGATCCAGACTTGCAACAACATTGTGATAGATGGAAATAAAAAGACTAAACTAGGCTAAGCTAACCTAAGATAGGTGTCCATATGGGATGAAAAGCTAAGATAGGCAAGGTTCGGCTAAATAATTTTTTTTATATGTATATGGATTGGCAAAGGCTGAAGTTTTTATTTTTTACTGCTTTTATAAATTTGGATAGGTAGTGGCCTTTTGTATGATCCCTTTGACTTTCAAGATTGATTGGCCGATCGGTTAGCAGCCTTAACCTATTATGTTTTTAATTTAAAATGAGGCCAACTATGTAATATATTGCCATATCTATTTGTATTTCCGTTTCCTGACAACTTTCCTTTCTATTGCACTACTTATGGATTCACAAATGTGCATGGCTAATCAAATTAGACCATGTGTTGGTGTGTGTTACCACTTTATAAATGTGCATGGCTAATCAAATTAGACCATGTGTTGGTGTGTGTTACCACTTTAACGTGGGTTATGCGTACTCTTCTAACATATGCTTAACTTGTATCTTCTAGGCCACATGTCACTTGGAAAATGACCACCTCGAGAGATTCAGTCGTACATACATCTCTGAGTGTCATAAAACTCTTGGCACGACACGTCTCTGACGGAGGTGTCTTTCAAATTCTTACGATCTCTCTCTAAGCTCTCTGAGTACCATTTTTGGATTTCCCATATAAGTGTGCCAACATGTGGTGGCATCCTATTCATTAGATTTGAATGAGATAGGTTAGGTGTTAACACAAGCCCGACCCAAAGCCAAGTCGGGTTTGCAGACCACCTAGCCACACCCTTACTAATGATTTGGATGTGTGCGACAATAAAAACAAAATGGAGGGGAATGTAAAAAGTGAATTGAAACTAACTTTTCTGTTAGATTTGATGGGTGACGAACCGTCAATTCACCCGCAGCGGAAGGTGGTGGATGATCTGTTGGATCTTACCGGATATGTCTCACTTCGCTGGAAAATGGGTTTGCTCTCTTCACCGATGAAATTATAGATTTACTAGAAACCTTTCCTCCCTATTGGAATCCACACTGTAAATCGTGTTGACGACTTTTGTTCTGTGTCCAAGACTCTCTTAGTCATCTCATTTTATAGAGATGAGTAATGACAGTTGTTATAATTCCATTAATGTACTGGTTGTTATCAACCATTAAACCCTACCTTTCCAATCACATGTCAAATGTTAACCACATGTTAAATATGGGGTGGGCCTACTAGGACGTTACATCCTTCATTTTCAAACCATTGGACCTACCTTAGATGTACCATGATCCTTTGATTATCTTAATATAAAATAGGTAGATATTTATTGGACGACTAAAAATGAAAAGCATCCAACAGCCTCATTTCAGTGAATCAGGTGTGGGTTGTCTGATTTTGGCACTGACACAGAGAAAGTGGGTTCCATGATTTAGTGGGTCTAACTCAGTTAATACATGCCACGTGTACGATTTTTCAAGTACGTTCGCATGAAGCGTCAACTTAGCAGAGTATCAAATATTCAAATTACTCTCCGTCTAAAAAAAAGAATACTAAAATGAACACAATTGAAGGCGAGAACGTGGGAGTCGTCATCAGTGTGGGCCATGCTGGTGGATGAGAGTGGGGACCACCTCCTTCCGTACACGACAAGATTCTCAATCACAGGCACATGTTCTCCTATCCGTATATGTTGACTGTTGTTGAGTCTTTCTAGATCCAAGGTTATTTTTGTCATTTCACATCTTTGACCCAATGGTGAGTTTTTATGTGGGGCCCATGTGATGTCCGGAAGAAATCCACCCGTCCAATCAGTTTGGTAAGTTAACGATAAGACAGAGCCCAAAAATAGAGGCAGATCCAAAAGTAGATGGATCACATTATAGGAAAGAGTGAGGATTGAATTTCCACCGTTGAAAAATTTGTAGGGCCATAGAAGTTTTGGATAAAGAGATATTTGTGTTTCTTTTTCCAGTGCCAATAACCTTACGAACGGTTGGCATGAGATATAAACATCATGATAAGATCTGGGAAGGTTTCAACGGTGGATATTTTCATTTTCACTATTTCCTGTGTGGTGGCCCACCTGAGTTTTGGATCTGCCTATTTTGGGCTGCTATCCGATTGTAAACTGCGAAGTTGATGGACGGAGTGGATTTCTCACCGACATCACAGAAGGCTCCACGTAGCTTCAGACTACATGAAGTTACTGTTGTCAGCGGTGCACAAAGCAAGTCGTATCATGGACCTAAAATCTCAACGAGATCTTAAAACAGATCTCAGCGTTCCATCTGTTGTTTTTTTTTTTTTTTTTTTTTTTTTTTTTTTTTTTTTTTTTTTTTTTTGGTTAAAAACTAATTTAAAAATAAAATAAAATAAGCTTTGGTTTTTTTTCCCATATTAATATTAATGGGAGAAGAGTTTTTTAACTCTTTATAAGTAGGGTGTTGTGCCTTACTTATTTATGGTGGGACAGAGGAGTATAGTGGCTTGCATGAACACCGCGCACGGGCTCAATTTCGGACTCGGTCTCGGGCATGGGCTTGGGCTCGATGTGAGGGTGTGGGCATGTGAGGCAGTGTGGCTGTAGATGCGCCAATGGCGAACTTGGCACTTCGCATCGTGTCGCAGATTGGTTGGGACCTCGTGGACTGGTGCGAGTCGTGGCTGAGTTCAAAACAGAAGAGGTGTTGTGGGTGGGAGGTCTGACAGAGTGACCTCTCTGCTTTTTATAGAGAGCTCCAGGCTATTTAGAGAGACCTGTGTAACTGTTCATGCAGTAATGGTCCAGACCATGCAGTAACAGCTGTATGTGGCTAGCCCAACAGTCAGAAACAGCTAGCCATTGAGTCTAAATAGCCAACATGCAGGTGTGTAACTCCCACATGCACAACAGTCAGAAACTGCAAAAAATGGCTAGTTTCTCTCAACAGCCAGAAAACGGCTAGTGTCATTATGGCTCTGGACCAAAACTGTCAGCCACCCTTGCCTATATAAACTGGACAGG
This sequence comes from Liriodendron chinense, assembly GCA_003013855.2. Lineage (NCBI taxonomy): Eukaryota > Viridiplantae > Streptophyta > Magnoliopsida > Magnoliales > Magnoliaceae > Liriodendron > Liriodendron chinense. Next base: position 6,784,475 of record ML058339.1, on the reverse strand, counting down.
TCTGGTTCATTTCATCACAATAATTGCAATCACAACCATCTCTACTGAACCAGCACCCATCTGAGTCTATTAATCTCTCAGTTTGGTTGATACAAACCAAGCCACTTAGACCAGTATAGTGGTCTACTGCTGAAAGAAGAAGACTAACATTCCTTTTTTTCTCTTTCTTTTCATCATCTGCCAGATAGTGTTACTGAGTTCCATAGTGGTTCATTCATTTCTTGCTGAACGCAGAACCATATAAGGCTTGTTGTATCCTGGAAACATCCACTTGCAACCTATCAGCAGACTCAAAGTAATTTGAATAGGGACGAATTACGCTTTAAAGACAGCGTGTTTTTCACGTACTTCAGCCTATCCTTATTTTCGATTTTTTTTTCAATTAATTTATTTTCTGAGATAAAAAATTCACAACACCATCTCTATACATGTGGCACACAGATGTACTAGTAAGGCCCAGATCTACACAGTATGAACGGTGTGGATAATCCTACATTGGCATTAACTACATTGCCTGTTACATTTGCATGACGTGCCATGCCTCAGGGTTTTCCGTTGTGGAATACCATGCAGATGGAACAATCCCAACCATTCAAGTGAAGGTCTTTTGAGAAAGAAACTGGATGGTTGAATAAAAAGCCGTTCAAAGTGTTAGTGCACTTTTCTGTGGCATACTAGTGCACCTTGTTTGTCAATCACTTAGGTCAGTGTGTCTAGTGTCGGTTGAGCTTAATGAAGACGAAGACCGAAGACTCAAGACGGACCAGATACATCAAGGATGAAGAAACAGGTAAAAGAGACGCCTTGGTGTGCCTTGCCTTGAACCTACCCAAAACAATAACCTCTTAGATGACTTGCACCAACTAGGTATACCCTTAGTCATCATCATTAGTCTTAGAACTCCATGAAAAACATGATAAGTTACATTAATTAAAGAGGTGGAAGCTGCTGTAATCAAAACAGCTCGAACAGCAGTTTCCGATTGATCTCCGATCAATCGGACATTGGCTCTGATAGGACTCCGATCAATCGGACCGAAGTTCCGATCAATCGGAAATTGTCCCAACAAACTTGAAACTCCACTGGACATATTTTCGATCAATTGGATAGTCTTTCGATCCATCGGAAGGGGTCAGTCCGATCAATCGGACTATGTTTCCGATCAATCGGAATATCTTTCAGAGAATTCACTGGACTGATTTTCGATCAATCGGACAGGTCTCCGATCAATCGGACCATTTTTCGATCAATCGGAGATACGCGAATCTGCCTGTTTTTTTATCGTTAGAAGAAAATCTATTTAAGATGGGGGATTCGTTTTTAAACAAGGAGATGGGATTTTAAGGAGATAGAAGCCACCATTGCTAGAGACCATCAGATGCTCTATACCAAACCTATAGCAAGCCATTCTCCTTGTGTTTTCATCATAAGCTTGGGCCATTCAATGGTATCTTGAGAATGGACTTGTTCCCTCTTGATTCCTAGGGTTTAGACACCTTGATGATAGTTAAATCCCTTGTCTAAACACTACCTAGGAGTCCAAATAGGTGTATTCCTCTAAGAAACCTATTTCCTACCATTTGTAGAGGATTCACCATTCCTTAGCACCTTAGGCATCTCCAATGGAGCATCACATGCAAGGTAGATGATCTTGGAGCTGAAGCCTTGGCAAAGCAGCGACGTCAAAGATCGAGGGAGCACAAGGGGAGCTGATTCAAGCACGGGAGAGCAAGAAGAAGCAACCCAAAGCGGCGCTACAAAGGGGCTTAATTCGACAAGTAAGGTTATACCGTTAAGAGTCCATCCACAGAGGGAATTGAGTGTAGAGTTTGTTTAACAAACTCGAACTAGGGTCGTTTGTCGATCCTTGGCCTGTTTGTTTGCCTAAAGTCTAGGGGCTGTTAGGCACCCCTTGGCTCGTTTGCCAGGCCTAAATTCAGGGACGTTAGCCGTTCCTTGGCTCGTTAGTCGGCCTAAACAAAGTCTCCAAGGGGGAGCCACCAACATGGGTGTGAACGTGTAGGTTGGGAGGAACCTGTAAACTCCCCGGTTGGGTGGATTCGAGTTAAAACACCTCGGTTGGGAGGAACCAGATTTAACTCCCCAGTGAATGTCGGTGTGCTTAAAGGGGTTAAGTACTTGAATCGGGAGTGGAGTAGACAAGTAGTCGAACCACAATACATCCTTATGTTTGTGATTGTTCTTGAGCTCATTTCTCTTTATGCATTGTGTTTAACTTGTTAATTATATATGCTTAGTTAGGAATATATGTTAGGCGCTTGATATCCACCTCCACATGCACAAGATGTACTTTCACTACCTCATGTAGACTTGAGCTTTTGTTGATCCATCCTCATTAGTCCACATGTGTTGATTAGATTAGATTGTTAATTGCATTTATCATTTGCTAGTCTTTTGATTGGACCCACTTAGGCTTGAAAGCCGAAGTGTTTATCGCTTACATAGTTTGATTTGCTAAATCTATTAAGTAGGCGAAAAGAATTTCAAAGGTCCTAATCACCCCCCCCCCCCCCTAGGACTTAACCATAATCCTAGTTGCTCCTTAAGCTTCCGCACGTGTATGCATAGGGTGTCGTGTTATACTACCCGACGCAATTTCACAAAGCTTCTCGGGTGATACATTTCTCTCAACAAATATTCCAATTTTACGGTTAGAATTGCCTGATCAGTGCGATTCTTGGTCTGTGGTCCATCCATCATAGAGCCTGTATAATAAACCGTTCAGATCTTGCCACATGAGCCAGGATATATAGAATCTAAGGGCAAAAGTGAGACAATAGAAATGACACCTCATCGTACCTGTATTGTCTGATTTCCATCAGACCAACAAGCAGCAGAATCTAATCTGAAAATATCATATAGATAGGTCCCAAACATGTCCCAGCACTCTACGATCCTCGATCCCCTGACATGCATGGTATGCTCAGGTTGTAAGTTTGCACAAGTGGGGCCTATGGTTCGATGATCCAGACCATTGGTTTCATGATCACTGCCGTGGATGATCCAGACCATTGAGGGCCCCACTTCTACATGGTGAAAACTCGAGGATATTGTCAATATCCTCTGGTCGAGGATTTATCGTACATTTCAGAGCCGTACGGAGAAAACTGCACACTCGTGAGCTGTACCTACAACCCTGGCCTAAGAATCAGCTGGGTTCACTAATCAGGTGGACCAAAGGTTACTAGACAAAAGTACGGCTGAAGCTTTCTAGGAAGTGGATTACGTCCTGCCCCCGCCTGGAGGGAATCGGTCCATGCAGGGGCTCTATCGGGCCCACCGTGATGTATAGGTGTTAATCCATTATTCTAGATCATTTTATTTTACAAGCCTAAAGATGAGGGAGATCCAAGGCTCAGGTGGACCACAAAGTGGGGATTTAACACCTACCATTGAAAACTTCTTCGTGCCACAGAAGTTTTTGTATCAAGCCAATATTTATGTTTCCCCTTCATCCATTCTTGTGTGACCTTATGAATGGGTTGGATAAAAAATAAACATCATGATTGGCTCTAGGAAGGTTTCAATGGCGGGCGTCATTATCACCACTGCTTCCTGTGGAGTGGTCCACTTGAACCTTGGCTTTTCCTCATTGTTTGGATCCTACCATAAAATGATCTGAAAAAAATGAATGAATGGCATCGATGGACCAATTTCCATCCAGGGGAGGGTAGGACGAAATCCACTTGCAGCTTTCTATGCCATCCAATAGTTTCTGATGAGAATATATTAAATGCTAGGTCCCACCTGGTGGACGGTTTGGATGTTGCACATGTTTGCCATGCTTCATTGTACAGTGAATATATGTATACTAAAATATAGAGGCATCTGCAGGTACCCAATGTCCGTTGGGGTCCCGTACATGTACCTGATGTTGCACATCTATGGGTTATACACGTGTAGAGCTTGCAAGCAAACATGGAATTTTTCAGGGCATTTGAAGGCAATACGATCAAGTGGGTCAGCCCTCTTAGCACGATAAGCATGACACTGCTAATAGAAACGCCTGAGTTTACATTCTTACAGTGTGGGTGTGTGTACTAAGAGTCGGATGTGTGTACTAACCCGAAGACAGAAGAATTTTTTTTTCTTTCTTAAACCTTGGGTGGTTCAGGTTGGTCTGGTTAAGCTTGACCTGGTTAAAACTGAACGGGCTGGGTCAAGTTGGATCGCACCCATAAATTTTAAGTGGGTTAGGTTTGGTCACGGTGCAATGGGTTGCTTGTTGAGCTAGGGCCAAGTTTCACAAACCATTCAGTCGATAGGTTGGGTATGGACTAACCCTAACCTTGACCCCACCTGTGTGTTCAAGTCTAGTGTTGAAGTCCTAGGATGTTCATTGATATGCCATCCTGTAATGGCTTCAGCTTTTAAGAGCAATTGGTTGCTTGTCATGGTATCACAATAGAATGTTAAGTGTTTGAATCTTGGAAGCAATAAATATGCCTTTGTAATATATTCTCCCATAAGGGGGCCACTGTTTATAGCCTGAGTGAGTGTCCTATACCTTGCCCAGTTATGCAGTGCATGAAATCCTATGAACCTAAACACACACTTCCAAGTCCCAAGTGACCCTTAACTAGATAGACAACCCATCACATGTGTGTATGCTATGCTGTGCTGAAAAACAAATGACCCTTAACTAGATAGACAATCCACCACATGTGTGTATGCTGTGCTGAGAAGCAAATCACCCTTAACTAGATAGACTAGTGTGGTTGTAGTAGTACTGGTCGGCATAGGAAGGGCCTGTTGAGTGTGACTGAGAGCCTTATATATAAGGCTGAATTTTCTAAATGTTGTAGATATAACCATTGTACATGAAACGGTCCTGTAAGAGTCATAATCATGCCGAAATTGTTGCATTTCACGACAAGCATGCATCGGTTATGACCATGCAACCAGTAACTGCCAAAAACAGTCATAAACAATACTTTCCAATAGGTTAGAAAATGGTCATATTGGTTATGATCCGAGCCATAACCTCCAGCCCTAGGTGCCTATATAAGTAAGGCCTGCTGGGATTATTTCACAAGCAACAATAGTAATCCATAATCAGAACCACTAGAACAAATCTCTCTCCCTTTTAACAAGTTAGTAACAAGCTTGAATTCAATGAGTTTTGAGTTAGGTCACTTATTGAATCTATCAGAAACTAACCGCGTTAACCAAGTTCCAACAGTGGTCCCTTTGTGATTGCTGAACACAGGACCAAACAGGATTGTCATATCTTGGAAGCAATTCGCCAACGATGTCTAATCTAAGAGGAGAGGGGGCAAATCACACTTTAAAGACAACCTATCTTATACGTGCTTCAACTTGATTCTAATAAAAAAAAAAAATTAGTGTCCAAAATTATATTTTTCAAAAATATTTTCCAACAATCTTAAAGCACTGATTCCTGGATATGAATTCTGAAAGTGTTGCATCAATTAAGCTAAAGAACCAAGACTTGATACGACTTAACCAATTCGATGGTACCAATTTCACAAGGTGGCAAGAGAAGCTGAAGTTCCTTCTTATCACCCTAAAGATCTTCTACATCCTAGAGCTGAATTGCAACTACTTTCTGAGGCAACCGACAACAATACTCCAGAGCAGATCACTGTCGGATCCAAGTGTCAAGAAGATGAGTTACTGTGTCATGGTCACATTGTAAACGCTCTATTTGATCGTTTGTATGACTTGTACATGGGTACAACCTCGGTTAAAGAAATCTGAAATGCATTGGAATTCAAGTACCTGGGCCGAAGAAGAAGGAACATAGAAATTTCTAATCGTAAAGTACTTCAATTTCACGATAGTAGACAATAAGCCTCTATTAGCCCAAATTTATGAACTATAATTGTTTGTAAACACGATAAAGACCTAAAAAATAGACTTAGTTGAATCTTTTCAAGTTAGTACTATAATAGCCAAGTTGCCTCCAAGTTGGAATAATTAGAAGAAGAAACTGCTACACAAATATGAAGGATTCACCTTGGAATAAATATAAAAACATCTCCAAATTGAGGAAGCGTCTCGTAATCGAGATAAGAAGAAAGACACCAATGGTGCATCCTCATCCAAGGTGAATGCAGTCGAAAAATCATCCCAAAATAATAGTCCTAAAAAGAATAAATTTTTGAAACCCAATAAGAATCAAGAAAAATTAAAAAAAAATCTCAAAAGAAGAAAAATGAAAAATTCAAAGGATCCTGTTATGTCTGCAGGAAAGACCAAGCACTTCACTTGAGTCTGTAGGGACCGCAAGAAGCCTAAGAAAGAGGCTAGTGAAGTGGAAGAGGACATTGTCACGATGATCACTCAAGTGAACATGGTCCAAGGAAAAGTCCCCGATTGGTGGTACAATTTAGCTACCACAGTCTATATATGCTGTGACAGATTTGCTTTCAATACCTATGAAGACATGACCAATAGTCAAAAGGTCCAAATAGGGAATGAAGGTCGATCGAAGGTCAGTCAGCAAAGGAACCGTGGAACTTGTGTTTACCTTTGAAAAAAAGGTAGTTCTGACTAATGTGCTGCATGTCCCAAACATGAGAAGAAACTTAGTTTCGGGGGATATTCTGAGCAAACTTAGAATCAGGGTTGTATACGAGTTTAGCAAGTTGATCTTATCCAAGAATGAAAACATTGTGGGAAAATGATATGCATGTAATGGGCCAGATGATTAAATTTTCACTGAATGAAAATAATTCTTCTGCGTATGTGGATGAGTCTGTATCCTTATGGCATGTTAGATTAGCACATGTATGCTATAGTACCATAAGAGTCATGACTAATAATGGCTTAATCTCATATAATGAAAGTGAGAATAATAAAATATGAAGTGTGCATGTGGTCTAAGATGACTAAGAAATCATTCCCAAGTGTTGAGAGATCAACTCAATTGCTGGACTTAATGCACACTGACATATGAGAGGTAAATGACATTCTTACTTGAGGAGGAAAAATGTACTTCATAACATTTATAGATGATTGCTTTAGATATGTGCATATATCTGTTGAGAATAAAAGATGAGGCATTTAGTACATTTAAGAATTATAAATCCAAAATAAAAGATCAATTAGATAGGAAAATAAAAATTTTCGTGGTGATTGAGGAATATAATACTTCTCCAAATGAATTTTCTAACTATTGTGAAGAACATGATATAGTATAGCAATGCACAACACCTTACACATCTATAGGAGAATGGTGCAGTCGAAAGAAAAAAATAAGACTTTAGTTGAAATGATCAACTCAATGCTGATACAAACAAAGTTGCCATTAAACTTATGGGGAGAAGCGCTACTAACAGCGTGCCATGTCCTAAATAGAATCCCATGTAAGAAAACCAAGACCTCTACATATGAGATATGAAAAATAAAGAAAATTGAATATAAGATATCTTAGACTGTGAGAGTACTGTCTCGTGTATTGCATAATATGTGACCCTAAAATAATCAAGTTGGGGCCTAGAGCTGTTAGGTGGGCCTTTGTGGGGTATGCACAAAACAGTAAAGCCTATAGACTTTTGAACTTAGAATCGAATATGATCATAGAATCTAGAGTTTTTTTTTTAAAACTCTTCATTTATAGAAATAAAAGATCTTGAGATCCTAACTCTTAGTGATGAAAATATAGACGAAACTTAATAAGAAGTTGAACGCAACGAACCTTATAGGAGCCAGAGAGAAAGAGCAGAAAAGAGTATTGATCCTGACTAAATAGACTCTCAACGTCTCTCATTTTTTTTTATGTTGAGGGTGATAGAGAAAATGTTATTAGGAAAATATATATAGTTTTTTACTATAAAAGATGAACCTAAAACCTTTAGTGAGGCTATGTCTTCAAGAAACTCCACCTTTTTTAAGGAAGCCATTAATGATGAAATTGACTCAATTATATCAAATTAAACATAAAAATTAGTATATCTACCTCAAAGTTCTAAACCTATAGAGTATAAGTGAGTGTTTAAGAAGAAATACCACATTAATGGTACAATACAAACCTTTAAGACTAGATTAATAGTTAAGGAATTCTGTTAGAAAGAACAAATTGATTATTTTGGCACATATTCACTAGTTGCTAAAATAACATCAATTATGATTTTATTCGCATTAACATCCATACATCATCTTCATATCCATTAAATGGATGTGAAAACAGTATTCTTGAATAGTGAACTCGATGATGAGGTATACATGGATCAATCAGAAGGGTTTGTTTTGCTAGGAAATGAGAGCAAAGTATGTAGCTAGATTCATTAAATCTCTATATGGATTAAAACAATCACCCAATCAGCGGCATGAGAAGTTTGATTCAAATGCGCTATCTCATGGTTTCATGCATAAAATAGTTGATAAATGCATATACTCTAAAGAGTGTAATGATTATATTATAATTATATGTCTATATGTAGATGACATGTTAATTATCAGTGGCAAAGTGAAATATGTAATTGAAATGAAGATGTTTCTCTCATTCATTTTCAAAGTGAAGGATCTTAGACAAGAGATATCATACTAGGTATCAAAGTTAAAAAATATAGTGGAGGTTATGCGTTGCGTTAGTCTCATTATATTGAGAAGATACTGAATGAGTTTAATCATTTGAAAATCAAAGAAGCAAAGACCTCATTTGATCAAAGTATCGAATTAAATGAAAACAATGGAACAATAGTTGCACAACTGAAGTATGCTAGTGCTATAGGCAGTCTTATGTATGCTATGCTATGCACAAGATCGAAAATCGCATAGGAAGTGAGTAAGCTAAGCAGGTTTACTAGTAATCCCAGTGTAGAACACTGGAATGCAATCGGTAAGGTTCTTAGTTTCCTCAAAGAAAGCAAAGAATTATAGCTATTCTATTTATAGTTTCTGACCGTATTGAAGGATATACCGATATGAGTTGGATATCGAGTGCAGAGGATAAAAAGTCCACAATAGGATGGGTATTCACCTTGGGAGTTGCAGCTGTATCTTGGAGTTTCAAGAAACAGACTTGCATAATGCACTCGACGATGGAGTCTAAGTTTATAGCATTAGCTACAACTAACAAAGAAGCTGAGTGGCTAAAAGATCTTCTATTAGAAATTCCATTTTGTACAAAATCTATACTCACTGTTTCTCTTCATTGTGAGAGTGAAACCACTTTAGTGAGAGCCTATGATGGCACATATAATGAGAATTCCAGACACATACGTTTGAGACATGATTAGGTAATGCAGTTGATTCAAGATGGAATCATTGTGATCTCATATATGAAGTTAAGTAATAACTTGCCTGATCCCTTTACTTAATCTGTAGCAAGAGAGGTAGTAAGGGCAACATTTAAATAGATGTGGTTGAAATTCTTCAACCAAAGTTCCACCAGGAATGGAAAACTAACCTAAAATTAAAAAATCTCTAAGTCCCAGTTCAATGGGTAAAAACAAGTAACTGATGCGTGAAAAATTTCAGCACTGAAATAATAAATAATCGATCTCATCCAGGATAATTATGCTAATTGTTACAGATAAATGATTGAGTCTCTTAAATTTTTAATAAAATCTAGTCTAAAGGACAAATGTCTTAATAGTAACGGGGACACTAGAAGGATTTAACTTATGTGAACGTAAATGTGGTGCCACCAGCTCTCATGAAAGTTAGAGTTTTTTCAGAATTGTTCATGAAATAGGATAAACACATGGGCATTAGAGTGCTGAGTGAGTAATATAAGAGAACTCATATAACACGGGAGTGATTATGTGTGTGGTATCTCTTATCTGTCACAATAAATAACTGATTCAAGGTTGTGGCTACTAGAGATTTGAATAGAACTTTGAAATACTTACACTAAGGGAAAATTCAAATTGAAAGATATCTTGCTTTATGTATAAGAATTTTTTTCTCTGGCAGATTTTCTATTATTGATTTTAATCAAGTGGGGGATTGTTGAGATTTTGGTTAAAAATCAAAATAAAAAATTTTAAAAACATAATTTCAAATTTTCATTTTCCTCCAAAATGTTTTGAAAAACTATGAAAATGCTTTTTCCTACATCGCTTAAAGATGGGGAGTTTTCTTCTTTATAAGCAAACACTTTGATTGTTTACTTACTTGGAAGAAATGGAGAGAGAAAACTCGGGTTGGGTGTTCCAGTGCTTCGCGTGCTGGTGCTGGCATGGGCAGTGAGGTAGTGTGGCTGTAGTGGAGCTAATTGGCATACTTTGCACTTCGCACATGTACATCGTGTTGCAAGAGTGGTGTTTCCCTCGCGAACCGTCGCCAGATGATGCGACTCGCGGTGCAAAGGCAGGAAGGGATTGTTGAGTGTGACTGAGAGCCTTATATATAAGGGTGAGTTTTCTAATTGTTGTAAATAAGACCCTTATGCATGAAACGGTCTTGCAACAGTCATAGCCATGCATAAACTATTGTATTAAACAACAGGCATGCAATGGTCATGCATCCAACAATAGCAAGAAAATGATCATAAATGAGTAGTTTCCAACAGTTAGAAATAACTATAAACAGCTAGTTTTCAATAGCAAAAAAATGGCCATATTAGTTATGATGTAAGACAAGTTAGTAACAAACTCTCTCTCTCCCCAGACCTAGGTGCCTATATAAGGCATGCTAGGATCATTTCACAAGCAACAACAGTAATCCTAAATCAGAACTACTAGAGCAGATCTCTCTCTCTCTCTCTCTCTCTCTCTCTCTCTCTCTCTCTCAACAAGTTAGTAACAAACTCGAATTTACTGAGTTTTGAGTTAGGTCATTTACCGAGCCTACCAAAGACTAACTGCGTTAGCCGAGTTCCAATAGTGGTCCTCGTGATTACTGCATGTAGGACCAAACAGGCTTGTCATATCTTGAAAGCAATTCGTTAGCACCCCACCAACAATCTCTGATCTGAGAGGAGGGGGCAAATCACGCTTTAAGGACAACATATCTTGATTTTGATAAAAAATATTTATTTTTTTCGGTGTCTAAAATTATATTCTTCGAGAATATTTTCCTTAGGTTGGTTTGGTTAAGCCCGACCTGGTTAAAACTAAATGACCTGATTAAGTCCGATTGCACCCATAAATTTTAAGAGGGTTAAGTTGGGTCATAAAGCAATGGGTTGCCTATTGAGTTAGGGCCAAGTTTCTCAAATCATTTAGGAGATGGGCTAGGTGTGGACTGACCCTAACCTTTATCCCACCTAACACTTTAAATATGTTAAAGTCTAGTGTTGAAGTCCCTTGACGTACATTGATATGTCATCCTCTAATGCCTTAAGCTTTTAGAGTGACTGGTTGTTTGTCATAGTATCAGAGCAGAAGATTAGAATCCTGGGGGCAACAAATATGCCTTCGTAATATATTCTCCAATGTAGCAAATGCGTCACACCCAACGTCTACATAAATAAACTCCTTTACTAAAAAAAAATAATTGTTTAGACTTTTTTTTTTAAATCAAATATTCTTGGAGAAATAGTGTGGTATTCCAACAGAGTGTAATGGATGATACAGTGGTAGTTAGAAATTACTTATAAATTGCTTATAGGGCATACAAGTAATTCAAACTAAGCCATCCAAATTATGAGCACCAGTTTAGATGTATCATGAACAAAAATAAAAAATAAAAAAAATATCTTTTTTGGCTATCAAATGTTAGATTGTTGGACATTTCTCAGACAGTTAGACATGAAAAAAAATCCAATGGTCCACAAATAAGATGTTAGGATTGTTCAATTAACCTGATTTTTTTATGTAATTAATGTAACAACTTCTATAATTTAGTTGGTTTAATTTGGGTTAATATACAACACTTATAGCATGTTTAAGTGCTTGTGTATCAAGCGTCATATGTAGCTGTAGTATCAAATAACTCCCTATTTTTAGGCACTTTTATTTGATTAAAATATCGTTACAAATGAAGAAACTACCATTACTTTCTGTTTACATATTGTACATGTGGGACCCATAAATTAGCAGATAAAAATGTTGATATGGTAGTTTATACAATTATTTTTAGAGTCTAAGTGCATCGGGCCTATTAGATGGACGGATGACCATGATGATCCCCATGATTTGTGTGGTTTAGATCAAGACATGGGCATGAGGATTTGAGCTGCCTAACCCACTATGTGCATGGTTTGGCCTAACACGGTGAGCCCAACAAAATAATATCTTGATTTCTATTACAGTGTGCCTGATCATCCACCGAGCACAGTCCTATCTATATATGGCCTAAATTTAGGGTGCGTTTGGTAAAACTTAATTCCACGACTTATCACTGAAAAATGATATTTTCAGTGATTTTAGTAATTCAAACCGTTTGGTAACTAAAAAAATTTAAGTGCTTAATTGGAAAAATCACTTAAATTAAGTGGATTATTTTAATTCATGCCAACTTGACTTAAAGCTTATAGCTGAATGCGGTAAGTGGTTTCTCTTTAAATTTTTAGATAAAAATTGACAAAAGTATCCCTATTAATATTTAAAAATGGCAAGATTGCCCTTCTTTGTTTACTTTCCCATCCATGAAACCATCTCACGCAAGTATTTGAAGTCACCAAATTCTATAAGCCCCAACATAATGTATGTATTATATCTACATAGTTTATCCATTTGGAGAGATGATTTTAAGGCATGAGCCCAAAAATGAGACAGGTCCAAACTGTTAGTGCACTTTTCTGTGGCATACTAGTGCACCTTGTTTGTCAATCACTTACATCAGTGAGTCTAGTGTCGGTTAAGCCTAATGAAGACGAAGACCGAAGACTCAAGATGGACCGGCTACATCAAGGAAGAAGAAACAGGTAAATGTGATGCCTTGGTGTGCCTTGCCTTGACCAAAACCTAACCCATAACCTCTTAGATGACTTGCACCATCTAGGTATACCTTTAGTCATCATCATTAGTCTTAGAACTCCATGAAAAACATGATAAATTAGACTAATTAAAGAAGTAGAAGCTGCTGTAAACAAAACAGCTCAAACAGCAGTTTCCGATTGATTTCCGATCAATCGGACATTGGCTCCGATAGGACTCCGATCAATTGGAGCGAAGTTCCGATCAATCGGAAATTGTTCCAGCAAACTTTGAAAATTCACTGGACATATTTCCGATCAATCGGACAGGCTTCCGATCCATCGGAAGGGGCCGTCAGATCAATCGGACAGTGATCCGATCAATCGAAAAATCCTCTAAAGATTTCACTGGATGGATTTCCGATCAATCAGACTTGTCTCCGATCCATGGGACTGGTTTCCAATCAATCGGACCTTCTTCCGATTAATCGGAGATGCGCGAATCTGCCCATTTTTTGACCGTTGGAGCCCGAACTTTATAAATATTGAGCTTGGTTCTTGGGCATTAGGAGAGGGTTTTGAGAGCCTATTTGCCATACCTTTTGTACATCATATGGGGCCTCAAAGAGGAGGAGATTCAAGTCATATCCCTTGTGTTTAAATCACAAGCGAGGGCATTCAAATGCAAACATAGGGATGACTTGATTCCTCTCTCAATTCTAGAGGTGAGACACTATATCACATAATTATATCTCTTGTTCAATACCTCTAGAAGACCCTCTAGGTGAATCTCCTAGTTAGATCAAGCCACATATCACTGTAGGAGATTCAACCATCCTCCTATCACCTTGGGCATCTCAATGGCATCACATGCAAGGTGTTTGATCGAGTGTAGCTGCGGCATTGGCGACGCAACGGCGACACGATCGAGGGAGCAAGGGAAGCTGATTGAAGCACGGGAGAGCGGAGATCAAGCAACCCGAACCGGCGCTGAACAAGGGGCTCAATCCGACAAGTAAGGTTGTCTTGTTAGGAGTCCATCCACTCAATTTCCTGTGGGGGTTGAGTGTAGAGTTTGTTTGACAAACTCGCCCCGGGGTCGTTAGCCGATCCTTGGCCTATTAGTTGGGCCTAAAATCTAGGGACGTCAGCCGTTCCTTGGCATGTTAGTCGGGCCTAAAACAAAGTCTCCAAGGGGGAGCCACCAACACGGGTGCAAACGTGTAAGTTGGGAGGAACCTATAAACTCCCCGGTTGGGTGGATCCGAGTTAAAACACCTTGGTTGGGAGGAACCAGATTTAAACTCCCCAGTGAATGCCGGTGTGCTCAAAGGGGTTGAGTACTTGAACCGGGAGTGGAGTAGACAAGTAGTCGAACCACTATACATCTTTGTGTTTGTGATTGTATTAGAGCACATTTCTCTTTAATGCATTGCATTTAATTGGTTAATTATGAATGCTTAGTTAGGAATGTATGCTAGGCACTTGATAGGCATCCACACTCACAAGATGTACTTTCACTACCTCATGTTGACTTGAGCATCTCTTGATCCATCCTCTCTAGTCCACATGAGTTGATTAGACTAGGTTGTTAATTGCTTTATCTTTTGCTAGTCTATTAATTGGACCCACTTAGGCTTGGAAGCCGAAGTGTTTATCGCTTACGTAGTTTAATTTGTTAAATCTGATAAGTAGGCGAAAAGAATTTGAAAAAGTCCTAATCACCCCCTCCTATAAGTTTAGCCATAATTCTAGTTGCTCTTTAAGCTTCCGCACGTGTATGCATAGGGTGTCGTGTTAGACTACCCGATGCAATTTCACAAACCTCAAGTGGACTACACCACTAAAAGCAATGGGGACAATGATGCCCACCATTGAAACCTTACTAGGGCCCACCAAGATGTTTATTTACCATCAACCTTGTTCATAAGAACACAAAGACCTGGATTAAGGAAAAACACAAATATTAGCTTGATCCGAAACTTTTGTGGCCGTGATAAGTTTTCAATGGTAGTTTTCAGATAAATTACCAAACAGATTTTTCAGTTCTTATAAGTACTTAAATTCAGCACTTTAAGTTTTCAGTACTTAAATTAATTTTCAGGCTTAATTTTTCAGTTTACCAAACAGCACCTTAAATGGCTTTAACTCCTATTAAGAGGCTTTAGCCATTGGATCTGGTGTCATGTTTCAATGAACAAGATGCTTATATGATGGCCTCACCATGGATGGGGATAACATAAAAGGAAACTCTCATTTTGGATTATTTAATTATTTCCCTTCAAATACAGAGGAACTCATCAATTACTGAATGATCAAATAGTTAGTATTCAAATACCATAGTTTTTATTTGAATATTCCCTATCCATAATAAGGTTCATCATATCAACATATAAGAATCAATTATGAAGGTTTTCATAATACATATCAGCATCAAGAGGCTTTTTGTTGCCGACACGACTATATTAATATATTAATATTCTTGCCTTGCATGGCCCATTTGTATAGTCCACAGATACTCACTTCAAAGTGAGTCAATAGAATTCTATAATCAATCTCATAGAAAGCTGTATTGGATGAAAATCATATGTACTACTTGGTGAGAGATCTTTCGTATCTTTCGAGATCAATCATGCAATATAGGATCAAAAAGTCAAAATAAGTGATTTGTTTTTGGCTCTTATGAAAAAGAAAATTGATCCTTAAACCTCTTTCACAACTCATGTCATATCAATGTATTGCATAAGAAAAAACTGCAAAATCCGATCTAATTTATTATAATCAATTAGTTAACATGTTAATTAACCATATTCTAAAACACGGGGGGAAAAAAATCCTTAGCTCATCAAATTATTTATCGAGCCATAGAAAAGATTCAACAAAAGATATAAACAAATTAACTATCTATTTTACATCAAGTAATAGGTAAAGTAACTCCTGGTAGCACAAACCTATTAACAAATGATATACATGAATGTTGTTGTTGGATTTTAACAACGAGAGAGGTAAGATCGATGATCGACCTCGAGGATGTAGGGGGATTATGATCCGTCTATTTGAGATTTACAAATACAAACAATGGCTAAGAGGGGGCCGATGACTGGCTGTTAGTGCTCCGATGCCTAAGTCAGTCAGAGCTTTTGGAACCAATAATCTCCTCTTTTCTTTTGTGAGTAAGAGTTTTTGTGTACCTTAGTGATGAAGAGGACGCGTCTTTTTATAGACTTAGGTCATGAAATCGTGTTCCTATTAGGAAACGTAATCTCCTTGGAGGAGATCTCGGACCTTCAAGATCTTTGGACCGTTCCGTAGTTACCGAAGACGTTTTCCTTGACGACTCCCCAGATCTTTCTCCTATTTTCTCGGCCGAAGCCTAAGATTACAAGAGTCGTGGTTGTAAGGCCAATGTCATCTCCTAGACAAGGTCGGGAGTTTGTGTTCAGCTCAGGTCGAGTTATTCTGATATGTGACCATGTCGTTTTATATTCGACCTAAGGCCAGCTCGTAATTTACCCACAACAATGAATTTACTTATATAGCTATCTGTAGTATGTACAGTTATACATACATGTATAGCTCTACAATATAGTATGTATAGTTGTATATGTACAATTCTACATTCATATCTTATATCCTTTTACAAAGTTATCTAACATTTGTATCGTATATCCTAATGCAAAGTAATGTATGCCGACAATGATAAATTAAAAACAAGGGATTCATATCATTATGGGTATATGAATGCACTCACACAAATGACTAAATCAAGGGTAATGTTTTCAAAATTTATTCGACAAAAGCATGAATAGTAACCAAAAGAGATGATGATATTTTCAGTCTAAGAAGGGTTTATATAGTATTGGAATTATATTTAGAGACGCTCTTGAAATTGTCTCTTGTATTAAAAACAAACCGATTGAAAATTGGATCCACATTCCGTACAAGTGGATTGTGCAACTTTTAATTTTATTTGGACAAGGAGATGTTCTAAATGGGACCCATGTGAAGATGACCGTAGATGGCTTGTCCAATGACTTTAATAAAAGAGAATACCGTGACCCATGAATGGCTAAGAAATGTTGTTTTCCATCAATCACCTCAAGTGCCTGTGTCTAGACTTTCCCACTAAAGCAGGGACTATAATATTGTCGGAAAACCCACCCTACTTTATCTTTGTAACAACATAGTTACTCCGGCAGAGTGCGATGGATGATAGACAGGCAGTTAGATATTACTTAAGAAGGTTGCATATATATATATATATATATATATATATATATATATATATATATATATATATATATATATATATATATGTGGAGTACAAGTAATTCAAATTAAATGTCTAAATTGTGTCTCAAACATAATTTAAATGTGTCATGACACAAAAGTTATGCTTATTTGATTATAGGTGGATTGTTGGATATTTATTAGACGGTTAAATGTAAAAATAAAAATAAAAAGTACAATGGTCCTATTCCAACAAACAAGCGTCCACTATTCAAAGGTTAAGATTGCTCCGCGACAGTGAATTCCACAATTTACTTAGCTTAATTTGAGTTAATTTATGTCATGTGTAAAATTCCTGAGCCCCTGCGTATCAAGCATGGTGCTCAGCTAGAGTATCAAATAACTTTCCTTGCATGATTTCCTTCTCTATTGTCATGTCACTCTTATTTCTAGAAATTGGAGTGAACAAGTTTGTCCAGGGCATTCTATTAAGCAGTCCATCAGGTGGATCTCATTCTGGAGATGAACTATTTGAAATTGGGGTGGACAGCTCATCAGGTGGCCCACTGTATTTAAAGGAAATGGGTAGCTAGACAATAATTCCAAGCTTTTATAAGCCCTTGATTTGTTTGGAAAATTGTGGCCCACTTGATGAGTCCACTGGCCTAATTTTTTAGACAAAGCATCTATGTTGAGGGAAACACTTAATGGATGGCTTGGATTTTGCACACGAGTTTCCAAGTTAGCACATGTGGTGGTGTAGAGGGGTTTGTCTGTTACCATGACGTATCTAGAAAACATGGCTTCCACCGACACTATCAATGAAGTGTCGCCATGCACAAAGCGGTAGGTGACGCACACACAAGACAATAGGCCGAATTTGGTAGCCCCACACGCACCCTTGTACACGTGGATGCACGTGTCAGCCTGATAGATGCATATGGGGCGCGGATTGGGTACTACCCCCACCAGGACCTAGCTCGGGAAGGACGGTCCTGTCAGGGGCTCTGTGGGCCCACCGTGATATGTGAGTTTTATCCAAGCCGTTCATCCATTTTGAAAGATCCTTTTAGGGCATAATTCCGAAAAGGATGTAGATTGAGGGCTCAAGTGGACCACACAAAAGGAAGCAGTGGGACAATAACCCCTACCGTTGAAACATTCCTCGGGTCTACTTTGATGTTTATTTGCCATCCAACCTGTTTATAATGTCACATGGACCTGGATGAAGGGAAAACATATATATCAGCTTGATCCAAAACTTCTGGCACCCCACAAGAGGTTTTCTCATTGGTAGGCATTCAATCCTCACGTTTTCCTGTAATGTGGTACACTTGAGCATTGCATCTGTTTCATTTTTTTGGATCATCACAAAAACAAGTTTTTAAAATGGATGGACAGTATGGGTAAAATACATACATCATGGTGGGGCCCACATAGCCCCTAAAAGTATTGTCGGTCTCTAACTAGGCCCTCGCCATGGTAGTATACCAGTACCCAATCTCCACTTAGCCTAGATTAGGTACTCCCTCCCCCCCCCCCCCCCCCCCCCCCCCCCCCCCCCCCCCCCCGTCGGACAGCAGGGGACGCACGGGTATGTGGCAGGTTGGTGTTGGTAAGAGCAGTGGTGATGCACTTTGATATTGGTGGAGTGTCGTACCGTCTGCCTCCCGTGGCGTCCTAAAGGGGGTAGTAACTAATCCGAGCTCATCCCACCCATGCTCATGACCGACGATTTGTGTATCATGTGGGAACCACCATTAGGAAAATTTGGCAAAATTTTCAGGCCTGGCGACTATTGATAGGAGCTATATGGCTAAAAAGGTTTTCAGATCGTCCATTGCTCTTGTCCATGTCGCACTAACATGGCAGTCGAACTCCCGCTTTTTTTTTTTTTTTTGGCAGATCCACTACATGGTGATCCTACATGATACACGGCTCAGATGTCATAGTCTCATAGATACATCAAGTTAGCACGTGTAGCAGCTTTAAAGGTGCAAATGTAGCGGATGAATATCAAGTTAGCACGTGCAGTTGTTGTATGTTAAAAGATTTTAAAATATTTTGTTTCAAAATTTTCCCTTGAAAGAGGTTTTTCTCCACAAATTTGTTTTTGGAGTTTTGTACATTTTCTTTGTCCCACATCGGAAGGAACCAAGGAAAAAAGCAAGTATATAAGTAGGGGCTTTACACATGAGCTAGGCCCTCAAGAGGCAAGTGAATTTTGTGGTTTGTGGGGGTTATGCACATTGACACACACTATGCCAAAAACCACACACGTGCGTGCACCCGCCGCCCGGTGTTGGATCGGGCTCGGGTCTGGGTTTGGGTCTACTGTGAGTATACTTCTGCACCTTCCTTTTGCTCCAACGGACATTGAAAGTGTACTCGCTCCAACGGTCTTTTGTTTTAAACGTCCAGAGATGCATCTGTTCGGGTGGTCGCATCAGTTGGGTTTAAACCCAACCGACCTAACCCAATTTAAAACGGTACATTAAGCACCTAATCAAGTCTATTATAGGATTTGATTAATCTATTTTAAATCATTTCGAAAATCTTCTTCTCTCTCAATTTTGCTAAACCTCTGGACTTAGTTTTTCTATTTTTGTATTCTCTGACTCACTGAGTCACTGCATCTCGAGTGTTGAGAAAATTTCTGATCTTTAAAAATAAATAATTGAAAAAAATCGAGAAAAAAAGACAGGTTGAAGCACGTGAAAAACACGCTGTCCTTAAAGCGTAATTCGCCCCTACTCAACATAATTTTGAGTCTGCTGATAGGTTGCAGGCGGATTGCTTCCAGGATACAATGAGCCTTATGTGGTTCTGCGTTCAGCAAGAAACGAAGGAACCACTATGGAACTCAATAACACACTCTGGCAGATAAAGAAAAAAAGAAAGAGAAAAGAATGACAGTCTTCTTCTTCTGACAGTAGCAGACCACTACACTGGTCTAAGTGGCTTGGTTTATTTTAACCAAACCGAGAGGCTAAGAGACTAAGATGTGTGCTGGTTCAGTATTCGAGGTTGTGATTGCTGTTGTTGTGTTGGAATGAACCAGACCTGTCCGGTTTATATAGGCAAGGGTGGCTGGCAGTTTTGGTCCAGAGCCATAATGGCACTAGCCATTTTTTGGCTGTTGTGAGAAACTAGCCGTTTACGGCAGTTTCTGACTATTGTGCATGTGGGAGTTATGCACCTGCATGCTAGTTGTTTAGACTAATTAGGCTAGCCGTTTCTGACTGTTGGGCTAGCCACATGCAGCTGTTACTGCATGGTATGGACCGTTACTACATGAACAGTTACACAGGTCCCTCTAATTAGCCCTGCAGCTCTCTATAAAAAGTGCTAAGTACATCACTAGCGCCTCTACAGCCACACTGCCTCACGTGCCCATGCCTTCGTACTTAGCTAGAGCCCGAGCCCGAGCCCGAGCCCGAGCCCGTGCCCGTGCCCGTGCGTGTGCGCGGTGTTCCAGTGCATGTGCTTGTGCGCATGCGCGGTGTTCCAGTGCACGCAAGCCACCATTCTCCCTCTCTTCCACCATAAATAAGTAAGGTATACAACACCCTAATTATAAAGAGGTAAAAATTCTTTCTCCCATCTGATATGGGACAAAAACCAAACGTTTTTTTCTTTTACAAATTATTTTCAAAAACAACATTTTTTCAACATCGAGTTTACAGTGTACTTGTTAGTTCGAGCCCTGTACGGCGAGTGCATAATCGAGACTAGGGTAATAGTCGTTGTATCTTGGAGGCCAACTGTCCGTGACTCCTGTTGCATTTAGAAAGCGGTCCAAGGAGGACAGATTTGGTTTCAAGCCCAGTGACTCGTCACACCACGACTGAGTATTCTTCAAAATAATAAGTTCTTTATTTTCTGTTTTAATTTTCATTTAATTTTAATATTTTTCATTGCTTTCAACACTTACCTCCAACATGAGCAACATTTCGTTTTTTCTTTCTTTTCATTTGGACATACGAACAAGAGATCTGAGCCGATCATCAAGTAGGCTGTACCAAGGATGGTCTATAACCCAACTTAACACTGATTAGACAATCCTAACCATTGGATTGGAGGATCTTCTTCTTCTTCTTCTTTTCTAATGAAATTGGCGGATGATCCCCTCATTTCTTCGTCCACACTTGTTCGTTTAATGTGGACCGTCTATTTATTTTATACACGTGTAGCCTCGGTAGCAGATATACCTAATTTTTAGGACAAAGGATCATGGTAGGGCCCACGTAATGAGATTCCTGAATCTCTCACATGTGTGATGTGTTGGAAAGTGACAAGTGCACACGGATTCGGAATCGGTGGTAACTCCTCCAGTAACCAGGTCGGTACTTGTCGGTGCTAGAAAAGATGCTGTTTTTTTTTTTTTTTTTTGGTTTTTTTGGTAGTCATGCAATGCACGCACCCGGCTAAATGCGCAACACACTCACCCGGTCATCACACGCTCCTCCCACCCACTGGTGGGGTTGGTGGGTTTCGAATCAAGACCAACAGTTGAAACGCTTAGGCGTCTACCAGCTGGGCTAGCGGAGATCCCTGTGCTGGAAAAGCTCTGTTGGCCCACTGGTGTACCTGTTTTATCTATGCCGTCCATCCATTTTCTTAGCTCATTTTAGATCAAGATCAATGATGTGCATATTTTATCCCTGCTGTCCATTTATTTTCTCAGCTCATTTTAGGGCAAAATCCCAAAAATGATTTAGATCCAAATCTAAGTAAACCGCACCACAGGAAGAAGTGGTGATTGGACACCCACCATTAAAAACTTCTTGGGTGGCCTGAAAGTTTTGGATCAGCTGATATTTGTGTTTGTCGGACCTAATCAATAGGTTGGATGGCAAACAAACATTACAACGGCCTATAGTAAGTTTTTAATGGTGGGCGTTCAATCACCACTGTTTCCTATGGTGTGGTCCACCTGAAATTTAGATCTGCCTCATTTTTAGTCTCATTTAATTGGATTGACAGAGGGAATAAAACACATACATCATGGTGGGGCCCACAGCACTGACTAGTACCGATTGGTACTGGAAGGGTCAATATCGAATCCGAGTCCACACGGTACGAGTCTGTTGGGCTTGAATGACAAGCTCAACACAGGTTACTTTTTCTTAACAAGTCATTAGTTTGACTTAAAGCTACCTCATAATTCGAACACTATATAATGGGGCCCACCTTTTGTACTGCTAGGATGTTCTGAAGATGTGACAAGTTGGCGGGAAAAATAGTGCACTATGCTGAATTTTGCATGCTATGGTCGCACTTTATCATTATCGTACCAAAGTGCCATGTATAAAGCTTATTATATAGTAAAAGGTGGAGTCGTATTATTGGATATTGACTATTGACTATTGACCATTTTCATCCTGCCCATTCAAGGCCCACCGTTCGTAGGGCTAGGATAGGGTCGCGGATTGGGTCCAAACTCAGTATAGACGGTGGAGGGGCCATCGTGTTCTATCTGTTTATCTAATCCGTCCATTCCTTTTCTAAGATCATTTTAAGGCATGAGACCAATGATGAGGCAGATCCAACACTCATGTCCACCACACCAGAGATGACCCTGGCATTTAATGCAGCTGCACTCAGTATTTTGGTGTGTCCGACCTCAGCGTTGGATGTGCCTCATTCTTGATCTCATGTGGTCGGGCTAATATTAGATAGGGAATGGACAGATTGGATAAACAGATACATCACGGTGGGCCCCTGCACAGCTCGGTTTGGACGCAATCCTCGTCCCTAGGATAGTGGCTTGGGGTATAATGCATTGTATGGATGATCTGGATGCAATGCCCCACTTTCCATGTCTTGGTTCTAGGGTGATGATGGGGTCCTTTTCTCCGATGCATCCCAGTCATCCATCATCAGGGATGTGGATTATATGGTGTTGCCCGGACCAACCCGCGTGGTGATGTGTTGGGCGCTGTGGGGCCCACTGTGATGTATGTATCCACCCTGTTCATCCATTTTTCCAGTTCATTTTAGGGCACAAACCCAGCAATGAAGTAGATTCCACGCTCAAGTGGACCACACCACAGTAAAACAATGAGGATAATTACACCCACTACTGAGTTCTAGGGCCCACCGTAATATTTATTTGCCATCTAATCTGTTGATTGGTCACACATACGTAGATGAAAGGAAAACATAAATATCATCTTTATCTAAAACTTTTGTGGCCCAATTAGTTTTTAATGGTAGACCTTCAATCACCCCTTTCTTGTGTTATGGTTTACTTGATATCACAATGACCCCACAGCCTTGAACACGTCACCACACCATATGTGTCTATTGTGTGACAAATCCATAACATGCAAGTGGTAGGAGCCACCATGAAGATCATATGGCACAAAAATCAGGTTAACTGTCTCATAAGGTGGGCCACACCAACAAATAAGTGGCTATCTAAATCAACATACAACTGTGGCTCACTTAATGAGCAGACGTGCCTGATTTTTGTGGTGGTTGATCTTGATGGTGGGGCCTACTATTTGCATGGCACAAATGTTCTCCACATTACAGGACAAATGTAGCTGTATGAGAAGTTAGTGTACTTATAGTAGTATGTGATCAGTTCTCTCCATGCAATTAGATCTGAAACAAGTTTATGTGCTGGCAAAGTGCAAGATTTCTCTCCACCTAAACGTGGGACCCAAAAAGATTATATATGCTTTCTGAATCCTTAAGTCAGTTAAGAACATATCACAAAAGATCTCAAGTGAATCTTAACAAGATCTAGTACAGGTCTCACTATATGAGGGACGGAGATTGCTTGTTGTAGGAACTTTTTTAGACAGGATGCGAGGTGGGGGTTACCATGATGTTTGTGAGAAATCCATCCTATTCATTCATTTTGCTTGATCATATTATGATATGGATTCAAAAAATGAGGCAAATCCATAACTCAAGCAGACCCGTGATGGAAAGTAATGATGGAAAGTAGTTCATGCCTTAAAATGAGCTGGCAAAACAAATAAATGGCTTGGATATAAAACAAATATATCACAATGACCCCATGGCGCTGAACACATCGCCACACCATACGTGTCTCTGTGTGACAAATCCATAACATGCAAATGGTAGGACCCACCATGAAGATCATATAGCACCAAAATCAGGCTAGCTATCTCATAAGGTGGGCCACACCAACAAATAAGTAGCCTATCTAAATCAACATACAGCTGTGACTCACTTAATGAGCAGACGTGCCTGATTTTTGTGGTGGTGGATCTTGATGGTGGGGCCTACTATTTGCATGGCACGAATGTTCTCCACGTTACACACGGACAAATGTAGCTGTATGAGAAGTTAGTATACTTACTAGTAGTATGTGATCAGTTCTCTCCATGCAATTAGATTGGAAACAGGTTTATGTGTTGACAAAGTGCAAGATTTCTTTCCACCGAAACGTCGGACCCAAAAAGATTATATATGCTCTCCGAAACCTTAACTCAGTTAACAGATCACAGAAGATCTCAAGTGAATCTCGACAAGATCCAGTATAGGTCTCATTGTATGAGGGACATAGATTGCTTGTTGTAGGAACTTCTTTGGACAGGAAGCTAGGTGGGGCCAACCATGATGTTTGTAAGAAATCATCATATGCATTCATTTTGCTTAATCATGTTATGATATGGATCCAAAAAATGAGGCAAATCCAAAACTCAAGCAGGCCTCGTGATTGAAAGTAGTGAAGGAAAATAGTTCATGCCTTAAAATGAGCTGGCAAAACAGATGATGGCCTATATATAAAACAAATATATCATAATGACCGCACATTGCTGAACACATCACCACACCATACATGTCTCTTGTATGACAAATCCATAACATGTGGGCCACCAAGAAGATCATATAGCACAAAAATTAGGTTAGCTATCTCACAAGGTGGGCCACACTAACAAATAAGTGTCTATCTAAATCAACATACAGTTGTGGCTTAACGAGTAGATTGTGTCTGATTTTTGTGGTGGTTGATCTTGACTGGTGGGGCCTTACTATTTGCATGGCACAAATGTTCTCCACATTACAGGACAAATGTAGCTGTATGAGAGGTTACTGTACTTCTAGTAGTATGTGATCAGTTATCTCCATTCAATTAGAGCTGAAACAGGTTTATGTGAGGAAAAGGTGCAAGATTTCTCTCCACCTAATCGTGGGACCCAAAAAGATTACATATGCTCTCTGAAACCTTAACTCAGTTAAGAACAGATCATAAAAGATCTCAAGTGAATCTTAACAAGATCCAGTACAGGTCTCACTATATGAGGGATGCATATTGCTTGTGTAGGAACTTCTTCGGACAGGAAGCTAGGTGGGGCCTACAATTATGTTTGTGAAAAATCTATCATATCATTCATTTTGCTTGATCATGTATGATATGGATCCAAAAAATTAGGCAAATCCAAAACTCAAGAAGGCCTCGTGATGGAAAGTAGTGATGATTGAACATTCATCATTTTGAAACATTGTGAGGCCATAGAAGTTTTGAATCAGGCTAATATTTTTGTAGTTTCAGTTCATCCGAGTTACAACAGTAGGCATTTCCCTACCTACCTTTTCTTATATGCGGCTTACTTGAGTTTTGGATCTGCCTCATTTTTTAGCCAATATTGTAACATAATATAAAAAAATGGATAGATAAGCAGGGATTTCTCACAAACATCACAATCTCATGATGCATAAATGCTACCTTAGGGCCAGCGAAATCAAGATGTTGGTTCTTATGAAATGGATGACACAAAAGCTAACTTATTGTAAATTAACCATTTTCTTGGCTATTGATCAAATTGTTCGGATTGTTCAAGGACCATTTTCTTGACTAATGATCAAATGGTTCAAATTGCTCAAGGTGATGATTGAGAAGCATGGGCAATCAAAGGTGGGGCATGCATGATAAATAATTAACTAATATTTACAAATATTAACTAATATGGGTGATCCGTTTTCATGACCATTGATCAGGTGGCTAGAAATTAGAATCACCAATCAAAGTGATTCTTGAGAGTTATTGTCAATCAAATGTGGGAATTGCATGATAGATCATCTCAATGATTAAACTTTTTTTTAGTATGATGAATCTCGACCATCAAAATTCTTGGTCATTGATCGAAGAGCTATAATCATCAAATCAAAGTGTTCTAATTAAAGAGATATAACTAGTCAAAGGGGGTCTAATATGATTGATAATTTAAATAAATGTTAGGATCTTTTTCACTACAACCATTCTATACCATCCATTTTCCGAGCTACTAATCAATGGTTAGAATCACTTGATCAAAGCGATTCCTGAGAGGTATGTCCAATTGTCTAGGTACATGATAGACTGTCAAGGACTTAAGATTAATAATCAAACATTTTCTTAAGATAATTATGTTGTGTCACACTCAGAAGGCTAACTTGTTAGGTGGACTAACCCCAGGATATATGTGAAATTATGCCTTTTGGATTAACACACTTGTAGAGGCGTATGTATGCTGAAGCTTTAGGGAGCAACTAAAATTATGGTTAAGTCCTAGAGAGGGGTGATTAGGACATTTTAAAATTCTTTTCACCTACTTAATAATTTTATCAAATTAAACTAAGCAAACAAGAACATTTCGGCTTTCAAGCTTAAGTGAGTCCAATTACAAGACTAGCATATGGTTTAAGCAATAAGCTACATAATCTAAGCAAGCATAAATTATCAAATGATTATATTAATCAAGCTCTTAATCTATGCAATTTAAATAGACTATATGAGAGTGGATCAGATATGCTCAAGTCTACTTTAACAAGCGAAATTACATTTTTTGTGTGGATGTGCCTATCTAGTGCCTAGCATACATTCCTACAAAGCATTCATAATTAAACATACAATGCTAAGATAACAATGTGCTCAATTCAATCACAAACAATAGCATGTATAGTGGTTCGACTTTGGGTCTACTCCACTCCCGGTTCAAGTACTCAATCTCATTGCAGCAAACCGACATTCACTATACGGAGGTTTTAAATTAGGTTCACCTCTCAACCTTTACACAAAAGTTTTACTAGTTCACCTCTCAACCTTAACGGAGTTTTGGACATAGGCTAACTTTCAACCTGACGCACGTAATGAAAATTTGGACATAGGCTAACTCTTAACCGGACGCACGTTCACTCCCGTGTCGGAGGCACCTCCTTGAAGACTTGTTTGCCTGACAAACGTGCTAAGGAACGACAAATGTCCCTAGACTTTTAGGCTCAATTAATAAGCCAAGGATTAGTAAATGACCCTAGATCGAGTTTGACAAACAAACTCCACACTCAATTCCCACAAGGAAAAGAGTAGATAGACTCTCAACAAATGACAACCTTACTTGTCGGATAAGCTCATTATTCAGTGCCGCGTTCGGTTGCTTAATTCCACTCTCCTGTGCTTCAATCAGCTCCCTTTTGCTCCCCCGATCGTGTTGCCGTTGCGTTGCCAATGCCTTAACTTCACTTGATCAATCACCTTGCATGGATGCTCTTGAGATGCCTAAGGTGATAGGATATGGTGTGAATCCTCTACAACTAATAGGATTTAGTTGCCTAGATGGATTCCATCTAATAGGATCTTTAGAGATGTTTAGACAAAGAATCTACCTATAGTTGAAGTGCTTAAAACATTCAAAGATCAATAGATAACAAGAACATCTTCATTGAGCTTTGAATGCTCCATCTTGTGATTCAACACAAGGAAGATGACTTAGAATGCTTAAGATAAGAGCCTAATGGTTTGGACAATTAAGGTGATTTCTAATGCACTAATATCTCTCTTAGAACCCCAATAATTAAGCCTAGCCATTATATAGGAAAAAATCTTAACGATTTAAATCAACTCAAAATGGCTAGTAGCCGACCAGTCGGATAGGGGTCTCGGCCAATGACCAGTTTGGATAGAGAGTTTGTTGTCTCTACTTTGGTCGGTTTGATCGATCGGGACCAGTCACGACTGGTCGGACCAAGGCCAGGGGGTTCGGCAGGTTATTGCCCCAATCTCTCTACTGGCCGACTGGTCAGCTATGGGTTAGACTGGTCGGACAGTGCATGCAGGTTGCTGTTTAGATGTCTTGTTTCTAGTAGCTCATGCAACCTTTATGCCCAAGATTTGGGTAATATTTTGAGATACCAAAGGTCATTATAAGATGACTACAAGTATGCCTAAATGGGTCAAAGTCATCTAAAAGTTATGGTTTTGGATTTGTTCAAGTTTAAGGCTTCACCAAGGCATCTCTTTTACTTGTTTCTTGTCCTTTGATGCAGCAGGTCCGTCTTGGGTCTTCAGTCTTCGTCTTCATTAAGCTCAACCGACACTAGACTCACTAACCTAAGTAATTGACTAAACAAGGTGCACTAATATGCCATTAGGAAAGTGCACTAACAATATGAAGACAAACTTCGCCTCCCTCCCAACCGATGTGGGACAAACCAACAATCACCCTCCCCACAGCAGAACCTGGGGAGTGCGACAGGCATGCACGATGTCCCTCTCCTTTTTCCCGCTCCCATGGGTTTTGGGCATGGACCAGACGAATAACCTAGGCTTTGATACCACTGTTGTGTCACACCCAAAAGGCTAACCTATTAAGTGGAGTAACCCCAGGATATTCGAAGACAAACTTCGCCCCCCTCTCAACCAATGTGGGACAAACAAACAAATTAATCTAGAAAATTCATTTTTTTTCCTAATAGTTAATAGGATGGTTAGAATCACTTGATCAAAGTGATCATTGAAAGCCATGCTCAATCAAGATGACGATCTAGATTATGATTAGATTTTTTATCATAAGCAATCTTAATTATCCATTTCTTTGATCATTGATCACATGACCATTTTTTTTTTTTGTTGAGATCATGTTCAATTAAATGCAAGGCACATGATGGATGGTTTAGATCAATTGTCAACCCTTTTTAGTGCAATCAATCTAGAGCATCCATTTCTTATTCATTGAATGGGTAGTCAGAATCATTTAATCAAAGTAATTCTTTAAAATGGAGTTTATACATGATAAATGATCATGATCAATCAGTCTATGAATAGACTGTTTTTTAGTATAATTAATATGCATCATTCATTTTCTTAAGAATTGATTGAACGCTTGGAATCATTCGATCAAGTGTTTCTTGAGACTTATAGTCCATCTTCAATGGGCCTACATTAGAGGCAATCCAATGATTAGTTTTATTTTAATAAATATGGAGCAATTATTTGCTTGGCCATTGATTTAGTGGTTAACATCACTTGCTTAAAGTGATCCTTGAGAGTTATTGCCAATAAAGCGTGAGGCCTAAATGATAGACGGTCCAGATCAATAATCGTATATTTACTAGTATAATAATTTTGGACCATCCATTTCTCATCCATTGATCAGATGGTTAGAATCACCTTATCAATGTGATTCTGAGGGTTATAGTCAATCAAAGGTGGAATGTATATGATATATTGTTTAAAGGAGTTATAAGACATTTCTTAACATAGTTAATTTAGGCTGTCTATTTTTCTTAGTTCATTAATTAAATGGTTAGAATCATTTGATCAAAATAATTTTAAATTCATTACATTGGAAATAGATATAGGGTAAGAAGAAGATCTATCATAGCTAATTAATTTTTATCCTCAAATATCTCACATTTCATCTCGATAAATATCTTTTCTTTTCTTTCTATTTCAATTGTACAACTTTTCTTTATAAATGTTTGAGTTGATATTCAATTTTTCCATTTGTGTAATCGATTCCATCAAACATTGGACTTGGTCATGTTATTTGAAACGTAATCGTAACACAAATGGCAATGCCAATTTTGTGATGAAAGGTTTCTCAAACTTAGGCTTTGATATCAATTGTTATGGAAAAAATACTTATATTTCATTAATGCTAGCAAAACGAAGCTAGAAAAAAAAGAGAAGCCAAAATTCAAAGACAATGAGAAAAAGAGATAAGAGGCAGAAGGCACAAAAATTCACGTGATTTGATAATATACTTATATTTACAAGTAATAATAATACATAACTTTCTTCTTCATTAAGAAAATAAGAAGTACAATACTTCTCCTCCACTCTTTCTTTGTACTACACAATTACCTAAATGAATATCATTTTTCCATTGGTGTTTGTCTTATATAAATAACATGACCACATCACAAAAGAGGAGGTGTATTGCATACTATAATGTGCTTGGTCAAAATTTTCAGGGTCCACAATAATGTGTGTAATCCATGCCATCCATATGTTTTTCCAGTTCATTTAGGACATGAGTCCAAATTTTTACAAATCCAAAGCTCAAGTGGACCACACCATTGGAAGCAGTAAGCAATGAATGCCTACTACTCTTGCAAACTTCTCAAGGGCACAAATGTTTTGAATCAAGTTGATATTTATAGATATTTTGAAACAGGTTGGATGACAAATAAACATGATTTTGAGCCATAGGGCGATGGAAACGGTCTCAACTTATGGGAAACTATATCAGTTCGCTGTACGTAAGTCCCAAGTGAAGAGACTGCCTCCAAAATCTTCACCGCTTAAAAAGCTCTGTGATTAAGACCGTTGATCAGATGGGCAACAGTAATCATGAACACTGCCATTAAAAGAAAAGACTCTTAGTACTTTTTCAGTGGAACGTCGAATTAGCTTAGGAATATCCGATTGTGAAGGATTTTGAAGGTAACATCCAACAGATGTGGTCCCTTCAGGTAAACGGTCTGGATCACAAAGCAATGGTCCACGCATGTACAAGTCGAGTACAAGGGTGGAGGATGATTCATTAATTCCCTCCTTTCACTCCTATCACGTGAATTTCACCACATCGCAAATCCCTTGTAATTGAAACCGAAGGCTCAGTAAAAGATCGGAGTGCTTCCAAAAGATCTAACCGTAGGTATTAACTCCTTCAGGCGTTTAAACTTCACCCTCGTTGGTGCACCTACTTGCCTCCACATGTCCCATTTTCAGACATCAGGGAGATCCAAACCGTTCATAATGAAAATCATAGCTTCTAGATTTTACTCCCCACAGATCGGACTGATCCATTGATCTATTGTTCATACTAGTTATAAGAAAAACCTATATTTATAATAATAATTCAAGAATCCAAATTTACTATTCATAAAAAAATAATTTCTATAAAATACAATCATATAATGGAATGATACATAGGATGAACGGTCTAGATCTGTACACGTGTTAATGGGGGGGCTAATGTTGACCGAGTGTACATGGAAAGTACATACACCTAAGTGCGTTTGGAATTCCTTTGCCTTATATCCAACCAGTAAAGTAGGTTCAAAACTCCTTTCTCGCCAAATCATTTTGTTTTCACCCAACGCGGCAGACGTGAGCTCCTTTCAATGGAGGAATGAAGATTGTACTCCCTCGAGTGCACATTTGAAAATGCACCTCGCCTCACACGTGGAAAATCAAACGTATATAAAATCAGAGCCGTCGATAAGGTGATCCCAGAAAGATGGACGCTATATCTAAAACTCCATCGTAATGTTGTCTACAGATGCACTAAAAAAATGAACGGTGGATATAAAATAACCAACAGTTCAGATTTTATCTGCATTTTGTGACCCACCAATAAATCTGATTTGCCTCATTTTAGATTATTGGAATCTACACAGTTTGAACCGTCCAAGGAACTGATCCGATCATATAAGACCAAATTATTCCCACGTGTGAGGCGCGTGCATTTTTTAAGCTCACTCCAGCGAGTGATAACAGCACTTCAACACTAACACGTAGGGCTTCGCTACTCACAGTGTTACAAGGATTTTTTTATTTGAAAAAAGTTGTGGCCAGTAATCCATGCCATCCATCTGTTCTGTGGTCCCGTTGATTGGATTTCCCTTAAAAAAAAAATACTCGATAGGGAAAATCTTAAAATCTTAACCTTTCAATACGTAACCTAACGATAGACGGTTAAAAAGAGAAATACAATGGGGCCCACAATCTACATTCTAAAATCGGTTAGATCTTACGGTAGAAGATATCTCTAGGGCTTGCTCTATATCAACAGTTAGACGTAAAAAACCAACGGTGTTGATTACCGAAAAGTGTGGCCCACTTGTTAGAATTGTGGAATGTAAGGTGAATAAGACGTGGGCCACGTATAACGTAAGTCCTTTTCTTTCCAATAAAACCCCCTTCTCCCTTCAAACCCTTTTCCCATCTCTCTCTCTCTCTCCAC
Organism: Liriodendron chinense; assembly: GCA_003013855.2. Lineage (NCBI taxonomy): Eukaryota > Viridiplantae > Streptophyta > Magnoliopsida > Magnoliales > Magnoliaceae > Liriodendron > Liriodendron chinense. Next base: position 6,752,240 of record ML058339.1, on the reverse strand, counting down.
AATGGCTGCAAAAGCCTACCCCATTTTCTTTTTTTTGTCCTTCGTCTTCCTCCTTTTCTCTTCTGTCATTTGCAGAACCCACCCAAACAGCGCAAAAACCACCACGCTCGACGTCTCCGCCTCCCTGCAACGGACCCAAGACGCCATATCTCTCGACGCACAGACCCAACAGCAGGAAACCCAATCCCTCATTCCAGAAAACACCGTCGCCTCTTCTCCTTCCTCCTTCACTCTCCAACTCCATTCCCGAGACTCCATCAAACACCCCACCACACACAAAGACTACAGATCCCTCACCCTCGCCCGACTCGCCCGTGACTCGGCCCGAGTCAAGTCGCTCACCACGAAGCTCGAGATCGCTGTCAATGGGCTGGACCGGAACGACCTGAAGCCGCAGGACTCGTCCTTGTCTGTCATCGAGGCGGAGGGGAAGGGGCTGGAGGGCCCGGTCGTGTCTGGAACGAGTCAGGGAAGCGGCGAGTACTTCTCCCGAGTCGGGATCGGCCGCCCTCCCAAGCCGCTCTACATGGTGCTCGACACCGGCAGCGACATCACGTGGGTCCAATGCCAGCCCTGTACGGACTGCTACCAGCAGGCCGATCCCGTCTTCGAGCCCTCCTCCTCTTCTACCTACTCATCTCTCTCCTGCGAATCTCGGCCGTGCAAATCGCTCGACGTGTCGGCGTGTCGTAACGACACTTGCCTTTACCAGGTATCGATTCGCAAGCTTTCGTAACGGAATGTGGTGGCCGTTATAACGGCAAATCAACGGAATGCTGCCGCTGTGGACTGTACGTTGAATTGTGGTCTTTCTGTCTACTTAGAAAGACTAACAACGGCGGTTGTAACGTTATCACGGCAGATACAATTAGTTTAACCTGTTGTGATCTTCGTTCCCCTCCAGACATCCGTTATAACGCCGTTTCCTCTTCTATTAAATAGCAGTTGTTTCTGCAAACATCAGTCGTGGTGGAGTGTTTTTGCCCTGTTGCTAAGGTTATCTTAACGCCGTTATGACTTCCGTTAATAACGTTTTTGCACATTGTGGCTGGCCAGGTATCCTATGGCGACGGATCTTACACCGTCGGGGACTTCGTGACGGAAACCCTAACGTTCGGCGCCTCGGCCTCTGTCAACAACATCGCCCTGGGCTGCGGGCACGACAACGAAGGCCTTTTCGTGGGGGCCGCAGGCTTGCTGGGCCTCGGCGGTGGGTCCCTTTCCTTCCCATCCCAGGTCTCTTCAACCTCCTTCTCCTACTGCCTCGTCGACCGCGACTCCTCCTCGACCTCCACCCTCCAGTTCGGCCCCGACGGCGTTAACAGTGTCGTCACCGCTCCGTTACTCCGCAACCAGAAGCTCGCCACCTTCTACTACGTCGGCCTGACGGGCATGAGCGTCGGCGGCGAGATGCTTTCGATCCCGCCATCATCCTTCGCGATGGACGAAAGCGGCGACGGGGGCGTCATCCTCGACTCGGGAACGGCCGTCACGCGCCTCCAGTCCGACGCCTACAACTCGCTGCGCGACGCCTTCGCCAAGGGCACGCGAGATCTGCCGTCCGCCTCAGGCGTCGCGCTGTTCGACACGTGTTACGATCTGTCGTCGAGATCGAGCGTCGAGGTCCCGACGGTCTCCTTCCATTTCCCAGACGGGAAATCTCTGCCGCTGCCGGCGAAGAACTACCTAATTCCGGTGGACTCGGCGGGCACCTTCTGTCTTGCCTTCGCTCCGACGTCCTCCTCGCTGTCCATCATCGGGAACGTGCAGCAGCAGGGCACACGTGTCAACTTCGATCTGGATAAGTCGGTGGTGGGGTTCGTCCCTAATAAATGTTAGGGGTAGCTACGGACGGTTTTGCCCCTGCTTGGGAGAGTTATTTACTGCCTTTTTTTTTCCATGCCCTAAAGGCATAAAGGGTGGATGGTGGTGGGATGTGTGCTTGATAATAATGAAAGGGGATGATGGTTTGGTGGGAGCGTTGGGGTTTGTTATTATTATTTTTATATATTCAGTGCATTGTATAGTATATAGCATAGTGGCATTATTGAAATTTGAAGATAATGTATGGGTCTTTTAGTTCGGTATTGGGAGAGTAGGGGGGTGTAGTGGGTATTTTGACGAAGTTGTAACGGAATACAACAGTGGTCAGTAAAAATTAAATATTTTGTTTTAATTACGGTACGTTTGGCTGTTTTGTCGAAGGATTCCGTTTTTTTATATTTATTTATTGATGTTGTCATCCATGGTGGTTGATAGAGACGCCCCTTTGTTTGTGCTTTTGGTAATAGAATGGTATGAGTTGGTGCGTTTTGTTTGTGGTAATGGAATGGAGAGGATGAATGTACTTGCGTCTGTTTGACTGCTTTTTTCATATGCGTCGCTTTCTTGGGAAGCGGGATTTATTTCATTGCGAGACTGGCACATGGGTCTCGAGGTATTGCATGGGTGGGTGGGGTCCACTATTTAGTACGCCGAGGGTGGATGGCGCGGAAGCGGATTGCTGTAGTGAGTAACTCCGCACGCTAAGTGTGCGGAGTAAACTGTGGGGCCCACCGTGATTTACATATTTTATCCACTCCGTCCATCCATCTTAACAGAAAATTTTCAAAATCTAAAGTGGACCACACCACAGGAAAATTGCGAACTGAATGTCTACCATAGAAAAATTCTCGGAGGACAGAAGTTCTGGATCAAGTCTGAGAAGGTTTCAACGGTGGAAATCATTATTCCTACTGTTTCTCATGGCATGGTCCAGTTGAGATTTGGATATGCTTAAATTTTGGGTTCATCCCTAAAATGAGCTGGAAAAACATATGGACGGAATAGATAAAGCACATACATTCTTGGTGGGCCCAACAGAGTTTACTCCGCACGATAAGAGCGTGCGGAATTCCGGATGGCGCGAGGCACTTTCGAGTGTGTGGTTGGGTATACGCGGAAAGCTGGTGCACACGTGTAGGAGATCCAAGCGGTTCGTCTCGCTGAACGTTCTGTTTAGATGGGAGGCGAACTGCGTAACGAGTAAACTGTGGGCCCACCGTGGTGTATATATCTTATCCCACCGTCCATCCATCTATTTAGCTGATTTTAGGGCATGACCAAAAAATTAAATCATGGCCAAAGCTCAAGTGAACCACGCTAAAGAAAAAGTTGGAATTGAACGCCTACCGTTGAAAATATCTTGGGCCACGGAAGTTTTGCATCAACTTAATATTTGTGTTTTACCTTCATTAATGTCTATGGGACCTTAAGAACAGGTTAGATAAAAAATAAACATTACGGTGGGCCTTAGGAAGGTTTTAATGGTGGACGTCATTGTCCCCACAAAAATAAACATTACGGTGGGCCTTAGGAAGGTTTTAATGGTGGACGTCATTGTCCCCACTGTATCCTGTGGTCTAGTTCACTTGAGCTTTAGATATGCTTCAATTTTAGCATAATGTTTTAAAATGAGGTGATAAAATGGATGGACAGCATGAATATGACATATATCACGGTGGGCCCGCGAGTTTATTCAGTAGGCTTTTCTGTGTACGCAATCCGCTTCCGTTTGATGCGCTGGAAGAAAAAAAAAAAAAAACGCATGATCTGCTTATGCCAATGGCCGCGTTACGAGATATTAGTTTGGCAGTTAGTGGGTACAGGTGCGGCCCATTCTAATTATAACGCATGTTAATTTGACCGATAGGAAAGCCTGATTTTCTACTTATGTTAGATTTATTCGCCGGCCCATCTGATGAGCGGTTTGGATCTCGCAAACAACGGCCAGATTAGCATATGTGGGGGGCAGTTATGGTTGGCGCTTGAAAATTGGCAGCTGCAGGTACGGCTGCACATCTGCCGGGTTAACCCCCACACCCCGACACCCTAGTCAGGTTTAGAAACCTGATCTGTCCCGGCCGACTCAGTAGAGAAAATGATCTGGTCTCAGGTGGATGTGGCTGGACCGTTTTTAATTTAAGTACACGTTAAACCTGCCTAACCCGACCCATGTATACCCGACCGATTCCTGCCCAACTCGAACCGCCCTGAAAATTGAAACTTTGGATGGTAATTTCAAGAAACGAATGGACATGGTGAATTTCTCACAAACATCACGATAGGCCCCACTTAGCCTCCCACTGCAGGAACTTTGCAACCTACGAAACAATCCTCATTGGTATCATATGAGATCTCATGGGGAGTGGATTAGGTGACACCCAAGATCCACCAAGGTGGGTGGACTCCTGACTGCAGGTAGAGCTGCACACAAGTCGAGCTAGCTTGAAAAGCTCGCTCGGCTTGGCTCATTTAAGCTCGGCTTGGCTTGGCTTGGTTGGCTCGTAGGCCAGTTCAACCAAGCTCAAGCTTGATTTTTGGAGCTTGTTTGAAAACGAGCCAAGCTCGAGCACGAGTGAGCTTGGCTCGGCTTGGCTTGAAGCTTGTAGCTCAAAAAAAGCTTCATCGGATCGAGCTCGTTTAAAAATATTTATATATATTATATAATATATAATATAAATTTATATATAATATATAATTATAAGTTATTAAGTTACAAAACCTTATTCGACATCCGACCCTACCTCATTTCCCTCTCTCTTAAAAAGACAAAACCTTACCCGCCGCGCCCCCTTGCTCGCTTGGTTGCCTTGCCCCTTCGGAGTCCGGCCCTCTCTCTCTCTCTCTCTCTCTCTCTCTCTCTCCGGCTTCCTTGCTCCACCCTCTAGTGGCAATTAGTGAACGCCCCAGCCCAGTTACTGAGCGGCCGCTGGCTAGCGAGCGACCAGACCCACGAGTCCGGACTCCCGACCCAGCACCAACAACGAACGCCCCAGCCCAGTGAGGCAGCGAGCGACCAGACCAGGTAGGCTTCTTTTATTTTTTTCTTATTTAGTTTTTTTTTTTTTTTTTTTTTTTTTTAAATAGAGAATGTTAGAATGCCATTTGGTATTTTTGGGTCGGGCTGTCGCCCGTCCGGTCAGCTGGTTGGGTTGGGTAGGGTTTGGGTTGAGTGGGTTGGGTTGGGTTAGGTAGGGTAGGGTAGCTGGGTAGGGTTGGGTCGAGTGGGTTAGGCTGAGTCAGTGGGTCGGGTAGGGTTGGGTCGAGTGGGTTGGGCTGAGTTGGTGGGTTGAGTAGCCGAGTAGGGTTGGGTCGAGTGGGTTGGGTTTGGTTGGGTAGCGTAGGGTTGGGTCAAACATGTCATAAAAAAAGAAAAAGAAAAAAAAGACAGCTCGAGCTTGGCTCGACTTGGCTCGATGAGCTCGATCGGCTTGGCTCGAACAAAACTTGATCGGCTTGACCAGCAAGCCAAGCTCGGGCGGCTGTTTTGAGCTCGATACTCAAGCCACGCCAGGCTCAAGCTCAATGGGCCACTGATCAAGCCAAGCTCAAGCTTTGTAAAGCTCGACTTGAGCTCGGCTCAGTGTGCAACTCTAACTGCAGGGCTCACAGTGATGTATGTGTCTTAAATCTACACCGTCCAATCATCTTGAAAGATCATTTAAGGATATGATACCAAAAATGAAGTTGACTCAGATCTTAGGTGGACCACACCATAGAAACAGTCATGATTGAATCTCTACTATTGAAAATTTTATGGATTTCACTGGAATGTTTATTTGCCATTATTTTCCATCCAACCCGTTGATAAGGTCACAAACATCTAGATGAAGAGGCCACATAAATATTATCTTGATCTAAAGCTTTTGTGGCCCATAGGAAGTTTTTAATGGCCAATCACCAACTTTTTTCTGTATTATGGCCCATTTGGGACTTGGAACTACTTCATTTTTTTGTTCATGCCATGAAATGAACTTTTAATATGAATGGATGGTGTAAATGTACTCACATACATCACAATGATCCCACGTTTAGGTCCCACCCACCTCAGTGGATCTGGGGTCTCACCTAATCTGCTGATTCCTTTGCTGATCTCACGGGAGAGAATTAGCTATTACCAAGGTAATAGCTTAGTGTGTAAGCCTAACTATGTGGGGCCCGCTTTGATATATTTTTTTTGTATATCTACTCGTCAATCTGTTTTCTTGTATCATTTTAGGGAATGATTCCAAACCTAAAGAAGATTCAAATCTTAGGTGAACCATACCACTAAAAATAGTGGTAAATGACCATTAAAAACGTTTTATGGGCCACAAAAGTTTTATTCTTAACCCGACCCGACCCGATTTAGCATATAGGGTAGGGTAGGGGTACGGTTGACCCTTTTGCACGTAGGGTTGGGCTAGGGTTGGGTTGGCCCAACCTGGTCACAACTCGGACCGAAATCTGAACCTTTAAAATATGTTTAGGTTCGGTTCAGGATTGGGCCAACCTAACCCTAACCCAACCCGTGTGCAGGCCTAGCTGCAGGTAGAATGCGCTCAGATTCTTGCAGCCTTGATATCTAGCTGGTGACCCTACACCAGCAGGTATGACGGGCACGGATTAGCTGGTGACCCTACACCAGCAGGTAGCTAGTAGAAGAGCTTGGACTAGTAGGTATAAAATACCCAACATTGGAAACAGTAGGTATAAAATACCCAACATTTAAAACTTCTCCAGAAGGCCACAACTTTTTTGGATGAAGTTGGTGTTTTCCCTTCATCCACGTTATGTGACCTTACGAAGTGGTAGGATGGTAAAAAAAAAAAACATTGAGGTGGGCCTTAAGAATTCAATCCCCATTGTTTTCTATGGTGTGGTCCACTTGAGATTTGAATCTGCTCATTTTTTTTACCTCATGCCCTAAAACGAGCAGTTAAAACGTGGACAGGAGTAATTAAAAAGAAATGAAAATACCCTAAAACGAGCAGTTAAAACGTGGACAGGAGTAATTAAAAAGAAATGAAAAAAAAAAGAAAAACATCATGGTGGAGCTACATAGCTTTCCCACCAGCTAGCTACTTGGCTGGTGTGGGGCCGCCAGCCATTCTTGATGATAGTGCCCCTCTTGAAACCTGAGGCTGATGGTAATGTTTATTTGCCAAAACCTGCTCAAAAGGTTATTCCAGTTTAGCTGAAGAGAAAATACAAAAATCAATTAGGTCCTAAACTTCTTGGGCTTGATGGAGCTGTCGAGCCATGAGAAATAATAGCACACGGTGGGCCATCTCCCTGAGTACATGTGGCCGGATTAGGTGTGACACACGCCGATCCTCTTGTGTACTTGAATTGGCCCTCAGCAGGGGTAATCATAAATGGCCCAATGAAAAAGCACCATATATCACACACGTGATAATGATTAATTGAGCATGAGGGAGGTGAAAATGTTAATTCACTTGGATAATTTTTTACTTGCCTAGGGACGTGCACGTGTTTAATTTCATTCATCTATGTCACGATTGTGTCTGGATTGCTCTTGAAAAGTTGTGACTTTTCTAAATTGAGCAAGAGGTTGCCGCCAAAACACTGTCGGTGAGTAGATTAGTTGAATAATCTCAACATTTGATTGGTGGACACTTATTTGTTTAAGAAGCACACTCGGTGGTGCCAATACCACACTGTAAGACATGAGTTGCCTACTACACCTGGGTCTACCGTTATATCTGTGAGAATTCCACCGCGCCGTTCTATTTCTCCAACTCATGTTAGACCATGATCCAAAAATGAGGCAGAATCAAAACTCAAGTGGGCCACACTATATATATGCAACACCATTATCGAAACCTTCAATAGGATAAGAAAGTTTTGGATTAGGCTAATATTTATATTTTCAGTTCATTCCACAGTTAAAATGACCTTATGAATGGTTTGGATAGGATACATCATACATACGTCTTGGCGGGACTTGGGACGGGTTTCAATGGTGGGCATTTCCATCCTCATTGTTTCCTTATTGTGGTTTGCTTAAGTTTCAGATCTGGCTCATTAGGCCCATATAGCTTCTGCATGAAAGGTAAGACGAAGTATTAAGCCGTCTCCTATTTAGGTGAGCCCCTATGCAAATCTAGTGTGCAGGTCATCTCTCACATCACCCAATGAGGTAATAGATGCATCTGATGGACGGTCGGATGGATGGCGAGGATATTGGTACCACAGCAGCACACCTCAAATAAATGTCCACCAATTTTAATAGTTGAATAGTGAAATAATAAAATAAGTGTAATTTTTGTTTCAAGGCTTGTGGCATCTAAACATGGACCGATAATTTGGACAGCCTAGTTTCATTCAACTTGTATGCTCAAATGTAGTTTTATTATCCTATTTCAATGATGCTGGCATTTCAATTTTGAGGTATCTAACATCTGATGTTCGTACAGCAGTATCCACAGGTATCCAAATCCGGCCCCTGCATGCCATCTGACACTCTGTCAGGCTATAGCTGTCCTCTTTTCTTTCTACCCTCTCCGTGAGGTCGTGGATTCCCTCGCATCCCTTTAGTTGATATTGGTTGGCCCTAGCCCTACCCTGATGTATGTGTTCAATATACGTCATCGATCCAATATTCCAACTCATTTTAGAACAATAGATAAAAAAAAATGAAGCAGATCGAAATCTTAGGTGACCATACCATGGACAAGCCATTACAGTGGTATGGTTGGTCAAGGACCACAAAAGTTTTAGATCAAGATGATAATTGTGTTTTCCCTTCGTCCAGGTCTGTGTGACCTAACCAACAGGTTAGATGGGAAAGAAACATTACAGTGGGCCCTATGAAGTTTTCAATGGTGAGAGTTCATTCACCACTATTTCTTGTGGTATGGATCACTTGGGATTTGAATTTGCCTCCTTTTTTTTGGCTTATTCTCTAAAATGAGCAGGAAAAATGAATGTACAGCTTGGATAAAAGAAATGCATTAATGTGGGTCTACAGATCACCAACAAGTACCCACCTCCGTGCAGGAAGGTCACTACTGAATTCAGTACATCAGGTAAGCCAAAGCTTTGTGGGGGTCCATTTGGATGTCGTGTGACAAATCCTCTTACGATATGATCACAAAAATCGCATATATCTATAAGTAAAATAAGCCAAGCCGCCAGAAATACCAAAATATAAATGCAAACCATAGAAACCTCCCTGAAGCCCACATCGTGGTCGTTATATATCATCCGACCCGCTCATAAGATGATAACCACAGGATGGAGGGATCCTGTAGGCCCTAATAAGGTTTCAATGGGCTGAGGAAGCTTATAATGATGGGCGTTTAATCACAATGTTTCCTATAGTGTGGTTGCTTCATTTTTAGACTTATGCCCTAAAATGAGCTAAAAAAAATAGATGAACCGTGTGGATATAAGACACATACATAATAATGGCCCCACAACACACAACATAATACCACAGGATGCAGATTTCCTGCAAAAGCCTTTCGCACAAGTTCCTACCTGAAAACTAAAGTAGGGCCTACCATAATGTTTGTGAGAAATCCACCCAATTCATCCCTTTTTTTAGCTCATTTTAGGACATAAGTTTGAAAATGAGCCCGATGCAAGACTCAAGTGGGTTGCACTAACAGAAAAACGTGGGTAGGGAAATTTTCATGATGGAATAATCTTACTGTCTCTTGCCCTTACAAACATCGTGGTGGGCCCCACACAACAACTAGTTGCATGTGAGCTGGCATGCAGGGCTCACCATGGTTTTTGTATGACATCTTGTCCATAGAGCAAGATTGTCCCACCAAAAAAAAGATGCACCAAAAATAGGATGATCCAACTATGAAAATGTGATGCTCAAGGTGAATTTGGCGTTTTTAGGTGTTGTTTCCTGTTTTTATTATGGTGTACTCCACCTAATAGTTGGATCAACCTGATTTTTTGAGGGGCATCTCATAATTGGACGTTCAATCCTCACGTTTTCGGCCCACTTGAGTCTTAGATCTGGCTCAATTTTAATCGCACGTCCTAAAATGACGACACAAAACGGATGATCGGGTTGATTTCTCGAAAACATGACAGTGGGCCCTACCTAGTTTTCTGCGCAGGAACTTGTTTAGCAGGAAATCCGCGTCCGTTACCACACCTGGGGTGGTGCGAGCCACACCGCGTAATGCGTGTCGTTACAAGGGTTACACGCAACTGGCGTCCGGCGGAGTGTGTCCCACTCCCACATGCATTCGAGAGGCGTTTGTCTTCTTGTGCCAGAAATGAACGTCCCACATGGTCCGTTCATCGGATGGTCCCTCCACAGTCCCTTCAATATCTCGTGAGCGCCACCTGCACGCTGAGTTTACACCACTTGGCCATCATTTTCCTGACCATCCAATTTTTTTTTTTTTTTTTAAACGTGTGGCCCACCATAGGACAAATGTTGGGGACGTTACGGATCCCACACATGTGCTAAGTTGGCGCGTGTGATGTGTTTATATCTGGCGCTTGAAGTGTTGTCCACGTCATGCCTAACAAAATCGAGGTAATTCGTGGTGGTAAAAAGGACGGTGACGCTCAACCACCTCCTCAGCTGGTGTCTCGAGGGAATCTGGACTGTTGATGCGATGTGCGTGCAGTGATCGGGACATACCGGTGGGCCTATTTTGACCAAAACAGTTGCGTGCATGCTTCAACCCCAGGCAAGTGATATTCCTGTGCCGGGGGCTGTGTGGGGCCCACAGAGATGTCCGTGACAAATCCTCTCCGTCCATATGTTTTGTAAGACCACAATAAGATGGGATTCTAAAAATAGGCAGATCCAAAACTCATGTGGGCCATACCAAACCAACTAGTGGGGATTGTACGCCTAGGGTGACAGAAGTTTCGTATCAGGGTGATATTTGTGCCTACAGTTTATATAAGTGGTAATAACCTTATGAACGGCTTAGATAACATATAAACATCATGGTCAGTTTCAGAAAGTTTTCAATGGTGGACATTCTGTTCCAATGTTTCGTTGTTGGGGCCACATGGGTTTTGTATCAGCCTGATTTTTAGATTCCAATCCTTTTTGTGGTCTTTCAAAACAGATGGAGATTTGTCAAGTACATTTCCGCAGACACCCACACAGCCCTATGTACAGGGTCACATGCAATGTGCTGTCATGGAAATGGGCGAGATCCAAGCCATTCATGGTCATGCCGTCCCACCGCGCGGATAATGTGGAGGCCACCATGATGTACCCATTTATCCATGCCATCTATCACTTTTCTAAGATTATGTTTAAGGTATGAGTCAGATTCAATGCTCTGGTGAACCACACAAGAGATAACATTTGTGTTATGGGTAAATTATGAGCTGACCTCAGGTTGAATATAAAACGACTTGGAAACATATCATAATAATCCGACCTCACCTAAAGATAGACTCCCTGACCTCATTAGGGAAACAACCTCAGTCACAAGATGACCTCGGCCTTATCACCATAAATTCCACAATCTTATGCTTCGGCTAAGAAAATAGGAGAAAGATTTGGAAGAGTCGTCTTTGGATACAAAGATCCCTCCGATAACTACGGAACGGCCTGAAGATATCGGGGGTCCGAGATCTCCTCTATGGAGATTACATTTCCTAATAGGGACATGATTCCATAACCTAAGTCTATAAAAATACACGCCCTCTTCATCTTCAAAGTACGAAAATATTTACTCACTAAAAGAAAAGAGGAAATTATTGATATTAAAGAGCTCTGACTGACTTAGGCATTGAAGGACTAAAGGCCGGCCCCCGGCCCCCTCTTAGCCATTGTTTGTCTCTGCAGATCTCAAATCGATGGATAAGAATTCCTCTACATCCTCGAGGCGATTACCGATCTCGCCTCTCTTGTTGTTAAAATTCAGCAACAACAATTGGCGCCGTCTGTGGGAATCTTGATTGCAAAGCCGTATTCTCACCCAAGAGTTTCAGAAAATATACCCCCTCCATAAAAAAGACTTCATATGGCTGGAAAAAGAAAATATAAGGGGAAAGCACCCGTTATTGCTGGGCCATTCAAAGCTCCGCGATCTGACAATGATGGGTCAATTCCTGAAATGCCTGCCCTCCGAATCGGAAGTTCATCGCCACACTTCGTTCAGCAGAACGGACGATAGAGGTCTCACAACCGCGGTACCAGGCTGTCCGCTCTCAAAGAATAAATGGGAGGCATCACTGAACGGCTAGGAGGTGTGGACGAACGGTTCGGACACTTCAACCAACAACTTGATGATATTAAGGCTCTCCTTGCCAGTTTAGCCCAACCATCCCCAGTATATAGGGGCGATGGTGAGCCTCGACAGTCGCATCAAGCTCCCCCACCACAACACTCTCTTTTGATTCTAGATCAAGAACGTGCTAAAGAAGATGAAGTCGCAAGCTATGCTACGGGCTCAAGAGCTCAGTCTGTAGCCGAATTGCCTGCGAATGACCTACACCACAAAATAGAAGAAAAAAAAGGTCAGCTCGGGCGAGCCAAGGTCAAGATCGAGTCGACGACAATATCACCCCGTTGGAAGCTGAGTTGAAAGAACTCCGAGAATGCATAGGTGACATCCAGAGAGCACAACGTGCCTGAGCACCGATTGTAATTGACGCCATCGTAGATTCATCAGAATCCCTATTCGTCAACGAAATTCGCAACAAGCCCATTCCAAAAGGATTCAAAATCCTTCAGCTTAAACAATACATCGGGATAGGAGACCCAGTGTAACATTTGAAAATTTTCAAAGTCCGAATAGAACTCCTCGGAGTCAACGGACACATCATGTGCAAAGCCTTCGCTCTGTCATTAACGAGCTCGGCTTGGACTTGGTTTCGAAATATAAAACCAAGGCCGATTAGCTTGTTTACCCAACTGAGTAGGGCCTTTGCTACCCAGTTCATCGAAAGCACCGACCCAAGAAAGCATTCAACCCATCTTGCCGCAGTCAAACAAAAAGAAGACAAGTCTTTAAAAGACTACCTTGCTTGTTTCAATGCCGAGGCCGTCCAAGTTGAAAGCCTCTCTCAAGACGTGCTACTCCACACTATGATTGGGGGGTTACAAGATAAAAAGTTCCTCTGGTCTGGAGAAGAGGAACCACCTCAGTCTGTAGCAAAATTTTTAGATCGAGCTGTTAAGCACATCAACATGGAGGAATTAGTTAACAAACACAGGTCATCCTCCAGAAACAAAGATCGGCAGGAAGAAAGCAGCTCAAAAAGGCACAAACTAGAACGAAGGTCACTAGGTCAGAATAATGCTCTCCGAGGAGTCAAATTCTCAACCCCTCTATTTGAGAAATACACGCCACTCAACACAACTATTAAGCAAGTATACTTGGCAGAAAAAGGTAAGCAGATGTTCGGACGACCAGCAAAAATCAAAACCGACCCCGACAGGAGGTCGAAATCAAAATACTGCTTGTATTATAAAGACCACGGTCACAATACGGTAGATTGTTTTGACCTAAAACAACAGATAGAAACCTCATTCAATAGGGATTCTTGAAGGACTATATTGTCCAGCGTCAGGAGGACCGGAGGGCCGCGGATCGAAACAACCAGACCAATGAACAGATCGACAACAATCTTGTGGAAGAAATCCACATGATATTTGGTGGGCCAACTACTAGGGACACTGGCAATGCTCAGAAAGCATATGCACGGCAAGGTAGGACATCTGAACCGAGATTACCTATGAACATCGCGAGCCGACCTGTGAAAATCACAAAGGTCGCTCATCGCGCATTGACTTTCATCGAGGAAGATGCCAGAGGTATCCTCCACCCCCATCATGATTCACTCGTGGTGTCAATGGCAATCGCCAACAAGAAACTCCACAGAATGATGGTCAATATAGGTAGCTCGGTGGGCATTTTGTATGTCATAGCGTTCGAGAAGATGAAAATCGACCGATCCAGGTTGAGGCCAGTTAAAACAGCCTTGACCGGATTCACAGGAGACACAATCATGCCAGAGGGAGAGATAACTCTCTCGGTCACAGCAGGGGAAGAGCCTAATCAAAAGATGATTATGGTCGATTTCCTTATCGTCAACACCTCGTCTGCCTACAACGCAATAATCGTTTGTCCTATCCTCCGAGCCCTCAAAGCCGGTATTTTCATATACCACTTGGCCGTGAAATTTGACATTGACGAGGGCGTCGGAGTGGTGTGGGGCAATCAATAGGAGGCCCGTCGGTGTTATGAGCTAACCTTGTGTGGAAAAAGTTTGGTTTCTGCGGTATCATGGACAACCCCATGGATCCCAGAGAAGAGACAGGGGAATGCGGATCACCCGCTGAAGAACTAATTGAGGTTCGTTTAACGGACGATGATTCAACTCGAGTCGTCAGAATCAAGTCCCAACTGAACGACGAGATGCGGAGAAGACTGACCACTTTCTTAAAGCAGCATGCAGATGTGTTCGCGTGGTCTCACCAGGATATGCCAGGTATCAACCCGGAAATAATGGTCCACCGATTAAACATTGATCCGACCTTCAAGCCAGTTCGTCAGAAACGACGACCCTTCAACACGGAAAGGTATGCTGTGATCGAAGAAGAAGTAAAAAAAACTACGTCAAGCATGATTTATCGAAGAGATACGATATCCCGATTGGCTCGCTAACATCGTCTTGGTGAAGAAAGCCAACAAGAAATGGAGAGTCTGTGTGGACTATACCGATCTCCAGAAAGCCTGTCCGAAAGATAGCTTTTTGATGTCCAAGATAGATCAGCTCGTCGACGCAACGTTAGGTTTCGAGTTGCTCAGCTTTATGGACACATATTCTGGATATAACCAAATTTGGATGCATGTTCTCGACAAACAGAAGATAACATTCATCACGGACCGAGGCCTTTACTGCTATAAGGTAATGCCTTTCGGACTTAAAAATACAGGGGTGACTTACCAACATTTGGTAAACAAAATGTTTGTTGAACAGATCGGTAAGACCATGGAGGTCTATGTGGACGACATGCTTGTTAAGAGCCTAAAGTCGGAAAACCACGTCGAAGACCTCTCCATAATGTTTAGCATTTTGAAAAAATACCAAATGAAACTCAATCCCAACAAATGTGCCTTCGGAGTAAGCTCGGAAAAATTTCTTGACTTCATGGTCAACCAAAGGGGAATAGAAGCTAATTCGTAGAAGATCTGAGCACTAATCGACATGAGCTCGCCCGGTACTATGAAGGAAGTCCAACGTTTCACAGGAAGAATTGCGACTCTTAACAGGTTTGTCTCAAGGGCTATTAACCGGTGTCTCCTGTTCTTCAAACAACTCCGAAAATGCAAGGAAATAACTTGGACTTTAGAGAGCGAGCAGGCCTTCCTTGAGCTGAAGGCCTATTTGGTTCTTGTGGACCCTCGCCGTTTTCCGCGCTCCCACACGACGTTCTTCTCGTCCCTTCCCCTTTCGGAAAAGAAGGAGATGAGGATGTGTGAGTGCGAAATCGCCGTTTATGCCACTGGCTTGCCTCGTTCTCGAGGGCTTTGTTTGGTTGTCGTATTGAGCTGGATGTGTTTAAATGAGTTTATATAAGATCAGAGTCGCCACTAGCCAATTACTTCGAATCTACAGTCGGCTAGACCCCGTAGAAACGTTAGAGAAGGGGATCCGAAGATTCCTTCCTCTAAAATGACTCCTTTTTATCTGCGGCCAAAGATTCAAGGTAAGGGATCACGGTTACAGGGTGGGAAGAGGTTAAGCACCCCACACACTGCCCATACCGAAGTACGGTCTCTACTTCACAGAATCGAACTAATACTTGAAAGTCTAGTTTAATCCTCGTATATTCTCATGGATGACATGATGCATGAATGCGGGTCTGAACAGTAAGAGTTTCTGATGGGCAAGTTCCAACAACAGGCAAGCCCAGAGCGTACGCTCGAACTGACAGGTGCTTAATGTAAGACGTATGCAGTGTGCTTGAATGATCAAGGTGTTTTACGGTGAAGCATGAATGCAGGTCTGAACAGTAAGAGTTTCTGATGGGCAGGTTCCAACAACGGGCAAGCCCAGAGCATACGCTCGAACTGACAGGTGCTTAATTTAAGACATATGCAGTGTACTTGACGAATCAAGGTGCTTGCAGTGAAGCAGGGGGGTTGGAAGAAAAGTAAATGTTGCACTTATGCTAGATGCAAATGAGATGATGCTGGAAAAGAGTAGCCGGGTGGACGGAGGTGTCGCAAGGATTGGCTTCGAGTGGATGGATCAAGACTTGGATGGCTTGGGAGGCTTGGACCAGTGGTCAGGCTGGGCTGGACCAGGGCTAGACTCTCCTCACTCGGGCTCTCCTTGGTGGAGGAATGGGCTAAAGAGGATTCGAATCGCACTCGGGCTGAAGAGAGGGAAGTGGATTGTTGAAATGAAAAGGGGAGGGGGGTATTTATAGCAGCGGAGAGTGGCACTCTCGTAATTTTTTTCGGGCAGCCTACTATGGGCCGCCCGTACGGCCTCTCCTCGGTTTTCAGCGAGTACGGTCGCTCCCTCGGGGCTGCTGCTGGACTCGCTGGTTGACTCAGTGAGTCGACTCGGTGGTTTGACTCGACGGGTTGACTCGACGGGTTGACTCGGTGTTTTGACTGGACGGGTTGACTCGTCGGGTTGACTCAGCGGGTTAACTCAGCGGGTTGACTCAGTGAGTTTGACTTTTTTGGGATTTTTTGAATGGCTTTTTTTCTGGTGGGTTTTTCAGGCTGATGTTTAAGACTGGGTTGACTGGGTTCAGGCTTGATCTGGGCTATGGAATGGGGCTTACAAGGGTGAGTTTGGCTGAGTTTGGACTTGGGATTTAGGGGTATGGTCCTCCATTCAACCAGCTATCTCTACCAACAGTGTAGCCGAAGGTGGGGTGTCTACAGATGCCCCTCTTTGGCAGAGGTTGCGTGCAACCGAATGCCAAAGCGAGTGGACACCCCACTTCTGACCCGGTCATTCATAGATCATGTTCTGAAATCTTTGCTTGCCTTTGCATCTGTGTCAGTTGATCGTTTGGAAACCGATCACTCGCACATACCGCGGGAGTTTGGAGAAAGCGTTGCGATTGTCCCTGCATGCGTTGTAACCTGGGTACCCAATCGCAACCCTTCCATTCTCGATCGGTACTAACATTGGAAAGGTACAGCAGAGCCTCTGCATCGACAGTCTTACGAGGATGCTGACCCTGAGACTGATTGTGTGATGTTTGATGTTTTCCCAGATCACTCAAGGCGTACTTGTTTCCCTTGACTGTCAAAGTGGTTAGACGCCCTGCGTCAGATAGTCTTACGGGATTCTACTACGCCGACTTGGACTCAGTCAAGGTACTTCAGGCATCCACGCCTAGGTATGTGCGGGTGAACTCTTTCCACCCGATCTGCTGATTTCGATGCTTGGTTTGCAATTCATTCTTTCCTTGATTGTGGTCTGGAATCTTTGTTGTCCTTTGTATCTGAGTCAGTTGATTGTCTAGAAATTGATAACTCGCACATACCGCGAGAGTTTGGAGAAAACGTTGCGATTGTCCCTGCAGTTTGCTGCAACCTGGGTACCCAATCGCAACCCTTCCATTCCCGATCGGTACTAACATCGGAAAGGTACAGCAGAGCCTCTGCGTCGACAGTCTTACGAGGTTGCTGACCCTGAGACTGATTGTGTGATGTTTGATGTTTTCCCAGATCACTCCAGGAGTACTTGTTTCGCTTGACTGTCAAAGTGGTTTGATGCCCTGCGTCAGATAGTCTTACGGGATTCTACTACGCCGACTTGGACTCAGTCAAGGTACTTCAGGCATCCACGCCTAGGTATGTGCGGGTGAACTCTTTCCACCCAATCTGCTGATTTTGATACTTGGGTTACAATTCATCGTTTCCACCTGTTCAAATGATTTCTGTGACCGAGCTTTTTGGCTTTCATCTTTTTTGTATCTTGGCATGTGGCACGACCGCACTGACACTGGAGTTCAATTCGATCGTACTTTGAGTGCATTGGATCCGATGGTCTCCGGGGAAACCGCGAGACATCGGATCTTATTTAATTTTTGTGTTGGCTCCTACCCAGAGATATGGAAGATCTCCTGGTGTTTTGGAGGCATAACGCTCTACTGGGAAAATATTTTTGGATTTTTGAAAAGGCACCCACTCTGGGGAGTGATACTCCGTGGGGTTTTTATTTACAAATGAAAATATTTTTTGTCTTTTGGAAATGGGAATCTGGTTTGCACTCGCCTCCACTAGGGATGCCTGTGGGGCTTTTGGCTAACCGACTTTTATTGAAAGCAGGTAAACATGATGATTGATGCGATGGATGCTGATGCTGGGAGATGCATGATGAATGCATGATTTGGCTCATTCTCTTCTCGTTTGATGATTTTGCTTTTGCTGTGGGTGTAGAGAACTTTGAGCTTATTGCTTGCAGGGTTGTGCTTCCCTGGGGTTTTTCTTTTTGTACGGGCATTTGGTCAGCGGGTTGGTCAAGATCCCGACCCGTGATCGATCAGGTCCATCGTCCCAAGATGATGTTTCTTTGCTAATGAGAATGTACGAGGATATTATTCGACTTCAAGATGTTCTTCTGGGCATACGTGTGATTGAGATGGTGTTTGGTTGCCCGTTTTGGTCAAGATTCCAATTTGCGGGCGATTGGATCCGTCATCCCATACTGTGAAGTGAGCGGAGTTCAAGACTCCTGAATTGTAGTGTTGGGGATGCTAATTTTTGTGATTTTTTGTAAATATGTGGTCCGAGTCTTCAACTGAGTGGTCAGGATAGAGATCGGTTTATTGAAAACACAGGAAATATTTTTTGTGATTTTCGAAATATTTTTGATGAAAGCAAGAGAAATATTTTTGTGATTTTTTGACAATATTTCGATTGAAAGCAAAGGAAATATTTTTGTGATTTTTTGACAATATCTTGATTGAAAGCAAGGGAGATATTTTTGTGATTTTTTGCAAATTTTTTATTTGAAAGCAAGGGAAATATTTTTTTGTGATTTTTGACAATACTTTGATTTGAAAGCAAGGGAAATATTTTTGTGATTTTTAAAGAGGTGATTTTGCAATGTTTTTGTATTTTTGTGATTTTTATGAAATGCAGGGAAAAGTGTGGAATTTTCATCTACTTCCAGCTTCTACTGCTGGTAAGGCACTCGATCCATTTTACGTCAGCGAGTAAGACGAGTCTCACACAGTTAAGTGCCGTAGTTTTACATCTTCAGATGAGGGGATTTTGAGGGTTTTCAGTCAACACACCCACAAAGTTGCCTGTTCCTCATGTGCAATGCACATAGACCACGTATCGTCCGACGGACTCCTTCGGCCACAAAATGAGCCACATCCTCACATTTCCCTTAGTCAATCCAGTTTGGGGTCTTACGTTGCTCACAATTCCGTGAGGGTGCGCTCCACCACCCAACAGCCTTAATCCCCTTCATGAGTTTTAGGAACAGGGAACATCCGTCAGATTCAACAGTGACTTCCAAATAAAGGTTGTTTATCACGTTGCGTTCAACACGAACAGGATTGCGGAGTTCTGCCCGCCTTAGCCCTTACCTGTTTAAAAGATTCCAGGCACCCGTACGATCAAGTGTCAGCCATGCCTGGAACAGGTTAGGAAAGAAAGCCCCCGAGAAGTTAATCCCAGTGTAGTTTTAGGTCTTCGGACCACTGGAGATGAATTTGTGTAGTTTTTGGTGAATCATTTTTCTTCTTTTTTTTGTGTTTTTTTTTGGAAAAAGTTCCAGATTTCAGCTCGAATGATCGAGATTGATGCTGGTTTTTGTTAAAATCCCTCGGGATGTTGATCCCGACGTAGTTTAAGGTCTTCGGACCAAAAATATGTACATGCAAGTGCTGGAAATGCATAAATATATTTTTTTGTTTTTTAAAAAATGTCCGGAGCCACCAGATCTTGAAGAAGACTGATGCTGGTTTTATTGACAATCCCTCGGGATCTTGATCCCGACGTAGTTTAAGGTCTTCGGACAAAAAACTGTACATGCAAGTGCTGGAAATGCATAAATATATTTTTTTGTTTTTTAGAAAATGTCCGGAGCCACCAGATCTTGAAGAAGACTGATGCCGGTTTTATTGACAATCCCTCGGGATCTTGATCCCGACGTAGTTTAAGGTCTTCGGACCAAAAACTGTACATGCAAGTGCTGGAAATGCATAAGTATATTTTTTTTGTTTTTTAGAAAATGTCCGGAGCCACCAGATCTTGAAGAAGACTGATGCCGGTTTTATTGACAATCCCTCGGGATCTTGATCCCGACGTAGTTTAAGGTCTTCGGATCAAAAACTGTACATGCAAGTGCTGAAAATGCATAAATATTTTTTTTTGTTTTTTAGAAAATGTCCGGAGCCACCAGATCTTGAAGAAGACTGATGCCGGTTTTATTGACAATCCCTCGGGATCTTTATCCCAACGTAGTTTAAGGTCTTTGGACTAAAAACTGTACATGTGAACAGTAATCAAGGGTGGAGATTCTTGGGATTCTTCTTGGAAATGGTTTGAATCATCTGGTCATGCCTTTGGATGGTTGAGATCATTGTTTGACCAAGTCAAATTTTCCTTTCTTTTTTCTTGAAAATTCCATGGAACTTTTCCACATCATCAAGCCAATTTCTCACCCATTTCTCATGAGATGAGATTTTGGTGAAATTTCTTCCTTTTTCTCACCATTCTCTTCCATCACTTCATTCTTACATGGAGGTACAAGATTCACTTGCAACCACCCTTCCCAAGGAGGAGTTCTTCCCAAGGAGAGGGGGAGGGAGGTCGTTTCATATAGGTAGGGGCTAGGACGGCCTCCCATGGGCCGCCCGGACGGTCTTAGACCCCTGGTCTCTTCAGTGGGTTGGGTAAAAGGGTGCCCTCCCCTTTTCTATATAACATGGGGCACCCTTGCCCCCTCAAACATGCAATCTCTCTCTTCTCTCTCTCATACTCTCTCTTTCTTCAAGTTTTCTCTCTCTTCTTTGGTGATCCTTTGCTCTTTTCAAGTGGTGGCCCTTAGAGACATTTTGGGACAGCAAGGTGGTCCTTCTTTGGTGAGTGATAAAGGTATGAACCACTTCCTTTCTCTTTTCTTATCCTTTTCCTTCTTCATTGTCTCTTTTCATGACTCTTTTCTTTTTCCATGTAGCTATTCCAAGAGGTGTGAAGGTGGGCCTAAGCATTCTTGGCCTTTTTCTAGATCTCAAGTCTTTTTCAAAGGTGGTGCATGGAGAGGGACATTGCAAGCTCTCCACTTCATTTTTCTTTCTTCTTTTCACACTCCCTTCATGTGCATGTAAAGGGTGATTTTGCCATGTCATCAACTGTGCATGGCAAAATACTCTATCTTTTTCATGGGAGTTGGGCCTCTCTTCATATGTATCAAATGGGCTCAAAGTGAAGTCATGGCCCTTGGTGTATTTGGTGGGCCCAATGCTTCATTTTGGGCTCCTTCTTACTTTCTTTCTCTTGTCATTTCCCTTGGAATTCTCTTTTCTTTTCATCTTTTTTCCAAGACTTGGGCCCATGGGCATGGTAGGGCCCATCTCAAGTTTTGAGCTCATGGGGCTCACTTTGAGTGACCCCATCTTTCTTCACATGTGTATGGACCAAGATGACTAGCCCATTCTTCATTTGGATCTCAAGTGGGCTAGATTTCCTAGTTGGGCTTATATGGACAAGTGGCCCAACTCTTCCATCATTTCTCGATTATGATGTACATCCTTGTACAAGGTGTAGTGGGCTCCTTGGAGTCTCTATACGTAGATGGGCTTTTGGGTCCTCATTGAAATTTGGATTCCTTTGGACCAATGTGTGCACCACTACACTTTGTCCATGTGGGTTTTTTCTTTTCATGCTCTTTTCTTTAATGGATGGAGGACTTGAGTTACTTGGCCATCTACAAGTCCCATGAGTGAGTTGTTCCCACAATCTTACTAAGTTCAAATGGTTTTCCTTGTGGTAGGAATGTGGTTCTCAAGAGTTTCCCTCTAATGCTATCAACCTCAAATGGATGATCCTCAAGTGAGCTATCCATACAATCATAGCTCCTTTTCCTTTGGGGCTTGGTGGGTCATCCACCATCATTCTCATGTATGGGTGATTTTTCTTTAAATTTGTGGGAAAGAATGATACCCATAAGTCGCCCATTTTTGTCCCATGCTTTGGGACATTTTGGGATTTTGATCTTCAAGTGGGCTATGTGTAACATTCTTATCCATCCATGATGGTTGGGTGACTCATCAAGCCATGCTCCTTTGTCCTTAAATGGTCTCCCTTTTTGGTAGAGAAGTTGGTGCACATAAGTTGCCCAAACTTGCCTTTTCATGGGCATTTTCAACTTTGATTCTTCATGTGGGCTATGTGCATCAACTTTCTACCCTTAGCTTCTTTGATTCATATGTTTGTGGGTAGACCTCCTTGTTGTATTCTCATGGTCAAAATTTTCATCAAGATGAGGCATATAAAGTTGCCCATGATTAACCCATGAATGGGTCCTCATATTCTTCCAAATGGGCTATGTGCTCTCTTCAATCATTGAGATGAGGCATTTGGGTTGCTCTTGGGGGCCCGTTTCCTTTCTACCCCCCACTTGTCCATGCATGTGTGTAAAAAGATGGGAACATCTTAAGTGAGAAACATGGCCTTGGCATGAAAGTGGATCAATCCTTGGCCACATATGGACTTTGAAGAAGGACTTCTCATGTGAAGTGGGATTCTTATCCTTTGTTGATCTCATGGCACTTGAGTGCATTTGTTGTCCAAAATGTGTCTTTAGATGATGGACTTTCTTGCCTAAGGCATGCCATGCCACCTTCTTTAAGGTGGGCCTTACTTTTTCCAAAGGGCCCAACATACATCCTAAGTGACACATAGAGTTGGCCTTTAGATTTTGCATTTGAATGTGAATCCAATCCCATGGGTTTCCTAGATGATAATTTGGATTTTAACGGGTAAGAGATAGGGACTTACCTTGCCAAGCTTGTAGGATTCAATGGCGGACGGTGTCAGAGGTCGCCGAGTGATTGACAAAGATGATCTCGCCTTCATCATCCGCCGAGGGGACCACATGTGTTCCTTAGCTATGGAGCATCAACCTCTTCCCGCTATCAAGGGTCGAGGTACCAGGGATCGCTGGGACGACTGGGTGAAGGATCCACAACCCTTGCTTGAACGAGTACTGGATGGTACTCCTTTTGCTGGCCTCCTCACCTTACGTTTTCATAATAACGATGCTAACCGCATGATGCTCGCGGCCCTTTGCGAGAGGTGGCGGGATGAGACCCACACCTTCCAGCTCCCTTGTGGGGAATGGGGAATAACCCCCTTAGACATTTACATGCAAATAGGCTTCCCATTTCATGGAACAATTGTTCCTCAAGTCAGCTCTCTTGCTCCTCTCACTTCCACCGACTGGCTACGGCTTGTCGGTGACGTCCCACCCGAGGGTGAATTCCAAGGCCATCAAGTGAAGATGCGATGGTTCTACAACAGTTTTGCTTCTGTCATCCCCACCACCGAGCGAGAGGCCCTCCACAAAGCGCGGGCCATGATTACTTATGCTTTTGGATCCTTTCTTTTCTGCCATGCGAATGAGAGAGTTGACCCCAAATTTCTTCGTTTAGTCGAGGATCTTCATCACCCCTATAACTGGAATGGGGCTATCTTGACCCGTATCTTTCAAGGTCTGGACAAGACCTGTCGGCATAGCCGGTCCTTCACAGGTTTTTGGCCTGTTGTTGAGGTATTTCTTCTTTCACCTTCCTTGGGGTCATTTACCTTCTTTCCCTCTCTGATCATTAGATGTGCTTTCGTTCAGACCTGCTTTTATGACCATTTTCCCCATCTCGCGCCGAGGATGCGGGATGATGTTGAGCCCTCTCAGTATCGCCACATGTACTGCATCAGCAAAACCGTCAGCGGAACTCCCGAGTTCCTGGGGACAATTGGCGTGCTGACATAGACGGGTTGATCGTTGAGGACGTAAGTATCTTGCTTGTCTTTGCCCTCGTGCTGTGCTGTAACTGATTGTGGTGACTTCATTTGCCGCAGCTTGCTCGGATGCCGTATGCCAGTTTCCCTCTCTATTATACCCCTCAGCGCGTGGAGGCATACGATGCTTCATGTCTCCGTATCATGCTTTCTGACGCTGAGTCTTTCCAGTGGTACTTGGGGGAGAGGTTGCTTCGGCAAGTCACTGGGGTGGCTCGGGTCCCTTGTTCTGCACCTCCTCCAGCTGCTCGGATGCCGGTTGATGAGAGAGTTGAGGCTCTCGTGGGCCAGCCCGGATTCTGTTTCACGATCTTGGATCGTGATTATGATGAGTGGTATCTGCTGTTCGGCCAGGGGCCTCTGCTTCCTTCGCTTTATGTTCCAGGTGGCCATTGCAGGTATGCTGGAGGTTCGGTGACTGCTCCTTTGATGGATCTTTATCGTCGGGATCGGGACGCGAGGAGGGACGATGATGATTATGTTGGCGACTTGTAGCCTGCTCGGGTGCTCTGCTTTGTATGGCCTTGTACTTTTGCTTTTATCTTCTTTTGTATCAAGCTCTTTTTGAATGAATATACAGTCTTTGACTTGTTTCAAATTCTTTGATGATGTCTGGACGCTTTGACCTTTGACTTGTTCTTTCATGATTTGAGACTTCTTAGCCGCATGGACGATGACTTGAACGGTTCGGATTGCTTTTTTTTGGGCCTTATGGGCCCACTTGATGATTGGATCTTGGATTCTGGCTCTTCTTTTTGATGATCGAACCTTTGATCTTG
Organism: Liriodendron chinense; assembly: GCA_003013855.2. Classification (NCBI taxonomy): domain Eukaryota; kingdom Viridiplantae; phylum Streptophyta; class Magnoliopsida; order Magnoliales; family Magnoliaceae; genus Liriodendron; species Liriodendron chinense. Next base: position 6,727,675 of record ML058339.1, on the reverse strand, counting down.
CCGTTCCATGACTTGTGTAAGCTTTCCAATGGTTTGGATCCTGATGATCTAGTCCTTGAATGGTTCAGATTGATAGATTCGGCCCTGTGGGCCCACTCGAGACCTTGGCTTTACTTTGGGGCACCTCTTTTGATGATTTGTGGGGCTAAGAAGGCTTCTCATGGTGTAGATGATGGCTTGAACGTCTCAGATCGCTTGATTTGGCTTTGTGGGCCCACTTGATGATTAGATCTTGGATTCTGGCCCTTCTTTTGATGATCACCCCTTTGATCTTGTTGTTTGATGGTTCATGTAGGTCCTTCAACGGTTTAGATCATGATGATCTGGTCTTTGAACGGCTTGGATTGCTTGTGGCCCCCACTTGATCACCTTTCCTTCTCTTTGACTTGATCAGCCATGTTCTGGCCGCATTGCTTCGTGATTGGACCGGTGGGGCACCTTTCATATGATCTTGATCAATCTCAGTCGAAATCTGGAGTGGACCGGAGCCTTGGGCGGCCCATGAAGCGCCATCTGCTGACGTGGACTGTCAGCCTCACCTACCAAGAACCCTGGAGCCAATCCCGCGGAGAGAGAGGAACCGCTTCCGTACGGGCGGCCCAGGGCAGGCCGCCCAAGGCTCGCCTCTTGAGCGGCCTGGGCTGGCTCTGGTTCGGACAGTGAGCATATTCCTCTGGCTGCTGTCTCCCTCATCATCTGCATCCGATTCTTCGATTCAGCCATGAATCACTTCCTTGTCTCTTCTTTCATTCTCCTTTTGTCTTTTTCTTGGTTTGTCCTTTCTTGGGCAATGGATGGTGGAGATTTAGGGGCTGTGGGGTCTGTCCAAGGTGGGTCCCGCACTTCAGATTTTCAACTGAGCTTTGATAATGGGGAGATGCCTTTAATGGATGGGGTAGATGGGGCATTAAGAGGGGGCATTGATGAAGATTTAAGCTTGGTGGTTGGTGGAGCTCTGAATGGCCCCATTAATGATGGGATGGCTGAAATTTCTGATTTGAATGGGACCTTCATTATGGGAGGAATGAATGGTATGGATAGGATGATGGGATGGGACATAGGTGAGGCTATGCATCCCTTGAATGTGGGCCCCATGGGTGATGTGATGGATGGTGGTGATGGGACCATGATGGACATAGATGGGCTGATCTCATGCTTGGATGGGATGGATGGTTCAGATGGTACCTTTGACGGTTTGGATGCTCTGGATGAGGGCCAGGATGTGCGGTATACTTCTTTGGGTGGACTTGATGTGATCATTGATGATGTCCCCCTGATGATGGACGGTGTGGATGCCTCGATGATCCCTTTGATCGGCCATGATGATGATTGGATTCATGATTTCCTGTTGGAGGGGGCCGCAGGTCCAGATCTGACCGTTGATTCTTCGATCGGGGCTGCCGGGACCCTTTTTGATGGTTCAGATGTATTCTTTGACGGTCAGATTAGCTAGGATGTCACGATGTGCGGTGTGATCTTCACTGATAGTCCTTTTGATGGGGAGCATTGTCCTTCCCTTGGTCATCGGTCCTTTGCGCACTCTGTTCATGAGGTGGGCGAGTCTTCTCATGCGGCTGAGATTATGACAGTTTCAGACAGCGATGCGACTATATCAGACATAGCCATCACTGAGGGCAGGTCAGAGGCTGTCGAGTCTGCAGAGGTTCCAGCTTTTCTTTCTTCTTCGCCCGTTGACCTTCCGATCCTTGATGAGTCATCGTTGATTTCTGGGCCTTTTGTGCTGGAGGGGGTACCAGTGAGGACTTGTCAGCTGCTTCCTCGTTCTTCCTGCTCGCCATGACTGCTTGCTTGGCTTGACAGCTTGTCAGTTTATGAGATTCGAGATTTGGAGTCTTATGGCTTCGGCGGTCTGATCCATATGGCCAGAGTTGATATTGATTGGAGGATGCTTGGAGCTGCCTTGATTGACTGGGTCCCTTCGTTGAACTTGTTCGCGTTCAACGATATGGAGATGGGACCTTCTTTGGAGGAGCTTGCTCGCTTGACAGGCCTACCCTGGGATTATGCTCAATATTTTTCGCCGAAGACGTCGCCGAAGACTGCTACACCGCAGAACTGGTTCGGAATCCCTTATCTTGTTCGGCCTGCAGCTGGTGGTCAGGATGCTGTAGTGTTCTCTTTGGACCTGCTGTATGATCTTTTTTCGGGTCTTCAGAGTACGGCCGGCTCTATCTTTGCTCGGAACGCACTGATGTTCTGCTTGATTGCTGAGGTGCTGTTCTCGGGATGGCGCAGATCCCAGACTCCTTTGCTTTTTGAGGTGATGAGCTGAGCTATCCGTCGGCAGGGGATCATTTCTCTCATCTTGGCCGAACTGTTCAATGGGCTGACTGACTGCGCCATGGGCCGCACTCGTGTCCTCCGCGGCTGCTGTGCATTTCTTCAGGTATTTCTCCTACACCTTTTCCTTTTGCTTTGTCAGGACTTGTTTTGCTCTAGCTGAACTTCTTTTGTGATCAGGTCTGGCTATGGGAGCGTCTTTCTCTGACCGTTCTTGTACCTCTTCCTGGCATCCCGGGCTCTGACATCATGCGTTATATCATGGAGTTCCTTCCGCCTACAGCTAGGATGAGCGAGCCCTTGTATCGCAGGATGTTTGCTGAACTTCGTGATTGGAACGTTCGTTGGGAGTCATCTTGGCTTTCACTTCCTCCAGTGCTTTGCGATGCACACCGCCTTCCTCTGATGTTGGTAGGCTTCCGATCTTACTTTTCTTACCATCCCATCCAGTTCTTGCGGCAGTTTGGGTATGAGCAGGATGTTCCTCCTTTCGCTTTCACGGGTATCGGGCGTCGAGCACTTCCATCTAGATCCTCTGACTTTAGGACCCGGATTGATTGTTCTTGGGCGAGTCACTTGACTGCTGATTTGCTGGGTTTTGAGCTGCGGACTTTTCCGATGGCGACCGCCCCGTACCAGTACTGGGTTGCTGAGCAGTCGTTGTATCGGCGTATCCCTTGTTGGCACCAGACTGTTGACGAGGATGAGCAGGATATCCTTGGAGATGCTGGCTCTTCATCTGGTTCATATGAACCCTTCTAGGAGCGCCCATTTATCGATCCTGGCTTCCTTTTGGCCACTCATGGCCATCTGCTGTCTGAGATCTCTGTGCTTCGGTATCATTGTGAGATGATGTCGAGGAGATTGGCTGCCGATCAGAGGTTGACTGATGAGGAGACAGCGATTCGTACCCTTGAGCGCGATGAGGCGCATTACCTGTGTATGGAGGTGAGCAGGTTGAGAGCGAGGCTATCCTTTTATGAGTCAGAGGACTCACCTGATGTGGCCGAGGAGGAGGGTAGAGATTGATTGTGTTGGCCACCTGCACATCCTTTTTTGCATATATGATTGATGATGATGCATTTTTTTATATTTTTTGAAAAAAGATGATATGATATGTGTAAAAGAAATATGATGCATTTAATTGAAAAGAGAAAACTGTTTGAAAATCTATTGTGCCATGAGTTGTCTTGTGAGTGTGTGTCTGAATTTTGTGTCGAGATATAGGAATCAGAACTAGGGCTCGGCCAATGCCTTGACCGATGTCTCGAGATTTGACTTGTGTGCTCCTTTGGTTCCCTCAGAGGTGTAGGCAATGGAAACTGTTGCTTCTTGAGATTGTCAGAATTTGTAGAGCTCTTCGCTCCTCACTGCACTTCTTGTTCTTGAACTGTAACTGCTTGAACCGATCTGGACCGTTTGATTTCTTGGTACCTGCACTTTTATTTTTTCTTTTATTTTTTTTCGAGCCATTTTTGCCTGCAGTGCTCTTTCGAGTTTTCACCACAGCCGGCCTTTTCCCGTCATTTTTGCCCGTGGCGCCCTTTCGGGTTTTCACCACGTCCCGGGTATTTGATCTTGCCTGCCCCTTGGCAGCTATGCTGTTTTTACCCTTGGTGCCCTTTCAGGTTTTCACCAAGTCCGCTGTATGCCCACTGTTTTTACTCGGAGCGCCCTTTCGGATTTTCACTCCGCCCTCTTTGTTTAGGCACACATTTTCTTTTTCTCTTTTTTTTTCGTTTTTTTTTCTGGATCTCTGGATAACTGCGGCGGCTAGAGGTCGGGAATCCGTCGTTGCCGGCCGATGGCAGTCTTTCAACCCTTATCCTGAGTTACGATAATAGAGCTGTCGGTCTTTGCTAAAGACCCTTCTGAGGTGGATGGATGGATGACTGTGTTTCTTCTTGGACTGATTTTTTTTCTCTTGGGTGCCTTGCTTTGGCTTTCCTTTTTCTTTCTCTTTTCTTTTTTTTTCTTTTGTATTCTTTTTCTCTTTTTTTTTTGTCTTTTCCTTTTGAATCCCCTTTTTTTTGTATTTTTCTCTTTTGGAATCCCCTTATTTGAAACACTTGTTGGTGGACGGAAATGATTTCTCAGAGATCTTAGCTTTGACCTCTTGACTTCAGCTCTATTAAAGTAACTCTTGATAAGTTTAGAATAACTTACCCGTGAAAGATCTTCACATTGTCGGCGTTGGTTGGCTCAGGAAGATCCACCCCTCTCATGCTGGTGAGTCTGAGGGCGCCTCCGGGAAGTACTTCTCTGATGATCAGTGGCCCGTCCCACGAGGGTTTGAACTTTCCTCTGGGATCTGGAAGGTATGACGGTAGAATCTTCTTCATGACCATGTCGCCTACCTTGAAACTTCTTTTTCGGACTCTCTTGTTGTAAGCCCGAGCGATCCTTTTCTGATAGCACTGTGAATGACTTAGTGCACGCATGCGCTTTTCATCTGCTAACTGCAACTGATCGAATCTGGCCCGTTGCCATTCTCCTTCTTCGACTCCGCTTTCTAGTAACACCTGTAGTGATGGTATTTCCACCTCGACTGGTAGAACTGCTTCCATTCCATAAGTAAGCTCGAAAGGAGTAACGCCCGTAGCAGACCGTACAGACGTTCGATAGGCCCAAAGTGCATATGGGAGCATATCTGACCAATTTCGATAGGTCACGACCATCTTCTCGAGTATCTTGACGATTGTCTTGTTTGCGGCTTCTACCCCACCATTCATCTGGGGACGGTAGGGGCTTGATCGATGACGTTGGATCTTGAATTTGCTGAGGAAGTCATCCATCTTCGTGTTGACGAACGGGGTCCCATTATCTGTGATGATAGCATTGGGGATTCCATACCGGCATATGATGTTGTTCTTCATGAATTTGATCACCTGAGATGCTACAATTATGGTGTAGGAGGCTGCCTCTACCCACTTGGTGAAGTAGTCGACTGTCACGAGTATGTACTCATGACCATTTGATGCTTTGGGACTGATCTTGCCGATGATGTCGAGCCCCCACATGGAGAAGGGCTAGGGGGTGGTCAGGTTGTATAACTCTGATGATGGGGCATGGATTTGATTCGCATGCTCCTGACACTTAAAGCATTTTCTGACGTGCTGGCAATAGTCTGTCTCCATGGTGAGCCAATAGTAGCCGAGTCGTAAAATCTTCTTTGCCATCATGTGCCCATTCATGTGTGGGCTACAGATTCCTTCGTGTATTTCTTTCATGATCTTTGCAGCTTCTGTTTCATCGACGCATCGAAGGAGGATGTGATTATAGGATCGCTTGTAAAGAATTTCGCCACTGATGGTGAATTGGCTGGCCAAACACTGGATGGTTCGGCGATCTGTTGCTGTTGCTGACTCTGGATACTCCTGGGTTTCGAGATATTGCTTGATGTCGGCATACCAGGGTTTGTCAGGGACAGCTTCAGCTTCTTCTATTTGAAGGCAGAAAGCAGATTCTTCTTGAATTTCGACTGTGAGCTCCCATTCTGATGCTCCTTTTGGTATCTCGAGCATTGATGCAAGTGTGGCGAGAGCATCTGCAAACTAGTTCTTGGCTCTGGGCATGTATGAGAAGGTGATTTCCTTGAATTCTTCGATCAGATTGTCAAGATATACATGATATGGTATCAACTTCTCATCCTTGGTCTTCCATTCGCCATTGGTCTGATTGATGATAAGCTGTGAGTCTCCAAATACTCGTAGCTTCTTGACGCCCAAGATTATGGCTTCCCTTAAGCCAGCGATGCATGCTTCGTACTCTGCCATGTTGTTGGTGCACTCGAATGTGATGCGCCTCGAGATAGGAATAGGGACATCGTCTGGAGAGTAGAGGATTGCTCCAATACCACTCCCTTTAGAGTTTGCTGCGCCGTCGAAGAATAACGTCCATTCATCTTTCTTCCTCTTCTCTTCACTTTCGACAAGCAAGAGATCTTCATCAGGAAAGAACGTCTTGAGCGGCTGATAGTCCAGGAGGGAGTGGGCGGCAAGATGATCGGTGAGGGCCTGTCCCTTGATTGCCTTCTGAGTGACATAGGTGATGTCGAACTCAGATAAGAGTAGCTGCCATTTAGCTATTCTCCCAGTGAGTGCTGGTTTCTCGAACAGGTACTTGAGCGGATCCATGTGAGCGAGGAGGAGAATAGGGAATGCAATCATGTATTGACGGAGTCGCTGAGTTGCCCAGACTAGGGCGAGGCAAGTCTTCTCGATCGGGGAATACCTCGTCTCGTAGTTGGTGAACTTTCGGCTCAAATAATATATTGCTTGTTCCTTCTTCCCGGTCTCGTCGTGCTGGCCGAGGACACAGCCAATGGCTTTTGCTGCTACCGAGATGTATAACAATAGTGGTCGTCCGGGAGCGGGCGGCACTAGGACTGGAGGATTCATGAGATATCTCTTGATATGGTCGAAGGTGACTTGGCAATCATCGTTCCATTCTTTTGGAACGTTTTTCCGAAGGAGCTTGAAAATGGGCTCACAAATAGGTGTGAGCTGTGCGATGAAGCGACTGATGTATTGAATTCTGCCGAGGAAGTCACGAATTTCCTTCTCTGTTCTAGGAGGGGGCATCTCGATGATTGCTCTGGTTTTGGTCTCGTCGACCCTGATGCCATCCTCACTCACCATAAAGCCGAGGAGCTTACCGCCCATTGCACCGAAGACACATTTCTGAGGGTTGAGACGGAGCTTGTACTTTTCTAATCTGTTGAATAACTTCTTCAGATCCTCAAAGTGTCCTTCAATTGTGCGAGATTTGACGATCATGTCGTCCACATATACTTCGAGCTCCTTGTTCATCATGTCATGGAATAGTGCTGTCATTGCTCGCTGATATGCTGCGTTCTTCAGACCGAATGGCATTACCCTGTAACAGAAGGTTCCCCAGGGAGTGATGAACGATGTCTTCTCGCGATCTTCGACGGCCATCTTGATCTGATTGTAACCTGAGAACCCGTCCATGAATGAGAAGATCTTGTATCCAGCGGTGTTGTCGACCAGAGTGTCGATATGTGGCAAAGGGAAGTCATCTTTAGGACTGGCTTTGTTGAGATCTCGGAAGTCGATGCACATTTGAACCTTGCCGTCCTTCTTTGGTACTGGCACGATGTTGGCGAGCCATTCAGGGTAGTTGGAGACTACCAAGAATCCCGCGTTGTACTGCTTGATGACTTCATCTCGGACTTTCAGAGCCCATTCTGGCTTCATTCTTCGAAGTTTCTGCTTCACTAGCTTCATATCTGCCTTGGTTGGCAGATGGTGTACAACGAGCTCTTCATCGAGCCCCGGCATGTCTTCATATGAGAACGCGAAGTTGGACAATCTTGGAGCTAGGAACTCTATCATTTTCTGTTTTATCTCAGGTGGCAACGATTTTCCAATGCGTACTTCCCTAGGGATCTCAGGCGTCCCCAAGTTTACTATCTCGAAATCATCGGCTACAACATTGGCTTTAGATTCGAACTTTTTGAGGAGATCCTCTAGTTCGGGAGCCGGATCACCATCTTCCTCATCCCGAGCTTCGTCCAGACCCATGAGCTCGAAGTCTAATTCGATGTCGAAATCATATGATTCGACTTCAAACTCATGCGACTCTTTAGACGAACTTGGCACACTATTGAATGCAGGAAAAGAAATGTTTTTTGGTTTTTGAGATTTTTCTGAAATGGAAATACTAGATGTTTTTGTCTTTTAAAAGTTTTTGATTTTTTTGGATTTTTGAAATTCATGGGACTTTGAACAAGTGGGCATTGCAGACCATGATTGAGCCTAACTTGTTCTAAAGTTCCGGTCGCTGCTTAAACAGGCGTTTTTTTTGGGAAGCCAGAGCCCTCAAATGGCTCTTTGGCTGATTCAAAAGTTAGGGGAACAGATGACCATTCAGGACCCCACACTTCTTCCCCTGAAGAGGTGGGGGTTGATGATTTGGGCGAAGAGTCACGGTCTGGCCCAACGACCATGATTTCTCGCTGGTCGGGTTCGAGATCTGAGTCGTACTCAGTCCCTCCCGGATCACTTACTTCGCATTGCAGTTCATCTGGTTCCACAGCTAGACACAAGTTTGGAATCTGGACATCAGACCAATCTAGGGCTGGCCACTTCCCTTTCTTGGTCCAATGGATGGGCTGCTTCTGCCCCTGGCTGATGATTGATGAAGTTGACTTTGCAGAGATGGGCAAGTCGTGCCCCTTGCTAATCGGTGCTGAGATGGGCAAGTTGTGCCCCTTGCTGATTGAAGTGGGCAGGTTGTGTCCCTGGCTGATTGATGCTGACGTGGGCAGGTTGTGCCCTTGGTTGGGAGCAGGTGTCAGAGTAACCTGGTCCTGAAGCTGCTGTATTTGACTTCCTTCTTCATCTCCTTCTTCTTCTGGAGGCTTAGATGGTTCGAGAATTTGATCCCATCGAATGGGGGGCCATGTGGCCCAAACTAGGCTCATCGGGAGGCCTTTGTGTAATGCAGTCGGTTGATTCCCTCCTGGATCTTTGCAAGGTTCTCCTGGCTTGACGAATTGGATGGGCGAGCACCGAAATTTCTTCCTTCTTTTGTCCATGAAGGTTGCCCTGTATCCGAGTCCCCATTTGCGTTGATTATATATCAGTGGTACCTTTCTGGACTTGAAGTGATTCTTCATTCGGTATTTGAGGCTCAGACGCTCTGCCGGTGAAAAGACACGATCCACCCTTATCGGTTCTGGATTGGCGATAGAGTTCACAGTCTCGAATTCGAAACTGTGAAACGGGATGTCTTCTTCAGAGTGCTGGATATCGATGACCGGGATGTCTGGTTCAGTGGTAGCAGCATTGGAGGGAATGATGAGCTCCTTCTCTGCGTGGATAGAGATCACTTGATTTCCACAGATGTACTTCACTCGTTGATGCAGGGTTGACGGCACAGCTCCAACCTTGTGCAGCCAAGGTCGTCCGAGCAGCATGTTGAAAGAGGCTGATATATCCAGGATTTGGAATGTGATAATGGAGACTTCCGGACCTATTTGTACCTCTATGTCGACCTCCCCTTCCACTGATCGGCGGGTGTTGTCGAATGCTCTGACGCATATGGTGCTGGGTCGGAATGAAGAAGGACTGATTCCCAGACGTTCTGCAGTCTTGAGTGGGCAAACATTTAAGCTTGAGCCATTATCGATAAGGACCAGCGGAACACAGAGGTCTTTGTATCGTAAGGCTATGTTGAGGGATCGCCCGTGATCACGTCCTTCTGGTGGCAACTCGTTATCTGTGAAGGTGATGGCGTGCGGAGCCAGGAGTTGTCCAATCATCAATGCTATCATCTCTAGTGCCGTATCAGAGGAGAGGTGAGCATCGTTCAAGGTCTTGGCAAACATTTCTCGGTGTATGCGAGATGTACAGAGTAACTCCCATACTGAGATTTGTGCAGGGATTGACTTGAGCTGAGTCGCCACATCGTATGCGGCTTCATTTTTGTTGCCGAGGCCTGAGAGAGCTCCTTTGGGATCTCCTCTGTTCTGATTATCTCTTCGGATGCAACGCCCATTGGGATTCATGTTCCCCACTTCCGCACATTTTAGATAGTGCCATGGAACCTCTTTGTAGTTTTCCTCCCTTTTGCCTTCTAGGACCACTGTTGAGCTCTTAATTATGCATATTCTAACCCCAATTCATCACTCATTGTGCAAGGTTTGTATGGTTTGTAAGCTAATTCAATGCATGTTTTGTGACTACAGGATTGAGGGTGGACTCTACTCAATTGAAGATATAATGAGCTCATTTGGAACTATTCTAATAAAGAAAGAAAGAACTAAAGAAGAAAAGAAAGCAGAAGAAAGAAAGAAAGAACTAAAGAAGAAAAAGAAAGCAGAAGAAAGAAAGGAAAAATACAAGAAGAAAAGAGGGCTGACCGGTCGTGACCGGTCGGCCAAGGAAGCCAGACCGGTCAGTGACCGGTCAGCCATGCAGATTAGGCTCTTACTGAAGACGTCCGACCGGTCTTGACCGGTCAGCCATGCAGATTAGGCTCTTACTGAAGACGTCCGACCGGTCTTGACCGGTCGGACATATGTGCTGGAACTTCATTGAAAAGGACCGACCGGTCAAGACCGGTCGGTCATTGCTGCTGTAAGGTGGATGAAAACATCCGACCGGTCTTGACCGGTCGGATAGGCTTGCTGGACTGATGTTCTACTAGGCCCGACCGGTCTTGACCGGTCGGGCATACCTGCTGGAGTGTTTTCACTTGAGGCCGACCGGTCTTGACCGGTCGGCCATGCGTACTAAGTTAGAACTTTCTAATTTCTTCCCGAAATTCTCTGCGCTGCGTAAGTGTTACGCACTTTCTCAATTCTTCCGAAGTCGTGGAGCCTCCAGACTATAAATAGACACCTAGGGATTGTTCCTAGGGCATCCGAGAAGGGTTCAAGCGAGGTTGGAAGCTGTGAAAGTGAAGATTGGAGTTTCACAACTCCTTTTGGTTTGCTTTGCTGTTTTTATGCTTTTTGTAGTTGTTTCATGTTTCCTTGGATCATGAGCAGCTAAACCTCTTAGCTAGGGCTAAGAGGTGAAGCTTGTAGTGTATCCAAGATGTTTTAATTCGTAGTTAAGTGGTTTTCAGTTTGGAATTCATGATTATGAACTAAGGTTTGAAGTTTATACAAGTTTTTAAGTAATTTCTCTTAGTCTTGTGATGACTCATGGATGTTTGGATGAATTACTTATCTTCTTAATTTGTTTGCAACGGTCTAGACCTGTATGATCCGAGGAATTGGAGTGCGCTCTAGTACCAAGCTCTTCATAAAGGGGCTTCATGCCAAAGTTCTAGTTTTGGTTGATTATCTGGAATATGTATGGACTGTGCATATAATTTGAATCCAATTCAAATCATGATCTAGCCTTGTCTTGTGAGAAGACTTGAGGATGGTTATGATTGGGAATTGGACATATAGAAAAGGTGAATGACCTATGCAATGAGCATGCGCAGATCAGCCTAGAGTTGAGTGAACTTTATGCACAGAACTTACATGTTGCAGACTTCTGGTTTAACAGTTCTATCATCCGACTAGATAGACCTGACTGGTGACTCTAGTTGAGAGAATGGGAAACCACAGCGGATTGAACATCGAGGATTGCTACAAGTGGATCCTCGAACCCCTAGTACCTTCTTATAATTGTTTACATTCAATTTAGCTTAAACTGTTAATCACACACATTCTATTCAAACTTTGATTGTTAGCTTCAATAGAAACTTGTGGATGAGTTTGTGACATCCTACATAAGTCCCTGTGGATCGACCTCGGTATTACCGAGTTTATTACTACATCGCAACCCTACACTTGGGGAAGCGAACAACCACCGGCTCTTGCAACGGTGCTGGTGTGGGTACCAGATCCTCCTCGTATGGAGCTTTTGCCTTGAGAATTATATTGTTGCCTGTGCTGAAGGGGTAGTATCGAGGCTTGTCTTCATAGACCACATAAGGTCGTGGTCTTGGCTTGATTGTTCCTGGAGCAGGAGGCTCCCATGGAATGAATACTGGTCCTCTTGACATGGCAGGAGGTTTCTCTGTTCGTCCCAGCTGCCGTAGTGTGATTGACACGCCTCCGGGGTTTGCCCCTTGCAATACGACTGGCTCGACTGGAAGAGCTCCTTCCAATACAACGGGTTCTTGTTGCTGATGAGTATAATCCCTCCATTGTGGATTGGATTGTTCTTGAGTTGCCCCTTGCAAGATGACAGGTTCGTATGTGGGCTTGATGTATGATTGTGCTCCTTCCAGGACGACTGGTTCCCAGCTTGAATGGTTGTAAGGTGCCCCTTGAACAACTGGTATATCATATGGAGGTGCTCCTTCGAGTACTACTGGCTCGGAGATTGAAGGAAGAAAGGGACCTGCCCCTTGCAAGATTGGAGGAGGATTTGTCGGCCCATAGGTGTAGGCATGAATGGATTGGATGGGGGAGAAGAAGCGATCGAGATGGTCCCCTTCTTCTATACTATTGACTGCAGGGCCACGAGACGAACTGGAGTCCGTTGGATGCTGAGGCAGAGGATTCTGAAGGATGTTGGCGGAAGCTGCTGGAGAAGTTCCAGGGACCGAGATGACGATCTTGCGGTCATCAATCAGGTCTTGTATGGCATTCTTCAAAGTATAGCATCGATCAGTGACGTGGCCACGTCCTTGATGATAGGCACAATACTCATTTTCTCGGTAGTTCGGTGGCAGAGAATGAGGCGGAGGCCGAGGTGTCATTAGAGTAAGTAACTGCTTCTGCACCAGAGTAGCCATGACTTGACTGAGTGGTTGAGAGAGGGGAGTAAATTTCCTGGACTCCCTGTAGTTTTGCCTATTTTGATATGAGTATTGACCGTTTCCTCTGAACTGCTGTTGTTGTCGAGGTGGTTGTGGCTGAGGATTCGGTTGTGGCTGATACCGCTGAGGCTGATGCTGAACTTGATTCTGCTGATACTGTTGACGTACCTGTGGGAGAGCATGTTGATTTCCTTGAGCAGTGGTGTTGATGTTGTTTACCTCTGTTAGGCGGGGAGGAGAACCACTGCGGTTTCCATTCCCGTGCCCGATAGGTCTTCCTTCCACTCTGTTCCTCTTTACTGGAGTGGCTTGATGAGGCCATGGGGAGATCGTCCCAGCCCGAATCCTTGCTTCGACTTGCTCTCCAGCACGGATCAATTGTGAGAAATTCGCATATGGATGCGAGATGAGATATCCGGATATGCCTGGATATGTTGAATGAACAATCATGGAGATTTGTTCTTCGTCGTCGATGGGTGTCCGCATTCTGGCTGCCATAGCTCGCCAACGTCCCACATAAGCTGATAGCGTTTCATCATTCCTTTGCCTGAGAGCCGCGAGGTCGGCTCTTCTGGGTGCCATGTTGAGATTGTATGTAAATCTGTCGACGAAAGCCTGGGAAAGCTGTTCCCACGTCCTGATGCGGTGGCAGTCCAGTGAGGTGTACCAATCTAGGGCGTCACCCTTCAGAGACTTTTGGAACAAACGTATGAGGGCCCCTTCATTTCCTGAGATTGCACTCAGCTCTCCACAGAAAGCCTTGAGATGTGCTGTGGGACAACCGCTGCCATCGTATCTTTTGAATTTTGGAACCTCAAAGTTTTGAGGTACTTGAGCATCTGGGAAGGGACACAAGTCTTTGAACTTGGTCGAAGGTAGATCAATTCCTTGCTGTCGCTGAAGCTGATTTTGCAAGATCTGGAACTGCTCCCGAAACTCGTCCAGTCCTGAATGATCTGTTCGAGCGACTGGTGCCTCTTGGAGTAAGGCTCGTTCTTCTTCGGCATAGTGGTCGATGTCTTCGACCCTATGGGCTTGCTGAAAAGCAACCGCGGGTTGTTGAAATTGGTTTGATGACTGAACTGGATTCTGATGAACTTGTGCTTGAAAGGATTGTGACTGAACTGGAGATTGTGCTGAAGATTGCTGGAAATTAACTGGAATCCCATCGGCGGGAATGTGCTGGAATTGAAAAGTGCTCCTGTTTGCAGGAGGCTGAGATGCTGGGAAGTGACCCCCTTGTTGGGTATTCGCCACTGTCCGCTGATTGATGTGGGCTTGACACTGACCCCCATTGTGGGCATTCGCCAGTGCTGTCCCTGTTGCTAGAAATTGAATTGAAATCCCATCGGCGGGGATGTGCTGAAATTGAAAAGGTGTCCCATCGACGGGGACATGCTGAGATCTACTGAGATTGTTGTTTGCAAGATTGATTGGAAGTTGACTGGAAGTCCCTGCGACTGGGATGCTCTGAGATGGCCCCGTTGTTGCAGGAAGGTATTGAGAAGGATGCCCCATAGCAAAGGGCTGAGAAGGCTGCTGTCGGTAGTCTTGGGCAGACTCCGATGGTTGTGCTTGATTTGAACTGGAGGCCGGAGGGATCCGGCATGGTTGTTGAGATTGCTGAACTGGGCCAACCTGATTGTTGGCTGCTGCGGTGGTTTGTGCTTGCATGAATTGCAAGAGCATTTCTTGCATTGCTCTCATTCCTTGTGCCAATTCTTGTATGATTGGCGTATTGTCAACGGGCTGTTGCGCTGGAGGTTGCGCTTCGGTCATTTCAAGAGCAGGGAAGTGATGAGTTTCTTCTTCGTGGTCGGACATGGCTTGCTGAGCCCGAGTGCGGATTATACTGCGGAAGGGAAGTTGTCTCCGCGTACGTTGAGCCCGAGGAGGCGCAATGGTGAGGACTGTACTCTACTCTTTTTGGGTTTTGGGATTTTCTATTTTTTTTGGTTTTGGGATCTTCTATATTTTTTTTTGTTTTGTTCTGGGTAGAATGCTATGCAGATGAGATTGTATGAGGATTAGTGACTTTCAAGTACGGGAAGGATTCTATTTTTCAAGTTGGATCACGACTAGTGGGACTAGCTCATCCCCAGTGGAGTCGCCATTCTGTGGACCCTCGCCATTTTTCGCGCTCCCACACGACGTTCTTCTCGTCCCTTCCCCTTTCGGAAAAGAAGGAGATGAGGATGCGTGAGTGCGAAATCGCCGTTTGTGCCACTGGCTTGCCTCGTTCTCGAGGGCTTTGTTTGGTTGTCGTATTGAGCTGGATGTGTTTAAATGAGTTTATATAAGATCAGAGTCGTCACTAGCCAATTACTTCGAATCTACAGTCGGCTAGACCCCGTAGAAACGTTAGAAAAGGGGATCCGAAGATTCCTTCCTCTAAAATGACTCCTTTTGATCTGCGGCCAGAGATTCAAGGTAAGGGATCACGGTTACAGGGTGGGAAGAGGTTAAGCACCCCACACACTGCCCGTACCGAAGTACGGTCTCTACTTCACAGAATCGAACTAATACTTGAAAGTCTAGTTTAATCCTCGTATATTCTCATGGATGACATGATGCATGAATGCGGGTCTGAACAGTAAGAGTTTCTGATGGGCAGGTTCCAACAACGGGCAAGCCCAGAGCGTACGCTCGAACTGACAGGTGCTTAATGTAAGACGTATGCACTGTGCTTGAATGATCAAGGTATTTTACGGTGAAGCATGAATGCAGGTCTGAACAGTAAGAGTTTCTAATGGGCAGGTTCCAACAACGGGCAAGCCCAGAGCATACGCTCGAACTGACAGGTGCTTAATTTAAGACATATGCAGTGTACTTGACGAATCAAGGTGCTTGCAGTGAAGCAGGGGGGTTGGAAGAAAAGTAAATGTTGCACTTATGCTAGATGCAAATGAGATGATGCTGGAAAAGAGTAGCCGGGTGGACGGAGGTGTCGCAAGGATTGGCTTCGAGTGGATGGATCAAGACTTGGATGGCTTGGGAGGCTTGGACCAGTGGTCAGGCTGGGCTGGACCAGGGCTAGACTCTCCTCACTCGGGCTCTCCTTGGTGGAGGAATGGGCTAAAGAGGATTCGAATTGCACTCGGGCTGAAGAGAGGGAAGTGGATTGTTGAAATGAAAAGGGGAGGGGGGTATTTATAGCAGCGGAGAGTGGCACTCTCGTAATTTTTTCCGGGCGGCCTGCTATGGGCGGCCCGTACGGCCTCTCCTCGGTTTCCAGCGAGTACGGTCGCTCCCTCGGGGCTGCTGTTGGACTCGCTGGTCGACTAAGTGAGTTGACTCAGAGAGTCGACTCGGTGGTTTGACTCGATGGGTTGACTCGACGGGTTGACTCGGTGTTTTGACTCGACGGGTTGACTCGCCGGGTTGACTCAGCGGGTTAATTCAGTGGGTTGACTCAGTGAGTTTGACTTTTTTGGAATTTTTTGACTGGCTTTTTTTCTGGTGGGTTTTTCAGGCTGATGTTTAAGACTGGGTTGACTGGGTTCAGGCTTGATCTGGGCTATGGAATGGGGCTTACAAGGGTGAGTTTGGCTGAGTTTGGACTTGGGATTTAGGGGTATGGTCCTCCATTCAACCAGCTATCTCTACCAACAGTGTAGCCGAAGGTGGGGTGTCTACAGTTCTCCACCTTTGTTGTCAAAACCAATGCAGGGGGAAGAATTACTTCTGTATTTAGCGATTTCACCAACAGCAGTTAGCTCGGCTATGATCCGTGACAACAAATGGACATAGAGGCCGGTTTACTATGTTATCAAGGCCCCTCTTGATGCAGAAACACGATATCTAAACATCGAGAAACTAGCCTTGGCACTGATTACGACTGCCAGGCGGTTGAGACCCTACTTTCAAGCGCACCCAATGTTTGCTCGCCTCAAGCAAGGTTGCGATGTAGTAATTAATCTCGGTAAGACCAAGGTCGATCCACAGGGAATTAGAAAACAACTTCTAAACTATTCCAGCAACTAGGATTGCAATAATTAAGAGATTCAATTGAGAGAGTTATCTTCAACAGTAATTTAGGAAAATCAGTAATTAAAGGAACTAAGGCTTTCAAGGATCCACTTGTAGTAATCCCATGTCAATCCAATCAATCTAAGCATAAAATACAACTGATTTGAAGTTCTATCTCTCATCTAGTTGGAAGATAAAGCATTAAAACACATTCGATCCCACTTAAGTTGAACTTCCAAGTTCTAGTCCTATTTAATCACATAGCATTTGAAATCATAGGCTTCAGAGTAACAGCCATCCTATGGACTATGGCATGCTTAAGGGTTACCATAATTCGAATCTAATCAAGCAAAACATAATAATCTCAGAGATTGCAAGGAATCTATGTCCAAAGCACATGAACTCTCATGAAACTTCTAAAAATATCAACTTTATATGAACTAGAACATTTAAAATTCAAACTTAAAGTGAAAGTACTTGAATTAAACTAAATGAAATATGAAATTGTCTACAAGCTTCACCTCTCAGCCTTAGCTGAGAGATTCTAGCCGAGCATTGTCATACTACAACTATAAATCAAAGAAAAATTAAAAAGCACAAAAACCAGGATTCGAGAGAGTTGCAGACGCTCCACGACGGGTCTCTTCACCTCCCACGAAGTTCCTCAGCTTCTATGATGCCCTAGGAAGAGACTCTAGGTGTCCTTTTTATAGTGGGGAAGCCCTACCACATCGGAATCTTTCAGAATTGCGTAGCATTACGCACTTACACAGAAAAACTTGGAGTTTCAAAATAGAAAGCGCTGTTTACGCATGGCCGACTGGTCGTGACCGATCGGACTGGGCTGGCCTACCGGTCGGACCTGTTTGTTACAAGTCCAGCGTGCACAGGGAGGTGCTCGACCTGATGGCCGACCGGTCAGACCAAACTGGTCCTTACTCCAGCAACTTCACAAGGGGGACAGCAGGGTGGCCGACCGGTCTTGACCGGTCTTGGCTCCCTTGGCCGACCGGTCAGACCTCTTTTTGTCTTCTTTTTCTTCCTTTCTTTCTTCTCTTTTCTCCCTTCTTCTTCTTCTTTCTTTGGTTCACCTTGGGCCTTCATTCAAGGGCTCCTAAATATGCTCTTTTTGGTCACCAATTGGGCGAAGTCGCTCTCATTCCTACAATCACAAAACATGCATTAGATGAGCCTTTTAAACATACAAACCATGCATATAATGTGATTTAATGGGCTAGATCATGTATAAATTGGAGGTTCAACACCCAATAGTTGTGTTAACGGATCAACCATTACGACAAGTACTGCAGAAGCCAGAAATCTCAGGTCGTCTCGTCAAATGGGTTGTTGAACTCGGTGAGTTCGACATACGATTCTAACCTCGTACTGCTATCAAAGGTCAGGCCGTGGTCGATTTCATTATTGAATTCACAGTCCTCCAGACAACTAGCATGATCACGAATCGAGCCTCAACCTCTCTGAAAAATTGAAATCGACAAGTTCTTCGGAACATAATTCACCAGCATCCGCGTGGTCTTTATATGTTGACGGGTCATCAAATTCACAAGGTAACGGAGTTAGCCTCATCTTGACTTCTCCAGACGGGGTGAAAGTCCAGTATGCACTTAGGTTCGACTTCCGAGCCTCTAATAATGAAGCTGAATATGAAGCCCTCTTAGTTGGACTATGCCTTGCTTCTGAAATAGGGGTCCGAGAGGTAAATGTGCACAATTATTCGCAGTTAGTAGTCGGGTAGGTGACCACAAAATATTAAGCAAAAGGAAAGAAGATGTGCGTATATTTAGCAAAAGCTCAAGAATTGCTATCTCACTTCGATTATTATGAGGTCGTTCAGGTCCCGAGAACTCAAAATACTAATGTAGACTCACTGGAAAAATTAGCATCAGTAATGGACGACGAGCTTAGTAGAACAATCCCCATCGAATTCATCCCCTATCGAAGCATATCTCAGGAGGAGTCGAGTGAAGTATGCTCGGTGTCAACTAACCCGAGTTAGATGGACCCCATCATTCGTTTCCTATAAAAAGGTGAATTGCCCGAAGATAGAAAAGAGTCACAGAAAATCCATTACATGTTAGCTCATTATACACTAATCGACGAAATTCTTTACAAAAAAGGTTTTTCCTCCCTTGCTTATGTTGTGTAGGACCCGAGGAGGCTAACTATGTCTTTCGAGAAATACACTTCGGCAGCTGTGGAAATCATTTCGAAAGCAGAGCACTTGCACAAAAAGTAATTCGTCAAGGATACTACTGGCCCACTATCCAGCAAGATGCCCGGAAAATAGTAAAAAAGTGTGAGAGATGTCTGCGATTCGCCTTAGTTCCCCATCTGCCACTAGAAGAGCCCGCTTCCATGTCCGGACCATGGCCATTCACCCAACGGGGAGTCGACATCATTGGCCCTCTCCCAATGGGCAAAGGACAAGTGAAATATGCAATCGCCGCTATCGATTACTTAACAAA
Source organism: Liriodendron chinense (assembly GCA_003013855.2). Lineage (NCBI taxonomy): Eukaryota > Viridiplantae > Streptophyta > Magnoliopsida > Magnoliales > Magnoliaceae > Liriodendron > Liriodendron chinense. The sequence continues at coordinate 6,708,626 of ML058339.1, read as the reverse complement.
GTGGGCCAAGGTGGAACCGCTTGCCACGGTCACGGAGAGGAAAACTACGGATTTCATCTAGAAATCAATCATATGCCAGTTCAAAATCCCAAACACTATAATTTCTGATAACGGACGTCAATTCGACAACGCTAGATTTCATAAGTTCTGCAAAAATCTAGGCATAAAAAATGTATACTCATCTTCTCATCACCCCCAAGCCAATGGCCAGGTCGAGGCCGTCAACAAAATCATAAAAAATCATCTCAAAATGAAGCTCGGTGAAAGGAAGGGAGCATGGGCGGAAGAACTCCCCAAGGTACTCTGGGTTTACAGAACCACTACTCGGTCCACTACCAAAGAAACACCCTTCTCCTTAACTTTTGGAGCTGAGGCCGTGATTCCAGTTGAGGTCGGTATGCCCACTAACCGGACAGGTCGTCATCAGCCTGATCAGAATGAAAGTCAGCTACGAATGAATCTCGATCTGCTTAACGAAGTAAGAGAAACTTTCAAAGTACTAATAGCAGTGTATCAGCACAGAGTTTAGCGATATTACAATTCGTGAGTGAGAAAACGATGATTCAAAGTGGGCGACCTCGTCCTCCGTAAGATCAGTAAAGAAGTTAAGGAAAAAGCGGGTGCTTTTAGCCCCAATTGGGAAGGACCATAAAAATACTCAGCTCATTTTGCCCCGGTACTTATTGGCTTGAAGACATAGAAGGCCGACCTCTCCCTCATCTGTGGAATGCTAAGCACCTTAAGGTTTATTATCCATAAGCAGGTCGGATACACAAATAAGGTGAAAGTCTATACACCAGGAACTCTTTCAATAAAGATAGAATTTTCTTGAAGTCAAACATATTTATGGACAAGTTTGACGCATTGAATATCATAATTAAAAATTACCAAAGGAAGTCTAAGTTCGGTCAAAAGATCGTGAGATCGGATTTACCACGCTATATAAGACGAGCATGGCCACTAATGGACTGAAGCTTGACACGAGCTTAAGGTAAAAAATGACAGAAAGCGTGATATCGACTCGATCGACATATCTACGAGCTATGAAACCAACCTATTCCAATTACTTAGACAAATCTCAATTGTTTAGGTATGGAATAAAATAAATACCATGAAAATCACAAAAGCATAAATTAAATGCACGAGTGATGAAAGTAAAAGCCTCAGAAGGCTCAAAAAATTTACCTACTTCAAAAAAGCCTTAGAAGGGCTCAAAAAATTCTTTCTACTTTGAACGCTCAAGAAGGGCTTAAAAATATTCACGAGATCCCTTAAGGGACATAAACAAAAAAGAAGAGAGAAATGTCTTTTCAATCCTAGGCCACCTTATCAGTGGTAGTAGCCTCTGATGGGCCGACCTTGGTCCCTCCGACCTGAGTTTCAGCCGGAGCAGCTTCCGCCTCGGTGACCTCATCCTCAACTTCGTCCTCGTCAATAGGAGTAAGATCGAGACTTGGAAAGTGCTTTTGGACCATGATCCTACATTCTTGAAAGCCATGATTGTACAACTCTTCTGAAACTGCATTCACCTTCTCGAGCTCAGCCTTCATCCCGTTGATCTCTGTTTGGGACTTCGCCTGAACCTCTCTTAGAAGCTTAGCCAAGTTCACTTTCTCCTCTTCAGCTGTCTTGCCAAACTGAATGTTGGCTGAAGCTTCCTTTAGAGTGTCCTCAAAAGATTGGGCCTGGGCTTGCAAGACCTTCAGGTCAGATTGAGCGACCTTTAGCTCGGATTGGATATTCTTCAACTCCGACCTCGCAGCCTCGATCTTCTTCTTTCACGAAGATGCTTGCAGTAAGTGCTTCCTACATCTGATAGGTTCGTTCGACAATAGCTTGATGAACCATGATCAGCAGGGCCGAATCCTTGAGAGAAAAATAGAAACTGTCAGCAATATAATCATGGACAGACTTGCAAAAAAATGGTAAAAGTCAACTCACCCTGAGATTGCTCTCTATTGCTACCCCAATCATTTGGTTGGCGTCGGAAGCGGCCAATGAAGTCAGATCTTCTAGAATACAGCTATTCACACAGGCGTACGAAGTGATGCCGTCAATCTAGGTCTGAAACTTCTCCATAATCGGAGGCATGTTGACACGGTCTTTGTGTGGAGTAGCAGCTAGGGAAGAAGCACAAGCTCGAGTTGGCGGTGGGGGACCTAACGAGCTGGCACGAGTCATAGGCCGGTCTGTAACCGGCTCGGCTCGTGAGTCAGATGTTTCCGGTATCCTGACAACCGAAGGCCGGGATGCCAGGGGTTCAACCCGAACATGGGAGCTGGAATCAACAGGTTGCTTAGTCCCACATACAAAGGACTGGGGGTGGTGCTACTATCTCGGAGGCTCAAACGTAGCGGCCCTCTTCTTTAGAGGCTTTGAAGTCTCCCCACGTTAAAAGATGCGGGAAAGAATTTTATGGACCTTTGAAATCGCCTTTGGAGCTATTCCTGTTTCAGAAAGATGTGTCAGATAATTGAGCAAATAAGAACCAAACAAGAAATGCGTAGGAGCTAAATTACAAGTTCCCAACCTGAATCACGAACAGAGTTAAGGGTGATTAAACGGAGGAAATTCCTCTCCTCAACGGAACAGTTCCTAGCAGTTCAGATCTGTCTCTCTTGTGCAGCAGAGAGAGCTACTCTGATGGACGCTAAAGCTGCAATTACAGAAAGATAATCATCAGGGGATCTAAAGAAAAAAACTAAGGATGTTAACCAAAGTGTTAATAAGACAGGTAGGTCGGAATGTTGTCCGACTTGGTAGAGCGAAATCAGCTCAGACTCTGAACTCTAAAGGTTAAGGCTCATCCAGCGAAGACTCCTAACTCCCAGAAGTGAAGAACCACTTCTTTTTCCATGTCCTAGTGGAAGATGGTAAACCGGTCACCATCGAGCCACCTTGGCCCAGAATTGAAGAAAAATAATAAAGGCCCTGACCTCCCAAGGAGGGAATACATAGAGAACAGCTCGTTCGAGGTCAGCTTTTATTCACAACCCTTTGCCACAGGATATAACACCCCACTATGCACCTCCAGGCATTAGGTTGTAACTGGTTCACAGACAGACCTAATAGGTTGACAACTTCACGTACAAAAGGGTGTAGAGGTAATTGCAGCTTGGCTTCTAGATGCATCAAGGAGATTATTACTTCTCCTTGATGAGGTCGGCTCGGTCTATCGCCCTGATCAGGAACCCTAAAGTCTATGGAATCAGGGACTTCATACGTTTCCATAAGCACGTCAAGCTCGTCCTGGGTAATCTGGAAAATTACGCTATCTAATTCAAAAACCTCCTCATGAGCTGTTGCGCTATCAGGGGCTGGCTCTGGAAGCTCTAACTCGATTGTACAAAAAATAACAGCAAGGTACCGACACGTGGCGACGCCTCATTCATCAAGACTCTGCAAGTGCCTCCACGCCGTACTAGAGGATGATGATGCCTAGAATTTTTAAATGACACATTAAATGCCATTTTTCCGCCCGCCTAAATGGCGGTGGTACAACTGCTAAAGGCTAAAAGCAATCAGGTCAATTCATCTTCTTCGACAAGTTACTCTTGAGTCAGACGAGGTAGACTCGAGAGTAGGGGGCTTCTGTTATGGGTAAATTATAAAACGACCTGGATACAGATCGGAATAATCCGAACCTGACCTAAAGACAGACTCCCTGACAAGTCAGGGAGATGACATCGGTCACAAGACAACCTCGGTCTTATCACCATAAATTCTGCAATCTTATGCTTCGGCCAAGAAAATAGGAGAAAGATTTGGAAGAGTCGTCTCTGGATACGGAGATCCCTCCGGTAACTACGGAACGGCCCAAAGATCTCGGAGTCTGAGATCTCCTCCAAGGAGATTACGTTTCCTAATAGGGACACAATTATGTAACCTAAGTCTATAAAAAGATACGTCATCTTCATCTTCAAGGTACGAAAATATTTACTCATTAAAAGAAAAGAGGAAATTATTGATACAAAAGAGTTTTGACTGACTTAGGCATCGGAGGACTAACGGCCAGTCCCTGAACCCCTCTTAGCCATTATTTGTCTCTGTAGATCTCAAATCGACGGATTAGAGTTCTCTAATATACTTGAGGCGAATTACCGATCTCGCCTATCTCGTTGTTAAAATCCAGCAACAACATCTTGCATTTAATGCAACGTACATTTAATGTGTATTTAATGCAACCCAATCTTATTATTTGGTGTGGTCCACTAGAGCATTAGATCTACCTCATTTTTTAGCCCATAAACTTGATATATCACGGTGGGCCCCTACACAAATCTGCTTGGACGCTTAAAGGTCCAACCCCATGGACGCAATCTGCAGTCCCAGTCCAGAGGGATAATCAGGTGGGCCACAACTGTATAAAAGAAATCAATGGTAGGAGAAAATGGCCACTAGTCCAGGTCAGATATAGGACTATTCATGCACCCATATCCATATCCTAAAGAAATTAGAAACATAGAGCTAAGTAAATCTATATCACATGCAATCAAACACAATTTTTAGATTTCAGCGTATTCTAATTACAAGTATTTAAATAGAGCTGAGGATTCCAAATTACATCGAATCTATTTATCCTGTGATTTGGATTTTAGTGTAGTTCAATTACAAGCGTCCAAATGAGCCCTCCAGAGATTATGCAAATTATTATTTTTTATACCAAAAACATAATTAAAAAACTCGAAGGCCCGTCCTACGTTCATGACAGGGCAACCTTATTGAGTGCACTACACGGTGCGTGCACCGATTGCAGTTGTATGGAATGTATGCTACAAACCTGTGGGACCTAGAGGAAAAATGTTGCAAGTTAAGCTTATTAGCCGTTCATTAAGACGGGACATGCACTTGCATGACCTTTCCTTGAACATCTTGGATCCTTCACACATGCCACGTTGGCAAATGGTAAGCTTGATGTATTTTTTTTTTTTTTTATATATCTGCACAGTTCATTGGTTTTTCCATCTCATTTTAGGACGTGATCTCAAACCCTAAGAATATCCAAATCTCAGTGGACCATACCACTAGAAACAGTGATGAATGACCATTTATCATAGTTTTGGTGGGCCACAAAAGTTTTGGATCAAGCTGATCTTTATAGTTTCCCTTCATCTAGATCTTCTTGACATTATTAACAGGTTGGATTGCAAAGAAATATTACTGAAACCTTACAATGGGCTCTTTAGAATTTTTAATGGTGGTTCACTCATTCACCATTGTTTCCAGTGGTATGGTCCACCTGATATTTGGATCTGCATAATTTTTGAAACCCAACTCTCAAATGGGCTGGAGAAACGGATGAAGGGTGTGGAAATACAAAATATGATCCATGTGGGCCACACAGTAGCGGTAACACCCATAACACCTAATTCACCCCCTACGCATCTGGTGTTCGCATTCCTACTTAAGTTGCTGACCAACGTTGTATTGGTGCCAAATCACTTTTCCATGGTGGGCCCACTTGGTAAACAGTTCTTTCAATGGGCCTGTAATCTGATCCTTTCCCATTATATGTTGGTAGTGGTTGTCAACACGGATACAGATTCCGTACTGACCTTGACCCTGACACCACGACTTTCATAGCGAACCCACATGGTGGGATGTGATTAGGCTAGTGCTGCTGTCAGAGATGAGTCTGGTCAAGTGTGTACTTGACCTCACTTGACCTAACAACTTCCAAACATTCATTAGTGTCAATGGGCCAGCCTGATGGCACACCCCAAACAGTGCAAAACTGAGGCGTAACATACCCAGGTCCGGCCCGTTGACAGCCCTATGCATTGGGTCAGCCTCATTTCTAACAATGGCGCATGATCCAATCAACTCAAGCCAAATTATTCACCATAGAGGTCCCTAGTGTCCGGGTCACTAGGCAATCGCCGTTTGTCAGCAACAGTGATATGGACCAATGGAAGAAATTATGGCCACCTAATTTCTCTACTGCAGTTATTAGAGTTGGGAGCATGGGCAATTAGAGTTGGGCGCCATATCTTTGATGATCCAAATCATTGATTAAACCTTATTCATTGATTAATATGGACTGTTGTGTTCCCATCCATGGACTAGTTGGTCAGGATCTTTTAATCAAAGTGGCATTTGAGATGGACGGACAATCAAACGTGGGGTGCCATGATGGACGATCCAGATTAATGATCAGAATTTCACTATGATAATCAATATGAACCATCCGTTTTTATTTATTTATTTATTTTTTTTTAAACAATTGATGAGATGGCAAGAATCAATAATCAAACATTTTATAATATGATCTGAAATTCTGATTTAATGGGCTTGAGCAGGCTGGACTTGAGCTAGGTTGATGGGTTATTGTATACGGTCCAAACCTAGTCCAATTCAGAAGTAGGCATAAATTTTAAGCCCGACTGATAACAGGAAGATTTTTTTGAAATCGCCAGCCATTGGTTGGGTGGGTCTGTTTCTGGAGATGCCTTAGACAAGAAATTAATCCAGTCCATTTATGAAAGAGGCCAACTAGTGGATAAAGGCACTAACCTCAATAAGTCTTTCCAAGCATCTACAATTATTCATAAATTACTGTCTTTTTGAATGGCGTTCTAAAAGGTACCCAAAAAAAAAAAAAAAAAAAGCCCTATGGGGGCATTTGGATATTAAGTTAATTAAGATAGGCTACTTATGCCTCAAGTAGCTAGCTTATCTTGATTTGTACTTATTAGACTGAAGTGATTAACTTTAAATAAAAAAAAGTTACTTATAATTGATCACAAATCAAACTAATCTCAAATAAGTTACTTATCTACTGTTCTAAGTAGAAAAAAAATAACTTATTTGAGTGTTCGGTCTTCATCTTCTTTAAGCTCAATCGACATTAAATTCACTGACCTATGTAATTGACAAACAATGTGCACTAGTATGCCATAGAAAATTGCACTAACATGAATTTCATATAATCTCATTTTGGGCCTAGATCTAAAAAATCACGTTGACTTGTGATTCAGGTGGGCCATACCAAGGGAAACTGTTGGAAGAGAGACATGCACCTTTGATTTTTACAGGGCTCACTGTGATGATTATGCGTAATCCATTCCATCCATTAGATGCCATACCAAAAGCTACTCTTGGGGATCAAATGCAAGCTCATATGTGATTCATGTGGAACACGCCAAGGGAAATAATTTAAAGGGTGGGCTTTTTGCTACACACTATTTCTAATTATATGGTCTAACTTAGGGCTGTAAATGGGTCAGCGGACCCGATGGGGTACCCGGACCCAACCCATTTAGACCCGACCCATTTGTTAAATGGTACGGGTCTGGGTCCAAGAACAGACCCAGTTGCTAAATGGGTCTGGGTCTGGTTTCCTTTATATTAGGCCCGACCCGACCCGACCCGAACCCATTTAGTAAGTGGGCGAGTTTGGTTTATGTTTCAAGGGACCCGTCCAGCCCAGACCTATCCAAACCCGGTTTTAAGCCTTGTAAAATGCTTGCATACTTGATCCATACTCGGACCCATTAGACCCTGACCCATTTATAAATGGGTCTGGGTGGATCTCCCTCTACCAGACCCTTATAAATGGGTCTGGGTGGATCTCCCTCTACCAGACCCGGACCCATTTATAAATGGGTCTGATGGGTTGACTCGGACTCGACCCGGACCCGTCCATTTAGTAAAATGATCTAGGTATAAAATTTGGACCCAGACCCGTTTAGTAAATGGGCGGGTCTAGTTTTGGCTAAACCTAGCCCGAACCCGACCATTTACAGCCCTAGTCTAACTGAATGAAGATGTGGTTGATTTTCGGGACCTTAGTATAATATGGGGTGACACATGTGATGATCAGGGTGGATTTAACATTAAAACCATGGTGAGCCCACCCAAGCTGTCAGTCCTTTCTTGTGAAATAACTTCCCTCTCTATTGCATTAATTATTACATAAATTAAGTCACTACACACACACACACACACACACACACTTAGTGCTCACATGCAACTAGTTGCATGTCTAACTAGTTGGTGTGTGGGGCCCACTATGGTGTTTGTATGATATCTCGTTTGCACGCAAGGCTGTCCCACCATAAAATAGGATGCAACAAAAATCAGGATGATCCAACCATGAAAACATGATGCTATGTGTGATTGTGTAGTTTTTAGGTGTTGTTTCATGGTTTTCTTTGGTGTACCCAACCTAATTGTTGGATCAACCTGATTTTTGGGGCATCTCATTTTCATGATGGGATAATCTTATTGTCTCTTGCCCATACAAACACCATGGTGGGCCCCACACACCAACTAGTTGCATGTGAGCTGGCATTTAGGGCTCATCATGGTTTTTGTATGACATCTTGTCCGTGCAACAAGGTTGTCCCACCATAAAAAAGAATGCACCAAAAATAAGATGATCCAACCATGAAAATGTGATGCTTTAGGTGAATTTGGAGTTTTTAGGTGTTGTTTCCTGTTTTTCTATGGTGTACTCCACCTAATAGTTGGATCAACCTGATTTTTTGGGGGCATCTCATAGTTGGACGTTCAATCCTCACGTTTTCGCCGACTTGAGTCTTGGATCTAGCTCATTTTTAGTCGCACGTCCTAAAATGAGCACACAAAATGGATGAACGGGTCAATTTCAGCGCAGGAACTTGTTTAGCAGAAAATCCGCGTCCATTACCACACCTGGGGTGGTGTGAGCCACACCGCGTAACGCGTGTTGTTACAAGGGTTACATGCAACTGGCGTCCGGCGGAGTGTGTCCCACTCCCACATGCATTCGAGAGGTGTGTGTCTTCATGTGCAGAAAACGAACGTGCCACATGGTCCAACATGACCTACTTCAGATCCGTTCATCAGATGGTTGTAAGATCTTCTATATTGCGGAATACATAGGACCTTGCTGTGCATCAGATATGTAGATCGAAGAACTGGAATAAAGACATACCTGTCTGCTGGGCCATCTCAAATTAGAGATCTGGATCTTCCTCTCCTGGGATTGCTGTAGAGAAAACCTTAGATGGGGGTTGTTTTCAGTGTAATCCCGGATTGGGGACCCAGCACCCTTTAAATAGGGCTTGTAGTGGGTGTGGTAGTGTTTGAAACCCACCAAAACACTGCCACCCTTGTTCCACACGAATTTGGCTATCAGGAATCCATGTTCAACTACAATACTGTCATAGGCAGTGTAGACGCGCAACCCCTCTTAATTCTGTAGATCACGACTGTAGTGGGGTCCACTGATCAGTCCACACATGAATCTGTATCTGTATTCAAATCTGGACCATTGATCAGTCGGCCCACTATATAGAAAACTTACATTCTCCCACTTGGGCCATACTGTTCAATGTCACGGATTTTATTTATACTTAAGTGGTCAACCAATATGTCAGATTCTGTGGACAACGTCTTTTCCAATCTAGTCCATCAAGATTACTAATACTGGATCGTGGTAGTCTACACAACATTAATTGAGGCGAAGTGAGACGAGTCACGGTCACTGGTATCATCAATTTTAATGACGTAGATTGTGAACATGGTCGTGTGGTATGAAGGTTACACTCAAGTGTGATTGAAAGTGCCTACCTTCAAGAGGTCCTAGGAGCTTTCTTAAGATGTCTCCAATGAGACAATACTGAAATTCTACTATTCTCAAAATATATTGTGCACACCAAATGAGAAATAGTATAAACCAAAAGATGGAATCATCAAAGTATATGAGATCTCCACGAGTGTCTGAACAAAATAGATCTATACTGAATCTGAAAACTCCCACTAACTGAATGTATCTACGAGGTCATGACTCCCATAGACACTACATACTCCTGAAATGGCGCCACAGGAAGCCCTTTAGTGAAAGGATCAGTTATGATCTCTTTAGTACCGATAAAGCTTAATAGACACTTGATGATCCCGCACTCTATCATTTACAATATGATACTTTACGTCGATATACCTCGACCTTGATGAGTGCTCGCTGTTGTACGAGAAATGTATTGCAACTGAACTGTCATCAAAAATTATTTTCATGGGTTTTGGGATATGCTCCAAGACCCATAAACCAATGAGAAAAACACTGTAGCCACATCGCCTGATTAGTAGCTTCGTGACATGCGACAAATTCTGCCTTTATAGTGGATGAAGCTGTGGTGGATCATTTTACACTTTTCCAAGACACAGTTCCTCCACTCATAAGAAAGAAATTTAACCGGACGTGGACTTTCTTGTGTCGACGCAGCCAGCATAATCTGCGTCTAAATAATCGACCAAATCCAAATGGTCGGCTTTCTGTAGGTGAGTTTAAAGTTTTTTTCGTCCATTGTAGGTAGCGCAACGCTTTCTGCAGTTACCTGCCCAATATTCCAAACCATAAAAGTAATATCCGGGCGTACAGAACTGAGCATACATTATACTCCCACTGCTGACGCGTACGGAATTTACTTTATGCGATCCTTTTCTAAATCATTCTTGAGGCACTGAAAAAACTTCTGAACTTGTCACCTTTAGTTATAGGTCATCAAGCATGAAAACAACTTTGCATGCCAAATCGCTCAAGTATCCTACCAATGTAGGATCTCTATGACAAATCAAGCAGTTCTCGAGATCTATTCCTATGAATCTCGATGCCTATGATAAAGAAAGTATCACAAAAGGAAGAATCTGATTTCTCATTTATTAGGTTCATGGATCTGTAGTGAAAGTAGACGTTTATAAAAGTGATAAACTATTTGTGTTCACTCCATGAGACTATAGGGAATGGACCACAAATATCTGTATATATCACTTCTAGTAGTCCTACATTCCTGATTGGTTCATTTTTCCTGATTTCAGTCTGTTTTCCCTTAATGCAATCTGTACAATCTTTAAAATAAGAGAAATCTAAGGATTGAAGTATTCCATCCTGCACAAGCCTTTCCATTATCTCACAAGAGATATGGCCTAATTGCCTATGCCATAAAATGGAGAAAACTTAATTCCTCTTTATTCTCTTTATTACTGCTCTATTATTCTGTAGGTATATGTTTAGAACATTTGCGATGTGTAGGTTCAACTGACATAGCTCATTCACAAAAAAAAATTATGGCCAACTAAATTTAAACCAAAGTAAATACTAAAACTTTCATTCTCAAATTTAAAAGTGCATCCACATTTAACTGAAAAGAGAAATTAAAAAAAATTTAAATATCGCCTTATAAAAGGCACATAAAATTATCTACTAGGTCTAATAATGGCCATTTGTTAATCTAAGTCTGTAGACTCCTACTGCCGCAACGTTCATTTTTATGCCTATTGCCAACGCACACTGATCGTTCTGTATCAGTTGGCATTTGGCTCTGTAGTATATCCTGCATGGAAGTGCATATGTGAATAGAATTGCTATAGTCTATCCATCAGGAATCTGTAGATACTTCAGTTAGATTGCTTTCAAAACAAACAAGATCATGATGATTACCTTTCTTTACCAACCATGCTTAAAAGCCTTCGCAGTCCTTTTTCTGATGTCCTGGCTTATTGCAAAAGAAGCATCCATCATCAGGACCCCGTCTTTTCTTCTTTGATTTGCCTTTAGATTGTGGCTGATTGCCACCTGTAGGATCCGAGGAACCTTTTTCTGAATTCTGCTTCCTTTTCTTATTCTTCCATTTTCTCCCTTGTCCTGGGGTTACGAAATTTACATTATGTACGATGCCTTGCTTAGCCAACCTTTCCTCCTCTTGGACGCACTGAGAAATCAGTTCGTCCAACGTCCATTTGTCCTTAATAGTATTGAAATTCACCTGGAACGTACTGTATTGAGGAGGCAGGGAGATCATGATCAGATAGACAAGCTGATTATCATCAAATTTCAGTCCTAAGTTGCGTATCTTGGATACTACTTGGATCTGTTCTATAATGAATTCCCTTATGTTTCCTTTACTGTTATAGGTTGCACGGATCAGTTTGCTGAGTAAATGAACATAATTCAGCCTTTTCTGATTTCGTGAAACGCTTGCCTATCTCGGTCAGGAAGTCTTTGGCCTTATCTGTATTAGGCATGGCACCCTTCATGGCCTCTGAAATCGCGTACTTCATGATTTTGAGGCACATTATATTAGACTCTGTCCAGGCCTTATAGTGAGCTTTTTCCTCTTCTTTGCTTTCAGATGAAGGCTTAGGAGGTTCTGGCTCTCTCAGGGCAATGTCCAACTTCATACACCCCAGGACAATCTCAATGGACTCCTTCCATGTGTTGTAGTTGGAGCCGGTCAGAAGGGGTACTGTATTATAGCTGTTTGGAATGTTAACTGAAAAATAAACTCACATTAGACTTTATATTATGAAGTTTCAGGCGAATAAACATTCAATTGATTGAGGGCCTTCAATTGAATTATCCAGGATGAATGTGGGCCTAAATAATCAATCCTGGCGAGAATCGGCCACATCATCATGACTCCACCTGTGGGTGGAAGTCATAACATGCAGATGATTCTCCTGAACTGGAATCTAACGGTGATCGTCTGTGTTTTCGTCACCGTCTTCATGTGTTCATGTCCTTACTAAAGTGATGATCGTTTGTGTTTTCGTCACCGTCTGCATTGGACATGAACGTAACTATATGCAATCCTTTTAACTTAATCCCAACATTAGAAGTCTGAATTCGTGCAAATCTTCACTGATAGTGGTCACTGTGGTGGCTAACACTACCAGATCCAACTCCATGATTTTCGACTCAGGACTGCAATCATGTGTTCATATCCCTACTAAAATGGTGAACGTCTGTGTTTTCGTCACCATCTGCATGGGAAACAAACGCAATTGTATACAATCCTTTACTTAAACCCAATATTACAAGTCTAAAATTGTGAAAATCTTCACTAATTGAGGTCACTGTGGTGGCTAACACGATCAGATCCAATCCCACAAAATTTAGACTTAGGATTGCGATTTAATCCTGCCTTCAACGGATCAATCCAAAAGTAGTTCAATTTGGCCCATTGAGAGCTGACATTAACTGTTGAAAGATGAGAAAAAAAAACTTCAAGGTGAAACGAACGGTCAGGTTTCACTTCCCATTCTAATGGGCCATGTCAATTTCTAAAAGATGGGTAATGGGCCCTCAAATTGGCTTGTTTAGAACTTTTTCCATATGATCTTTCCATCATTTACAAGCATTCTACATCTCGATGAAATGTTTACAAGATGGACGGTTAGATTCTCAGAATGAGGTCTAGAAAGTGAACCATCCATATTTGATATTAAAGGTCCATTGCTGAATTCTAGACCCTTAATCATCCATCTCGTGAATGGTTCAGATCAAATGCTCACAATACACATAATAGATGGTTCAAGTCTCACATAAATTCATGCTTGAATAGAGGGACCATACACAAACATTAAATGGGCATCCAAGCCTCAAAACCAGCCCCAAAATAGGCCAATATCTGGGCCTAAACCAGCTTCAAATCTGGCAAACAAATTTGGCCAATACATGGGGCTATGGGCCCAAAAGATGAGCCAAATATATGTTACAAATTAGGCCCACAAATTACCTCAACTTTGTCTCAGAAAACCGCTAAAATCTGGTCATAATATGGGCCAAAATAGGTCCCAAAATGGCATTAAATTCAGGCCTCAAATCTGCCAAAAATCTGGCCTGAAAGTAACCCTTAATCTGGCCCAAAATAAGCCCAGAATCTTGCTAAAATCAGGCCAAAATTGAGTCACAAAACATGCTAAAATTAGGCCCAACACTAAGCCCAAAAAAAAAACAGCCACAAATTAGGCCCAAATTGTGGGCCAAAACAATCCTGGATCCAGGCTAAAAAAGGAGCCCAAGAGTCTGGGAAAAAACAGGCTTAAATGTGAGATTAGTGTCATGCATATGTCCAAACCGCGTGAGATTAATGCCCATTCACATATCTTGATTAACCTTAGATTAATGCCATGCACATGTCCAAACCAACGTGAGATTAATGCCCATTCACATATCCTGATTAACGTTAGATAGATTAGTACATGCACATATCCAAAAACAATGTGAAATTAAAGCCCATTATGTGCAACAGATGGTACGGTATAGGTCCAAACAGACCCAAAGTTGGGCCCCACTGTCTGGGAGTAAGTGGACCCTAGGATGTGATTTGAATGGGTTTTCTCGACAGGCCCATCAAACATCTGGATGGCTGATGTGGGCACTGGCCCATCAACGTAAGGCATGCGGACTGAATGCCTCACTGAGGTTTTAAAAAAAATCTCTCGACCTATAGTGGGTTTGAAAACCCTAACCCCCAAAAAAGGGGTCATCTCCATACGCAGTCACCACGCCCACCACTACTTGAGAACGCAACTACCACGCTTGGCCATTGATGGAATCGAGCTTGCCGCTACGGAAGCCAGTCACAACACCACCGCCAACACCCTGGTTGTGAGGATCTGAATGGGTTCATGGAAGGCGGTGATAAGAGATGGATTCCGGCGAGGTGGCTGTCAACAGAGAGGACGAGGATGAAAGGGATCTGATGTCGAAATCAGATGATCAGCTTTGAGGTGGGATTGTGAATGGTGAAACTGAATGGGGAGATCGGCCGCTGCAAATGGCCAGAACGAGGTTATTTCCAAGAACCTATCACTGTCTTCAATGGCTGCCGATTGTTTTTTTTTTTTTTTTTTTGTGCTGTATGTCGCCTCTGCTGGACGGCGGCTTTGCCTAATTTGGGCAACTTTGTATTTTGGATTCCGGCGATCTCGATTTGTTGGATTCCGGTAATACCTCATTCTAGATCCACAGACCTGACAACAGTGGCGGTCTGTTTGCACTATTTCAGGTCCAAACCAGTTCAAAAAAAAAAAAAATAGAAATCTATTGTCCTAGATCTGAAGCTAGAATGTCTATGGATGAACGATTCAGACCTGGCCCATAGGATTTCCTTATCAGATTTAATAATATGAAAATCCACCATACCTGATGCATAGTAGTCTCTGATACCAACTGTAAGATCTTCTATATTGCGGAATACATAGGACCTTGCTGTGCATCAGATATGTAGATCGAAGAACTGGAATAAAGACATACCTGTCTGCTGGGCCATCTCAAATTAGAGATCTGGATCTTCCTCTCCTGGGATTGCTGTAGAGAAAACCTTAGATGGGGGTTGTTTTCAGTGTAATCCCAGATTGGGGACCCAGCACCCTTTAAATAGGGCTTGTAGTGGGTGTGGTAGTGTTTGAAACCCACCAAAACACTGCCACCCTTGCTCCACACGAATTTGGCTATCAGGAATCCATGTTCAACTACAATACTGTCATAGGCAGTGTAGACGCGCAACCCCTCTTAATTCTATAGATCACGACTGTAGTGGGGTCCACTGATCAGTCCACACATGAATCTGTATCTGTATTCAAATCTGGACCATTGATCAGTCGGCCCACTATATAGAAAACTTACATTCTCCCACTTGGGCCATACTGTTCAATGTCACGGATTTTATTTATACTTAAGTGGTCAACCAATATGTCAGATTCTGTGGACAACGTCTTTTCTTCTTTGATTTGCCTTTAGATTGTGGCTGATTGCCACCTGTAGGATCCGAGGAACCTTTTTCTGAATTCTGCTTCCTTTTATTATTCTTCCATTTTCTCTCCTTGTCCTGGGGTTACGAAATTTACATTATGTACGATGCCTTGCTTAGCCAACCTTTCTCCTCTTGGACGCACTGAGAAATCAGTTCGTCCAACGTCCATTTGTCCTTAATAGTATTGAAATTCACCTGGAACGTACTGTATTGAGGAGGCAGGGAGATCATGATCAGATAGACAAGCTGATTATCATCAAATTTCAGTCCTAAGTTGCGTATCTTGGATACTACTTGGATCTGTTCTATAATCCCAATATCTGAGATCTGATTCAGAATATTGAATCTATCCAGCAACCCTTAGGGCCAGATCTATCTGTTCTACAGGGTTTAGACCCACTTAGATCTGGACCTTAGATCTGTTTTCAGCCATAATCTCCAGCCTACAGCATCCTGCATCAATCAGATCCCAGAATCCAGGGCGGTCGAATTCCACCAATGGCAAAAAAAAAAAAAAAAAAACCCTTGATTGTTGCAGCCCCGAAACCCTCTACGCCCGAGATATTGATTGCTGCCCGTACATTAAGCATGCTTCGTTCGCAATCAGGGGAATGGCCGTTAATGACAGTGGCTTATTCCCCTTCAGCTCTGGTCGCACTACCATCGGCTACTGACTTCTATTGAAGTAGGAGTCGATCGTAGCCACGTCCATTGATGGTGGCAGCAAACCTCTGGCAGCAATTTTCTTACGGCCATATGGCCTTATTACCGAAGGAATAGAGGGTTCTACCAAGAACCATTCAGTTAAAAATAAAAAAAATAAAAAAAAGGGGTTTTGCACCTTTGTAGTGGTGGCAATGGCCGTCATCTTCTCCGGCTACAGCGGCAATGGATTCCGATGGATTGCACTGCCATTGATTTACATTGGCGAAGGATTCCGACACCTTTGCAGGTGGCAGTGCTTCCACAGTCAGATTTGGTGATGATAACCACTGCAGCCATGGATTCCGATGTCAATCGGTTGTCAGAAGGCGAAGATGATGAAGAGCCGAAGGTTTCCGGTGATCTGCTGCTGTTTCAGGCGCTGGTAGATGTGTGCGGCGGCTCTACAGCTAGGGATAGGGTTTTCCCCTTTTTTCCCTCTTTCCTTTCTTTTCCAGCCCTAGGGGCTGTCTTGTGAGTTTAGGCGTGAATAGGGTAGCAACCAAGAGTGGGCCCTCTCTGCTGGCTACCGAATGGGCCTGTTCGTTGGCTTGCCCCGTGGGCCTACACACTTCAGTTTCTCATAGCGCCCGATTTTTCTTTGCTTTAATTGGTTGTGGGCCCTGGCCACTGCCCTGCCATGTGGACCCACTCCTGTTGCAGATACTCAAGTGGGCCTGTCCATTGGACGTCTTGTCCAATGGGCTTGTCAAGCTGGGCCTATTCAATCAGAATGTTTTGGGCCAGATCTATGGGCCTGATTTCATCATATTTTGGGCCAGATCTATGGGCCTGATTTTAGCATATTTTGGGCCAGATCTATGGGCCTGATTTCATCATATTTTGGGCCAGATCTATGAGCCTGATTTCATCATATTTTGGGCCAGATCTATGGGCCTGATTTTAACATGTTTTGGGCCACATCTATGGGCCTGATTTTAACATGCTTTGGGCCAGATCTATGGGCCTGATTTTAACATGCTTTGGGCCAGATCTATGGGCCTGATTTTATAGCACGTATTGGGTCAAATTAGACCATTATTGTTAATCCATTGAGGGCAGGATTAAATCGCAATCCTAAGTCCAAATTTTGTGGGATTGGATCTGATTGTGTTAGCCACCACAGTGGCCTCAATTAGTGAAGATTTGCACAATTCTGTACTTATAATATTGGGTTTAAGTAGAGGATTGCATACAGTTGTGTTTGTTTCCCATGTAGATGGTGACGAAAACACAGACGTTCACCATTTTAGTAGGGATATGAACACATGATTGCAGTCCTAAGTCGAAAATCATGGAGTTGGATCTGGTAGTGCTAGCCACCACAGTGACCTCTATCAGTGAAGATTCGCATGAATTCAGACTTGTAATGTTGGGATTAAGTTAAAGGATTGCATACAGTTGCGTTCACGTCCAATACAGACGGTGACGAAAACACAAACGATCACCACTTTAGCACGGACATGAACACATGCAGACGGTGACAAAGACACAGACGATCACCATTTAAGTTTTAAGTACAGGATAACCATCTGCATGTTATGACTACCACCCATAGGAGGAGTCATGATGATGTGGCCGATTCTCACCAGGATTGATTATTAGGCCCACTTTCATCCTAGATAATTCAATTGAAGGCCCTCAATCAATTGAATATTTATTCGCCTGAAACTTCATATATATAGTCTAATGTGAGTTTTATTTTACAGTTAACATTCCAAACGATTCTATTTCAGTACCCCTTTTGGAATACGGGAAAAGAAAACAGACTTTAGAAAAGGGTAATTCTGCTCTTGTCTGTTTTGAAAGCAATCTATCGGCAAATTCCTGGTGGATAGACTCTGGCACTTCTATTCACATATGCACTTCCATGTAGGATATGTTACAGAGCCGACCACCAACTGACACGGAGCAATCAGTGTACGTTGGCAATGGCATAAAGGTAAATGTTGTGGCAGTAGGTCTTTGCAGACTTAGATTAACATCTGGCCATTACTTAGACCTAATAGACACTTTCTATGTACCTTCAATAAGACGAAATTTAATTTCGGTCTCTCGCTTAGTTAAAGGTGGGTACACTTTTAAATTTGAGAATGAAGGTTTTAGTATCTATTTTGGTTTAAATGGAGTTGGCCATGGTACTTTAGTGAATGATCTATATCAATTAAACCTACATGCCGCAAATGTCCTAAACATGAACCTGCAAATTAATAATGGATCGGGAATTAAAAGAAGAAAGAGAAATGAAGTTTCCTCCATACTGTGGCACAGACGATTAGGCCATATCTCTCGTGAGAGAATGGAGAGGCTTGTGCGGGATGGAATACTTCAATCCTTAGACTTCTCCGATTTTAAAGCATGTACGGATTGCATTAAGGGAAAACAGACTAGAATGAGGAAAAAGGGTGCCACCAGGAGCGTAGGTCTACTAGAAGTGATACATATAGATATTTGTGGTCCATTCCCTACAGCTTCATGGAGTGGACATAAATATTTTATCACTTTTATAGATGACTACTCTCGCTACGGATACCTGTACCTGATACATGAGAAATCGGATGCCCTGGATGCCTTAAAATTCTATAAGGCTGAAGTCGAAAACCAACTCGATAGAAAGATTAAGGTCGTCAGATCTGACCGTGGTGGTGAGTACTACGGGAGATATGACGAATCAGGCAGGAATCCGGGACCTTTTGCCAGTTACTTGCAGGAATGTGGCATCGTCGCTCAGTACACCATGCCTGGGACTCCAGAGCAAAACGGTGTGGCCGAAAGGCGTAACCGAACCCTTATGGACATAGTGGAAAGCATGATAAGTAATACGACATTGCCATTATCCTTGTGGGGTGATGCCATTAAGACTGCAATCCATATCCTCAATAGAGTTCCTAGCAAATCTGTCCCGAAAACCCCTTTTGAGTTATCGAATGGGAGAAAGCCTTGTCTTACCTATTTCCATGTTTGGGATTGTCGTGCAGAAGCTAGACCCTATAACCCCCACCAGAATAAACTTGACCCAAGAACTATAAGCTGTTTCTTTATAGGTTACCCTGAAAGGTCAAAAGGCTATAGATTCTACTGTCCTTCCCATTCTATAAAGATCATTGAGACTGGGAATGCCAGATTTCTTGAGGACACTGAAGACAGTGGGAGCATGAACGTTAGAGAGATTGCATTTGAGGAGGAACGAATCATGATTCCCATGACAGTAATTCCTACAGATGAGGCATTAAGTCCTGCAGTTGCTGCAGATCGCCTTGATGAACCTCAAGTACAACCTACTGAGGAAGGAAATCAAAATCCTGATTTGATTGAGCCATTAAGAAGATCCCAAAGGGAGAGGAGGCCTGCAATCCCTGATTACTATGTCATCTATTTGCAGGAACGTGAGTTTGACATAGGGGTGGAGAAGGATCCTGAATCTTTCACACAAGCCAAACAAAGCATTAACTCCTCTCAGTGGTTCAACGCCATGAAAGAAGAGTTGAAATCCATGCAGGACAATGAAGTCTGGAACCTTGTCCAGTTACCTGAAGGAATTAAGCCGGTTGGTTGTAAATGGGTATTTAAAACCAAACGGGACTCCAAGGGAAACATAGAAAGGTATAAAGCCAGACTTGTTGCTAAGGGTTTTAACCAACGTGAAGGCAGTTGACTACAAAGAGACTTTCTCTCCTAGTTTCAAAGAAAGACTCATTTAGAATAATAATGGCTCTTGTAGCTCATATGGATCTGGAATTACAACAAATGGACGTTAAGACTGCGTTTCTCAATGGGGATCTTGATGAGAACGTATACATGTTACAACCAGAGGGTTTTAAAGTTGAAAACTCAAAGCAACTGGTATGTAAACTCAAGAAGTCCATATACGATTTGAAACAGGCATCACGTCAGTGGTACCTAAAGTTTCATAAGGTGATTTCCTCATACGGTTTTATAGAAAACACGGCGGATGAGTGTATCTACATTAAAATCAGTGGGAGTAAGTTCATTATTTTGATTTTGTATGTCGATGACATATTGTTAGCCAGCAGTGACATTGGGATGCTTCGTGATACCAAGAAGTTTCTATCTCAAAAGTTTGAGATGAAGGATCTTGGTGACGCTTCCTTTGTCATAGGCATCGAGATTCATAGGGATAGATCTCGAGGACTGCTTGGTTTGTCACAGAGAGCCTACATTGGTAGGATACTCGAACGGTTCGGCATGCAGAATTGCTCTCCTGGTCAATCACCTATAGTTAAAGGTGACAAATTCGGAAATTTTCAGTGCCCCAAGAATGATTTGGAAAAGGATCGCATGAAGGAAATTCCGTACGCGTCAGCAGTGGGGAGTATAATGTATGCTCAGGTCTGTACGCGTCTGGATATTGCCTTCGTGGTTGGAATGTTAGGCAGGTACCTTTCTAATCCAGGAATTCAGCACTGGACCGCAGTAAAGAAAGTATTGCGTTACCTGCAACGGACAAAAGACTTTGCACTCACCTACAGCAAAACCGATCGTTTGGATTTGGTCGGATATTCAGACGCAGATTATGCAGGCTGCGTCGACACAAGAAGGTCAACGTCCGGTTACATTTTTCTTATGAGTGGAGGAGGCTGTGTCCTGGAAAAGCGTAAAGCAGTCCACCACAGCTTCATCTACTATGGAGGCAGAATTCATCGCATGTCATGAAACCACAAATCAGGCGGTGTGGCTACAGAGTTTTCTCACTGGTTTACGGGTCTTGGAGCATAT
Source organism: Liriodendron chinense (assembly GCA_003013855.2). NCBI lineage: Eukaryota > Viridiplantae > Streptophyta > Magnoliopsida > Magnoliales > Magnoliaceae > Liriodendron > Liriodendron chinense. The sequence goes on along the minus strand of ML058339.1, from coordinate 6,687,666 downwards.
CCCGAAACCTATGAGAATATTTTGTGACAGTTCAGCTGCGGTCAGTTTCTCGTATAACAACAAGCACTCATCAAGGTCGAGGCATATCGACGTAAAGTATCATGTTGTTAAGGATAGAGTGCGGGATCATCAGGTGTCTATTCAGCTTATCGGTACTAAAGAGATGATAGCCGATCCTCTCACTAAAGGGCTTCCTGTGGCGCCATTTCAGGAGCATGTAGTGTCTATGGGAGTCATTGACCTCACAGATACATTTAGTTAGTGGGAGTTTTAAGATTCAGTTTACATCTATTTTGTTCAGACACTCGTAGAGATCTCATTTACTTTGATGATTCCATCTTTTGGTTTATACTATTTCTCTCATTTGGTGTGCACAATATATTTTGAGAATAGTAGAATTTCAGTATTGTCTCATTGGAGACTTCTTAAGAAAGCTCCTAGGACCTCTTGAAGGTAGGCACTTTCAATCACGCTTGAGTGTAACCTTCATACCACACGACCATGTTCACAATCTACGTCATTAAGATTGATGATACTTGTGACCGTGATTCGTCTCACTTCGCCTCAATTAATGTTGTGTAGACTACCACGATCCAGTATTAGTAGTCTTGATGGACTAGATTGGAAAAGACGTTGTCCACAGAATCTGACATATTGGTTGACCACTTAAGTATAATTAAAATCCGTGACATTGAACAGTATGGCCCAAGTGGGAGAATGTAAGTTTTCTATATAGTGGGCCGACTGATCAATGGTCCAGATTTGAATACAGATGCAGATTCTGTGTGGACTGATCAGTGGACCCCACTACAGTCGTGATCTACAGAATTAAGAGGAGTTGCGCGTCTACGCTGCCTGAGGCAGTATTGTAGTTGAACATGGATTACTGATAGCCAAATTCGTGTGGAGCAAGGGTGGCAGTGTTTTGGTGGGTTTCAAACACTGCCACACCTACTACAAACCCTATTTAAAGGGTGCTGGGTCCCCAATCCGGGATTACACTGAAAACAACCCCCATCTAAGGTTTTCTCTACAGCAATCCCAGGAAAGGAAGATCCAGACCTCAGATATTGGAGATGGCTCACCAGACAGGTATGTCTTTATTCGGTTTATTAGATCTACATACCCGATGCACTGCACGGTCCTATGAATTCCGCTATATGGATCTGGCCCTGTGCAGTCCCCTCAATATCTCGTGAGCAGATTAGGTGTCGAGCCATGAGAAATAATAGCACGTGGTGGGCCATCTCCCTGAGTACATGTGGCCGGATTAGGTGTGACACACGGCCATCCTCTTGCGGACTCGAATTGCCTCTAAGCAGAGGTAATCGTAGATGGCCCAACGAAAAAGCACCATATGGGATCATAATTAATTGAGCATAAGAGGTGAAAATGTCAATTCACTACTATAAATTTCTACTTGCCTAGGGACATGCACTTGTTTTCATTCATCTATGCCACGGTTAGGTTTGGGTTGCTCTTGAAAAGTTGTGGTGATTTAATTTTCTAAATTGAGCAAGAGGTTGCCGCCAAAACATTGTCGGTGATTAGATTGGTTGGATAATATCAACCTTTGATTGGTGGACACTTATTTGTTTAAGAAGCACACTCGGTGGTGCCAATACCACACTGTAAGTAATATAGGGTGGTAGGACATGAGTTGCCTACCACACCCGGGTACACCGAGATATCTGTGAGAATTCCACCCCGTTGTTCGATTTCTCTAGCTCATGTTAGACCATGATCCAAAACTGAGGCAGAATCAAAACTCAAGTGGACCACACTATATATATGCAACACCACTATCGAAATCTTATGAGGATATGAAAGTTTTGGATTAGGCTAATATTTATATTTTCAGTTCATACCACAGTTCAAATGACCTTATGAATGGTTTGGATGGGATACAAACGTTTTGGCGGGACTTGGGACAGTTTTCAATGGTGGGCATTTCCATCCTCATTGTTTCCTTTATTGTGTTCCACTTAAGTTTAGGATCTAGCTCATTAGGCCACATAGCTTCTGCATGAAAGGTAAGACCAAGTATTAAGCCGTTTCCTATTTAGGTGAGCCCCTATGCAAATCTATTGTGCAGGTCATCTCTTACATCACCCAATGAGGTAATAGATGCATCTGATGGACGGTCGGATGGATGGCGAGGATATTGGTACCACAGCAGCACACCTCAAATAAATGTCCACCAATTTTAATAGTTGAATAGTAAAATAATAAAATAAGTGTAATTTTTGTTTCAAGGCTTGTGGTATCTAAACATGGGCCGATACTTTGGACAGCCTAGTTCAACTCACTTGTATGCTCAAATGTAGTTTTATTATTCTATTTCAATGATGTTGGTATTTCAGTTTTGGTGTTTATTTTTTTTGGTCGTTCCATTATGCGGACTCATAGAAATACCTTAGATAGTGCCATAATGCGTTCTATACACAACAATGTTTTGAACTACTACGCGTGAGGTATCCAACATCTCATGTTCGTACAAGAGTATCCACAGGCATGCAATTTCCAAATCGGGCCCCCGCATGCCATCTGGCACTCTGCCAGGCTAAAGTTGTCCTCTTTCCCTTCTACCCTTTCCTTTGGGGGTCGTGGATTCCCTTGCAACCCTTTAGTCGATATTGGTTGGTGCCATGTGGGCCCCACCATAATGATGTATGTGTTTTAAAGACGCCATCCATCCATTTTCCAGCTCATATTTTAGAACATGAGACAAAAAATGAGGCACATCCAAATCCTAGTGACCATACTGCAAACAAGCCATTAAAATCTTATGTGTTTTCCCTTCATCGAGGTCCGTATGACCTAACCAACAGGTTGGATGACAAAGAAACATTGCAGTGGGCCCTATGAAGTTGTCAATGGTGGGCATTCAATCACCATTATTTCTTGTGGTGTGGATCACTTGAGATTTGGATTTGTTTCATTTTTTTTTTTTTTTTTGGCTCATTCTCTAAAATGAGCAGGAAAAATGAATGGCTTGGATAAAACACATGCATTAATGTGGTCTACATATCACCAACCAGTACCCACCTTGGTGCTGGAGGGGCCACTACCGAATTCAGAACGTCAGGTAAGCCAAAGCTTTGTAGGGTCCATTTAGATGTTCGTGTGACAAATCCTATTATGATGTGATCACAAGAATCACGTATAATTAAAACTTAAATGAGCCAAGCCGTCAGAAATACCAGGACGTAAATCCGAACCATGGAAACCTTCCTGAAGCCCACACTGTGATATATCATCCAACCCACTCATAAGATGATTACCACTGGATGTAGGGATCCTGTGGGCCCTAATAAGGTTTCAATGGGCCGACGAAGCTTTTAATGATGGGCTTTTAATCACAACATTTCCTGTGTTGTGTCTTTTGGTTTTTAATAAAATAATAATAGTAATAATAATAAAAGCTTTTTCAAAATAATTTGAAAAGAAAAATATTTTTAATCCCACGTTGCTTGGAAAGAAAAATAAAAAGAAAAGAGTTTATTAGTGGGGGTTTGTGTACCTTACTATTTGGATAAAACTAAGTGAGAATGGAGGCCCAGTGTAGAAGGCGAGGGTGAGGATGTGGTTGTGGTCGTGGTCGTGGAGTAGTGTAGCTGTAGTGGCGCTAGTTGGCACACTTTACATTTCTCACAGGCTACGTGAGTCGTAGTGTGAAGGTAGAAAAAGACTACTGAATGTGATCGAGAGCCTTTTATAAGGCCGCAGTTTTTTACTGTTACATAGATGGAGAGTAGTTGCACAACTAGAGTATGCTAGTGCTATAACCAATCTTATGTATGCTATGCAATGCACAAGACGGTATATCTCATACTCAGTGAGTAAACTAAGTAAGTTTACTAGTAAACTCAGCGTAGAATACTGACTAGAGTTATTCTACTCAGAGTTTCCAGCCGTGTTAGAATAATATATTGATGCGAGTTGGATATCGAGTACAAGGGACAACAAGTCCAAAACAGGGTAGGTACTCACCTTGGGAGATGTAGCTATTGTTTGGGGATCCAAGAAATAAACTTGCATAAAGCATTCGACTTTGGAGTCTGAGTTTATAGCCTTGGCTGCAACTAGTAAAGAGGTTGAGTGGTTAATGGATCTTCTGTTAGAAATCTCATTTTGTGTAAAGCCTATACCGGCTGTTTCACTTCATTGTGATAGTGAAGCCACTCTAGCGAGAGCTTACAGCAGCACATATAATGGAAAGTCCAAACACATTAGCTTGAGACATAATTATGTAAGACAATTGATTCAAGATGGAATCATTGTAATTTCATTTGTGAAGTCAAGTAATAACTTGACTGATCCTTATATTAAACCTCTAACGAGAGAGGAGTAAGGACAACATCCAGAGGGATGTGGTTGAAACTCTTCAACCAAAGTTCCACTTGTGATGGAAACCCAACTCAAAATTAGAAAATCTCTAAATTTGAGTTCAATGGGTAAAAGTAAGTCACTGATACGTGGAAAGTTTCAACACTAAAATAAAAAGATAGCCTCATTCAGGATAATAAGTGCTGGCTGTTACAGATAGAGGGTTGAGTCTTAGAATTCTTAATAAAATCCAATCTAAAGGATAAGTGTCTTAACAGTAACAGGGACACTAGAAGGATTTTACTTATATAAACGTAGATGTGGTGCCGCCTCTCATGAGAGTTAGAATTTCTCTCGGGATCGTTCATGAAATAGGATAAGCATATGGTCATTAAATGTGCTAAGCGAAATATATAATGGAACTCATATAACGCAAATATGACTATGTGTGTGGTATTTCTAATTCTATCACTATGGAATACTTGATTCAAAGCTGTGGCCACCAGGAATTTCAATAGAATTTTAAAATACTTACAGTAAGGGGAGATTCAAATCGAAAGATATCTTCTTCTATGCATAAGAGCCGTATGTAAGTTTGACAGATGCTTTTTCAAATTTTATTTAAAACAAAGTGGGGGATTGTTGTGTTTTTTAGTTTTTTATAAAATAATAATAGTAATAATAATTAAAAAAAATTTAAAATAATTTGAAAAGAAAAAATATTTTTAGTCCCACATTACTTGGAAAGAAAAATAAAAAGAAAAGAGTTTATTAGTGGGGGTTTGTGTACCTTATTACTTGGATAAAATTAAGTGAGAATGGAGGCCCAGTGTGGAGGGCGAGGGCGAAGACGTGGTCGTGGTCGTGGTCGTGGGTTAATGTGGATGTAGTGGCACTAGTTGACGCACTTTGCATTTCGCACAAACTATGTAAGTCGCAGTGTGAAGGTTGAAAGAGACTATTGAATGTGATTGAGAGCCTTTTATAAGGCTGTGTTACATAGATGACCATTGTGCATGAAACAGTCTTGCAACTGGTCATAACCATGCAAAAACGACTAGCATGCAATAGTTATGATTATTGCAACCATTGGTTGCATGTAACAGTTAAAAACTGATCACTAACGGCTAGTTTCTAATAACGGTCAGAAAACGGTTAAAAATAGCCATAAATGGCTAGTTTCCAACAGCTAGAAACTGGTCATATTATTTATGACCTGAAGCCAGAACTCCTAGCCCCAAGTGCCTATATAAGCAAGGCTTGCTGGGATCATTTCAACAACAACAAAAAAACATGTCTCCCTCTTCTTTCCATATCTCTTAATTAGTTCAACATCCGACTCAGTAAGTCAAATTAGCCCAAGACTCAATGGGTTACCTTATCATCCAACTCAGTGAGTCAAATTAGAATTCTAACTCAATGAATTTATTTTATTTGATATATTTCCAACATCCTGTAGTGCATGTAGTCCACTTGAACGTCAGGTTTACTTCATTTTTAGACTTATGCCCTAAAATGAGCTAAAAAAAAACGGATGGACCATATGGATATAAAACACATATATCATGGTGGCTCCACAACACCCAGCATATTACAACATGAGGCAGATTTCCTTGTAAAAGCCTTTCGGACAAGGTTCTGCCTGGAATCCTAGGTAGGTCACCATAATGTTTATGAGAAATCCACCCCATTCATTTCTCACCTCATTCATCCGTTTTGTAAGATCATTTTAATGTATTTTACCAAAAATGAACCTAGATCCAAAACTCAAGTGGGCCGCACTAAAGAAAAAGGTGGGTAGGAAAATTCCCACAGTTGAAACCTCCCTAGTTCCACAGTGATGTTTATATGACATTCATACCATTCATAACGTCATTCCTACTGGTATGAACTGAAAACACAAATATTATAATGATTCAAAACTTCTTTAGTCCCACAAATATTTCAAGACGTTCAATCCTCACGGTTTTTTGCCCACTTGAGTCTTAGATCTGACTCACTTTTAGTCGCACGTCCTAAAATGAGCACATAAAACGGATGAACGAGTCGATTTCTAAAAAACACATGATGGTGGGCCCTACCTAGTTTTCAGCGCAGGAACTTGTTTATCAGGAAATCCGCGTCCATTACCACACCTGGGGGTGCTGTGAGCCACACCGCGTAATGTCCAAGGGTTACACGCAACTGGCGTCCGGCGGATTGTGTCCCACTCCCACATGCATTCGAGAGGTGTTTGTCTTCATGTGCCAGAAACGAACGTGCCACATGGTCCAACATGACCTACTTCAGATCCGTACATCAGATGGTCACTGCGCAGTCCCCTCAATATCTCGTGAGCGCCACCTGCACGCTGAGTTTACCCCACTTGGCCATCATTTTCCTGACCATCCAATTTTTTTTTTTAACGTGTGGCCCACCATAGGACAAATGTTAAGGACGTTACGGATCCCACACATGTGCCAAGTTGGCGCGTGTGATGTGTCATGCCTAACAAAATCGAGGTAATTCGTGGAGGTAAAAAGGACGGTGACGCTCAACCACCTCCTCAGCTGGTGTCTCGAGGGAATCTGGACTGTTGATGTGATGTGCGTGCAGTGATCGGGACATACTGGTGGGCCTATTTTGACCAAAACAGCTGCGTGCACGCTTCAACTTCAACCCCCAGGCAAGCGATATTCCTGTGCTGGGGGCTGTGTGAGGCGCACATAGATGTCCGTGACAAATCCTCCTCGTCCATCTGTTTTGTCACAGAGATGTACCTGACAAATTCTTTGTCCATCTGTTTTGTAAGACCACAATAGGACAGAATTCTAAAAACAGATAGATTCAAAACTCATACGGGGCATACCACACCAAATAGTGGGGATTGAATGCCTGGGTGACAGAAGTTTTGTATCAGGCTGATATTTGTGTCTATAGTTTATATGAGTGGTAATAACCTTATGAACGGCTTGCACCTGAGTTTTGTATGAGCCTGATTTTTTTATTCCTGTACTTTTTTGGTCTTTCGAAACAGATGGACATGGTAGATTTGTCAAGTACATTTCCGCATGTACCCACGCAGCCCCAGGTACAAGGTCACATGCAATCTGATGTGATGAAAATGGGCTAAATCCAAGCCATTCATGATCATGCCGTCCTACTGTGGCGGATACTTTGTCTCTCAGCTTAGTCCAATGATGCGGGTCAGACCTTTAAGCGTCGCACAAAATAGAGCTCAAGATTCCAAATTACATCGAATCTATTTATCCTGTGATTTGGATTTTAGTGCAGTTCAATTACAAGCGTCCAAATGAGCCCTCGAGAGATTATGCAAATTATTGGTCTTTTTATACCAAAAACATAATTAAAAAACTCGAAGGTGCCCGTCCTACTTTCATCACAGGGCAACCTTATTGGATGCACTACACGGTGTATGCTACAAACCTGTGGGACCCATAGGACAAATGTTGCAAGTTAAGCTTATTAGCCGTTCTTTAAGATAGGTCTGCAAGTTGGCAGATGGTAATCTTGATGTATTTTTATTTTTACATATCTGCACAGTCCATTGGTTTTTCCATCTCATTTTAGGACGTGATCTCAAACCCTAAGAATATCCAAATCTCAGGTGGACCATACTATTAGAAATAGTGATGAATGACCATTTATCATAGTTTTGGTTGGCCACGAAAGTTTTGAATCAAGCTGATCTTTATAGTTTCCCTTCATCTAGATCTTCTTGACATTATTAACAGGTTGGATTGCAAATAAACATTACTGAAATTTGGATTTTTAGAATGGGTTCTTTAGAATTTTTAATGGTGGGTCACTCATTCACCATTGTTTCCAGTGGTATGGTCCACCTGATATTTGGATCTGCATAATTTTTGAAACCCAATTCTCAAATGGGCTGGAGAAACGGATGAAGGGTGTGGATATACAAAATATGATCCATGTGGGCCACACATTAGCGCTAACACCTACTAAGTTATTCCCCGGGTAACACCTAATTCACTCCCTAGGCATCTGGGGTTCGCATTCCTACTTAAGTTGTGACCCATCCACGTTGTATTGGTGCCAAATCACTTTTCCATGGTGGGCCCACTTGGTAAACAGTTCTTTCAATGGGCCTGTAATCTGAACCTTTCCCATTATTTGTTAGTAGAGGTTGTCAACGAACGGATACAGGTTCCGTACTGACCTTTACCTTGACACTACGACTTTCATAAGGAACCAGTGGGATTTGATTAGGCTAGTGCTGCAGTCAGAGATGAGTCCGGTCAAGTGTGTACTTGACCTAACAACTTCCAAACATTCATTAGTAGGAGTGTCAATGGCCGACTCGGGCTTGAAAAATTAGAATTTTGAATAGGGCCAGCCTGATTGCACACACCAAACAGTGCAAAATCGAGGGCGTAATGCACCCAGGTCCGCCCATTGACAGCCCTATGCATTGGGTCAGCCTCATTTCTAACAGTGGGGCATGACTCAATCAACTCAGGCCAAATTATTCACCATAGAGGTCCCTGGTGTCTGGGTCACTACACAATCCCCATTTGTCAGCAACAGTGATATGGACCAATCGAAGAAATTATGGCCACCTAATTTCTCTACTGCAGTTATTAGAGTTGGGAGCACGGGCAATTAGAGTTGGGCCCCATATCGTTGATGATCCAAATCATTGACTAAACCTTATTCAATGGACTGTTGTGTTCCCATCCATGGACTAGTTGGTCAGGATCTTTTAATCAAAGTGGCATTTGAGATGGACGGACAATCAAATGTGGGGTGCCCATGATGGACGATCCAGATTAATGATCAGAATTTCACTATCATAATCAATATGAACCTTCCGTTTTCTTTTTCTTGTTTTTTTTTTTTGTTTTTTTTAACAATTGGTGAGATGGCAAGAATTAATAATCAAACATTTTATAAGATGATCTGAAATTCTGATTTAATGGGCTTGAGCAGGCTGGACTTGAGCTGGGTTGATGCATTGTTGTATATGGTCCAAACCTATCCGAATTCAGAAGTAGGCATAAATTTTAAGCCCGAGTGATAACGGGGAGATTTTTTTTGAAATCGCCAGCCATTGGTTGGGTGGGTCTGTTTCTGGAGATGCGTTAGACAAGAAATTAATCCAGTCCATTTATGAAAGAGGCCAACTAGTGGATAAAGGCACTAGCCTCAATAAATCTAAGTATCTACAATTATTCATAAATTACTGTCTTTTTGAATGGTGTTCAAAAAGGTTAAAAAAAAAAAAAAAAAAAAATCCCTGTCTATAAGGGGGCATTTGGATAGTAAGCTAATTAAGATAAGCTACTAGTGCCTCAAGTAGCTAGCTTATTTTGATTTTTTACTTATTAAACTAAAGTGATTAACTTTAAATAAAAAAAAGTTACTTATAATTGATCATAAATCAAACGTATCTCAGATAAGTTACTTATCTACTGTTCTAAGTAGAAAAATCAACTTATTTGGTGGTATCCAAACAGGCCCTAAAAGATTTACCAACACGAGAGATATGCATTATCAAATCTTTCCATTAAGTGGGCCACACTATTGGGATGCTCTGACTAAGATCAGCCCATTTCACACCTCAGGGGCGCCACAACAAAGAAAATAAAACTAGAAAACAATAAAATTAAAACTGAATGGGACTCGACTGAGTCTGAGTTCACTTGGACGAGTTGGCAACCCATGATACAGATGGAGACCCACAAAACCGAGTCCCGAACCCCAATGGAACCTTTGTGGTTTGTAAAATACTGCGCCATATTATAAAAGTACTCTATCACTATGGCCGTTAACGAGTACAAAACCTACGTAACATCCAATAAAAACATCGAATGTTGGTGATACTTTTATTTTGCCTGGACGTTGCTAATCTGGCATGTGCATGGAACATCCGACAGTGCATCGTCTGGCACAAAATTCAGGCTGCCGAATCATAAGATGGGCCACACATTTAGGGCTCGTTTGGATTGTAAGTTACTTAAGATAAGCTACTTATCAGGTAAGTAACTTATCTTGGTTTTGACTTTATCTGCAGATAAATATGTTTGGTAAACAACATGCTCAAAGGTAGAAAAGCATGTTTGTTTCCAACATCATAGGTAATTATCCCTCAAGTCTGTTTGGTCTCTGCACATCCACCATCCATCATTTGGGGCCAACCTTTGGTGTAGATTGTTCATTGTGTGGGCCTTGCATTGATGTGGGCAGTCCATCATGTGGGGCCCACCTTAGATGTGGGCCATTCATCATTATGGCCCGACCTTTAATGTGTACTGTTCATTATGTAGGGCCCACCTTTGATGTTGGTCATCCATCAAGTGGGGCCCACCAACAATATCCACCGCCCATCTTGTAGAGCCACCTTTAATGTGGACCATCCCAAATGTGGGGCCCACCTCTAATGTAGGCCGTCCATCATGCAGGGCCTGCCTTGGATATGGGCCACTCATCATTAAGGCCGACCAATGGTGGGCGTCAATGACCACTGTTTCCTGAGATTGGATTCTGTTTCACTTTTGAGCTGGACCAACAAGGGTAGATGGTGTGGATTTCATGTGCACAGCATGTGGCCCCACTACCCAGTGAGCCACCCAAAACTAGTTGGGAAAACAGATGAATGGCATGAGTAAAACACATCATGCTGGGCTAGGGAGGTTCAAATAGTGTCATCATTATAATTGCTGCTTCCGATGTGGGGTCCACCTGAGGTTTAGATATGCCTCACATGCTAGCCCCACTCACATCCAGGCCAGATGGATGGTGTAGATCAAATACATTGCAATGGGCCCTAGCAAGCTGGATGGTCAACATTAGAGTTAGACATGAGCCGAGCTAACTTGGTTAACTCGACTCGACTTGGCTTGAAAAACTCGATTCGACTTGACTCGTTGTTGAGTTCAAGTCGAGTCGAGCTGGGCAGGTGTGGTTCAAAAATAAATCAAGTCGAGTTCGAGTTTGGCAAAACTCGACTTGAGCCGGCTCGTATGTATAGTATATAAAAAAAATATTATTTAATTATTTTCTTTTTTCACTTTGCCTGCGCCCGACCTTACCTCCTTCCAAACCCTAACCCCTTTTGAGCCCTAACCACATCCAAAACCCCCTCCTCCACCCTACCTGGCCGGCGGTCGAGCCATAAGACATTGCACTTCCTCCAAACCCCTCCCTCACTCAGTCCTGTCCCTGTCCGGCTATCTGTCAACCCTGTCCAGTGGCTGACAACCCTGTTCGACCATTTGATTCAATTCGACTTTACTTGACTCGGCTCGTGTGACCTCGATTCGATTTGACAACAATGATAACTCAAAATTAGGTAGTTTAAATTTTTTTTGAATTGGTTTTTTATTTTATTTTTTGGATTTATTGATTTGGGTTGGGCTTGACTTGACTCGGTTCGGCTCGGACCAGTCAGATTTTGTACTGAATCGAGTTTGAGCTGACCAGTTTGAGTTCAAGATCGAGCTGAACTGAGTTTGAGCCTCGATCAAAGTCCAACCAAACTGAGATGAATTGGGCAGAGTTCGACTATGTCCGGCTTGATGTCCAACTCTAGTCAACGTGGGTAAAACGGGAGCACCGGCCCCATTGTCCAGTTAAAAAACTAGATAGTGTGGGTACTCCTTGTGCATCAAGTGGGCCCAAGGAAAGGGCTACAATGGTATTGTCCAGAGGTGGGGTCCACTTTGATATTTGGATCCGCTTCATTTGGAGCTCCTATGATGGTGTGGGAGGGTCACACATCCATGGAGTTTTCAGCTGTGGGCGCTCCCACTATTAGGAGAGGTGGGACCCACAAAAGCTTTGGATCAAGATGGTATTTGTGTGGGTTCTACACATAAGTCACTCGTGACCTCATCGATAGGTTTGATGGAAAATAATCCAAGACAATTGGCCCAAAGAAGTTTTATAATTATGGGCCAACACAATGACATGGACCATCTATTGTTGAGAAACCTCGCGAAAGCACAGAGGAGAATTAAATGATCACCACACACAACATGCAATTAACACACAAGAGACAATTCAATTTTATGTGGAAAAACCCTTGTGGGAAAAAGCTACGGCATAAAGCAATCATTATGAATTCAAAAGTACATGAGATGAACTACCCAACAAAGCAAACCTAGAGAAAACCCTAGCTTTCTCTCACCAAAACTCTCTTACACCCTATAACCCGATTACACTCGTTTTTATAAGGATAAACTGAAAATAGAAGCAATCAGTGCAAAACTATGCAAATTTGCGAACAACAACTAACACAGTCGATTGCCAGGTTAGGTGCCCGAGCCCAATGTCAGTCGCCCGAAATGGACCAAAAACGTCCAGAGAGTTTTAGCTGAAAAACTGAATATCGTCGGTCGCCCGAACCCCCTAATCATGTACAGATTGAAGGCTCCACCAACGATATCCATCGAGGCTTCAATCACTGATATTCCTCCTCCTTTGCTTCATTAATCATCTCTTCTTCAATCACAGCTCCATCGCTTCTCGTGCCCACAACGTCTTCATTCTGTCTTTACCAATCCCAGAGAAGTTGAGCAGAACTTAAACTTCTTTATAGGAACTACCTTAGTGAGCATGTTCACTAGATTCACGCTGGTATGAATCTTCTCCAGAGTCACATCTCCTTCCTCAAGCACCTGTCGGATAAAATGACGACGCAAATTAATGTGTTTAGTATGAGAGTGATAAACAAAATTCTTAGCCGAATTGATACGGCTAGAGCTATCACAATTAATCGGCACGACCTCTTATTAAAGCCCTAACTGATTTATTATGCCCCTTAACCAAAAACCTCTTTGAACGCTTCTGTTACTGCCATATACTCCGCTTCAGTAGTAGAAAGAGCCACCACCGACTGAAGCTTGAACATCCAACTAATCGCTCCATTTGCTAGTATAAACGAGTACCCTGAAGTCGATCTCATATAGTCCATACTACCTGCGTAATTTGAATTTAGATACCCAATCAACTCGTCCTTAGACTTTTGGAATGTTAAAACGTAATCTTGCGTACCTCGAATGTATTGAAGTAGCCATTTCATAGCTTCCCAATGTTGGATTAGACATAAATTTGCTAACAACACTCATAGCCTATGAAATATCAGGTCTTGTATCGACCATCGCATACATCAAGCTGTCTACCGCACTTAAATAAGGCACATGAGACATAACCTGCTTTTCTTCATCGGTTTTAGGACATTGTTGTGAAGAAAGCTTGAAGTGAGCTGCGTGGGGAACGCTGATCGGTTTGGACTTATCTATCCCAAACTTCATAAATACATTCCCAAGGTATTCAGCTTGTGACAACCATAACCTGCTCATCTTCCCATCTCTATGGATATCTATGCCAAGAACCCTATTTGCAGCGCCCCTAGATCCTTCATCTCAAATGCTCCTAAAAGTTAAGTCTTCAATACATTGATGTCAGACATGTTATGACTGATAATAAGCACGTTATCAATGCAAAGTACTAGTATGAGAAACTTTCTATCACTCAGTGTCTTGAGATAGACACAGTGATCGTACTCGCTCTTGAAAACGCCCTGACTCATCATGAAAAATCAAATTTCCTGTACTACTGCCTAAGCGACTGTTTGAGGTTGTACAACCTCTTCAACCTACAAACCTTGTTCTATGCCCCCTATACTGCATAACTTTTTAGCTACATCATGTAAATTTGCTCTTTCAATTCCCCATGCAGGAAAGATATCTTTATATCCATTTGTTCTAGATCAAGGTCGTATTGGGCAACCAATGCCAACACAAACCTGATAGATATTTGTTTCATAACTGGGGAAAAAATTTCACTGAACTTTACACTTTCACGCTGAGTATAACTCTTCGCCACCAATCTGACTTGTACTTATTTTGTTTCTTCCGAAAAATCCATTTGCACCCAATCGCTTTTCGGTCAACAGGAAGCTCGATTAGTTCTCATGTCTCATTCTTGTACAAAGAGTCCATCTCGTCTTACATTATCACTTTCCCCTTTTCAGCATCTACATCTTATAGTGCTTCCTCAAAGTTAGATAGATCTCCCTCATATCCCCTTCATTTGTAGTGAGGGACAATATAATGTTCGAGTCATCCCTATACTTTGCCGGTAACCTGTGATCTTTAGGCAGTAGGGCTGTCAATGGATCGAATTTGGAGTGGATCAAGGCTGATCTGAGTCCGATTCGATTTGTGATCCGGATGATCTGACTTTAACCCGAAATCCGACGGATCTTTAAACATTTGATCCAAACCTGACCCAATTGAGATTTGGCCGATCCGACTCTGATCCGACCCGATCCGAATACATCTAAATACTATTCAATAGGTTGGATGGTAAATACTGTGGTCCACTTGAGATAAAATATATGTAGTTTTATATATATATATATATATATGTATTTATATATAACATATATAATATTATTTAATTCATTTTAAATTTGGATCGGATCTTAATCGGAGCGGATCCAAGGTGATTTGGATCCAACTTGAAATTTGGTCTGTTGACAGCCCTATTAGGCAGGTTTTTTCACACAGGTGGTTGCTCCACCTGATCCTGTACCTCTGCCTACGACTCAGTCTTGATCCGTGTCTCATCTTTGTCAACCTGGATGTCAATTACCTCTGATTTTTTTGGTTCCTTTCGGAACAAAGAACCCTCATCAAATCTGACCTCACGACTAAGAGTGATTTTTTACGTGATAGGGTCATATAACTGGTATCCCTTCACACTATCACCATAGCCCACAAAGATCCCTTTTCTGGGCCTTTGGTTGAGCTTATCTATTTCAACTAACAGTATATGAGAGTAAGCCTTACAACTAAACACTCGCAGACATGAGTAGTCAATCGAATGACCACTCCACAGTTGTTTAGGAATTTTACATTCAATTGCCATCGAAGAAGATTTATCAGGTAATATGCCGTGTTAACGACCTCTATCTAAAGCTCTTTGCCCAACCGAGCATTACTCAAAATGGACCAGACTCTCTCCAAGAGAGTTTGATTCATCCGCTTTACCACACCATTCTACTCTAGTGTGTGGCGCACTGTGTTGTGACTCACGATCCCTTTTTACTTATAATACTTATTAAATTCCCTGGAATTGAACTCTCCAGTACAGTTGTCGGTTCTTAGCACTTTTAATTTCTACCCTAATTGATTCTCCACCATAGCCTTCCAATGTTTGAAAGTGGTGAAGACATCATATTTATTTTTCAAAAAATAAACACAAACCTTTCTGTTATAGTTATCAATGAACGACACGAACCATGATGATCCCCCCATAGAAAATATGGGCACCGACCCCTATACATCAGAATTGATATATTCTAGCACCCTTTTACATACATGTTTCCCCCCTTTAAACGACAACTTAAATTGTTTATCATATATATAGTGCCCGCATATACTATAGTCTAGAGATTTAAAAACATGAATCAAATAACAATCCAGAAGTACTTTTATGCCTCGCTCGCTCATGTGGTCTAAATGGGCATGCCACGTATGTGTAGACATGGAATCTGCTATTGTCGTTGAAGCTCTACCTAATGAAGTGCTCCAAATCAGTCTGTAAATATTGCCATGCCTCTATCCCTTTATAATTACAAGGGCCCCCTTTGAAACTTTATAGAATCGGTCAAAATTGGTGAACTTGCACCCCATCGCCTTAAGTGCACCAAGAGAAATCAGGTTCTTCATCAACCTGGGAACGTGCCTTACTTCTATCAAGGTCCGTTCAATCCCATTAAATATCTTGATGCGCACCGATTCAATCCACATAACCTTACAGGCGTAGTCATCGCCTAGAAATACTGAACCACCCACCCTCATACTCCCCGTAGGAAGTAAAGACGCTCTGATCTGGGCACATGTGATTCGAAGTCCTAGAGTCCATGATCCACTCATCACTGAGATATCCGTCTTCGACACCATCAAGACCTCACACACATTAATATCACCCTTAGAAGATTCAACGACATAGGCTTTCCTTGAATACTCTCTCATCTTCTCTTTCTTACTTTTAGGATTCTTACAATCCTTCTTCATATGACTTCCACTTGGCTTTGCACTTACCCTTGGAATATTTGGATATAAAATGTGACGATCCCTCACCCCGCTCTGAATTTCTTCCTGTCATAATCAGTGCATCGGAGGAAGACCCAACGTCACCACGCTTTTGTCTCATCGCCTTCGACTAGAGGGCTGAGACGACTGTCTCAATGTTTATGGTTTCTCTGCCAATGCACAACGAGTCTCTGAGTGACTTATATGAATTAGGAAGCAAGTTTAGTAAGATATAGGTTTGATACTCGTCCTTCATCTGTTAACTAATATTCAGCAACTTGCAAATTAACTGGTTGAACGTGTTGATGTGGTCATCCACATTGGTCCTCTCTGCCATCTTCAAAGTGAACAATTGCAGCATCATATACATTCGGTTTTCTAGAGATTTCTTTGCGTACACGTTCTCTAGCTTGGTTCGTGTATCAGCCGTGGTCTTTTCCCTCATTATGTGATAGAGGACGTCGTCCATCAGGCACAAATGTATAGAGGTTCTGGCCTTCTTGTCGATCTGGGTCTACTTATCTTCCTTCATAGATTCAGGTCGCTTCCCAAGGGTGCGCTCAATCCCTTGCTGAATTAGGATGACTTCCATCTTCATCTTCCATAATTCGAAATTGTTTTTGCTAGAGAACTTCTCTACGCAGAACTTCGTGCTTGATGCCATGTGATTGTCTTAGAATTTGAATATGCTACACCCAACGATAGTTTTGATATCAGTTGTTGGGAAACCTCGCGGAAGCACAAAGGAAAATCAAACGATCATCACACACAACATGCAATTAATACACAAGAGACAATTCGATTTTACATGGAAAAACCCTTGCGGGAAAAAGCCACGGCATAAAGCGATCACTATTAATTCAGAAGTAAATGAGATGAACTACCCAATAAAGCAAACCCAAGAGAAAACCTTAGATCTCTCTCACTAAAACTCTCTCTCACCCTAAACACGTTTACAAATGTCTTAGATACCCTATAACTCGATCACCCGAAATGGACAAAAAATGTCTAGAGAATTTTAGCTGAAAAACTGAATATCGTCGGTTGCTCGAACCCCCTGATCATACACAGATTGAAGGCTCCACCAACATCCATGTTGGCCCAAATTAATATGGGGTCATCCATCATGTAGGGCCCATCTTTGATGTGGACCGTCAACTGTGTGAGCCCCACCTTTGATGGGATGGTCCATCACGTGGGGCCTCCTTTGATATTGCTTGTATGAAAGAGAAGTGCTTGACATGAACCATGAGAGAGCTCTCCTCTAGCTTGTTCTCTCACCTCATTCCTCTCTTCACCAGCTTATGAAAAGTAAAAACGTTAAAAAAGAAATTAAAAAACTGAAGTGATTATATACTTTTAAGTAAGAGGTTACTTATAATTAATCATAAACCAAACTAACTTATCTGAACATAAGTCACTTATCTACAGCTGTAAGTAGAAAAGTAACTTATTTGTGGTACCCAAACGGGCCCTTATTGTAACACATTCGACGTAAACATACGTACGTCCAGATCATCTTCACGGATGAACCATCCAGTTTACGGCTCAGATACCCCACACACGTGACATGTCATCCGCGTGCTCCCAGCAAGCGTCATCCATTCGATGGCCCTGAGAGACGTCAATTCTCCGGCACACACGAGCTTCAATAAATACACGGCCGGGACGACAATAGTAGCCCTTGTGTGGTGCACAGTGTTCATGGGTCGAGCATATACACAATCCTTCAAGTGCACAGCCATTCCTCTGGTTCACCACTCCAGCCCCACGCAATCCCAAGATCCCATCCGTCCATTCCGAAGAAAACAAACCATCTGGATCATACTTCTCCATCACTTGTACAAACATATCACCTCTGGGCCCTAACTTAGCTCTCACCCCATGAAAACCAATGTTCCTATTCTTCCCCCAATGAGGCAATCCATTGTACTTGAACAATGCCATTTGCTCAATCTCTTCTAACACATCTTCATGAAGCCGAGGCTCGTTTGGGTCGTGGGATCGGTAGTAAGTCATGTCTATCTGGACCGAGTCAGCCGTCTTCCCCAGATACGCCGTAGATTTCCGAACAAACCTCATCAAGAATCCACCATACAAGTCAGCAACACAGAGAGCAGTGGGATCCATGTCTCTTAGTTTCTTCACGTCGACGAAGAAGGCCGTCACGTTGGCTAACGGTATGCTAACGGCAGTTTGGTGAAAGAACCGCCCTCTGATTTGTGGGTCCCATGGACAAGCAGTGAGTAGTTCATCATCGGTACCCTTCATGCAAGACTCTGATTAAGAAAAACAAATTATCAATGAAAAAAATGGTGTGTGGAAGCAAGTTGCTGTGGTCCAGTACTTCTCGTACCTTATTACAGTGTGAGTTTATGTTGGGCCCAAGTGGGCCCACCTGTGATCACAGTGTACAATTGAATAGGAGGGTTCCACCACATGGTTCATGCATCACCAAGTGGGGCACAGCCATTCAAATAATATCCTATAAAATGGAAAGGTCCAATTGATAGGAGGGTTCCACTTTGGTCGCTTGGAACAAATATCACCCCATTTAAGTCCTCTTCATTTTAGGTATTTTTATGAAATGCCACCCATTTTTATGCATAATTACACAGAACCACCCAAAAGGCATTTCTTTAGATATCAGTCCCCACATTTTGATGGGTCTTTTTTTTTTTTTCTACCATTTTCAGTCAAATTTAAGGTTACTTATTTCTGAAAATGACAAAAATACCCCTTAAGAAGTGGTTATCTCATTACATATATTGGTGGAAGGATCCGTCTAGATCATCGTCCACCATCTAACATGCGCCATGTCATTTTCCACCTACTCTTGAATGGTCTAGATTACTATCTATCATTTTGGAAAGGTTTATATCCATGTCCACATACCTTTAAATAGTCCAAATAGCTGTCCATTATTTTTGAACAATCCAAATTTCTAGCCGCATATATAGTATTAAACAGTCTAGATTGAACCAAACTATGCGTGAACAGTTTGAGTTCGGCTCGAGTAATGCTTGTTTGAGTTCGTTTGATTACTAAACAAACCAAACTTAAACCCTATTTTTAAGTTTGATTAGTAATCAAACTGAACTCAAACATGGATGAGTTCAGTTCGGTCAGGCTCGATAAGGTTCGTTTATAGTTAAAAAAATCACTGTTTCCTGTGATATGGTCCACCTGAGATTTGGATTTACTTTATTTTTTAGCTCTTGCCATGAAATTATTTGGTGAAATGTATGAACATAGTTGATATGGAATACATAATCAAACTCATAATCAAACCCAAACTTGAGTTTGTGTTCAGTTTGTATAACTAATCAAACCTAAATGAATCAAACTCGAACTCACCAAACTTTAAACAAATCAAACTCAAATACTAAGGTTTAGGTTCAAATCAAACTCAAACTAAACTCAAACTCAAGTTTTGGTTATCAAACTCAAACCGAACACTGTGGTATCGGCTTGGTTCAGTTCATTTACACCCCTAATGACGGGTCAAATTATGTCCATGACTACCACTTTAGGGATGTTTTTGTCATTTTTAAAATAGGCTAATGATGATTTCTTGGGTTTGATAGAAAGTGGTAAAATAAAGTAGCCCCTAAAACAAACTATAGGTGGTTTTATCTAATTAGATAAGAAAGCTTGTGGAATTTCATAAAAGAAAGCTTGTGGAATTTCATAAAAGTCCTTTAATTTTACTCTTGGCGCCCACTTTGCATGGCCTTAACTGCATGGCTTTAATGGCCCAATCATGGGTATTTTTAGGTCCTACAGTATGGATTAATTCTTCGGATACATCCTTGTGGCAACAACTTGGGTCCCGCATAGGAAATCAAACCATTGGATTTGAACCGTTGACACCCACATCCATGTAATTATCATGACATCCAAACACACCCTTATGCTTTGAGAAGTGATAACATTGTCTTAATATGGCACAATCAAGGATTTTAATGAACGGAATGTACAAACCTGAGCCCTGAATCTTGCTATGATTCCCAATCACTGGATAGCCTGTGAAACCCAGTAGATCCCCACCGTTCTTCAGTGCACCGCCCCCCTGGAGTGCTGCCGTTACTTGAATTTTGGACAGCAAACATTTTCCTTTGGAATTCCCCGTTGCTTCGAATGTCTCCTCAAAAATGATTAGAGCAAAGATCAAGGCTTAATAATACTACAATGATAGTTGTCCTTCTTGTGGGCCGCCCCGTAGATGGGCCATAGTCCAAGTATCAGAGCGATTGGACAACTCTAGCCATCTGATTGCTGTGATTTGTGCATAGTTGCACCTTTTATGTTCACTGATAGGATGAGTCTGATCGCCTGGTTTTCTTGGTTATCGCACAGCTATTTCAATGGTGGGAGCAAATCAAAGGTTCTGACCACCATACACAATATCCCAGACATTCGTTGGGTGGGCCTAGCCGTTACATGTCCTCATTCAAATCAGACTGGTTACTCATCAGGTGGAGAACAAATATAAGTTTAACACAGACCATTGGTCCATTTTCATCTTGCACATGTGGTCTGTCTGATGAGATTATCCACCCCATTTTTTGTGCTATGGCATGGTCACAAAATGACCTACCTAAATAATGGCCCGAAGATTACACAAGTGTTCTATGAAATGGCTTCTTCAACCTATTCTTACTAAAAAAATCACCTCATCAATCCACAAATGCTAACCTATTGCACGAGCCGACTCAAGGAGTAGCGATAGTTGTGGCGGGAATAAATCATTAACGCCATCGCCGGCTGTGCTTGTGGTAACACGAAAGTCGTCTCTGTATACCACGTTAGCCTTTGAAGGATACCAAGTGATGTCGCTGTACTCAGTGGCTGCACTGAACGTAGCAATGGTGTTCTCCAAATCTTCTTCCGGTGAGACCCTGTTGGTGATGGAACGCTTGAACATGGGCTCTAATTGAAGAGTTACCTGTACCACATTAACCAAGTTGATTAAGCCACCATGTTGGTGAAAGTCCCGGATGGGTGGAGTCATAAGAACTGTCGGTATCCAATCTTAGGGACCTTCACATGTAGCTGAAGATATACGCCGGCCTAAATCCGACTCACTACTACTGGAGGGGAGAGGATCTGATTAGTCATCTAATTACAGTTACGATGGCCCTTGGATATGATTAAGAATTTAGATCAGTTCTAATGGAAACTAGTATTATTCCTCCCTTCCTATTTTCTCTTCTAGCAACTCTCTTTATCGGGATGCATTCAACGTGAGTATGCCTATCTTCATAAAAAATAACGGATCGAGAGAATATGAGAGGAGCTTGGATGCTATTGGGCTTATCCTTCTCATATTCTCTCTCTCCCTTATCCCAATCTTCTTCATTGTATTTAGAATTTAAAAAATTTAAAATTTTGAGAGCACATTGAAAGAGAGATTAAGATCTAATTGTTGAATGGAGCCTTCAATCTATACAGAAAATAGGGTGTTCGACTGATTGAGCATGCTCAGATTTAGACAAATTAATCCCTGGACAATTTTAGATGAGTTCGAGCAGTTGAACTTGGAGGCTCGAGCGATCAATGATTTTTGGAAATATGTAGCAAACTCTATGGACAGTTTTGAGCATGTTCGACCGATTGAACATGTGGCTTTCGACTGGTCAAAGATTGATTGATCATTAGATCGATGGTGCATGCTGTTTTGCGAAATTGTGCGATTTGTTTTTAATTCCGGGAGTGACACTATATAAATGGGTGTATGTGGGATTAATGTGAAGCATGGGATTAAGGGGTTTGTCCCAGAGGAAAAGCTAGGGTTTTGAAGGGCTTTTGCATGTAAGTTGACCGCTATACTTTTGTATATCGTTTTCATAGTGGATATTGTCACTTCGTGCCATAGTTTTTTTCCACAAGGGTTTTTCAGGTAAAAATAGTGTATTATCTTGTGTGCTTGGATTGTTTTTCTTGTTCGTTGTGTGGTTTGATTTTGTGATTGCTTCCGCAGCTGCCCAACACTAACCTGATTAAATTATAGACGATCAGTGTGTTTCTACAAATCTAATTTATCTCATAATATATTGAGATGAAATTCATTGCGTAGCTCAATTGACACGGTCTGAAAACATCCATCAGCTCACATTAACCAAAGGATAGCCTGATCATATTCTATTCAAAATAGTTCATGGACATTGCATGGCGAGATCCGGACTACATGTTTGATGATGAGCTTGACTTGGATATGATTTTGAGATTATTGGAGGCTACATCGTGCCACTCTTATGGGCCAAGGTGCAACAATAGTAGACAAAAAAGAAGGGGGTGAGAGAGAGAGATATCCTAATCCTAAAGCCTTTTTATAATGTTATAGCTCATGTACAATGTGTGTGGCCTATGTTGGGTTGGGGCCTAATAAGTCCCAACATGGTCCTAC
Organism: Liriodendron chinense; assembly: GCA_003013855.2. Classification (NCBI taxonomy): domain Eukaryota; kingdom Viridiplantae; phylum Streptophyta; class Magnoliopsida; order Magnoliales; family Magnoliaceae; genus Liriodendron; species Liriodendron chinense. The sequence continues at coordinate 6,664,863 of ML058339.1, read as the reverse complement.
TATGAGTCTGCCTATTCAAGTAAAGGCAATTTGCTTATTCAACTCAACTAAGATGCCTATTCATCCCTCTCAAGTTGGGCCATCCTAATGAGGCTTGGCTTAGAACAATGGCTAAATGTAAGCAAATTCAAGAAAGAAAGAAATTCTTCTCTAACATTCCCCTCAAACTCAATGTACTTTGGAAAGAGGAGCTTGAATTAATTTGGAGAGGCACACAGGACATTTATTTAAAAGCAGAAAATAAAAAGTAACACAACTGCGGAGATGAGTGGCATGGACGGTGATGAGTGGCGGGCAGCTAAGTGGTGAGTGAGTAGTGGAGGCAATGAGATGACGAGAAACTTCAAGCGAGCAGGCACTTCAACGACGATAAATGATGTGAACAACTGGACCAACCATCCACAACTGAGAATGGATCAACTGTTTAATATCAACGACTATATATTCCAACTGCTTGGAGTAAACAAGGCTAGGATAACCACCCAGTCCAAACACTGCATGTTCTTATAGGCCTGACACTGATTGTTGGCGACTACATCGTACTGTTCTTATATATAGGCCTACGTGCAACAATGGTAGAGAAAAAAGATGAGAGAAGGAAAGGACGAGATCTTGCAATGTGAGAGAAGAGAGGATGTGGAGTATATAAGATACTAACCTTAATTAAAACCTTTTTATAATTATTATAGTCTGTGTAACATGGGCCTAATGAGCCATAACATGAGTCGGTCCTACTATGAGACTGCCTATTCAACTAAAGGCAATTTGCTTATTGAACTCAACTAAGATACTTATTGAACACTCTCCTGATTTTTAACACTCTCCCTCAACTTGGGGCATCCTAATGAAACCCAGCTTGTAACAATGGCTAAACACAAGCAAATGTAAGAAAGAAAGAAATTCTTCTCAAACTAAAGAGTGCTCCGGAAAGAGGAACTTGAGTTTGGAGAGACAAAGTATTTATTTAAAAGTATAAAATATAAAGTAACACGACTAGAGAGTGGCAGGGACGATGACGAGAGGTCCAGCAACTAAGTGGTGAGTGAGTAGTGAAGGCAACAAGATGGCGAAAAACTTTAGGCGAGTAGGTACTTAAGTGACCATGAGTGATGTGAACAACTGGACCAACCTTCTAGCACAACCGAGAATGGACCAATTGTCCAATACAAACAACGAGTCTAAGCTAATTGTCAAGAGTAAATGCGGGTATAACCACCCAGTCCAAACACAAATCTAAGCCACTTGTTCAGTATATAAACGAGCATAGGCTAACTGCCATATGCAAAAATGAGACAGGTCAACTCCCTTGCATGAAAATTGCTCATATCACATGTCTTGATAATGGGAGCCTTAAGAAGCTAATACAACATTTAAGGAAGTGGTGGGGAACAGGCAAGCCTACGTCACATGATCCAACAAGCACCATAAAAATGGGCTATCAACAACAGGACCAAGATATCAAGCTGGCTTACAAACAAATTTGGGCCAGTGGGTTGAGAGAGAGGAAGGCCCAACAACAACCACGAAATAAAACAAGCCAAACAGGCTCACCAACGTCAAAACAAGCCCACAAAGAGTCTTTACTGGACCAAACAAATAGTAGCAGCAGCGCATGCAGAAAAGATGAACCGGGCTAACAACTAACAAACTGGGCTGTCCGAAAACGAATTCGGATCACAAAATGAGTGACGCCCTTTATTCATTTCAACAATGGGCCACATATGAAATTGGCCACAAAAAATAAACGAGGATGGCCCAAAAAAATCAATGTCCAGCAAACACGTGGTACCACCAACTTGGGCCCACAACAATCCTAGAGCATATTGACAGTGAAAAATCCAGCAAATCAATGGGCATTCAACCATCATTTAACTAGAAGCAACAAGGCCCATCAGTTCAACCCAGCAGATCACGTCTACTATAATCTGGCCAGCAGTAACAGGCCCACAGCAACTATTTGGGCTCACCTTCGCTGGTGGGGGCAGCAATAACAAAACACGTTCCAACACGTTTCCAACTAGATGGTGCCAGCAAACAGCAAAAAGAAGAGGGTAGCCAACATGTTCCAATAACAGCAAAAGGTTCTAGAAGTTCTCAGCAACACACATTCCAGCAGTAAGCACATGTTGCAAGGTGGGCCAGAGTTTCTGTAAGTGGGCCAGGCGCTGTGTTTAGAAACACTAGTTTTACAGGTAACAACATGATGTAGAGTGGGCCGTAGACATTTTCATGGCCAAGATGGACCAGAAGAAGCCCGATCAAAGATGAAAGTGATCCAGGTCGTCAAGATCGTAAAACAGTGGCATCTCACAACCCAAGATGAGTTATGGGACATATAATATATAATTTTCGGATAACTCAAGATACTTAAGCCAACCAACCTGCTATGCTGGGTTTCCCATGCCGGATTTGCTAGAGTCGATCAAATTGACAATCATTAGCCTAGTTTACTTTTGTTTTTACTATAAATAGTAAGGTTAAGATGAGTTTAACGGTTGATCCTTTGAATTTTAGAAGTTGTGCACAACATGAAAAGGGCTTAGAAATGTTAGTAGAATAAGGTGGTTGGGCCAGATTGGACACTTACTATTTTTGGCCGAAAAGCACGAAAGTCTAGTTGTCTATAAATAATAAGTTTACTATTTATAGTTACGTTTTTTGGGTGTTTTAGTTGGAGTTTAACTCTATAACTTTATCCTAGGGTTTAATTTCTTATTTAAATCATTGCAATTTCGTTTTATTATTCATTCAATTAATTATGAATTTTTGGGAATTATATATTTATTTATTTTTTACTTTTCTCGTGGATTTGAGAAGCTTTATCTCGTGGATGTTGGAGTTTGTCCTCAATCTTGGACACCAAGGGGTGTCAGGTGCTCGAAACCGCCCCAGAATATGGCTTTTGGATCTGGACGCTGCTGGATCGATGCAGGAGGTGTCCGTCACCTGGCGGGGTTAGGTCAGGCGGCTAATATTCCTCTGAATTTATGCTGAAACTCTCTAGACAGATTTTGGTTCTATCGAGCGCTAGACGAAGTCGGGTAGGGCGCTCGATGGTGCGCGAACTATAAGGTCGGTTGCACGCGGTTTTGCGCAGGATTTGTTTCTAATTCCGTTTATTTCCTATTTAAAAGAGTGTAATGCAGGATAAGGGTAACACAAGGAGTTTCAGACGTGTTCCTATGGGTTGAGAGAGTTCTAGGGTGAGAGAATAAGCTTAATGAAGAGCTACGTTGGTCTTTCTCTGGGAAACCTTGGGTTTCTCTGTGGGGCTTTGGGATCCGGGTAAGTTTTTTTCTGTAATCTCTTGTAGCTTCTTATTCATAGTAAATTATTTGCTTTGTGCTGTGGTATTTTTTTTTTTTACCTATGAGGGGTTTTTTCACGTTAAAATTCAGATTGCCTTTTCTTGCTTTGTCGATTTTCTTGGTGTGTGCCATTATATGTGATTGCCATCTGTTTGATTCGTGCCTCTGTGGTCCTAACAAAGTGGTATCAGAGATAACATTGGGAAGTAGGAAGAATCTGAGACGTAGCATCAATGGGGTCTAGTATAAGATTTGACATAGAGAAGTATTCGAGGAAAAATAATTTTGAACTTTGGAAGGTTAAGATTAAGGGCCTCCTGGTTTAATAAGGATTGGAAGAAGCACTCCTTGGAGAGTGACCGGAATCCATGAAAGAATGAGAGTGGAAGAAGATGGATCAAAAAGCTATGATCTCAATCCAGTTGTACCTAATGGATGAGGTCCTTGTATAACGTTACGAGGGAGAAGACTGTGGCTGATACATGGGCAAAGTTAGAGAATATCTATGCGAAGAAGTCTCTTGAAAATCATTTGTATCTGATGATACAGTTAGTTAAATTTGAAGATGGCAGAGGGGACTGATGTTGAGAGCCACATTAGCAACTTCAATATGCTCATTAACAAGTTATTGAATATAGATGAAAAAATAAAGGACAAATATTAAGCATGCATCCTATTGAATTCTCTTTTGAATTCATCTGAGTCGTTTAAGGACTCGTTGTGCACAGGTAGCTAGGAGTCAATTAATGTGGAGACCATTATCTTAACCCTCCAGGTGAAGGTGATGAGAAGGAAAAATGGTGGTGTGGGTTCTTCTCCGGAGGAGGCACTGGTTATGAGGAGAAGAAATTTTGAGCAGGATGGGGAATCATTACGATCTATATCTAAATCTAAAGGCAAAGGGAAGAGCAATGTGAGGGGTTGGAATTTTGAGGAAGAAGGGCATGTGAAGAGGGATTGTCTGAATCTTAGGAAAAAAGTAAGAGAAATATAGAGATTCTTCTAAGGGGCTATACCGCAAAATCCATGGAGGATGAGTGTGATGTTTATGATGTATTGACTGTGTCTGGTAAGGGGTTTCTCGGTGGAGAGTGGCTCTTGGATTCAGGTGCATTATGTCATGTATGTCTTGACTGGAGTTCATTCATGACATATAGAGCGTATGATGGTGGATCGATGGTTTTGGGCGATTGGCTACGCCCACAAGGTGGTGTGTATTGGTACGGTGCACATTAGGATGTTCGATGTGATTGAACGAGTCTTGAAAGGTGTGAGGCGTGTCCCTAGGTTGAAGAAGAATGTGATCTCTCTTGGTGCACTCGAGGCTACGGGGTGCAGGTTCATCAGCCGTGATTGGTATTGTAAAGTGATAAAGGGAGCACTCGTGATGATGAAGGCATGGAGGTATGGTCATCTTTATAAGTCGATTGGGAGCACTTCTGACGATGGAGTTGAGGGTCGGATTGGCAGAAGGATCCACAATTGCTTTGTGTGACGTGCGTGCAAAGGCCACGTGAGCGAGCAGGATGTGAAGGTGCGAGGATAGAGTCCATAGCGATGAAACTATGAAGGAGACGAAGTAGAGATGAAGAATGGAGCAATGGAGTGATTGAAGATTGAAGCCATGGAGGAGATTATTAGAGTTTGTCTTCAATCTTGGACACCAGGGGGTGTCGGGTGCTTGACGAGCTTGGCTCGGGTGCCTGAAAATGCCCTAGAATATGACTTCTAGATTTGGATGCTACTGGATGATGCAAGAAGTGGTCGAGCACCTGACGGGGTTCGTTCGGGTGCCCGATATTCCTCTGAATTTATGCTGGAACTCTTTGGACAGATTTTGGTTTTGTCGGGCACTCAACAAAGTCGGGTAGGGCGCACGATGGTGCACAAGCTGTAAGGTCAGTTATGCGGTTTTGCTTGGGATTTATTTCTAATTTCGTTTGTTTTCTATTTAAAAGGGTGTAATGTGGGATTAAGGTAACACAAGGAGTCCTAGATATGTTTGTGTGGGTTGAGAGAGTTCTAGGGTGAGAGAATAAGCTTAAGGAAGAGTTACACTGGTCTTTCTCTGGGAAAGCTTGGGTTTCTCTGTGGGGCTTTGGGATCAAGTAAGTTTTCTTTTGTAATCTCTTGTAACTTATGATTCATAGTGGATTGTTCACTTTCTGCCATAGTTTTTACCCATGTGGGGTTTTCCATGTTAGAATTCGGATTACCTTCTCTTGCTTTGTCAATTTGTTTGGTGTGTGCCATTATGTGATTGCTATCCATTTGATTCGTGCCTCCGCGGTCCCAATAGTGGATTTGAGGAAGTCCGGAAGCCTTGTAGATTTAAGGTAGTTATCCGGTGAGGGAGACAGTAATCGACCTTACCACATCGTCCCTATGTCACAACGGCCAAGAAAAAATGTGGTGGATGATCAATGGAACTAAATAAGTGATAACTAGATCTTTTGGTCACAGTGGATGGATGGACAACAGATGAGCATCTAGTAATATATCGGTGATAACTAGCTAGGTCTCAATGATCTCAGCTGCAGAAACTAGCAACATATGATAGGCGTATATCTCATGCTAATCAGGAACTAGGATCAATCTATAGACGTTAACAAGTTGTGGACATCATTGGATCTCACCAAGCAAAACATGGTGCAATAGATTAAGCAGTGTCAATGGTCAAGCAGATCTAAATCAAGGGTTGTGAATCAAGTAGATATTCATGTCCACTGCACTAAGATGCCTACCTTGATCAGAGAATAGATGATCCACACCCCCCTGTTAGTCACACTGTAATGTTAGCCACCCCCTTGTTAGTCACACTACAATGTTAGCCACACCCACTTTGGGAATCGATAACATGACCTCAGTGTTGAAACGAGGCTACCTTCACTCAATCTACTACTTGAGCTTGGCATGGATCGCTTGGAAGTATTAAAGCTGAGAGACCTATCATGTCCATAGTTGAATAAGCTTATGGTTGCACTAGCTCTGTCAAATCCCCATGACTTAAAGTTGTGTGGATGATAGACTCTGCTTGATCATTGAAAGTAAGTGTAGATGGGTGTTTTCATTAAGGTTCTAGAAGTCCGCAATATCTACTTGAGACATGAGTAGCTAGTTGATCTTAAGGTTTGTACCAACCCCCAAGTGTATAAAAGAATTCAATATATATATATATATATATATATATATGTGGAGGCCGAGAGAGTTGCTCACACACTATTTGACTAATTTAAAAATTAATTAATGTTAATAAGTATTAGAGATTTTTACCCGAAAATGCTTATGACTATATGATGTTACGAGAAGATGCTTTGATATTGAATATTTACCAAAACATTCTTTTGACCATATGGACATAGGGTGAAAGTCTAATTTGCCCTTGATAGGGGAATCAAGGGTGGATGTCTCTCTCCTAACTGTTTCCAATGATATGGCCTACTTGAATCATGGGTCAGCCTGATTTTTTGGCTCTAAGATTAACACAGGATTACACGTCTAATGATCGGAGTGGATCTTACATCTACATTAGGTTGGGCCCCTATAAAATCAAGGGATGCCTTTACTAAAAGGATTGGATTGGGCAGTAAACCCCCAAACGGTGCTCTATAGTTCAGAGCATGATGGATGTGTTTTATCCATACCATCCATCTATTTTGTCATCTCAATTTAGGAATGAGACAGAAAATAAGATAGATCCAAATATCACATGGACCACCTCACAGGAAAATACTATTGATTGAATGCCCATCATTAAAGATTTCTTGAGGGTGACAAAATTTTGGGTCAAGCTAATATTTTTGTTTTCCTGTCATTGAAGTCCATGTAACCTAGTCAATAGGTTGGATGGAAAATAAACATTAGAGTGGGCCCTATGAAGTTCTCAACATGGAAATTCAATCACCACCATTTCTTGTGGTATGGTCCACTTGAGATTTGGATATGACTCAATGCATTGACTCATGCCCTACCATTAGATAGAAAAATGAATGGATGGTGCAAATAATGCACATGCATCATGGTGGGGCCCATAAAACACTTACCAGTACTGTTGTAAGTACAAGAGTCACTATCGAATTCAAGTAGATTACTAAAAGTCTTTTTTTTCTTTCTCATGTACGAGTTGGACTATAGGTTCAGGTCCAATCACCAGGTAACTTCTAACCTTTCATGTGTATATGACATCAAAGCCATCTAGTAGGTTAGTTATCATGAGCATCACCCTTTTTAAAACTCCTCAACAGTAGGTCTTCAAGTGGACTAGACTTGTGTTTTTCTATTTACCAATGTTTGAGTGTTCTTTAGATGTTGTGGACCACTTGATGTGTGGATACTACTAACCATTGCACTAGACAATCCTCTTGCTGGGGATAACATGTTAGAAGGGTTGGATGTCACATGAATGCAATACTTTGAAAGTTATCGTATGGTGAATTGTAACTTTTTTTTTTGCCAGTCATGCAGCCCACCCACCCAGTCAATCGTGCAACACACCCACCCAATCAGTCATGCAACGCACCCACTGGTGCGGTCAGCAGCAAGATTTTCACCCTGATGGGTTTCGAGACCGAGACCTCTTGTTGAAACTCCGCAGAGTCTACCAATGAGGCAAGGCCCCGAACCCAGGTGAACTGTAGCTTGTGGTTAGGGCTGCACACAATTCAATTTAAGATCAATTTATCGAATCGAATAATTCGAATCGAATCGGATCGTTCTCCAAGATTATTTCAATTCAATTTCTTTTTCTTTAAAAAAAATCAATTTCAATTTTTGGTTCCGATCGATCGAATCGAATTAAAAATTGAAAATCGAATTGGTCTATATGGAATTGAATATACACACACATACATACAAACACAGAGAGAGACGTGAGTGGGACGCTGACTGTGGGGCCCACCTCTATGCATGTGTTATATATCTACGCCGTGCATTTGTTTTTCCATATCATTCTCTAGCATGGGCGCAAAAATTAAATAGATCCAAATTTTAGGTGGTCCACACCATAACAAACAGTGGAGAATGCGGAAAGATGTGCATACACATAATGCTAGTAGTATCATAGTATGGTCATTAATAAAAAAAAAATTACTTGCACAGTATTTGTTAAATCTTTTATTTTTCTGGATGGCAAAAAGCTTTTACTTAGCAATTGCATGTGCAAATATTTATGTGCTAGATGCCACTCGCATTTATGGCTTAACACAGTAGGACATGGCAACATATTAACACAATCAAATTACAACTTTTATGCCTACTACTTTAAGGATTTATGAGCATTATCTTCAACCCTTGTTGACTTTTTTTCTTGGTTTGTTGTGTGTCTATAGTATGAATAATGATATCAAGAAGATTCAATCTAGTATTTTATACAATTTCTACTTGCACAATTTTGATAAAACATTATATAATGAGAAGTTATGAATAATAATAATAATAATAATAATAATAATAATAATAATAATAATAATAAAGATTAAAGAAGTTATGAAGAATGATATCAAGAAAATTCAATGTAGTAATTATACAATTTCTACTTGCACAATTTTGATAAAACGTTATATAATGAGAAATGCTTTGGTGTTCATATATCATTATAAGTTATAGTGTTCATAGTCGCATTGGTTCTCTCTGATAGTTCAATTGATTGATTTGAACTGTTCATTAAATGTAGGATTAATCCTGATAATTATGATATTCAATTCGCAGTAAGTTGAAAATAAAATCAAATTAAAAAATCTATCAATTCAATCTTAAGTCAATCTTAAAAAATTGGGGTCAATTCAATTTCAATTCGAAATTTCAAAATCGAGATCAATTCAATTTCAATTTCAAGTTTGAAAATTTGGGATCAATTCAATATCAATTTCATCCAAAATCGAGTTGATCGAATTGATGTGCATCCCTACTTGTGGTCCAATTGATTAAACTTAGTATCACTTTTATGGAAAAAAAAAAACTGGGCTAACATGTGATTCAAGTGAGCCATACCAATAAAAATAGTTGGGAGAGAGACATCCACTCTTGATTTTGACAAACTGACCATGACAAGCATGTGAAATCCACTCCAACCATTAGATTTCACACCAAAAGATAGGTGTGAGGCCCAAATATCAAGCCCATAAGTGATTTAAGTGGGCCACACCAAAGGAAACAATTTGGGGGTGAGCTTTTGCTGTACACTAGTTCCAATATTTGTGTGGTCCCCCTAAACCACAAATGGAGCTAATTTTGTCCAGACATCTAACATGGTGACTCATGTGATGGTTGGGGTGTATTTTACATTAATGCGACAGTGGGGCCACTCAAGCTGGCAAGTCCTTTCCTCTTTGAAATAACTTTTCTCTGAGCAATATTTATTAACATTAATTAGCTCTTAAACAACTAATTGGATGCACAACTATGTGAGCATCAGGGTGTGTGTGGAGAGAGAGAGGGAGAGAGAGAGAGAGAGAGAGAGAGTAATGCTCCCTGCGAACCATGTAGGGGAGCTATATGCGCATGCATGGCCGAAAAAATTGTTTAGTACCCAATTGTTGCCCTCCGCAATCAACATGCTTTCATGCAGAGAAGCTAAGTGGGCCCACTGTGATGTTTGTGAGAAATCCACCCCATCCATCCATCTTTCAAGCTTATTTAGGACATGTGACAAAAAATGAGAAAGATTCAAAACTTAAATGCGCCGTATGTAAGGAAAGAGTGGGGAAGGATATGCCTACCTTTGAAACCTTCCTAGGCTCCACCTTGATGCTTATATAAGGTCAAGAAAAGAGGTAGATTGAAGGTTATAGTGGACCATACCATAGGAAGCAGTGGTGACAATGACCCAACCGTTGAAGGAATTATGCGCTCGACTTCCCATGAGGTCGAGTTGTGTGGACCCCATTGTGATGTGTGATGGGATTTCCACACCATTAGTTAGATGCAACATTCCGTGGTGGGCCATGAGCCTAAAAATCAGGCCAATCCTGACTTGGGAGGGCCACACTATAGACAACAGTTAAGAGTGGATATCTACCCATTGAAAACTTTATGATCGTTTATAGGATCGATTGAAATGTGGTTGAGAAATCCAGATCATCCATTGTGCATGTCCACTTAAAAAAGAGGTTACACCAAGTTTCAATAGTATCCAAAACTCAGGTGGGCCCCAACAAGTGCCTTTACTTGTCGGCATGATTTTAAACTCTTTCGGTTGGTATGGACCAGTTGAGCTATGGATGCAACGGATTTTTGGGATATCCCATAAACAGTAAGGGACCCACCAAATGCATCATGTGGATGTATAATGCACATCATAGTGGCACCCACACAGCTCGACCTCATGGGAACTTCCCATGAGGTCGAGCGCATAGTACCTTTTCGCTATATATATATATATATATATATATATATATATATATATATATATATATATATATATATATATATATATATATATATGAGGACCCATAACACGTGATATGAGCCCAAAATTTGAGCCATCCAGGTGATGTAACACCCCAAAAAACTCCTGGGACCAACTTTCAACCTGGTCTAGAATTTTAGTAGGCATGAGCTAAAAATGAGGTAGATTGAATGATGTAGTGGACTACAGCAAAGCAACAGTTGAGATTGAATGCTTACCATTGAAAACCTCTTGGAGTTTACGGAAGTTTTGGATCAAGCTTATATTTATGTTTTTTCTTGCTCCCAGGTCCATATGACCTTATGAACACGCAGGTTATCAAATAAACATCAAGGTGGGCCCTAGGAAGGTTTCAATGGTGGGGTCACTGTCACCACTACATCCTATGGTATGGTCCGCTCAAACCTTCAATATACCCACAGCGCATGTGACGGAGCTGGCTATCTCCGGCTAGTCCTACTTGGGGTAGTACCCAATCTGCACCCCCACATAATCTACTTCCATCTAGACACGGATTTTCTACTTAAGGCTTTTGTGAGCAGGGAAGTTAGGTGAGGCTCACCATGATACTTGTAAATCCACTCCGTCCACCCATTTTGCGGGCTCATTTTAGGACATACAACAAAAAGTTAAATGGATCTAAAACCCAAGTGGGCCACACGAGAGGAAACAACAGGGGTTGAAGGATCACCGTTTAATGATTCATATGGCTTCAAAACTTTTGTATCTGGCAAAGTTTGTGGTGTTTTCAATTCATCCAGTTGGAATGACCTTATAAACAATTTGAATGGCATATAAGCATCAAGGTGGAGCCTAGGAAGTTTTCAATGGTAGACTTTTCCTTCCCCCAGTCTTTCCTCACGAATGGCTCATATGGGTTTTTAATCTTCCTCATTTTTTGTCACATCCTAAAAAGGCTTGAAAAACGGATGGAGTGGATTTCTCACAAACATCACAACCCCCCCCCCCCCCCCCCCCCCCCCTCAAACAGTGTGAAATCATGCCAAAAGTGCCTGTGGCGGCCTACCTGAGTTTTGGATGTCGTTGAAACTCGGTGTGACCCCTCATCCAAGTGGGAGACTCACAATGAATAGGCTGGATTTCAGAACCACATCTTAGTAGCCCTATAAACAATCATTATGGTTTCAATTGACGGGTAACCACTCTAAACTGCTGTCTGTGGTGTGGCCCACCTAAGTCATTGATTGACCTAATTTTTAGGCTTGTATCCCACCATGGAATGGTGCATCCGACTGATGGGGTGGATTTCTAATACACATCACAGTGGGGCCCACACAGCTCGACCTCATGAGAACTTACCATGAGGTCTATATATATATATATATATATATATATATATATATATATATATATATATATATATATATATATATATATATATATATATAGGGAAATGGTACTATGAGGTCGACCTCATGGGGAGTTCCCATGAGGTCGAGTTGTGTGGGATCCACCGTGATGTGTGTCGAACATCTACCCATCAGTTAGATGCACCATTCCATGATAGGACACGGGCTTGAGTATCAGGTCAATCGATGACTTAGGTGGGCCACACCACAGGCAACAGTTGAGAGGGGCTACCCGCCCATTAAAACCTTCATGATTGCATATTGGCCCCACTGAGATGTGGTTCACAAATCCAGCCCATCCATTGTGTGTGTGTCACTTGGATGAGGGGTCGGACCAAGTTTCAGCCACATCAAAAACTCAGGTGGGACCCACCAAGTGCTTTTAGATAATTTAGGCATGCCTTCACATGGTTTTTGATGGTATGGCCCACCAGAGTTCCATATACGGCTGATTTTTGGATATCCCATATCCTAAAGGGGACCTATCAAATGCATGGTGATGATTTCTGATCCACATCACAGTGGGGCCCACACAGCTCGACCTCATGGGAACTTCCCATGAGGTCGACCTCATAGTACCATTTCCCATATATATATATATATATATATATATATATATATATATACCTGACGAGTTTTGTCATCTACGTCAACAAACAAAACCCAATAGATACCTTACAAAATAGATGACGGCTAGAACAGTCAGTATTCTTTGATCTGCGGATTTAAAAATCAGGAAATTTCACTCTTAAAGTGGCCAGTAATTTGGTGGTTACAAAGTTCCTCAGTCATTCATCTGTTTTAATATACTGGGGCCCACCTTGATGATATGCTCAATATCCACATCTATCTGCTTTTCCAGCTCATTGTAGGATGTAATCCGATCTCAAGTGGACCACACCACTAGAAACAGTGGTAATTGAATGCCCACCATTAAAAACTTCATATGCCCCACTGTAATATCTATTTTCCATCCAACATGTTAATAAGGTCAAGAGGACCTGGATGAACGGAGAATACAAAGATCCTCTTGATCAAAACCTTTTGTGGTCAACAAAATGTTTTAAATGGTCATTCACCACTATTTCCAGTGGTATGGTCCATCTGAGATTTGAATCTGCTTAAGTTTTGAGATCACGTCTATTTTTGGGCTGTAAGAACGGATGGATGGTGTGGATATACAACATATTCATTAATGTAGGCCCCATACGGTCGGGGTAAAACAGTAGGGATTGAATGGCCACCGTTGAAAACTTCCTAAGGGTACAAATTTTTTGGATCATATGTTCCCCTTAATCCAGGTTTTGTATGATCTTATGAATAGGTTGGATGGGAAATAAAACATCACGATGGCCTCGAGAAGAAGTTTTCAACGGTGGTGTGGTCTACTTAAGTCTTTGGTCTACATCACTTTTGGGCTAATTCACTAAAATCAGGGGACAAAACTGATGGATGGCATGGATAAAACACGTACATCACAGTGGACCCTATAGAGCTTGGGCCACGTCGTGCCATGTGGATATACCTCTGGCGGGCGCCACAGGCAATCTGCTTCCTTCAGAAATAGTATAAGATCGTACCTGAGAAATGATTCCTAGCACACCCAAAGACTCTTTGGCCGCTAAAAGGTCTGGGTCATCTTCTCCAAGGTCCACAATCCTCGCATAGGAGCCGTTGATTGGCTCAGGACTTGGAACAACAAGCCTCATTCCCACAACATACTCATGCACAGCTGACCCCTTGCCAACAACGAGCTCCCATGTGCTCCTGTGCTCAATACACCACCCAAGGTGAGGCCTAGCCAGTAGGGCGAATGTGGGACTGCCAGGCCCACCTGGGCTGCGGCATCTATGAGTCTGCTCATGGTGATCCCACTCTCCACAGTTATGCGCATGCGCGTCGAGTCGATGCTAATTGCATGATTCAACTGTTCAGTGCTTATTTCGAGGCCCGCTCCACTGGGTCCACCTGGGCAGGAGATCTTCGTCATGCCGTGAGAGTATTTGGTCACCACCTTCATCTTTTGCTTCTTCATGGATGCATTCGATACGACATCGAGCAATTCGATCTCGTCTGATGGATACACTGCAGCCGCCACTCGGCAAGTGGACCGGTCGGAGAAGGCCCCGTAACTGTTCGTCACGGTGCAATTGTTGCTACCGGCCGATGCACAGTTGATTACTTGCCTCGGCGTGGTGGCGGACACACCCATTATGATCCCCAGGCCCAGTAAACCAAGAGCTATGGGTGCACACATTCCTTGAAATGAGCCCATCTTGGCTTTGTTTGGTTTTCTTAACATGAATGAAAATGAGGGAGTGGGATGAGTAGTTATAGACAAACCCACTAGATGTGGGCCCCACACATGTATTTGACTGAGCTTATTCTCGAAACGTAACAGTGGAACCTGCCCCTCTGCACGTTTTTAAACCGTATATCAAAAATCAGGCCGACCCAAAAGCCCGGTGGGTCAAAACAGCAGTTGGGATGGGATGCCACCCACAAAACCTTTCAGAATATATATATATATATATATATATATATATATATATATATATGAGATGCACACACCGTGAGTGGACCACGGACTCCCCAAAATCAGGGGCTCGCATGATGAACTGAGTGAACATGAAGGGGCTCACATGATGAACTGAGTGATATGGGCCCTATGTAACAGTAGACCCCACAAAGAAGGTGTGGAATGAGCTGAATCCTACAAGCGTTGTAGAGGAACAATCGTCCATATTTTTTTTTCTTTTTTTTTTTTTTAATTTTTTCTTTTTCTTTTCTGGAACCAGAACACGTGTTTGGGAGATCCGTGCCGTGCAAAAACTAGGCTCCACCAGGATTCTCACTTATCAGGCTGGGAACTGTTGAATCAGATCACCAACGGGTGTGAATTAATCAATCTGTTGTTTTCACACAGAGTGTCCTTCCAGATAAGTGGAACCAGCCTGATTCTTTTACCAGTTGATCTTCATTATGGGGTCCACCTTCTGCATGGATCAGATTCTGTTCACTCATGTAATATTGGCACGTGTGGCTGATATTTACGGAAAAAGTCATCAATCACCGAAAGGCAAGAGAAAAAGAAAGCATTGACAAAGGGAGCCGGCGGAGGGCGCGGATTTCCTGCGAAAGCCTTGCGCAGAAAGTTCCTGCACTGCACTGGGAACGAAGGTGGGGCCCACAGTGATGGTTTTTAATAAATCTACCCCTTCATCCGTTTTGGGAGCTCATTTCAGGACATGAGATAAAAAATGAACCGGACTCAAGTGGGCCTCGCTAAAAGAAAAGGTGGGTAGGGAAATTACTACCATTGAATCCTCCCTGGGGTCCACAGTGATGTTTATATGACATCCATGCCGTTCCTAACGTCACTACTACTGGGATGAACTGGAAACACAAATATTATCCTCATTCGAAACTCCTGTGGCTCCACAAATATTTCAACTGTGGATGTTCAATCCTCACGTTTTTGGCCCACTTGACTCTCGTATCCGGTTCAGTTTTGTTCTCATGACCTAAAATGAGCTCCCAAAACGGATGGACGGAGTGGATTTATAAAAAACCATCAATGTGGGCCCCACCTTGGTTCCCAGCGCAGGAACTGCCTGCGCAAGGCTTTCGCAGGAAATCCGCGCCCGCCCGCGGATTAGGTGAGGCCCTACCTCACCCAAGACTCTGTGGCAGTCACCGTGGGTCCCTCCTTGACGTATGTATTATATATCTAATGCCGTTCATCCGTTTTTCCGGATTATTTTAGGGAATGAGCCCAAAAGCAAAGAAGATCCAAATCTAAGGTGGACCATACCGTAGGAAACAGTAGCGACGAATGCCATATCAATAATAACTTCCCATGGTCACGAATGTTTATTGGCCATCTGACTTATTGATAAGGTCACATAAACCTGGATGAAGGGAAAAAAATAAATATAAGCATGATTCAAAACCTATGTGGTCATTAATGGTCAATAGATACTGTTTCCTATGATATGGTCCACCTGAGCATTGGATCTGCTTCGTTTTTAAGTTCACACCCTGGATTGGCATGCAAAAACGGATGGACAATATCGATATAGAATACATACTGATAGTTGGGCCTTCCAGTTAGGGCATCACTGTCTTGTGTGAGGCGGGCTGCACCTAGTCCGCTCAACCCCTGGCAACTAATTAAAATAGCCTATAATTACGATGTAATCAAGGCGCTAGCCCTCTAGGTATTTTTCCCTTTTTAAGATGAAAATGCCCCTTTACCACCCATCCTCTTGTACTAAGGTAGCTTGGCACAAAAATAGAGAGGGCATTATGAAAAGGGAATTGTGGGCCCCACTAAATCAACCTCTAGTAAGGTCATTTTAAAAATTTTTGGAGTTGTTCGTGGCCCACACTGCATTAACATTGTTTGTTAATTTTTGGAGTTGTTTGTGGACCACACCACATCGGTTTATTTCCTCCGATGTGGTCCATCTGTGATGAGTTTTGCAACTTGGGTGGATGGCATAAAATTAAAACCCTTTCATCTGAATGGTTTGATTATGATACAAGACGATTTAGTTAGTCCTACATAAGGCATGGGATGTGTTCAATAGATGGGTCCCTTGTATGGGAAGGCCATTTGGCCTTTTCTTTCTCTGTCTTGTTCGTTCTCTCACAGGAGGGGACCATTTAGCCGTTAAGATTGTTGCGACCTCCGTGGGACCTACTCCGACGAGCTTTCGGCGTGCTTATGGCGTCATTTCCTCCATTCTGACGAGCTTCTAAGTGTTTTTTTTTTTTAAAGAGTTTTGGCCACACAAGAATGGTTATAATTCCCTCGTTATATGTTCGATTTCGGTGATCTTATACTTGTTGGAAAGGTAATTTGATGAGACTTTCAAATGGATTTAGAATCGCCTCATTTGGATATCATTTGATAGCTCAAAAGTGAGCCCAAAGTCACTTTGGCTCGCTGATACTCATTGTAGATCGTTAGTCTCACAAAAACAGTCATAACTCCTTCATTATATGTTTGATTTAGGTGATCTTATACTTGAAAAAGTAACTGGATGATCTTTCAAATGGCTTTGGAATCATCTCATTTGGACACTATTTGATAGCCCAAAAGTAAGCCCAAAGTCAATATGGATCGCTGATACTCATTGTGGATCGCTAGTCTCACTAAAATGGTCATAACTCTCTCGTTACATGTCCTATTTGAGTGATCTTATACTCTTTGAAAATGTAATTAGATAAGCTTTCAAATGAATTTTAAATCACCTAGTTTTGACACCATTTAATGGTTCATAAGTGGGACTAAAATCACAATGGATCACCAATACTCATTATGGATCATCAGTCCTACAACAATAGTTATAACTTCCCCATTACATAGTCAATTTAAGTGATCTTGTACTCATAGGAATGGTAATTGAATGAAATTTTTAATGGATTTAGAATGAACTCATTTAGACACTATTTTCTCACCCAAAAGTGAGACCAAAGTCACTGTGGGTCAACAATACATACTATGGATGGCCATCTCACAAAAACGATCATAACTCTCTTATTACATGTCCAATTTGGGTGATCAGATACTCGTTGGAAAGATAATTTTATAAAATTTCAATGGATTTAGAACCATCTCATTTGGACACCATTTACTTGCCCAAAGTGAGCCCAAATTTTATGTTGGCATATATATATATATATATATATATATATATATATATATAAATGAGACATCCAAATAGATGAACTTTGGGCTCACTTTTAGGCAATAAAATGGTGTCTAAATGAAATAATTCTAAAGCCATGTGAAATCATCAAATTATATCTCCAACAAGTATAAGATCACCTAAATTAGATATCTAATGAGGGAGTTATAACCGTTCTCGTGTGACCAAATATATTTAAAAAAGAAAAGAAAAGAAAAAACACTAAAAAAAAGAAAAAGAAAAAACACTCAGAAGCTCGTTAGAATGGAGAAAATGACGCCGTATGCACGTTGAAAGCTTGTTGGAGTGTATCCCATGGAGGTAGCAACGGTACTAATAGCCAAATGGTTCCCTCCCATGAAAAAAATGAATAAGAAAGAGAAAAAAAAAAGGTCTAAATGGTCTTCCCGTGCACGGGACCCACCTATTGGACCAATCCCACATTTTATGTAGGGCTCACTGGATCGTCTTGTATCATATCCAAGTCCATCCACATGAAATGAGTTTTAATATATGCCATCAGCCCAAGTTTGAGGGCAAAACTTATCACGGATGGACCACATCGGAGGAAACAGTCTGGAATTAACGAACACCATTATTGCAATGTGGGCCATAGATAATTTCAATTTTTTTTAAAAAAAAAGTGTCTAATATTTGAGGTTCACGGTTATCTGATTAAAGTGAAAGGATTATATCAGTGGAGGGGTGACCACAATCCTTAATTTAGTGGGGTCCACAATTCTCTTTTAAAATTAAAGGCCCTCTCAACTTCCAAGCCAAGCCACCTTGGTATGAGAGGATGGGTGGCTGAGGGGATTTTCGTCCTAGAAAATGCAAAAATGCCCCACAAGACTAGTGCCTTAATTACATCATATTGGGGGCTATTTTAATTAATTGCCCAACTTATGGGAGCATATCATTAGGTGCAGGCCCATCCTCACCCAAGACGGTGTGGTCCTTACTGTAGGGCTCACTTTGATGCATGTATTCACACCAACCCCAAGGACATCCAAATATTAGGTAGGCTAGATTAGGTGAGACCTCGTCCTCACGCAAGGAGACACACCAACCCCACTGGTGGGGAGAGCGGATTAGGTGAGACCCTGGCCTCATGCAAGTTGGTGTGGCCCTTACCGTGGGGTCACTATGGGGCCCACATTGATGTATTATATATATATATATATATATATATATATATATATATATATATATATATATATATATATATATATATATATATATATATCCATGTCATCCATTTGTTTTTCCGGATCATTTTAAGGTAATATCCCAAAAATTAAGTAAATCCAATTATCAAGTGGACCATACCATAAGAAACAATGGTGATTGACCGTCCTACCATTAAAAACTTCTTAGGGAGTACCTTCATGTTTATGTGGTGTTTGTTTACCATCTAATCCATTGATAAGGTCACATAATCTTGGATGAAGGGAAAAAACAAATATCAACTTGATCCTTTTCTTGCCCATTAATGGTCAATCACCACTTTTTCTTAAGGTATATATGGTCCACCTGCTAATTGGATCTGGGTCACCTTTTGGATAGTATCCTAAAATAATCAGGGAAAACGGATGGATGGAGTGGATAAATAATACATACATCAAGGTGGGCCCCACGATAACCACACGGTATGAGGCATCTGCTCTGGGGGTTTTTGTTGCAATAGTCCTTAGGTGTGGCTATTTTTAGTTAAGTCTAATTTTTCATTTGGCTCATTCTTTTTGGCCTTTTGACGAGAAATTGAACATTTTATGATCGAAACTGCCCCTCTACTTAGTGGGAATCTACCATGCTTGGGGGGATCCCTGAGCACTCAAGATCTCCCCCGACCACTCAGGGCCATTCTCGATCGTAAAATCTTAAATTCTCATCAAAAGGCTAAAAAAGATAAGTTGGATGAGAAATTGGACTTTTAGTAAAATTAGCCACACCTCAGGGTTATTGCAGTAAAAATCCCTCTCTCCGGTAGGTGGGTGCATCGTGCGACCAACCGTGTGGTGCGTTGCGAAGCTAAAAGGGTGGGTGCTTTGCATGACTAAATAAAAAGAAAAAAAGAAAGAAAGAACGAAAGAAAAAAGAAAAAAGAGAGACGAACTGAAATCGCACTGTGATGTGCGTGAGTGTATACGGGGGTGTAAACGCCTGTGTAAAAAAAAAAAAAAGAAAGAAAAGAAAAAGAAAAAGAAAAACATAAACTCGTCCCAAACCTTTTGTAGCCCCACGAAGCTTTTAACGGTGGCATTCAATCACCACTATTTTCCCGAGGTGTGGTCCATTATTTTCCTGTGGTGTGGTCCACCGAGACTTCGATCTATCTGTTTTTTTACTTATGCCTTAAAATAACGAGCTGTAAAAATAGATGGCTGGTGTGGATAAAACAAATACATCATGGTGGGATCCACAGAGCTTTGACACCATCTAGCTGGATGGTGTTGGGTCACCAGTCAAAACCCCGTCCCACCTAATCAGTGTCCCCACCTAGGTATGGGCACGAGGTGGAAGTTGATTAGACAGCTGGCCGTCCATCTCAAGATACCATCAGTGACGAACCTGTATTTGAAATCTCATCCGAAGTTGACCAAATTTCTTTCTTACTTTTCAGCGATGAATGTGACCTGTTAGCTACTTTTATTTCCCATAGCGTATGCTGTTTAGAAGTTATCGAAAGCTATGTGAGGGTCGTCACAAATATGCCCGTGAGAAATTCACCCTAATCACCCGTTTTTCAAGCTCACGGTAGCATGGGAATCCAGAAGACAGGAAGATCGAAAACTCTGGTGGGCCACACAATAAGAAACAGTGAGAATAGGGCTCTTTTTGTTTTTGAACATGACCCGACCCCCCCCCAACCCAAAGCACCCTGAGGTGTTGCCACTGGAATGTCTCAAACGTGAGACCTGCCGGTTGACAAACAGGGACCCAACCAGCTGGGCTAACCAGTGAGAATATGGCTCTCAATGGGTCAGATCTAGTGAAGGTGCGTGTTGCTCAAACCGTATTGGTGGAAGATGTAGGACCCACACTTTCATTAAATGAGGGTATTTCACTGCTAAAATTCGGGTGCTGTTACGCCGCGTTATACTTGACCCTAACTAAAACAAAGATAGAAAACTCATTCGTTCAACCTATTGCAACGTGATGCTCTAATGCATCCCACGTATTGCAATATCACACGTCGGCCTTTATCCATTTGAATTGGAAATCTCTAAATGATCCAAACCGCTCATGTGATAGGGATAGATTGGATGAAGATGTTCAGATAATTATCTAATTGAAATATTTGAACCCTCTTACTACATAAAATTTATTGTGACCATCCATTTTCATAGCAACAGACTCAAAATCCAAATGGTTTAAAATTTCCATTTTAAAGATATTTATTTGTTGCCTATCTATTATGCAAGTTGGGGATCATCATATAAACGATTTGGATCATTGGAAGGCGATCCAAATTCAAATTTTAAAGTCCTTACGAATCACATTGCAATATGTCAAGAATGCATATGAGAAAACCTCTTCTCCGAATAACGGGCGCCGATTTCTTTCCAATGGACTCTGATTTCCTCTTAAAGCCTTTCGCTGCTAGGTGGGGTCCACCATAATGTTTGTGAGAAATTCACCCCATCCAACCTTTTTTGTGACCTTATTTTAGGACATGTGACAAAAAAATGAGGCGGATGCATAGCTCAAGTGGGACATACAAGAAGAAAGAGTAGTGATTCAATGACAACCGTTGAAACATTTGTATGGCCACATAAGTTACATATCATGTTAGTTTTTTTGTGTTTTCACTTCATCCCCGTGGGAATGAACTTATAAATGGTTTGGATGGTATATGAACATCAAGGAGGAGCCCACGGACATTTCAATGGTAAGGAACTCTTTCCCTAGTTTTCCCTTTGGTGTGGCCCACCTAGCATCCCAGCCCAGGAACTTCCTGCAAAAGGCTTTCATAGAAAATCTGCCTCTCGGTTAATCCATGGCTAGAAATGATTCCCAATCCCACAAGATTGTTCGTTCATTACGGTAGGTCCTATTGTATATATTTGGACTTATTTAAGCAAACCTCTACTTTTATGTTATCTAATATAGGGCTTTCATGCTAGTTATCTAAAACATGCCTTTCTTTTAAAAAAAAACCATCTCATCCTATTTTATTTTATTGTTTAATGGTCTTAAATAACCGACTGTAGTAATTTTTTATCCTACTAATATTTAGTTATATGGATGTGCAATTTCTCAAAAGCATTACTAGTAAACAAAAGAGATTAGTGAGTGCCATGTCGGAACTAGGATGCACCAAGATGAGGATTATCCTAGGCCTGGCTTGTGAGCGGTAAAATTTTACCCTGATTGTGGCTCAACCCATTGTCTAGTAGGAACATGTGTACTCAGCCAGACTCAGCCAAGCCTTTACCAAGCTTAGGCCCAGCCCCATTACCAGATGTTTCCAGCACGATGAAACTAAACTCATAAATAAATTTTTAAGGCCTATTTGGTTGCCAATAAAAGATGAGCCACTATAAGAATATGCCGTTGAACGAATGACTGGCATAGAGAATAGGCCATTGGCATTCAAATGATTTAGTGGAAAATTTAATTATCAAAACCAAGAGAAACATATCAAATTATCCCGTCACATAACACACCAAACATAGCTAATCCAAACAAGATGTTTTTTTAAACGTTGTTGATTTGGATCCCAATGGACAAGCATTTGGGTGGACTCCAACAAAAAAAAAAAAAAAAACCTTTACAAATCTTTTCTCTACAACCAAATATTCAAGCGGGATCCACAAAAAGAAAAAGAGCCCTACCTATCATATAGCACACAAAAAAAAAAAAAAAAAAAAAAAAAAAAAAACTCCTCTACATCTAAACAGATTGGCCCTTGATAAAAAGAGGACGGCCACATCTAATCAAGAATTATCCTTGTTGTCCAAATATGCAACCTGCCCGGCAGCTACAACTCACAAAACAACTCCAAAAATTCACCTAAGCCAAGCAACCATAGAAACCTTAGCGTCGACGGTCCAAAACATACACCTGATATAAAGTTGAAATTTCAATCACTTGAATTTGCATGCATTTAATATATGTAATTGAAATTAAATCCAAATGCCCATACATTCCATTAATGAATAAGGATGACTAAAATGCATTTAACCTTTTGAAACAAAAAATATTGCTCTAGTTAACTTGTCAATCATTGCATTGACTACTTTAAGTTTTTGGCTCCAATATACCTTTGCTCATACTTGGTTTCGTTTTCTGAAAAGTAAGATGAAACAAACTATTAACCACAAGAGAATGGAAGATCATATGTCGGAAATATAAAGTTACTATAAGTAATTTATTTATCACATTTTAAGTTAGGTTAGGATGCTCAAGTGAGAGCTGAATGGTACTCCATTCAGTTCATTTCATAGGAAAACTAAGTTGGAACACACTCACCTTTAACAAAATATTTGAAGCCTAGGTGATTCTCTTCACATCTCATCCATCAATTCT
The DNA here is from genome assembly GCA_003013855.2 of Liriodendron chinense. Classification (NCBI taxonomy): domain Eukaryota; kingdom Viridiplantae; phylum Streptophyta; class Magnoliopsida; order Magnoliales; family Magnoliaceae; genus Liriodendron; species Liriodendron chinense. Next base: position 6,641,552 of record ML058339.1, on the reverse strand, counting down.
TATTAAATTGCTGTGATGACTGATTGCATATAAATTTCACATGTGAATGAAGAAAATATCTCAAGATATGTAATTTCAAAAAGTATATTCAATATTTTGCTTTAAAATAATCAATTTTACCTAGTTAGTACACACAACACTTTCTTAAGATGATAATTGTGGGTTGCTCCAGAGAAGTTGCTGAACAAGTTGATGGGTAGGTAGCCATAAGCAGCCAAAGGGTCACTCGTGAATTCATTAGGACCACTACTTAGATTGGAAATGTTTTGTTGAAGCATGCCAACAGTGGCTACTTGGTACCCACGTTGAGGCAATGGTGCATTGATGGATCTACTAGGTAATCTAAGAAACCCACCTCCTTACTTTGTGAAATCTAATAAAAGAGAAAGGAATTAGAAATTATAACAATGTAAACATATGCTATGACAAGCTTTACAAAATAAATTTTGATTGATACCTTATTAAAATGACAAAATGGGTGAATGCAAATTGACAATGTGATGGTTGAAGTACTTGGCTTGTTTCCTGTCTCTCTTTATTTGCTTGTGACTGGACAGTAGGATTTTGGGATCTTTTCTTCCATAATTTATCTAGTAGATTTTTTAAATTTACGATGATTACCTCTAACTTTAGGCTTCACTTTAATCCCACGTACGGTACTGTGAACTCAAACTATCAACAAAAGTAAATTCCTTTTCAGTCGGTTCCTGGCATGCGCTTTTGATATCTACACCTGCAATTGGCTTAGGATGTGTGCTTTCAATATTTACATTTTCAGTTAGCTCAGATCGTGCCCTTTCAGTTTCAATGTCTACACTTTCGGTGGGGTCCAAGCATGCACATTCAATATTTACGCTTTCGTCAACAGCTTGAAAAGACTTTAGCGAAAGTTCTTTGATTCTTTTCATGCATTCCATTACTTCATCATGAAAATTATCAGAATATTTATCAGCAAATTTGAAGAACTCATCATGTTCCCCAACCATTGCTGCAATTTTAAGAAGTTTGTGAGACATATTTATACCGCTTACCCGATTTAATATTGCAATCACCTTGCATTGTTAACTCAGTCGCTTCTTTAGCAAAACCTACCTTTACATCTCTATGCCATCTTTTTAGAATATAACGGAGAGGAAACGCCTTTATATTATCTAGAACTTTTAACACATGACTACAAAGGATGCCCACAAACTCAAACTTATGGTAGCTACACGTCACTGTATTGTCTAATGAGTTAAACTTAACAGTACGTCGTTCAACTTTGTTGTTATCAGTAACTCGATACTCCGCAAGTGTGCCATCTTCACCACATTTGAAAAGAGAATGACCAAGAATTGTTTTGTACTCATTTTGAAAATTTTCAAATACTTTTGGAGTGTATGTGTTTGCCGCTTCCTTTAGCATTTTCATATCAAGAACCAATACTGGGGTGCTTTGCCTCGTTCTGAAATCAGCTATCGCTTCTTGGTATCGTCTATGAGCCAATACTCATACGTAATAATTGAAGAAACGTAAGAGGTTGTATTTAAAGTTCAAGTATCTTTTCAAAATATTATTCATGCTCTCGCTCCGTTGCGTACTTTTCATGTCGGCACAAAATGTATTTCTTCCATAAACTAAAGCCTATTTCTCCTTTTCTTTAAACTAGATTCTGTAACCACTTGTTTTTGCATTAAATCATACTTTTCGATTATTTTCTTCCATGCTATTAAAAACTCTTCCTCTTCCTTATTATAATATACACACCTACTAAAATCTTGTTTAAAACTTTTTAAACCTTTAAATACATTATTAAGGTGTTTCACAACATTTTGGTAGATATGCCAAATACATAGACAATGATATGTTTCTGGCATTATTGTTGCTATTGCATTGACCATTGCGGCATCTCAGTCTATTAGGATTGTGGTTGGTTGCCTTCCGAACATTGCACTTAAAAATGCTTCAAACAACCACTTAAAAGATTCGATTGTTTTATCATATAGCAACGCTGCACCAAATATTATAATTTGCTTATGATGATTTACCCCAATAAATGGAGCAAATGGTCATCAATAACTATTTATTCTATATGTTGTATCAAAGCAAATCACGTCCCAAAAAACACTATAATCTATTATTGACTTCCCATCTGCCTAGAACATATTTGTAATTAAATCATCCTCATCTACTTGTATTACATAAAAGAACGATGGATCATTTACTTGCATTTTCTGAAAGTATTGTAAAACGGCTCCTGCATCACCATTTTCCATTACTTCCGTTCTCTTCCTTTGTAAGTAATTTTTGTAATCAATAGCCATGCAACCTACATTCTCCCGTCCTCTAGATTGTCTACTAAAATATTCAAAAGCTTCTTTGGATGATATTCCTGAAGCTTCCACCATCTCTACTTCAACTTTTTGATCATCAGTAAAGCCTCTCTGTGATCTTAACATGTGAACCTTCGATGGTGTAACAACCTCATAGTTATGCTCTGCAATAAATTTAGTCCACTTTGGACTTCCCATTCATTTGAAGCTTAATATCCATGCTTGCTTGACATTCAATTCTATATTTAAACGAGAACTTCTCTTAACGATATCTTTCTTTTCATGCTTTCAACCTTCTTTAGAAAAACAAAAATGCCTCATGATAATGACATTATCATCTGATTTTTTTTATCAAATTTTTTCAAGTACTAAATCTCGTCCTCATTGCATACCTATTGTAGAACTTATATACACTCTCATCCGAAACTAAATTCTATGCCTACTTCTAGTTTTTCATCTAACTCATCGTCAAAACTAAACTTCATTCTCACTTTTAGTTCTTCATCTAACTCTTCATTTGTATTGACTCATACTACTTGTCTTGCCCCAAGGTTGTTTACTTGTGGGTTTACTTGTCCACCGTTTATTTCAATATCAAACTGTAGCCTTCGACATGGTTGAGAGAATAGTTGACTCTCTTGAGTATTATTATCTATTTCATCAATTAACCTTCAAAAGAGAAAGAAAAAAATCAAATAAAATGAGACCTCAAACAAAACCAACATGTACTACTTAAACAAAACTCATTGAACATTTTTTTTTTTTTTTACAAAGTAAACATTTAGGCGTCATATGCACCTAGAGTATAGAATAACTCTCCATAAACAAGAAGCTTCTTTTTTATAAATGCGGACAATAAAGAGATCTAACTTCATAAAAATTTAAAAAAAAACAATATAACATGAAGATATATCCACTAATAGAAATTTTAGGACTGTTAAATGCATATCGATCACCCTAAGATGATTTTATACATCCATGCACACTACGTAAGAAAAGTTCAGAATTTTTCAGAGGAAAAAATCTAATTTGAAAGCTGGAGTTACTAAAAAAAAAAAGAAGATTAAATTGACATGATTGTTGTTGGGTGAATTCCAAGTAGAATCTTATAGATCGGATTTTTCATTTACATTGAGATATCCATATTAGTGTAACAATCATAACCACCTATTCATGGAAACAAGATGTTTTTTTTTTTTTAATAGGATCATTGGATATTTTCATTTTAACATCTGGTTAATGCACAACAATTTGATAGTAAAATGACCAAATAAAGTATATTTTAGTTCATAATACATCTAAAATGGGACCTATAACTTGGATCTCTTAGTTTGAAATACTTATACACCATATATGCATTTTTTTCATTAATTTCTAACTCTTGTGTGTCATTCATCACACTTTACTAGAGTGTTAAAAGCACGTGCCCTCAAGTTTATCCCCAGGAGTACTGTTGGTGAGGCCCACCTTGGAGGCAAGAGTATTTGAAATTCTAATCCCTTGCCAAATTAGCAATGTAACATGTATGTGCAAGATCTGGGTAGTTCATTTAAAGTATAAAAATAAATACTACTATTTTCAGGAGAATAAAAAAAGAATTTATCAAAAATACAATTAATCTTTTTCTCCACACCCAATTCAAAAGATTTTCGGAATGAAATTTTTTCATAAAATGCTAATCTCCTCTCCTCCATTCATCTACTAAATCTATCATTTAACAATATTCTACCAAATCTTCTCCTACCTATCAAAATTTTCTCTCCCAAATAGCAAAACATACAATAGAAGTCCACATCCCAAGAACCAAAGCATGTCTTTTTTTTCCTTCTTCAATTCAGTTCTATTAAAATCTTAATACCCAACTCTCATCAATTAATTATATAAAAAATAAACTAAAAAATCCACAATAAAGTTAAAAAAATATCATGGCAAAGCTTCCTCCATTTAATATTAAAAAAAATCATAAAAAACAATGATAAATGTAAACACTCGAACTAAAAAAAATCCTTTTATTAATGTGATAGAAAAAAAATTCACATTTAAAAAATAATAAATATATTACCTAAAAAATGCAATGCGGGAAGATCTTATATCCAACTACAATCAGCTTCAGATAGCTTCCCTTGCTAGTATCTGACACCCAAACCAATTTAAATTCAGTTCAAATCAAAATTTATCTGATCAGCACCATCTAATACATGATATCAGTAATATGATAACATTAACAAATGGGATATTAGAGAAGTTCCCAGCAGCAGAACTTTAGAGAGAGAGAGAGAGAGAGAGAGAGAGAGAAGAAGAAGAAGAAGAAGAAGAAGGGGAGAAAGATCTGAGAGGGAAAGAAGGAGATCTTACGAATGGGTTTTTTCTTTTCACCAGACCGAGAGAAGCAGGAATAAATGGAGGAGAAAAATATGAGACAGAGGAAGAGATATCTCACAAATGGATTTTTTTTTTTTTTCCTTCGGACGGAGAGAAGTTGAAACGAATGAGTTCTTTTTTTTTTTTTTTTCATGGTTGAGTATAATGCGGCCTAACGGCACCTGAATTTTGGCCTTGAAATTCCCTCATTTAATGAAAGTGTGGGCCCTACATTTTCCACCAATCTGATTTGAACACATACTGGTCGAACACCTAAAGGTCCGACAATTTGTGTTTGAATCCAGTTAGATCCGGCTCCAAGTTCGAAAATCTATAGACAGATATTCGAACTCGGATCCAACTCGGATCCAAATGGTGATATCTATATCCGATCCATTTATAAATAGCCAAATGCATTTTCATCCAAAATCCATATAACCATCGGTTCGGGTCGGATCTAGGTCCGAATCTACCCCATCATAAATCTAAAAAAAATATAATATAATATATTTAATTTAGTAGCAAAATTATGCAAATCCCACTATTTACTGTGATATGGTCGACCTGAGATTGGCATTGCTCAATTTTGAGACGTGGCCTAAAATAATCTGGAAAATGGATGGCCGACATGGATATAACATATACAGTAAGGCAACAATGAGTCAGTCAGATTCAGTTGGATCGGGCTCAAGTCCGAAAATCTATAGACAAATTCGGATCTGATTTAGATCTATTTCTGTCAATCCAAATTCATTATATTTAATTAATTGGACCTATTTTAATATCCAAATTTGGTCTCGGATTTGACCCGCTCCATTGAGAGCCCTAGGTGAGAATGGGAATGAGAATGTCCACCGTTGAAATCTTCCCAAGCAAACCATGATGTTTATATGGCATCCAACCGTTCATAAGGTTATTACCAATGGGTTAAACTAGTCACAAAACTTGATCCAAAACTTCCGTGGCCCCATAAAGTTTCCAATGGTGGGTGGGGTTCAGTCCCGCTGTTTCATGTGGCGAGGTCCAGTTTTTGATCTGCCTTGTTTTTGGACTGCTGTCCTATTGTGAGCTAGAGAAACGGATGGACCGAGTGGATTTCTCACAGGCATCTATGTGAGCCCCACATAGCTTCCGACCACGGAGGCGGATTGCCTGTGGACGGTGATTGGGTACTACCCGGCCAAGACTACCTAGAGATGGAGGGTCCTGTCAGGGGTTCTAGCTAGCCTCTATGGAGCCCATAGTGATGTATTTTATACACGCCGTTCTTGACAGATCATTTTAGGGCATGAGCCTAAAAAGGAGGCAGATTGAAGGCTCAAGTGGACCACAGTGTCAATGGGCCGGGCTTGGGCCTGCAAGATTGCAATTTTGAATAGGGCCAGCTTGACGCCCAACCTGATACAGTTCAAAATCAGGGCTGAGACCAACCCCAGGTCCGGCCCATTGACAGCCCTAAAGCAGTGGGATTGAAAGCTTTTTTTTTTTTTTTTTTTTTCCTTGAGTCATGCAACGCACTCAACCTGGGCAACTCACCCACACAGTTAGTCGCACCATGCACACACCCACGGGTGGGGCTAGTGTGTCTCCTTAGCACTCCAACCTGAGACCTGCTATTGAAATGCCTAGGCGTCTTCTAGCTGGGCTAGCAGGCCAGATTGTGGGATTGAAAGCTTACCATTTAAAAGTTCCTGTGGGGGCATTGAAGCTTTGGATCAAGCTGATATTTATTTTTCCTTTTATTAACCTTATGATTAGGTAGGATGGCAAATAAACATCACAGCCAGCTCAGGAATATGTCAACCGTAGGAATTCAATCCCTATTGCTTCTTGTGGTGCGGTCAACTTGAGTCTTCAATCTGCGTCATTTTTGTGGTTATGCCCTAAAATGATCCGAAATGGATGGACAACGTGGATAAAATATGTATATCACAGTGGGCACCACAGACCTCACGAAAGGACTGTCCCTCTCTAGCCAGGTCCTGGTGGGGGTAGTACCAATCTGCCTCCATTGCATACTCTCAGTGGGCTCACAGTGACCAGGCAGTCCATCCATTTTATCATATCATTGGCATAACTCAAAATTAAAGCATATCCAAAGCACAAGTAGACCCACTACAAACGGTGTAAATTGAATGCCAACAGTTGAAAACTTCTTAGGGCCACGAGGGCCAGTTTTGTATCAAGCTGAGATTTGTGTTTTCCCTTCATTCATGACTTTATTAACAGGTTGGATGACAAATAAACATTACTTTGAGCCCTAGGCAGGTTTCAACGGTGGATATCATTATTCCTACTGTTTCACTTGGTGAGGTCTACTTAAGCTTTGGATATGCTTCAATTTTGGTTTCATGCCTTAAAATGATCTTTAAAACGGATGGACAGCCTGGATAAGACACAGATCCATGGTGGGCCCCACACAGTTTACTTAGTACGCAGTCTGCTTCCTCCGACCATCATGGGCGCAACTTGGGTGAGACCCTGAAACCAGCTATGTGGGTGAGACCCCAACCGTAGGGCTCACTTGGATGTATTCGTTGTATATCCATGCCGTCCATCTGTTTCTTCAAATTATTTTAGGATGCAGTCTAAAATGAAGTAGATGCAAATTTTAGGTGGAACACACCACGAGAAACAGTGCGCATTGAACACCTACCAGTAAAAGCTTCCTAGAGTCCACCGTAATGTTTATTGACCATCTGATTTGTTAATAAGGTCACGTAGACAGGGATGATAGGAAAATACAAATATCGTTGATAAAAAACTTTTGTGGCCCACAAAAGGTTTTTAATGGCCATTAACCAGTGTTTATTATGGTGTGGTTTACCCAAAATTTGCATCTGCTTCATTTTTGGTACCACGACATAACATAAGCCAGAAAAGAAAATGAACAGCATGGATATACAATTCATACATAGAGGTGGGTTCCTACGGTCAAGGTCCAACCTACATTGCTGGATCCGGGGTCTCACCTAAGTCGCGCCCCTCCGAGATAATGATAGAAATAACCCCAAATTATGATGTCATTTTGGTGATTGGCCTGTCCGAACCAAACCTATTATTTATGTAGCCTGCTGGGCACTATAACATTTTTTTCCAGATCAAAATGCCCCTCGGTACAACCGTCCCATCGTTCGGAGGCGTTAGTATGCAGAAGTCAAGAGGCCTTTTAGGCGTGGGCCCCGCCAGATCAACCGTGGGGGCCACCCATCAGCCGATTTGACCCGTTCACTGTATTCTGACAGCCACGAAAGCAGAGGAGGGTCATTTTTAATTTTTTTTTGGACCTCTACATGGCCCACAACAACGAATTAATTATGAAATGTTCCCACATGTGTGGTCTATCAGTGATGAGTTTTGACCTTAGGCTTCGTCCAATTATCCTAAATTAAAACCCCTTTGATGTGAACAAAATGGATCTCCTTATAGACTATCCAATGGACCTCGCCTAGAGCCTTACGTGGGTTCTAAGGGCCCCACCCATTCGGCCATTTCTCATTTTCTTTCTTCTTCTTCATTTTTCCTCTTCTTCTTCTTTAGAGGGGACCACACGAAGAGCACAGGACCACTGATGGTTAGTAGGATTACGGACACACAACATACTCCCAGCAAAGTCAAGAATTTTTAGCAAATCGCTGTGAAACTCTGGCGAAGTGTTGTGACGAGAAGTAGGGTTTTCTGAAGTCAATCGAAAAACTTCGGCCACATTGTGAAGTTAATCGGCTACACTTTGATATGTAGAAGCTATGACGCGCAAAGGTAATTGTTTGTGTGTCATTTTTATTTTGTTGGTGGATGACAATGGTCTAAAGTTGTGAAAGGGAGGAGGGTGTGGTGGTCCCTTTCGTAATCGTTTTATTTGTTTGGAGACTCGGAAAGGGATTATGATGATGTCATGTTTGTATGGACCGTACATGCATGGTGGAGGTTGTAGTGGTCCCACGGTCAAAGGGTTTTGTTTGATTACTATTCTTTTTTTTTTTTTGTATAAGGCCAATACACATTGTAAAACGTTGATACACATAGTGGATCACCGATAGTGCCACTCTTCATCGTTGATACACAGTGTATCGCCGATACACATTGATGATCGCCAATAGTGCCACTATTCATCACCGACACTCAACATCCGCCGCTGATACAATCATTCCATCGCCGATAGTGTCACTGTCCATCGATGATACTCAGCATCCATCGCCGATGCTCACATTTTGTCATCGATACACAACACGATCGACAATTGATATTCAATATCGGCGATGGACAGTGACACTATCAGCGATTGATATTCGATATTGACGATGGACAATGACACTATCGACGATTGATATTTAATATCAGCGATGGACAGTGGCACTATCGGTGATTTATATTCAATATCGGTTATCGATAGTGACACTATCAACGATTAATAATGAGAATTGATGAATGACAACTACTCTCAGTAGTACACATTCTTCTTGAATTTGATTAATATAGATGATGTTTCACTTAATCATCTGTTTTTGAATCACTACAACATCCAAGATCGCGGCGGGAAGGGGTGGTCTTTGCTTACAATACTCTAATGTAAAGGTCACACTAAAGTGCTCTGTAGAATTTTAAGTATTTTGAAGGATGAATTCAACAAGTCCCCTAGTAGGAGGGAGATGTTCAGAAGAACCCAATTTAGGTATCTCCTTGATTTTGATGAAGGAGAATGGAAGGCAAATGGACCATTGGTCCACTACCTGATGCAGAGACACCTTAATGACCTCTGCTTTGACTTTGGTAGCACCATTCTCCACTTCAATGAGATAGACTTTGCCTTGATTACATGTCTGAAGTTTGAAGCTTCAGATGAATCAAAGCAGACCTATCAAGGGTTGTCTGTGAGTATTTGTGATCGATTTTTCAAGGATCGATCCCTTATATCAAGGAAAGATTTGCTTGACGCATTTACAACCCTCTCGACAGGAATAAGTAATGACAAGGTCACCATACAGCTAGAGATGTTGATATGCGTATATAACTTACTTATCGAAACGCCCAAAGAAAGTTATGCGAAGATAAGTATATTGATTTAGCGAATAGTTTTGATGCTTTTAATAATCACCCCTGGGGACTGTGGGGTACAAGATATTGAAGAAAGAAATGAATACTGTCATTAAATCTCACTGTCCCAAGTTTTATTGTAACGTCCTGAAAATTCGCTTACCAAAAACCTGAGCACGTGCTCGTGCAGTGACGTTATAAAAGTCGTACACATAGTTCTGTCCCCTTCCAAACCCATGTGTGGTTTTTCCACTAACCACTTAGGCATCAAATGTTGAGATTAGCACAACTAGGCATGTGTTACCCTACCCGGCTATTATCAATTTCCACTGATACCCGGTGGGACCCTGAGTATCTTAATCGTCTGTAAGGTTCTTGACGAATCATCATATGATGCGAGTTTAAGTGTGGTCCTCCGCCTTGGCGGGCTTGACGACCCACGCGAATACTTAGGTAACTTATGTATGTCCCTTTGAACATTCTTCAGGCGGTTGAATCTGAACCATTGAAACGTCGTGGGATTTGGACCCCCTATTCCAAATAAATCCACACATGTTTCCCTAAAGTCGCTTCCCCTATCTAGGAACGGTGACCGTTGATCGCATATCGTGTGGTGGTGATTGATCGTCGCGCTTGATGTGCGAGATAGTTTGGCCCATGGTAGATCTCGTGATGACCGAACTTATGACTGGTTTAGTTGTGCTCATGAGGGACTCGGTGGGCCCCTACTAAATAAATCAATCATGCTAAGGGCTAGTTTCTTGAGGTGATAGAAGTTAGGGCCATCTAGGTTATTCTGGACCTATAAATAGGAAGTGTTAAGACATTTCTCTCCAACACAAAAATTCACTCTCTTGCTATTGAGAGAGAGTTGAGAGTTCGGTTATTTGGAAGAAGCGAATTTCGAAGTGCTTGGGTTGAAGTAAGGATTTAAACTTGTGATCTTATATTTTGCCTTCACCGTCATCGTCGTCTTTTTTAGCCGCCAGCAATGTTCTTAACACATTATTGAGATCGTTGGTTAGTTAGAATTTTCGTATCTCTTTACCCAAGTCATTGCAAATTAGTGCTACAAGCCCTAATTCTACCATTGACATGCTTACAAAATTTTAACCCATCGGCCCTAACATATTCTTGCGAAATCGCATGAAACCCTAAACCCTAAGGTGTGGAATTATACTTCTAACTTTGCGTTTATCAAATAAAGACGATTTAAGATTGATATGGCTGTTAGGATAGAATGAATGTTTGTTAATTGCTTTAATATGACATTCATTGCATATATGTTATTTACCAAATTTTTGTGGCCAAGGTGTTTGATGAAATGTTTGAGTGAGATAATGTAAGACTCATACTCTGATTTGCCCTCCGTACGCTTAGTTTATGGCGCTGGTATGTCCCGAACCGACCGGATTAGAGAATCCCTATCAGATGCCCTATTTTAGTACCGTATAGACCCAAGACCTATACCCTGGTGACCGCGTAAGCGCTGTGATTCCAACGCCATGTGGCACGCCCCATTACGATACCTGGTGTGAAAGTTACGATCATTTGTGCAATCTAAGGCGGGCCGCGCAATGCACGTGTGGTGTGGGCCCCACTTACACAAATCCTTAGAAAGTCTAATAAATCACTCAATCACTCTATCTATCAATCAATCAATCCCCCACCTACCTCATCACCTTTTTTCATCAATCCATCACCTCTCATGCCAAAACCTTAAAATGCCCCTATTAAAGTACCACCTAATCTCTATAATTTCCCATTATACCCCTACCTTTCTCCAATTCCCTATGCAAGAAAGGCCCTAAAGTCAACACCTACCCTGCTCCTAGCTACAAGCCATCATTCCCCTCACTTTTTCCCTTCCCTTTCTACCCCTCTCTCCCCTTTTAATCCCTCCTCTATGCCAAAATTTCTACTCCACAAAGGTCCCGTAGGTATGAGCATTCCGTCATTTTTTTTCTCATAGCTAGGATTTGAAGAGAGAGAAGAAAGAAAAGAAAAGAAAGGATTAAGTGAGAGAGAGAGAGAGAGATTAAAGAAAGATTTAGTGAGAGATAGAGAAAGAGGTAAAAGAAAAGAGAGAATTAATGGGAGGATTAGGACTTGAGGAAGGTTAGAAAGGTTTGGATGAAAAGCTTCATCATCCGGACCGTCCGATCGACGATCTGACCCGATCTAGCCGTCCATTCTTCAAGTGAGTAGGAGGATGAAAATACTCTTTTCCGTTGTTTCTTTTCATTTTAGTGGGCCCACAAAGATGGGGACCCATCTTATTTATGCATCAAATGTATGGTGGACCCCATAGTGGCAGGAGTCCATCCCGTTAGCCGGATTTCCCTCTTTTCTTCCATTTTTCCTTCCTTTCCCTTTTTCTTTTTCTTTGTGAACTGTGCCGGGGCCCACAAGTGGGCCATGCTGTGACCTCACACGCTGTCACAACGTAGGACAGCATGTGTGGCCCAACTGAATATTTATTTACCAATTAACCTATCCTTTAGATCACAAAGATCTGAATGAAGGAAAAATACAAAGATTAGCTTGATCCAGATTTTTTTTGGGCCCACCTTGTGATGACTAAACTGATGGACGGATTGGAAAGTCCATGTATGGCCCCACAGAGCTGAAATAAAACTAAAAAAAAAAAACACAAAAAAGGGGAAGTCCAGACACTAGACGTTCCCAGCTCTTGGCACTGGAACTTTTCAGCATCCAGACTCCAACCCGTGTGAAGTAGGGTCTCCACTCATGAGACCCAACTTGATGTATGTATTTAATCCATGCTGGCCATCTATTTCTCCATCTTATTTTAGGTCATGGGACAAAAAATGAGATAGATCCAGACTCAGGTGATCCGTACCATAGAAAATAGTGAAGACAATGATACCACTGTCGAAACCTTCCTTGTCCCACTATGATGTTGGTATACCGCGAAACATACTTAAACCAGGGCTCGTTGGGCCCACCGTGATCTGGGAAACCTGATAGACGGAGTGGATCATCCTCATGTGGGCCCCACTTGATGAAAAAAAAAGAAAGCAATGTGAACGCTGGCACTCACAGAGTCAAAGACGCTGGGAGTAATTAGCGTCCGTGGACGCTGGACTCCCTGGGGCGTCAACAAGGTGGCCCATTTGTGGGACTCATCATGATGAGTATGTTTTATCCACGCCGCCCATCCTTTTTGCCAAACCATTTTAGGCCATAAGCCTAATTTTGGGCCAGATCCAGTTCCCAGGTGGGCCGCACCATAGGACACAGTGGGAATAGTGACATCCACTGTTGAAATCTTTCCTGGCCCACCTTGATGTTTTCTTACCATCCAAACCTGTAACAACTTGGATCCTTACTGTAATAAATTTATTAACTTTACATCTTTAGAATAATTTAGTTAGTATTGTAATGTAGTAACTAAGTAATTAAATAACTTAAATATTAAATAAACTAATATTAAACGATTCGTAAGGATTATAGTATGATCTCTTTATTAGAAAGGCGCAACATGAACACTAGAACAATGTAGAAGTGTCAGGTTTCACCTAATTTACAATAAATAAGAAATATATGTTATTGATTAAACTTAAGTTACCGAATATTTTCCAAGATCATGGTTTCTGGAGATCATTTTTGTACAAAACTTTATATACTAGTTCTAGGACACAATCCAACCATACATGTCAAATTTCAACTCTCTGATCGTCCTACAAGTACCCAAATCATAAATTGGGCCATAAGTGGGCCACCTTAACTTAGATCTGCCTCATTTTTCTCATGGGCAACTAAATGTGTGTCATCCACCATTTGAACGGAGGTGATGACGTTTGACTATTGCTAGTGGGCCCCACATGAAAGTGGAACACTAAGTTTGAGTGTACGTGCGCCGCACGTAAACAGTTCTTTTAAAAGAACTTCTCCTTTCCGATTCTTCAGCCGCTGAAACAGCGGACACTGTTACAGCGTCCGCACGTTATTACCATTGGACCCCCATGCGATCATCGAGATGGGCCCCATGGTTCGATCCAGACCGTCCATGTGATGCGGAGGGGAGTTCCGACCATGCGTGAGTAATCGCTACCGTCGGAAACGTGATTAAGCAACCGTACACTCCTGCGTAATAAGCCTTGTGCGGGAGGTGATTCTGAAAATAGAGACGTCTAAGATCACCGCTCGATCTGGGATTCTTGGGCAAGAATCCCCCTACAAAACCGACGGTGATTAGGGTAGTTATTCGACTTCGTGGAGTGCAAGCAACCGCATATTACGATTTCGGACGAAACGGCGTCCGATCGCTGTCAACATTCGACCGGCGTACGTGCACTGGATTGGGCTCCATTGTTTGATCCAAACCATCCATTCGATGGACCACCCGCAGGTTAGTAAACGTCTGAAAATAGGGCTGGATCAGACCATGTATAAGATCGTAGTGAGTGAAGTAAGTCGGTGCGGGAGTTCTTGTGCGCACCGGGTGCGAACCAGATCCGACGCTAAGTCGGTCATCCTGGTGTTATAAAAACCTCTCTCCCTTGCTGGGAGAGGGCAGACCTTCGTAAGAGAAAGAGAGAAACGAGAGAGAAAAAGAGGGCTGTAAGAGAGAGAGAGAGAGAGAGAGAGAGAGAGAGAGAGAAACGATAGAGAGAGACAGAGCAGCGGTGAGAGAGAAAGAGAGAGAAGGAGGTAGCTGGGCGCTAGGCGACGGTTAATTGCTGTGGGGACAGCACCCCTGTCAGCAAGAAAAGAGGAGAAGAGAAGAAGAAGAAAAGAAGAAAGAAGAAGAAAGAAAGAAGAAAAAGGAGAAAGAAAGAAGAGAGAAGAAGAACTTTCTTTTCTAGACATCCAAACCGAGTCGACTCGCTGAGCGACTCGTTGAGCCAACCCATATTCAAGTTTGGGCTTGTATAGAGCCTATAGTTCATCACAGGTGAGTGATTCATCTCAGAATTCCTAGTTGATTTCTTTTTCCATATGTGGGTTATTCTCTTTGTTCAAGTTCTATTTTCCTTTGCTATAGATCTTAGGTATAGGTCTATTTCCCAACCCTTTTTCCTGATTTGAGTTAGGATTTCAATTTCTTATCATACATAGACCAGATCCTAGGTAAGGGATCCATCTCTCTTTACATTCTAAACATTCTTCTTACAATATTTCTTTTCTTATTGATTCTTTTCTCACTTTCCTTCTCGGTACGTAGGTTGAGATTGTAGAATACATTTGACTTAGGTTACATACTTATGATGACAAACAAGATACGACCCTAGGTATCTGTGGTGTTAACGATATTTTACGAAATATTGTCCATACGCTCCCTTACTGATAATAACTTAGGGAAAGAATTTTTTTTAAATAAATGACACATGCATGGTGTGATTGGACTTGAGTTGATATGCATTGTATGCTTAAAGAGTGTTTCCATAACTCATGACATACATACGTTTATACACTGCGACAGAACAAGAGCATGGTTGATTTGACTCCTGGCGTGCATGGTTGATTTGCCGCCTCGCTGTACCGGTTAGGTGAGCATGGTTGATTTGCGACAGGTTCCTAATGTTCAGTGACAGCGAGTTCTGGTCGTTTCACTTATTGAGCATGGTTGATTTGCTCGGTTGGATCAGTGGTGCATGGTTGATTTGCCCACTGGCGTGCATGGTTGATTTGCCGCCTCGTTGTACCGGTTAGGTGAGCATGGTTGATTTGCGACAGGTTCCTAATGTTCAGTGGCAACGAGTTCCTAGACGTTTGTGCTTTTACACATATCATAACATACATGACATCATGATAATCATGTTTCATTCAAAATAAGACATAAAGTGTGTTAATCATCACCATAGCCTTGTATATTCGTATAGTTCTAGCTGTTGATATTTTACATCTAACATCTTATTAACTGGAATATTACCTGTGATGGAAATGACCTCACTGGGCTTTAGCTCACCAAAATCACCACAGTTCCTGCAGGATATCAGGAGGAAGGAGGAGCGGCTGAAGCAGAATATCTGGACGACTACTTTTATTAGAAGACTTATTCTAGCTTAGGTGTTGAATTTATTTCTTTTGGAAGATGATTGAAAACAGACTTTAGTAGATTTGAATATTTTGCAGAGTAAATGTAGTTGTCTGATTTAATTTCCATTTGAGATTTAATTTATGGTTAATAAAGTACTTTAGTTTGGTATTATTGTGGTGTGTGGAATGGAATTTCTTTAAAGGTTATATTTGGATTAAATTCGCACTCTGAAACTCGGGCCTTGAGTTGTTGTACTCGAGTCTCGGATTTCAGGGCGTGACAAAACCCCTGATAAGTCACATAGACCTGTATGAAGGGACCACACTAATATTAACTAAGTCCAAAGACTGTGTGGGCCCCACTGCCAGAAAACAGTGGTGGTTGAATGGCTACCATTGAAACCATCCTAAGGCTCACCATGGTGTTTATTTTCCATCTGGATGTAAGAGAAAACACCAATACTAGCTTGATTCAAAACTCCTGTGACCCCAGGGGTCCCACGCTGCAGACAGCATGTGCACGCACGCTGCCCAGCAGGTGGCCCACCCTGTGGGTCCCACCTTGATGTATTTGTTTTATCTATGCTGCCCATCTGTTTTTCCATATCATTTTAAGTTGTGGGCCCAAAAAAAAGGCAAATCCAAATGTTAGGTGGGCCACACCGCAGGAACCAGTGGTCGATGCCCACCATTGAAACCTTTCTTGGGGCCACTATAATGTTTATTTTTCATCCAACTAGAGTTTGTGGGGCCGTCTTGAGGTCCTACATTGATGGATGTGTTTTATACCTTACCTCCCATCTTGGCAGGGGCATGAGGCTTAATTTCTGATGGGCCACACGTAGTAAATAGTGGTGATTGAATGCCTACGGCTGAAACTTCCTAAAGCCTATGGTAATGTTTATTTGCTATCCAACTTATTGGTAAGGCCACTGTGGACCCCACCTTGGTATTTATGTTCTATCCAGGCCCTCCCAAGCGGGACCTGCTTGATGTCTTTATTTCATTCATGTCGTACATTTACTTCTTTAGCCCATTTTGTGGTGTTCGGGCCTAAGTATGGATCAATGTAACCTCAAGTGGGCAATGCCACGAAGACCTTTATATTTCCAATGGGGCCCACAGTCTGGGTCCCACTCTCTACATATATTGGGTCATTTAAGGCTAACATCACATGATATGTTTGATAACATGCTAGTATACGTAGCTTGATAGGTCACACTGATAATATGCTTAGTATAATGCATATCATGCTCGTTCATATGCCCATACGCATCATTTCTATGCCTGTTATGGATCACGATTAATCATAGTATATGTCATTTTGGCTTGTTATACTTAGAGGACCAATGCGAGACAGGGTCGCCCCACATGATTTCACGGTATGCGTAGGTTTGGTGCATGACTCGGATTGTATGACTCATGCATCTCGCATTATATATGTCACGATCGCCTTCACACCCTACCAGCATTGGGGTGATGGCCACCATAGTCACATCGTGGTTGGCAGTAATGGACACCGGAAACATGTTCTAGCACATGGGCGTTATGGATGTCCTTAGGTGAAAGTTCCTAAACCTTATGGTACCAATAGGATGCTCCAACATCGAGACCGAGTGGATAACATGAGCGCCCGAGTCCTAAATACCAGTAGGTCGCGTCTCCCACTGTGTTGAGGTTGGTTGGAAAGGGGTGTGACCTTATCCGCCCCAGTGCAGTGGGCTATAAACTAGGTCGAGTCTGACCAGCTTATGAAATGGGTCTGCTATCGGTGAGCCGAGTGTTGAGCTCTTAATTGTGCATATTCTAACCCCAATTCATCACTCATTATGCAAGATTTTCATGATTTAAAGACTAATCAAATACATGTTTTGTGGTTGTAGGAATGAGAGTTGCTTTGCCCAATTGATGACCAAAAGGGCACATTTAGGAGCCTTTGATGAAGGCCCAAGGTGGACCAAAGAATGATGAAGAAAGAGAGGAGGATGAGGAAGAAAGAAGGAAAGAAAAGAAAGAAGAAATAAAGCAGAAAATGGGGTTCGACCGGTCAAGACCGGTCGGCCAACACTACTGCCCTCTACAGAAGCTGCTGGAACAGGCCCCGACCGGTCTTGACCGTTCGGCCATGCAAATTTCAGTTTCCAAATTGCAGACAGCAGGCCACTCCCGTTTCTGATTTTTCAGACCAGATTTTTGGGCCCATCTTAATGATATTTAGAAATCCAACATATCCATGTCAAAGAGGAGCTCGACGCCGAACCAACCCAAGGGGTTTCGTGTCGATCGGAGCTACGGATTGATCGTGGTGGCCAAAACAATATGAACTGTCCAGAAAGTTCCAGATTTCGCTGTTCCACTCTGGGCCGGTCCAGGTGGCCCATCATTGATGATATAAATAATCTACTTTGACCATCTTTTAGAGCACATCCATATATGAATAATCACAAAGTTTCAGATCAAAAGGATGTGTGGTTTGATCGTACCGGTTGAAGAAAGATGGACCATCCAGAAAGCTCCAACTGCGCAGAGTTTATAAAAGCCCTAATTGTTCTAATTTTCGGACCACATTCTGGGATTGTTTTGGACAATCTAATCCGTCTATCATGTAGAGGAGGAAGTTTTCTACCAATGTTCAAAATTTGGGATCAATCCGACATCTGTACACTCCGGACCGTTGAAAGCAAGATGACTGGTTCTGAAGGTACCCGAAGTGCGCGATTTTGAGAGGCGGTTGGTGATATGATTGGTGGGCCCATTCAGAGGATAATCTTGAAAATCTAAATCATCTATAAGGAAGATCACATTACAAGGAAGCTACAAATCAAATTTGAAGGCAATCCGACTATTGGTTAAGCCGTACCAAGCGAAACAAATTCTGCTATGTTGCTGTATTATTGCTGCACTATAAAAGGAGGTGCTTTCTTCTATTCCAGGGCAACCAAGGACGTGGGGAGCAAGGAGTTCAAGTCATAGGAGGCTTCCTAGCGTCCTCCAGCTAGTTTTTCTTCCTTTTCTTAGTTCTAGTTCTAGTTTTTAATATGCTTTTCATTAGCTAATCTCTTAGCTAGAGCTAAGAGGTGAACCTTATAGTTTTCTTAGATTGTTTAATTCGTTTTATTGGTTTTAAGATTGGTTTTCATGATTATGAACTATGGTTTAAAGTTTATATAAGCTTTAAGTAGTTTTTCTTAGTCTTATGATGACTCATGGATGTTTGGGAGAATTACTTAAATTCTTAATTGGTTTGCATCAGTTTAGACCTGTATGATCCGAGGAATTGGAGTGCGCTCTAGTACTATGATCTTCATGTGGGGACTTCCTACCAAAGTTCTACTTTTCTGAATTTCTGTAATATGTATGGATTGTGCATGTGATTTGAATCAAGTTCAAATCATGATCTAGCCTTGTCTTGTGACAGGACTTGAGGATGGTTATGATTGTGAACTGAACCTTTTGGAATGGGGAATGACCTATGCAATTGAGCATGCTCAGCTCAGCCTACATTGAGTGAATCCTATGCATTGAACTTACATATGACAGATTGTTTGGTTTAACAGCTCTATCATCCGGCTAGATAGATCTTAATATCGATTCTAGTTGAGAAAGTGAGAAACCATAGCGAATTATACATCTAAGGAAAGCTATAAGTGGATCCTTGATGCTCTAGTTATCTTTTCATTATCAGATTTTCTATTTTATGTTCAAAACCACTTTGACAAACCTCTTTAGATTCTAGTTATTAGGATAGTTGGAATTGTTTACTTCCTTCCCTGTGGATCGACCTCGGTCTTACCGAGATTATTACTACATCGCAACCCTACACTTGGGGAAGCGAACACCGGGTGGGCCTTGGCATACTATTGACGAGGCGGATAATGAGATCTTTTCTACTCGCTTGGTTTTACGTGCGATGTACGGCGGACAGTGTCAGAGTGTACTAGACCCCGGTGATGTCCCATATGAGAACCATTTTGATATTGCAGATTAGTTGAGGATTGGCATGCTTGCGTTGCATTAGCATTCATAAATGTGGTAACTTAGCCCTCTATCACTTCTGCTTACTTAGATATCTGTATACTTGTCATATGTATCACACACGCACACACACACACACACTCTCTACTGAGCTTCATAGGAGGTTTATGCGTGTTTGTTTACACTGCAGGTACTAGGGCGCATCAGCATCGTTGAGCCCGGATCATGTGCCTGATATTTTAGACTTTTGCTACATTTTTGTATTTCCCCTATTCAGTACTGTACTCAACAGACAAAAATGAACCGGATCTAAGACTCAAGTGGGCCGAAAACGTGAGATTTCAAACGTCCACAGTTGAAATATTTGTGGAGCCACAGGAGTTTCAAATCAGGATAATATTTGTTTCCCAGTTCATCCCAGTAGTAGTGACGTTATTAATGGTATGGATGTCATATAAACATCACTGTGGACCCAGGGAGGTTTCAACGGTAGTAATTTACCTACCTACCTTTTCCTTTAGTGAGGCCCACTTGAGTCTTGGATTCGGTTCATTTTGTTTTTCTGTCCTAAAATGAGCTCCCAAAACAGATGGACAGGGTAGATTATAAAAAAAACATCACTGTGGGCCCCATCTTGGTTCCCAGTGCAGGAAATTCCTGCAAAAGCCTTGCATAGGAATTTCCTGCGCTGGGAACCAAGGTGGGCCCACAGTGATGTTTTTTAATAAATCTACACCGTCCATCCGTTTTAGGAGATCATTTTAGGGAATGGAAACAAAAATGAACCGGATCCAAGACTCAAGTGGGCCGAAAATGTGAGATTTAAACGTCCACAATTGAAATATTTGTGGAGCCACAGGAGTTTCGAATCAGGATAATATTTGTTTTTCCAGTTCATCCCAGTAGTAGTGACGTTATTAACGGTATGGATGTCATATAAACATCACTGTGGACCCAGGGAGGTTTCAACGGCAGTAATTTACCTACCCACCTTTTCCTTTAGTGAGGCCCACTTGAGTCTTGGATTTATTTTTTTGTCCTAAAATGAGCTCCCAAAACGGATGGACAGGGTGGATTTATAAAAAAACATCACTGTGGGCCCCATCTTGGTTCCCAGCGCAGGAAATTCCTGCAAAAGCCTTGCATAGGAATTTCCTGCGCTAGGAACCAAGGTGGGTCCACAGTGATGTTTTTTGATAAATCTACACCGTCCATCCAGTTTTGGGAGATCATTTTAGGGAATGGAAACAAAAATGAACCGGATCCAAGACTCAAGTGGGCCGAAAACGTGAGATTTAAACGTCCACAGTTGAAATATTTGTGGAGCCACAAGAGTTTCGAATCAGGATAATATTTGTTTTTCCAGTTCATCCCAGTAGTAGTGACGTTATTAACGGTATGGATGTCATATAAACATCACTGTGGACCCAGGGAGGTTTCAACGGTAGTAATTTACCTACCCACCTTTTCCTTTAGTGAGGCCCACTTGAGTCTTGGATCCGGTTCATTTTGTTTTTCTGTCCTAAAATGAGCTCCCAAAACGGATGGACAGGGTGGATTTATAAAAAAACATCACTATGGGCCCCATCTTGGTTCCCAGTGCAGGAAATTCCTTGCAAAAGCCTTGCGCAGGAATTTCCTGCGCTGGGAACCAAGGTGGGCCCACAGTGATGTTTTTTGATAAATCTACACCATCCATCCGCGCTAGGCTTTCGCAGGAAATCCGCGCCCCCAACAGAGGATCCGGCAAGTAAACATTACCAAAACCTTTCAATGGAACCCTTTGAAAATTTTAATGGTGAGGCACTCAATCACCACTGTTGGTGTGGTCCACCTGAGATTTAGATCTGCTTAATTTTTGCGACTACGTCCTAAAATGGGCGGGAGAAATGGATGGACAGTGTGGATGTACAATAAGTAAGGATAACACCAACTAAGTTGTTCCTTGGGTAACACCTAATGAGCTAGTTACCACTAGGGAAACCGTATTCGGCATGACATGACATTACTGTTGTTGGAAGCTAGGTGAGTCCAATTGAGATGTTTTTGAGAAATCTACCTTGCCCATCACTGTAGGGGTGTGTCAATGGCCCGGGTTAGAGTCGGGCCAAGCTCTATATATACAAAACCAGCCCGCCTCCCTCAACACATGCCCAAATCCAGCCTAGGCCCGTGATAGGCCATATTAGTGTAGCCCGAGTCCAACCCAAGATGCAAATGTAGGGTCTGGCCCGAACTCAACCCAGCCCGAGCTCGGCCTTTCACATAGAGAGAGAAACTGTCCTTTAATCCTATGTTTTTTCATATATGAATAAAATTCACCAACACTATAGAGAATAAAATGAGCTTTAGGAGGGGGATGGATTTTTGAAGAAAATTTGTGTAAAATTTAAATTTTAAAATGGAGGAAAATATTTTAATTTAAATTTTAAATTTAAAAAATATATTCGAGTCAGGTTAGGCTGACAGGTTTTTAGCAGCCCAGTCCGAGTCCATCCCGTTTGAAAAACGGGCTTATAGTTAGGCCTGAACCCAACCCGTAGACCTATACTCTAGTCCAAGTCCGGCCCAAGGCAGGCCAAGCCCGAAAGCCCATCGGCCAACCCAGTCCATTGACAGCCCTACCCATCAGTTTCTTTAACTCACGTTGGGATATGATCCAATAAAAAATGAGGCAGATCCAAAATCCAAGTAGACTGCACCACAAGAAATGGTGTGGATAAAAACGCCACCGTTGAAGTACTTTTATTAGAACATAGAGGTTTTGAGTCAGGCTAATAGTTACATTTTCAGTTCATCCCCTGTGAATGACCTTATGAACTGTTTCAATGTCATATAAACATCCCAGTGGGCTTGAGAATAGTTTCAGCGGTGGGGACTTGTATCCATATGGTATCCCATAGGGCGGTACACTTATATTTTAGATCTAGCATGAGTAGGAGAAACCCAATATGCTTATGCATACTAAATAAGCTCCATGGGGCCCACTGTTCATCGTATTTGCATCTCATTTTAGGGTATGATCTCAAAATTAAAGTATATCCAAAGATCAATTGGACCAAACTACAGGAAACAGCAGGGACAGTGACATCCACAGTTGAAACCTTCCTAGGGCTCACCATGATGTTTATTTGTCATCTAACTTTTTGGTAAGGTCACACAGACGTGGATGAAGGGATCGAAAACACAAATGTCAGCTTGATCCAAAACTTCCGTGGTCCCTACGAAATTTTGATGGTAGCTGTTCAATTTACACTGTTTCCTATAGTGTGGTAGACTTGAGATTTTGATATGATTCAATTTTGGTGTCATGCTCTAAAACGAGCTGACAAAATCGATGGACGGCATGGATAAGAAACATATATCACGGTGGCCCCACACTTAGACAGTATGCAACCCATTTTCTACTTTCTAGGGCAAGAATCCAAAGCACAGGTGGACCCCACATGTGGGCAATTCACGCTACGCGACTTGGATGAGACTCCGGAACCGGCGATGTGGGTGAGACCCTGAACATAGGGCCCACCTGGATGTATTTGTTGTATATCCATATTAGCTTCTTCTTCTTTTTTTTCACCCACGTGAGAAGCGTGTTGCCCCAAACCACGACGTCGGGGTGTGTTGATGTCACCAAGTTCTGCGGGCCCACCATATGGTATGTGTTATATCCACACCCTTCAACACAGATCATTTAAAGCAGTATGAAACTAAGGCAGAGCCAAAGCTCAAGTAAACCAGAACGCAGATAACACTGAGAATTGAACACCTTACCATTGGAAACTTCTCCAGGGTTATAGAAGTTTTTGATCAAGCTGATATTTGTGTTTTCCCTTCTTCCTGGTCTGCCTGACTTTATGAACGGGTTGGATTACAAATAAACATCACAGTAGGCCTTAAGAAGGTTTCAACGGTGGGTATCATTGCCTCCACTGCTTTCTTTGGTGTGGTCCTCTTAGCTTTGAATCCAATTAATTTTCTGGCCCTCATCCTAAAATGATCTCCCAAAATGGACGTAACAAATACTGGTGGAGCCCACAGAAGTTGGTGACGTCAATACAGCGGGGCACGACACGCAATCTGCTTGTTGATTCTTATCTTCCCGATATAAAAAATAATAATAAAAATAAAAATAAAAATAAAAAACATCTCTCCCAATAGAAGGATTTGTAATGGAGAAATGGCAAATACCTGATTTATTACTCAGGTGGGCCACACCAAAGGTAACAATGGGGAAATGGACGTCCACCATAAAAACTTCAAGATGAAAAGTGGGTTTACTTACTGTCAATATGTAATCTAACCCATTCATATGGTGCGACCCGCCAGATTAAGGGAAACTCTGAAACTCAATACATTCCCAAATTTCTGATTGGCCGCAAGAAGTAAATATATAAGATGTAGGAATTATTGTACGTTGCTCCCATCTCAGCTTTTGGTAGGAATGATTCTTGGGATATACACTGCCCATATGAAGTTTCACCAGATGCACCGTTTGGATTCTGCATACACATCGTTGATGGGCCCCACAAATATTGGATGCATGGTAATCGTTACATTCGGACGCATGATCGTGGCTGTGTGTTTTTTTAATCTGATGGTGGCTGTCTGTTCACTCCCGCTTCTCATGCGGAAAACGAGGTTTAATCCTCCAACCCAAATATCTTTTTAATCATACCAAATCCTTGAAAAAAAATCAACTCCACCAATCCACTTGAGGCACGTAGGAGAGCCCAGCCAACCCATCCAAACTGTCGGTTTGGTTGTGAGCAGATTAGGTGAAACCCAGACTCGCCCAAGATGGTGCCGCACCCTTATTGTGGGGCCCACCTTGACGTATGTATTCTGTATACACACCATCCATTCGTGTTTTCATATCATTTTAGGGCATTATGCCAAAAATGAAACAGATCCAATTATCAGTGGACCATATCATAGGAAACAGTGTTGATTGAATGATTTACCATTAAAAGTTTCTTAGGGTGCACCGTAATGTTTCCGTAGTATTTATTTGCCATCCAATCTGTTGATCAGGTCATATAAGCCTGGATGAAGGGAAAAAGAAATATAAGCTTGATCCAAAACTTTTGTGGCCCATTAATGGTCAATCGCCACTTTTTCATATGGTATGGTCCACTTGATAATTGGATTTTTTTTTTCTTACGCACTCACACACTCACTCACATCACATGGGAATTCCGATAATTGGATCTACTTGATTTTTGGGATAATGCCCTAAAATGATCTGAAACATCAGATGGATGGCGTGGATACAGAATAAATACATCAAGGTAGGCCCCATGTTAAGGGCGGCACCATCTTGGGTGAGGCCGGGGTCTCACCTAATCCGCTCCCGGATTAGGTGCAGCGTGCATATTTCAAGGACGATATGGGAAAAATTGCATCCATCGCTTTGGAAGCGGATTTTCTCCTGCCCCCGCCAGGACCATAATCGTCCAGGCAGAGACTCTGTGGGGCCCACCGTGATGTATGGCTTTTATCCATTCCGTCCATCAAATTTTCCAGATCATTTGACGTTAAAAGCATAAAAACAAGGTAGATCCAGAGCTGAAACGTACCACACCATAGTAATCAATGGTGATTATGACAGCTGCTGTTAAAACCTTCCTAGAGGCCACCGTGATGTTTATTTGTCATCCAACCTGTTTATAAGGTCACATAGGCCTGTATGAAGGGAATAAGCGAAATATCAGTTTGATTCAAAAACTTCTGTGGCCGCCAAAAAGTTTCCAACGCTCAATGTTTAATATCTACTGTATGGTATACCTGAACCTTGAAACTGCCTCCTTTTTGAGCTTGTACCTAAAATGATACTGGTAAAATGGATGGACAGTGCGGGTAAGACTCATACAACATGGTGGGTCCCATAGAGCCCTGGCTGAACGGATTATCGTCCAGGCTGGGGCAGGACACAATCAGCTTCCCATCGAGCTATTCTAAGGATTTTTACTGCAATAGCCCTGAGGTGTGGCTATTTTTACTAAAAGTTCAATTTCTCATCCGGCTCATCTTTTATGGCCTTTTGGCTAGAAATTGAAAATTTTACGGTCAAGAATGCACCTCCAACTACCATGTGCTCAGGGGGGATCCACCGTGCCTCAGGGGAATCCATAGTTCCCAAGGGGAATCGAAGGGGCATTTTCGACCATAAAATTTTAATTTGTTGTCAAAAGGCTAAAAAAGATGAACCAGACAAGAAATTGGACTTTTAGAAAAAATAGCCACACTCAAGGTTATTGCAATAAAAATTCTGCTATTCTAAACATCCAATCAATACCAATAAAATGATTATATTTGCCTGTGACTACATATGAACCATGGGACATGCGTACGATGATCCATCTTAATATTTTCATGCCCTAGATTATATACCACACATGTGGCATGTGTATGATGATCCGAACCAGCCATCCTAGGCACACACGCCTTCATGGGTTTGCTCATGCATGAAACTTGGGACATGTATGATGATCCCACTTATCTTTTTTATTTTATCTTATTTTATTTTCCACATGCAGATCTTAACAAGCCATCCTATGAACTTAGCCATTGAGTATAGCCACCGATCAAGATCAAGAATAAGACAATTTGCAAAAGGGTAGGGGTTAATACTCATGATGGATCTTTTTGCCTTATGAATTCGGGACTTCTCTTTCACTAATAATTGTGATTAATATCTCTTAAAGAATAAGGATCAACAAATAAATTTTAAAAAAAAGGCTAAAACAATGCCGATTTTATTAACATTTGAATTAAGTACATTATAATCGACATAGTATCAAAATAAACTAGAGAAATAGACAATCGAGAAATAAATACCTGATCCATCTATAAGAACAAATGATTGAGGTGAGTGGACCGAAGTGGTAAGCAAGATGTGACCAGAAAGATGATTGTCCAAATAAAAACTCAGTTGATCGAGATCCAGCAACTTATAGTTGTGGATATTTTAATCTAATATTCCTACGGTACTGTAGCGGTGCTGCTGGATAGTAGCGATTTATGCTAAGGCTATATGCTAGGATAAATATAAAGATAAATGATAAAAGAAGATAAATATAAAAGAAAGATAGATTGTGTTTGGTGTGGGGGCCTCGAGCTCTTCATCGCGTGTTCCTTTTATAAGCTTCTAGGAGGTGGTGAAACCCTCGTTAGGTTTCCTTGTCGATCCCAGATCCTCTACTTTAACGACATGCATTCTGAATAGAAATGTCTCCGTAGATCAGGAACTGTGGATTTTTAGATCTCCACTTTTACGTAGATGGTCTCTTTTAGGAAACAATTGTATCTAGATTTCGAATAAATCATGCGAACCTTTACCGATGATCCCAAACCTTAAAACGATTATGGTCATGCATCTGAATGACCCAATCAAACCACCCCTTACAAGACCTTGAACTCTCTCTCCCTTCTTATTGTGGAATTGGACCTTCAGGACATTGTTGTATAAAAATTAGCTCGATCAGAGCTATCTCCACCGTTCTTCCTCTCATGTCCCTTCTGATTGTTGAACTAGTGGGACCAAATCCAGCATCAAGTTCTCCCATTTTCTAATTTCGATTGACGTATAGACAAGGACCCAATTCGTTTGGTGTTCATCTTCTCTTGATTGGGTCTTAATCACAACGAGATTTGCTTGGATATTGGTTCGATCTTCGATATTCAGAATCTTTGTAATCATCATGATACCTCCAAACGTCTCTAAGAAGATCTCCCATTTTAGAAGAATTATAAGAGACAGACTTACCAAGTGTATCATAGCTAGATCTATGATAGGATTCTTTCTCTCGGTGCGTCTTTATAGACATATCGAGCACATTACCTCATTAATTGGCTCGTTAATCATGACCACATGACATACGACTTCACTCCCAAAAGGCATGCATGCCATCGCATTAATAACGAAATGCATATCGTCGGAGATAAGATCAACCAAAGATATTTTCAGGTGCGAGTACGATTTTCATCACTTCTAAACCCGTAGTGTTGACATGTGGAGGCTTTTTATTGGTCCATATTGTGACGCCGAAAATAAGTATAAATAATTCTATCTTTACCATAAGAAGTTTCACCATCCAGTGAGATTCATCTGCCAACTGATCCTAATTAAAATTTTAATAGATTAGACTATCATAGCTATATAATAATTGGTCTTTCCTCACTTAATGGGAGCCCTTGCTGGATTAGACTATCTAAACCATAAGAAGTTTCAACAGATACACAAAATTTATCCTTTATATGTTGGATATGAGAGAGTTTGACAACCAAAATAAGAGATATATAGCCAACTAATTATACTAGGTTTCATTTAATAACCATATAAAGAAGTATAGTTGATTCATGGTTAGTACACAAATTGTTAGGATTTTTATCAAGATGGTGTTAAGGTATGCTCGTTCTACTTGTTTAGCATCCCTATACAAAATAATATGTCATTAATATGATATTTACATCCTAGTGCTTTCTTAAATTATGTTTTCATTAAGATACCTCATTAATCAAGTTATTGTCAAAGGGGTACCTTCCGTTTGTTTGTTTTTTTTTTTTAACTTTCGTTATATTTTTCTTAAAATGACAAAAAATGCCTACCACTTAAAGAGGTTACGCAAGGGTTCGTTTGGGAGCTTGTAAATGGAGGTAAATGGGAAATTGAATTGGAGGTAAATGAATTAGGAGCAAATGGTTTAATTATATTGGAATGGTAGTAAATGAAATGCATTTCAAATCCAAATATTTTGTTTGGATGGGAGTAAATGGGAGGGATTGTAATGCATTGTAATTTTTCAATATATTTATAAGAACATATATGATATCCCACATCGGCTTTAATGCCCTAAATCAGTGTACATATGTGACAATTAATAGAGTGATTATAATAATCCCATTGAAATATATTATACTTTAGCCAAAAAAAAAAGAGAGGAAATTTTGAGCCTCTTGTGGGCCACAACCTTATAGATGACAAACAAGAAACTTGACAACATTTTTTAACCATCTATTTAGATGGTCAACTTTGGACGATTTGGATCATTTTATTGGTTTAATTTTAATGATGTACCTTACAACTAGAGTGTTCTAAGGTATCATTAGCATGTCACATTGTCGAGTGACAAATTTTGCATGTTTAACCCCACGTTCATCTTGCATTGACATGAATTATGTGGTTAAAGTGATATAATTACATGTGTTTTCATGGTTAATAGTGATTGTGTAAATTATGATGAATTCGAGCTAAAAGGGTGATTTAAAGTCCAAGAGATGGTGATACGATGCTTGAATGGTGTAGAAAATGTCCTGAAAAGTCCAAATCCATGACTGCAAGGCTGGAAAAGCAATATGCAGAAAGTGCAGAAATAGCCCTGGGGCTGTTAAATTGTGAATTTCGAGACGGTGTAAGTCTATAAAAGGGGAGCCGAATTTCACAAATGATATTTTCATTTTCCTTTTCTTTTAGATTTCTTTCCTAGGAGTTTCTAGAGAGAGAGAGAGAGAGAGAGAGAGAGAGAGAGAGAGAGATTTTTACTTGATTCTTTATTTATGCAAGTTCATTAAGGTGTAATTTCTTTAGATTAATTCAAGTTCTTTTTTATTATTGCAATTCTTCTCCTCTTTTATTTATTCTTTTCTTGTCCCTTTTCATTTTTAAACATGTGCTTCTAATTCTCTTCTAGCCAGAACTAGAAGGGAAGCACATGGATTCAATAGATTATCCATCATGATGATTCCTTAATGATTTCATGATGGGATCTTAAAATTGATACATGTTATCATATATTAGGAAAATTTTTGATCCATCATGTGAGAACCGTATGGTGGATGCTTAGATCTAGCTAATACAGATTTCTTAGATGGGAGAGGCTTTTGATCTTCCACATTGTTTGATTTGTGATCTCATGGATCTCAAATCCTTACCTGGAGCCCAAAAGTATGTTTTAATGATGTAGAACTTGAGATTTCTAATCCTTGACAGTTTTCTACTCATTTTTATATGCTTTAATTGTTAAATATTCTGACTAAACAGACCATAGTTTTCTGATCTAGTTGAGTTATCATTATCAATCATGATAGATGGTTTGTTAAATCCATGTGTGGAACTTCGATGCTTTGGTTTGATTTTTCCATATCAATCCAAATCCTTAATCTATTTGGGATAGATCCTTTGATATCTATTTTCATTATCTGTTTAGTTGATCTGTAAGAAGATTTCTCAGTAGACTGTCTTCGTGGGATCGACTCTGTACTCATAGGAATATTACAATTGAACCTCTACACTTGGAGGAAATCAATCAAATTTTTGGCGCCGTTGCCGGGGATGATATTGAGAGTTTGTACAAGTCAGCTAATCGGGTAATTTTTTTCCTCAACTCTTCTATCTATTCCTTTTATTTCATTTCTTTATTGTTTTCTCTTCCAATTAAGTGATTCAAGAGATTTCTGCATGGTCGACTGAACCGCCTCTGAGATCCGGTTTCCCTTAAGTGGTTGAGAATCATTATAGTAGAGTATTTCTTTTATTTTTGGTATTATTTGGTTGTGGACATTAAATGATAGGCTGAGCCGCCTTTGCCTTATAATTTTGGTTTAATTATTTAGTTTATTATTATTATTATTATTATTATTATTATTATTATTATTATTATTATTATTATTTCTTTTACAATCTTTGAAAAACCCCAGAAGATCGTGACATAAGGTTGCCCTGCTTAGTGCATCCAAGTGAGACGGTTGTCCTACGACCTAAAAAAAAAATTTGGCTCAAGTCTTGTTGTGTAAATTAATTGATTAGTGTAGTTGTTTGGATATTTTTCATTTTGAGTTAGATTGGGCATACTTGAATATTGTGTAGTAGTTTAATCTTAGTGATTGAGTAGTGTGGCTAGTTTATGTCCCATTGGACTCGAGACCAACATAATCGACTTACAACTTCAGGTAGACAGGTCACAGGCCTTTCACATTCATCTAGAAAAGGAACATAAAATATTTTAGATAACATGGCAGATGGTGAAAATCGAGAGAACAATCCAATTGAAAATCCAATTCCAAATCCAGCCAATTTGAATGGTAGGGAGAATCCTCTTTTTGAGGATGAAAATGACATTGTAAATAGACCAGTAGGCCATAGGACCTTGCGTGACTATTTGCAACCGGCTCGCACAACCACACCGTCATGCATCGTCCTT
This sequence comes from Liriodendron chinense, assembly GCA_003013855.2. Taxonomy (NCBI): domain Eukaryota; kingdom Viridiplantae; phylum Streptophyta; class Magnoliopsida; order Magnoliales; family Magnoliaceae; genus Liriodendron; species Liriodendron chinense. Next base: position 6,610,666 of record ML058339.1, on the reverse strand, counting down.
CCAGCTAACGCTGGAAATATAGATTTCAAGCCAGGTATTATTCAACTTCTACCCAAGTTCCATGGGCTTGAATCTGAAAGCTCATACCTCCACCTCAAAGAATTTGAGGAGGTGGTGGCAACGCTGTAAGTTAATAATGTTAATGTTGACGATATCCGCCTCAAAATTTTTCCGTTCTCTCTCAAGGATCGGCCAAGGCATGGCTTCATTCATTGAGGCCCAGGACTATTGATTCTTGGCAGACCATGAGCCGAGAATTCTTAAAGAAATTCTTTCCCACGCACAAAACGAATACACTCAGATGAAACATTATGACATTCTCCCAAAAGAGAATGAAATATTTTTTAGTCTTGGGAAAGATTCAAAGAATTACTCATAACCTGCCCACACCATGGCTATGAGATCTGGCGAGTGCTTATTTTTTTTTTATAATGGTGTCAATTATGACACACGTCAGTTTATAGAAATGATGTGTGGAGGTCGTTTTCTTGACACCGAGCCTGCAGAGGCTTGGGACTTCCTAGTTAAATTGGCATAAAGTACCCAATCATGGGGTACTTCCCAAAAAGTTGAAATTGTCAAAACCGTCCAAAAAGAGAGAGGGGGGATGTATTTGATCAACCCAGAAGAGGATTTGTAAGTTAGGGTGGCTAGCTTGTCAAGAAAGATCGAGGCTATGGAAATTGGTAGAGTGAATATGATTAAATCAAGTGGGCCCTCTAGTAGCTTTTGCAGCATTTGTGGGGGAAGTGACCATGACCCATAAGGATGTCCAACAATTTCTACTTTCAAGACATGGTCACTGACCAAGCAAATGTAGTCAATAACTACCAAAGGCCACCTGCTCCACCTCTAGGGAATTCATATAACCCTAACTGGAGGAATCACCCTAACTTCAGCTGGCGAAATGGACCACAAATTAATGCGCCCAATGCACCCCATGGGCCTCCACAAAACAATTTCTTTGGGGCACACAACAATACACCATACGTGTCCCTACAAAAAAGATCGTCTGTGGAGGATGCATTGAACACATTCATGAATACACAGGCTCAAATGAATCAGTCTTTGTTCCAAGCGAACCAAGAACTTAAGTCGGCGATGACTAGAATTGAGACTCAACTCAACGCGAGGGAGAAAGGTACTCTTCCCTCTCAACCAGTGCCTAATCCTAGAAATGTGCACTTTGTAGGAGAATCACGTTCATCTGAGTCCCACCATAAACAGGCCAAGTCCATTATCACCTTGAGAAATGACAAAATCATTGAAAATAATATTCCACAACCGGTAGAAATACCAGATGATGAGCCCACTTCTCAAGATAATAGTGAATTGACTAGTGTTCATGCGCCGCGACAAGAGGAAAAGACTAAGTCATATGAGCCTCCAGTTCCCTTTCCATCTAGGCTTCGAAACCCAACCATCCCCATGAAGTATCAGGATGTTTTGAATGTTTTTCAAAAGGTGACAGTGAACATTCCTCTTTTGGATGCGATCAAACAAATTCCATCGTATACCAAGTATTTGAAAGACATGTGCACTGTGAAACGTAAATTAAATGTGCATAAGAAGGCCTTCCTCACTGAGAAAGTGAGTGCAATAATCAACACAAGGCCATACCCAAATATAAGGATCCGGGAAGCCCCACTATCCCTTGCATAATTGGGAATTTTCGGGTTGAGCATGCACTACTAGATTTGGGTGCAAGTGTCAATCTAGTGCCATTTTCGATCTACCAACAATTGGGGTTGGGTGAGTTAAAACTAACCACAATCACATTACAACTCGCAGACCGCTCAATTAAGGTACCAATGGGAATAGTAAAGGATGTGTTAGTCCAAATTGAAAAATTTTATTTCCCCGTGGACTTTATTGTGCTTGACACTGAGCCATGTGTGAACTCTAGCACTCAAGTTCCCATTATTTTGGGCCGGTCATTCCTAGCCACCTCAAATGCTATTATTAATTGTAGGAATGGAACGATGAAACTATCATTTGGCAACATGACATTGGAATTGAATATTTTCAATCTATGCAAGCAGCCCGTGGATGAAAAGGAAATACATGAGCTAAATTTTGTGGACTGCTTGCTAGATGAAGGGGAATATGAGTCTAACCTATCTGAGGAGTTAAATGATGTTGTTGGAAAATTGGAAAAATCTGATTTTGAAAATGTTGTTACTGAATTTTGTGAAACCATTGATAGAAACACCACTCAGGACATTAGTATATACCAATGGAGGCCGCGTTATGAAGTCCAAACCACTGAGGACTTGCGACCTTTACTGTCACTGACCAATGCTCTTAAATTTGATCTAAAACCATTGCCCAATGAGATCAAGTATGCTTATTTAGGTCAAAATGAAACATATCGAGTGATGATCTCCTCTTACTAAACAAGGAGCAAGAGATGAAGTTGTTGAATGTTCTAAAGAATCATAAAGGAGCCCTAGGTTGGACTATATCTAATATAAAGGGTATAAGCCCTTCTATATGCACCCACCGCATTCACCTGGATGAGGATGCCAAACCAATTAAACAACCTCAAAGAAGATTAAATTCAAATATGATGGAGGTTTTCGAGAATGAGGTGATCAAGCTGTTGGATGTAGGTATCATCTACCCAATATCCGATAGCCAGTGGGTAAGTCCAACCCAAGTGGTTCCAAAGAAATCTGGAATAACCGTTGTGCAAACCTCCAACAACGAACTCATACCAACACGTGTCACCACGTGTTGGCGTGTGTGCATTGACTATAGGAAGCTTAATTTGGTCACTAAGAAGGACCTCTTCCCTCTACCATTTGTTGAGATCTTAGAGCGGGTAGCAGGTCATTCCTTCTACTGCTTCCTGGATGGATCTTCTGGGTACAACCAGATAGAAATCGCCCCAGAAGACCAAGAGAAAACCACGTTCACATGTTCATTTGGCACGCTTGCCTACAAACGAATGCCATTTGGACTGTACAACGCCCCAGCAATGTTCCAACGATGTATGATAAGCATTTTCTCTGATATGGTTGGGCATTTTTTGGAGGTTTTCATGGACGATTTTTCTGTATTTGATTATGGTTTTGAAAAATGTTTGAATAACTTGTCTCTAGTCTTGTCTAAGTGCGAAGAGAAGCACCTTGTGTTAAATTTGGAGAAATGTCATTTCATGGTTCAAAAGGGAATTGTCTTAGGCCATGTTATCTCTGGAAATGGAATTGAGGTAGATCATTCAAAAGTAGATATCATTGCCAATCTATCTACCCCTAGATCAGTTAGAGATGTGCGATCATTCCTTGGGCATGCTGACTTTTACAGGAGGTTCATTAAGGATTTTAGCGCCATTGCTGGACCCTTAAGTAACCTCCTTCAAAAGGATGTCTCATTTAAGTGGACGAATGATTGTGTAAGTGCATTTGATAAATTAAAAATATCTCTTACTACTGCACCCATTATGCGACCACCAGATTGGACACTTCCTTTTGAATTGATGTGTGATGCAAGTGATTTTGCAATAGGGGCTGTTTTAGGCCAAAGGAAAGATAAACAGCCCTATGTTATTTACTACGCAAGTAAAACCTTAAACTCGGCTCAAGTGAATTTCTCAACAACTGAAAAAGAGTTGCTTGCAGTAGTATTCGCTTTGGACAAGTTTAGGTCATATTTGTTAGGATCCAAAGTGATCGTGTTCACCGATCACTCGGCTTTGAAATATTTGTTATCTAAAAAAGATGCAAAGCCAAGACTTTTGATATGGATCCTCCTACTACAGGAATTTGATTTAGAAATTAAAGATAAGAAAGGAGTAGAGAACGTAGTGGCCGATCATCTTTCCGGATTGGTCATAGATAATTCCATTGAGGAGACACATATCCATGACACATTCCCCGATGAGCAATTATTTGTAGTCTCCCACCTCTCTTGGTATGTAGATATAGTAAATTATCTTGTGGTAGGTAGAGTGCCACATCATTAGAAGGCACTAAGATACAAAGAGGTTTGAAATCGAGGTAAAGAATTTCTTTTGGGATGACCCGTACTTATATAAGTACGGGGCCGACCAAATCATTCACAAGTGTATTCCGGAAGATGAGGTCCATAGTGTCATTTTCTTTTGCCACACAAAAGCATGTGGTGGCCACTTTTCTGCTGAGAAAACCACTGTAAAAATTCTACAGTGTGGTTTCTATTGGCCCACCATGTTCAAAGACACCCATGCTTTCTGTATTGCCTGTGACCGCTGTCAAAGATTGGGGAGTGTGTCCCAGCGCAACATGATGCCATTGACCCCAATATTACCATTGGAAATATTTGATTGTTGGGGCATTGATTTTATGGGACCATTCCTACCTTCTTTTGGATTTCATTACATATTGGTCGGTGTGGATTATGTCTCTAAGTGGATTGAGGCGGTTTCATGTAGTATCAATGATAGTAAAGTGGTCCTACGATTCCTTAAAGGTAATATATTCTCTAGATTTGGAACCCCAAAAGCCATCATTAGTGATGGCAGGTCTCACTTTTGTAATAGGTCATTTGAAACCTTGATAAAGAAATATGGCATGAAGCACAAAGTGAGTACCCCATACCATCGACAAACAAGTGGACAGGCCGAAGTCTCGAATCAGGAGATTAAGCGAATTTAAAAAAGACTATAAGACCGGATAGGAAGGATTGGTCTCTTAGACTATCTGACGCTCTCTGGGCTTATAGGACTGCTTATAAGACCTCGATTGGAATGTCCCCGTACAAATTAGTGTATGGGAAGGCATGCCACTTGCCCGTTGAATTAGAGCATAAGGCATATTGGGCAATTAAGAAATTCAACTTTGACGTGGAGCAAACAAGTGGGCAAAGGAAATTAGAGTTAAATGAGTTGGAGGAGCTGAGAAGAGACTCCTATGAAAACTCTAGAATTTATAAGGAAAGGACTAAGGCCTTTCATGATAAAAACATTCAGAGGAAGACCTTTGAACCTCAGCAAAAGGTCCTACTTTATAATTCTAGACTCCAATTTTTTCTGAGTAAGTTGAGATCAAGATGGACAGGCTTATTCATAGTGAAAAATGTTCATTCTCATGGGGCCATTGAAATTGAAAATTACGTAATGGTAACATATACAAAGTGAATGGCCAATGATTAAAGCCATATGTGGAAAACTTTCATTTGGAAGAGGAGTCCATCACTCTCCATGAGCCAAAATACTCTGATTAACCTCAAACAATTTCATAGAAGAATAATTTTAGGCTAGTTTAGGATTAGGGCTAGTTTCCTTTTGTTGGTGCATTTTAATTCAATTTTATTTTTTTTATTTTTTATTTTTACTTTTGTTTTGCTAGTGTTTTGCAGATGGTTCTTCATTTTCAGGTGATACTCATCCCTTTCACTTTGTTTTTACTTTGTTCCTTTATTTTGCATTATATGCTTTATCATTTACATTGTGAACAATATAAATTTTAGGATGAGGGGTGAGCAGTATGCCATGAATCTGCAAATTGAGTCAATGTTTAATTTTCTTTGAGTCATTTTATTTTCACTTTTGATAGTTTAAGTCATTATACATACCTAAAATGTGTGAAAATTTTTTTGTTTCAAATATTTTTTCAGAAATGTGTAGTATGACTTGTTAAAAGGATACATGAATTCCATAATGTAGTTTATAACTAACAAAGGCATTTAATGAATTTAGATTCCAAGGATTAAAAAATTTCGTTGATAAGTTAACTGGGTTAATCAATAAGTTAGAATATATTAGAACTTGACACTCATTTTTCACATAACACACTTGATGCCTAAGTTAATGGAAGTGTAGTTATTTGAATCATAAACCTCACAGCCTTAAGTTCATAGGTAAACTAAGGCCAGTAAGCTTAAGCCTAAAAAAAAATGTTGCAAAAAAAAAAAAAAAAAAACATTATGAGAAAAAATCAGTCAGCCGTAGGAAAACTGGCAATCTGGGGCTGGGACTTGATCTTGAGTCGTTACCATTGCTGTGTTTTAGTCAGTCTGAAGTAAGCCTTTTGGATTCTTTAGCTCCAATGAAGTAGGGTGAGAGAATAATGTTATATCTATGAGAATTGAAAAGAAAGAAAAAAATCAAATGCGTGATATTAAGATTAGGCAGGTGAGCTGGTGTTCGAGGTGACCCTGTGAACATAAGGATGATTGGAGGTGAGTGAATAGACTAAATTACACAACCGTTAACTTTAGGTACTCCAGTATCATCATGTACAAGTGAATGTTAAATCATAATTATTCTAAATTTTGAGGAATCTAGGGAACTCAATCTATTGGAATTAATCAAGGAGTTGGAATACATTTTCATTATTCTACCTAGGTTAACTTATTCTTGAACTCTATTGTATTTGATTGATGGGTTTGGTACACATTTTTTTAAAAAATTATTTTTTAATATAAATTTCACATATTTTGCTCGAGGACTAGCAAAATGTTGGTTGAGGGGTGTGTTGAGTGACAAATTTTGTATGTTTAACCGCACGTTCATCTTGCATTTACATGAATTATGTGGCTAAAGTGATCTAATTACATGTGTTTTCATGTTTAATAGTGATTGTGTAAATTATGATGAATTCGAGCTAAAAGGGTGATTTAAAGTCCAAGAGATGGTGATACGATGCTTGAATGGTGCAAAAAATGTCCTAAAAAGTCCAAATCCATGACTGCAGGACTGGAAAAGCAATATGCAGAAAGTGCAGAAATAGCCCTAGGGCTGTTAAATTGTGAATTTCGAAACGGTGCAAGTCTATAAAAGGGGAGCCGAATTCCACAAATGATATTCCCATTTTTCCTTTTCTTTTAGATTTCTTTCCTAGGAGTAGAGAGAGAGAGAGAGAGAGAGAGAGAGAGAGAGAGATTTTTACTTGATTCTTTATTCATGCAAATTCATTAAAGTGTAATTTCTTTAGATTAATTCAAGTTCTTTTTTATTATTGCAATTCTTCTCCTCTTTTATTTACTCTTTTCTTGTTCCTTTTATTTTTAAACATGTACTTCTAATTCTCTTCTAGCCAAAGCTAGAAGGGAAGCACATGGATTCAATAGATTATCCATCATGATGATTCCTTAATGATTTTATGATGGGATCTTAAGATTGATACATGTTATCATGTATTAGAAAAATCTTTGATCCATCATGTGAGAACCATATAGTGAATGCTTAGATCTAGCTAATACAGATTTCTTAGATGGAAGAGGCTTTTGATCTTCCACATTGTTTGATTTGTGATCTCATGGATCTCAAATCCTTACAATCCCTAGAGCCCAAAAGTATATTTTAATGATGTAGAACTTGAGATTTCTAATCCTTGACAGTTTTCTACTCATTTTTACATGCTTTAATTGTTAAATATTCTAACTAGACAGACCATAGTGTTCTGATCTAGTTGAGTTATGATTATCAGTTATGATAGATGGTTTGTTAAATCCATGTGTGGAACTTCGATGCTTTGGTTTGATTTTTTCATATCAATCCAAATCCTTAATTTATTTGGGATAGATCCTTTGATATCTATTTTCATTATCTATTTAGTTGATCTATAAGAAGCTTTCTTAGTAGACTGTCTTCGTGGTATCGACCCTGTACTCACAGGAATATTACAATTAAACCTCTGCACTTGGAAGAAATCAATCACACATGTATGGAGGACATGTACGAAGTGGCACTTTTGTTTACTCATGCGATTTTTCACGACCGCGCCCACGCCACGCCCTCACCCCCACACGCGCATGCGCTCCAGTACTGCTCCACATTAAAGCACGTAAACCTCCACTCCCTTAAGTTTACCCAACTAGTAAGGTATGCGTGCCCTATTAATATGCTCTTTTCTTTACATACCCTTTACCAAGCAATGTGGGACAAAATGAAAAATGAATTTTTCAAATAATTTTAAAAATAATATTTTTTTCATTATTTTATTAAGATCAAACACAACAATCCCCCACTTAGTTTTAAATAAAATTTTAAAAAACATCCATCAGACTAAATATACAACTCTTATGTATAGAAGAAGATATCTTTCGATTTGAATATTCCTTTAGTATAAGTATCCCAAAGTTCTATTAAAATTCCTGGTAGTCGTAACCTTGAACCAGTTATTCCTTAGTGATAAAATCGGAGATACTACACATATAATTTATATCTGCATTATATGAGTTCCTTTATTTACTCTCTTAGCACTTTTAATGGTCATGTGCTTGTCCAATTTTATGAACGACTTTAAGAGAAACTCTAATTCTCATGAGAAATGGCACCATCTCTATGTTCACATAGGTAAAATGTGAGTTTTCTATATAGTGGGCCGACTGATCAATGGTCCAGATTTGAATACAGATGCAGATTCATGTGTGGACTGATCAGTGGACCCCACTACAGTCGTGATCTACAGAATTAAGAGGGGTTGCGCGTCTACACTGCCTGTGGCAGTATTGTAGTTGAACATGGATTCCTGTTAGCCAAATTCGTGTGGAGTAAGGGTGGCAGTGTTTTGGTGGGTTTCAAACACTGCCACACCCACTACAAACCTTATTTAAAGGGTGCTCGGTCCCCAATCCGGGATTACACTGAAAACAACCCCCATCTAAAGTTTTCTCTACAGCAATCCCAGGAGAGGAAGATCCAGATCTCTAATTCGAGATGGCCCACCAGACAGGTATGTTTTTTTATCCAGTTATTCGGTCTACATACTCGATGCACTGTATGGTCCTTCAATTCCGCAATATATAGATTATTACAGTTGGTATCAGAGACGACTGTGCATCGCTTAGGGTGGATCAATACGGATTGTTAAATCTGTTCCTGGACCAAGGTCGAATTTGTGCGTTCTATTTTTTATCAAACAGATTTAAATTTGGACCATTGGGGTTCAATTTTGCTCATGCTAATGTATCAAGCAACAACAACAGCGTAGACCACTATTGTTGCCAGAACTTGTACCTGGTACAAGGATTTTTTTTTATTTTAATTTTATAGCAAAATCAGCAGGGGTTCAAGCCCCATAGATGTGGCCCCATTGTATCTATTGAAAGAGGAATTAAAAGAAACCCCATCCAGATTAAAAAAAAAAAAAACTTAAAAAGAAGGTTTTCTTAAACCCATCTTTCTTTGGTTCCGGCCACCATTGTGGCAGTGGCAAGAGCTGCCATTATCATTGGTATGAAGGTAATAAAAAAAAAGGTGAAATCGTACCTCCCTTTCTTCTCCGCTTTTACGCTGTGTGACTGCTACCAGCCAAGGCTGACAGCGGCAACCCCAACCCTAACCATCTTCTCCTCTGCCAGTGGCAGTTGCGCCTTCCATTAAGGGCAGTGGCGAACCTAGCTCCTTTTTCCTTTTTAATTCAGATCTGTACATCTTTGGTGAAGAAGACAATGTCAGGCCATCTCCATCAGCCGTTGTCCAAGGCATCTAGATTTGGCAACGGCGGCGTTGGCGTTGAGGCTAGTGGCCGGATTTAGCAGCGACATTGTCACCATGTTGCCGATGTCCAATTCGTGGTGGCGGAGCCGGATTTGGAGGTTTGGCGGCTAGGGTTTATTTTTCCTCTCTTTTCTAGCTCCCGCACAGAAAGAGAGAGAGAGTTTTAGAGTTTTGAACGTGGGTTCGAGTCTTATTGGGCTCGTTTGGTATTTGGGCTAGACGCTGGCAAGCTGGGCCTGTCCTTGGACGAATTGTTCAGTGGACTTGTCAAGCTGGTCCTGTCCAATGGACCTATTTTTGGTGTGATTTTTTTTTTTCAGTGGGCCTTATACTAGGTCCGATTTATGGCTGTTTCTGGGCCTGGCCAAGTTTCAGAGCTTATTTTGGGCCAGATTTTGCTGGTCTTTTGGGCCTGCTTTAAGGCTGATTTTAGGCCTATCTTTTGCCAGACCCTTGGGCTCGATTTTACCCTGAATTCGGGATTGTCTTGGCCATAATTTGGGCCTGATTTGTGGCTAGTTTTGGGCTTGGTGTTGGGCCTAATTTTTAGCCTGTTATGGGGCTCAATTTTGGCCTGATTTTTAGCCCGATTTTGGGCAGATTTAAGGCTTAAATTTAATGCTCTTTTGGGCCCAATCTATGGGCTTGGCTTTAGTATGTTTTGGCCCAAATCTATGGGCCTTATTTTAGCATATTTTGGGCCAAATCATGTTCCCTGTTTATGGGTATTAGCCTTGGATATGAACCATCTATTTGTCTTTAGTGGGCATGTCATACGAACCATTCCATTAGTGGACATCATTGGCTTCATGTGCTGCCCGCCCAAGGATCTCAATTGCAAACTATAAAAGCCTGATCACTCTTAGTGTGGACAAATTATTGGATGAACAATTAAGCATCCAGATTCAATTTTATGGACCTTTTAATCATGTCATGGATGTTCACCTACCTTAACTATAAATAAGGACCACACTATCTATTTCGACCAAACTGACTATTGTATCTGGACTGATCTTCTAATGATCATAGTGGGCAAATTTTTGGATTGATCATGGTCGATGTTCAGACCACATTGGAGAGAAGTTCCCATTAGGCCCAATTATAGGCCCATTACTCATCTTTTAGGAACTATTGTGGGCCATTGAAAGGGATGTGAAACTTAACCGTTTGTTTCACCTTATAGATTTCTCTGTATTCAATGGCCAATGCTAGGTGCTCACTGGGCCAAATTTGTGGTAATTTGCGGGCCTATTTTTAGCATGTTTTTTAGCCAGATTTGTGGGCCTGATTTTTAGTATGTATTGGGCCAAATCAGACCATTAATTGTTAATCCATTGAGGGCAGGATTAAATCGCAATCCTAAGTCTAAATTTTGTCGGATTGAATCTAATTGTGTTAGCCAACATAGTGACCTCAATCAGTGAAGATTTTTCACAATTCTGGACTTGTAATATTGGGTTTAAAGGATTGCATACAGTTGCGTTTGTTTCCCATGCAGATGGTGACGAAAACACAGACGTTCACCATTTTAGTAGGGATATGAACACATGATTGCAGTCCTGAGTCGCAAATCATGGAGTTGGATCTGGTAGTGTTAGCCATCATAGTGACCACTATCAGTGAAGATTTGCACGAATTCAGACTTCTAATGTTGGGATTAAGTTAAAAGGATTGTATACAGTTATGTTCACGTCTAATGCAGACGATGACGAAAACACAAATGATCATCGCATTAGTAAGGACATGAACACATGCAGACGGTGATGAAACATAGACGATCACCATTAGATTCCAGTTCAGGAGAACCATCTACATGTTATGACTTCCACCCACAGGTTGAGTCATGATGATGTGGCCGATTCTCGCCAGGATTGATTATTTAGGCCCACATTCATCCTGGATAATTCAATTGAAGGCCCTCAATCAATTGAATGTTTATTCTCCTGAAACTTCATAATATAAAGTCTAATGTGAGTTTATTTTTTCAGTTAACATTCCAAACATTTATAATACAGTACCACTTCTAACCAGCTCCAACTACAACACATGGAAGGAGTTCATTGAGATTGTCCTGGGGTGTATGAAGTTGGATATTGCCCTGAGAGAGCCAGAACCTCTTAAGCCTTCATCTGAAAGCAAAGAAGAGGAAAAAGCTCACCATAAGGCCTGGACAGAGTCCAATATAATGTGCCTCAAAATCATGAAGTACGCAATTTCAGAGGCTATGAAGGGTGCCATGCCTAATACAGATAAGGCCAAAGATTTCCTAATCGAGATAGGCAAGCGCTTTACGAAATCAGAAAAGTTTGAACTATGTTCATTACTCAGCAAACTGATCCGTGCAACCTATAACGGTAAAGGAAATATAAGAGAATTCATTATAGAACAGATCTAAGTAGTATCCAAGATACACAACTTAGGACTGAAATTTGATGATGATCAGCTTGTCTATCTGATCATGATTTCCCTGCCTCCTCAATACAGTACGTTCCAGGTGAATTTCAATACCATTAAGGACAAATGGACGTTGGACGAACTGATTTCTCAGTGTGTCCAAGAGGAGGAAAGGTTGGCTAAGCAAGGCATCGTACATAGTGTAAATTTCGTAACCCCAGGACAAAGGAGAAAATGGAAGAATAAGAAAAGGAAGTAAAATTCAGAAAAAGGTTCTTTGGATCCTACAGGTGGCAATCAGCCACAATCTAAAGGCAAAGCAAAGAAGAAAAGACAGGGTCCTGATGATGGATGCTTCTTCTGCAATAAGCCAGGACATCAGAAAAAGGACTGCGAGGGCTTTAAAGCATGGTTGGTAAAGAAAGGTAATCATCATGATCTTGTTTGTTTTGAAAGCAATTTGACTGAAGTATCTACAGATTCCTGATGAATAGACTATAGCACTTCTATTCACATATGCACTTCTATACAGGATATACTACAGAGCCGAATGCCAACTGATACGGAACGATCAGTGTGCGTTGGCAATAGGCGTAAAATGAACGTTACGGTAGTAGGAGTCTACAGACTTAGATTAGCAAATAGCCATTATTGGACCTAGTAGATATTTTTATGTGCCTTTTATAAGGCGAAATTTAATTTTTTTTATTTCTCTTTTCAATTAAATGTGGATGCACTTTTAAATTTGAGAATAAAAGTTTTAGTATTTACTTTGGTTTGAATTTAGTTGGCCATAATTTTTTGTGAATGAGCTATGTCAGTTGAACCTACATACCGCAAACGTTCTAAACATAAACCTGCAGCATAATAGAGCAAGAATAAAGAGAAGAAAGATTAATGAAGTTTTCTCTATCTTGTGACATAAGCAATTAGGCCATATCTCTTATGAGATAATGGAAAGGCTTGTGTGGGATGAAATACTTCAATCATTGGACTTCTTTAATTTTTAAAGATTGTACAGATTGCATTAAGGGAAAACATACTAGAATCAGGAAAAATGAATCAACCAGAAATGTAGGACTACTAGAAGTGATATATATAGATATTTGTAGTCCATTCCCTATAGCCTCATGGAGTGGACACAAATAATTTATCACTTTTATAAACGACTACTTTCGCTACAGATTCATGAACCTAATAAATGAGAAATCAAGTTCTTCCATTTGTGATACTTTCTTTGTCATAGGCATCGAGATTCGTAGGAACAAATCTCGAGGACTGCTTGATTTGTCATAGAGATCCTACATTGGTAGGATACTCGAGCGATTTAACATGCAAGTTGTTTTCATGCTTGATGACCTATAATTAAAAGTGACAAGTTCAGAAGTTTTTTCAGTGCCTCAAGAATGATTTAGAAAAAGATCGCATAAAGTAAATTCCGTACACGTCAGCAGTGGGAGTATAATGTATGCTCAGTTCTGTATGCACCCGGATATTACTTTTATGGTTTGAAATATTGGGCAGGCGACTACAGAAAGCATTGCATTGCCTGCAATAGACTGAGAGACTTTGAACTCACCTACAGAAAAACCGACCATTTGGTTTTGGTCGATTATTCACACGTAGATTATGATGGCTGCGTCGACACAAGAAAGTCCACGTCCGGTTACATTTCTTTCTTATGAGTTGAGGAACTGTGTCTTGGAAAAGTGTAAAACAATCCACTACAGCTTCATCTGCTATAAAGGCAGAATTTGTCGCATGTCACGAAGCTACAAATCAGGCGGTGTGGCTACAGTGTTTTCTCATTGGTTTATGGGTCTTAGAGCACATCCCAAAACCTATGAGAATATTTTTTGTGACAGTTCAGTTGCGATAAATTTCTCGTGCAATAGCGAGCACTCATCAAGGTCGAGGCATATCGACATAAAGTATCATATTGTAAATGATAGAGTGCGGGATCATCAAGTGTCTATTAAGCTTTATCGGTACTAAAGAGATCATAACTGATCCTCTCACTAAAGGGCTTCCTGTGGCGCCATTTTAGGAGTATGTAGTGTCTATGGGAGTCATGACCTCGTAGATACATTCAGTTAATGGGAGTTTTCAGATTCAATATAGATCTATTTTGTTCAGACACTCGTGGAGATCTCATATACTTTGATGATTCCATCTTTTGGTTTATACTATTTCTCTCATTTAGTGTGCACAATATGTTTTGAGAATAGTAGAATTTTGGTATTGTCTCATTGGAGACATCTTAAGAAAGCTCATTGGACCTCTTGAAGGTAGGCACTTTCGATCACACTTGAGTGTAACCTTCATACCACACGACCATGTTCACAATCTACGTCATTAAGATTGATGATACTAGTGAGCGTGATTCGTCTCACTTCGCCTCAATTAATGTTGTGTAGACTACCACGATCCAGTATTAGTAGTCTTGATGGACTAGATTGGAAAAGACGTTGTTCATAGAATCCGACATATTAGTTGACCACTTAAGTATAATTAAAATCTGTAACATTGAACAGTATAGCCCAAGTGGGAGAATGTGAGTTTTCTATATAGTGGGCCGACTGATCAATGGTCCAGATTTGAATACAGATGCAGATTCATGTGTAGGACTAATCAGTGGACCCCATTACAGTCGTGATCTACAGAATTAAGAGGGGTTGCGCGTCTACACTGCCTGTGGCAATATTGTAGTTGAACATGGATTCCTGTTAGCCAAATTCGTGTGGAGCAAGGGTGATAGTGTTTTGGTGGGTTTCAAACACTGCCACACCTACTACAAACCCTATTTAAAGGGTGCTGGGTCCCCAATCCGGGATTACACTGAAAACAACCCCCATCTAAGGTTTTCTCTACAGCAATCCTAGGAGAGGAAGATCCAGATCTCTAATTCGAGATGGCCCACCAGACAGGTATGTTTTTTATCCAGTTATTCGGTTTACATACTCGATGCACTGTACGGTTCTTCAATTCCGCAATATATAGATTCTTACATAAAATCCTTTCGATGTCCCCGGTACTATTAAGATATTTGTCATTTAGACTGAATTTCATTAAGAGTTCTAAGACTTAACCCTCCATCTATAACAACCAACACTATTCATCTTAAATGAGGTTCTATGCAATTTTATTGTTAAAATTTTCTACTTATTAATGACTTGTTCTTACCCATTAAACTTGAACTTAGAGATTTTCTAATGTTGGGTTGGGTTGGGCTTCCATTACTGGTGAAACTTTTAAAGAGTTTCAACCTTACCCATCTAGATGATATCCTTATTACCTCTCTCATTAGATGTTTAGTAAAATGATCAACCAAGTTATTACTTCACTTCATATATGAGGTCGCAATGATCACATCTTGAATCAATTACCTTATATAGTCATTTCTCAAACTTATGTGTCTGGACTTTCCATTATATGTCGTTGTAGGTTCTCACTAGAGTGGCTTCACTATCACAATGAAGTGAAACAGTCGATATATGCTTCACACAGAAAGGGATTTCTAATAGAAGATCCCTTAGCCACTCAGTCTCTTTGCTTGTTACAGCCAAGACTATAAGCTCAGATTCCATTGTCGAGTACGTTATGCAAGTCTACTTTTTGAAACCTCAAGATACAACTGCTCCTCCTAGGATGAATACCCACCCTATTATGGACTTGTTATCCTCTGCACTTAATATCCAACTCGCATCGGTATATTCTTCCAATACGGTTGAAAATTCTGAGTAGGATAGTTTTAGTTCTTTAATTGCTTTTAGATAACTAAGAATTCTACTAAATGCCTTCCAGTATGTTCTACACTGGGATTACTAGTAAACCTGCTTAACTTCTTACTATGTATGCTATATTTGGTATTGTGCTTGCATAACATACATAAGACTTCCTATAACACTAGCATTCTCAAGCAGTGCAACTATTCTTCCTACGTTTTTTTTTCAACTTGATACTTGGGTCAAATTGGGTATTTGCCTCTTTAATTTTCAAGTGGTTAAACTTGCTCAGTATCTTCTCAATGCAATGAGATTGACACAACGCGTAACCCCGACAATGTTTTTTTAGCCTTGATATCTAGTATGGTATTCACTTGTTGAAGATTTTTAATTTTGAAAACGAAAAAGAGAAACTTCTTCGTTTCAGTTACAGCTTCCATCGTATTACTAATAGTTAGCATACCATCAATATAGAGGCATATAATAATAATGTAATCACCACACACCTTAATTAGAGTAAATGCATTTATCAACTACATTATGCATAAAACCATGAGATAATACCCTAGAATCAAATTTTTTTATGCCACTGTTTAGGTGCTTGTTTCAATCCATACAACGACTTAATGAATCTAAATACTTTTTTTCTCATTTCCTGACAAAACAAATCATTCTGATTGCTCCATGTATACCTCCTCATTGAGGTCACCATTTAGGAATATTGTCTTTACATCCATTTGGTAGATGTGAAGATGATATATGGATGATAATGCAAATAAAATCATAATCAATGTTATTCTAGCCATAGGTAAATATGTGTCAAAGTAATTGATTTCTTCTTTTTTAAGGAATTATTTTAGTACTAGTCAAGCCTTGAAGATCTGAATAGTACCATCAATGTGGTATTTCCTCTTAAATACCCACTTGCACCCTATAGGTTTGGAAACTGGAGGTAAATCTATTAGTTCCCACATTTGGTTTAACACGATTAAGTCCATCTCATCATCAACAAGGTAAAAAGAGATATACTAAGAGTCTATCTGATCAAGGTCAAGATTGTTCTCTACCTTAGTTCTCTAACTTCTACAAAGTTCATTAAGAGTTTCAACCTTTTATTGATTTTTCTTTGTAGGGTTACTATTAGGAGTTTGGATCTTAATATCCTTATTCTCCATAGAGAGCATGTTATAAAAAACTCTACAACTCTAGATTTTATGACCACATTAGATTATAAGTTTAAGAGTCTATAGGCTTTATTGTTTTATGTATAACCTACAAAGGCACATGTAACAACCCTAGGTCCTAACTTAATTCTTCTACGATCAGGTGTTTTGTAATAAGCGAGACACCCCCCACATTCTAAGATGTCCTAAGCTTAGTTTTCTTCCTTTCCATATCTCATATGGAGAGGTTTTGATTTTCTTAGAAGAAATCTATTTAAGACATGGCACACTGCTAGTAGCATTTATCCCCACAAACTAAATAACAACTTTGCTTACGATAGCATTGAGTTTAACATTTCAACTAATGTTCTAATTTTTCTCTCGGCCACACTATTTTGTTGTAGTGTGTAAGGTTTTGTGCATTGGTGAACTATGTCATTTTCTTCACAATAGTTAGAAAATTCATTAGAGAAGTATTCTCCTCCTCAATCATTATGAAGAATCTTTATTTTTCTATTCAGTTGATTTTCTACTTTAGATTTATAAATCTTAAATGCATTAATGCCTCATCTTTTGATCTTCATAGATACACATACATATGTAGAATAGTCATATAGGAATGCTCTGAAGTATATTTTGCCTCCTTGAATAAGAATGTCATTCAACTCGCATATGTCAGTGTGCACGAGGTCCAGCACTTGAGTTAATATGTCAATGCTTGAAAATAGTTTCTTAGTAATCTTAGACTGTATGCACACTTCACATTTATCATTCTTATTTTCATTATATGAGATTAAGCCATTCTTAGTCATGAGTCTTATAGTATTATAGCCTATATGTGCCAATGTAACATGCCATATGGTTATAAACCTAAATCATATAAGCAGAAAAATTATTTTCATTCAACGAGAATTTAATTATCCAGTTACAAGAATACTCTTTTCTCACAAAGTTTCTATTCTTAAATAAGATCAATTTACCAGACTCATATACAACCCTAATCCCAGGTTTGCCCAAAAGATCACTTGAAACTAAGTTTCTTCTCATGTCTGGGACGTGCAGCACATTGGTCAGGATTACCTTCTTTGTAAAGGTAAACACGAGTTCCACAATTTCTTTATCGACGACCTTTAACCGACCTTCGTTCTCCATTTAGACCTCTTGACCATTGGTCACGCCTTTATAAGTCTTAAAGGCAGATCTGTCGTAGCAAACATGGACTGTAACAACTGTATCGTACAACCAACATGGGACTTTCGCTTAAACCATATTGATCACTTCAGTGATCATTGCAACTATGTCATCTTCTACTACACTAGCTTCTTTCTTAGGCTTGCGATCTTTACAGACTCGAGCGAAATGCCTGGTCTTTCCACACAGACATAGCAAGTCCTTTAGGTTTTTCATTTTTCTTCTTTTGGGACTTTATGAATTTTTCTTGATCCTTATTGGGTTTTAGGGATTCATTCTTCTCAAGGTTACTATTCTGGGATGACCTTTGTATGACATTCACCTTGGACGAGGATACACCATTAGTGTCATTTTTATTGTCTCGGTTGTGAGATTCTTCCTCGATATGAAGATGTTTTTGGATTTGTTCCAAGGTGAACTCTTCAGTTTTGTGCAGCAGTTTCTTCCTATAATCATTCCAACTTGGATACAATTTGATTGTTATAGGCCCAACTTGGAAGGATTTAGGTAGATCTATTTTTTAGGTTTTTATCTTGTTTACTATTAATTGTAATTCTTGGATTTGAGCTAGAAGAGGCTTACAATCAACCATTATAAAGTCAAAATACCTAGCAATTTGAAATTTCTTGGTTCCCTCTTCTTCAACTTTGTACATGAATTCTAAATCGTTCTCGATTTCTTTTGTCGATGATGTTCTTGTGTACAAGTCATATAGGTGGTCGGATAAGGCGTTCAGGATGTGACCGCAATACAGCAATTCGTCTTCTTGTCACTTGGATCTGGCAGGGATCTGTTCTACTATATCGTTGTCAATAGCCTCTAAAAGTGGTTGCAGGTTTGAGTCCAAGATGTAGAAGATCTTCAGAGCAGTGAGAAGGAGCTTTAACTTGTCTTGTCACCTTGTGAAATTGGTGTCGTTAAACTGATCAACTAATATCAGGTCTTGATTCATCAGCTTGATTGATGCAACACTTTCGATATCCATGAAAATAACTCTTTAAGATTGTTAGAAAATACTTTGTAATAATAATTTGGATACTAAAAAGTAAAATTTAAAAAAATTGATTCAACCAGGTTGAAGCACATAATGTATATGCTTTCCTTAAAGAGTTATTTGCCCCCTCTTATCTAAGATTGTTAACGGGTTACGTGACAAACCTCTTCCAGTTTACGACAAGTCTAATGGGTTCTGCGTGCAGCAATCACAAAGAAACCCCAATAGGAACTCGTTCAACGCAGTCTATTAGGCATATTCTGATTGCTGGGAAAGGGTCGACAAAAAAAGTTTTCACCGATTTCCTAAAATCACTGAGTAAGAGTTCTTATTTAACTCACTGAGTTGGATGATGAGTTAACTCACTGAGTCTTATGCTGCATTGACTCAATGAGTCGTATGCTAAGCCACTGAAAATATGGTTTAAAACTTGAGAGTAGAGGAGATGTGTTAGCTTCTATTGCTATTGAAATGATCCCAACAAGCATTGCTTATATAGGCACCTGGGGTTGGGAGTTATGGCTCAGGTCATAAATAATATAACCATTTTCTAGTTGTTGGAAACTAGCCGTCTATGATTTTTTTTACTGTTTATGGCTGTATGATTATAACCGTGCCCTCAGGTGCACTTCAGCACACATAAACCTTCATGCTCCTTCAGGTTTACCTGACTAATAAGGTACACCACACCCTACTACTATTATCTTTTCTTTACCCTTTTTCCGGCAATCGTGTGACAAAATGAAAAATGATTTTTCAGATAGGCCTTCGTTATTTTATTAAAACCAAACAAAACAATTGAGTACAAAGCCTAGATATATAACATTCAATAAAAACATCTTCCTTCCGTGCTTTTATTTTGCCGCGCGAGCTAATCTGGCTTATGCATGGAACATCTGGCAGATCATATTCAGATACGACTTACACCTCGGTTCAGATCATCTTCTCAGATAAACCATCCGGTTCACACGACTCAGATGTCCCATGCACGTGACAAGTCATCTGCATGGTCCCAGCAAGCGTCATCCATTCGATTGGCCTGAGAGACGTCAATTCTCCGGCAGACACGAGCTTCAGCAAATACACGGCCGGGACGACAATAGTAGCCCTTGTGTGGTGCACAGTGTTCATGGGTCGAGCATATACACAATCCTTCAAGTGCACAGCCATTCCTCTGGTTCACCACTCCAGCCCCACGCAATCCCAAGATCCCATCCGTCCATTCCGAAGAAAACAAACCATCTGGATCATACTTCTCCATCACTTGTACAAACATATCACCTCTGGGCCCTAACTTAGCTCTCACCCCATGAAAACCAATGTTCCTGTTCTTCCCCCAATGAGGCAATCCATTGTACTTGAACAATGCCATTTGCTCGATCTCTTCTAACACATCTTCGTGAAGCCGAGGCTCGTTCGGGTCACGGGATCGGTAGTAAGTCATGTCTATCTGGACCGAGTCATCCGTCTTCCCAAGATATGCTGTAGATTTCTGAACAAACCTTATTAAGAATCCGCTATACAATTCAGCAGTGCAGAGAGCAGTGGGATCCATGTCTCTTAGTTTCTTCACGTCGACAAAGAAGTCGGTCGCATTGGCTAGTGGTATGCTAATGGTGGTTTGGAAAAAGAACTGTCCTCTGATTCGTGGGTCCCATAGACAAGTAGTGAGTAGTTCATCATCAGTGCCCTTCAGGCAAGATTCTGATTAAGAAAAGCACATTATCAGTCAAAAAATGATGTGTAGAAGCAACTTGCTGTAGTCCTGACTTCACGCACCTCATTACAGTGTGAATTTATGTAAGGCCCAAGTGGTCCCACATGTGATCACATTGCACAATTGAAATAGGAGGGTTCCACCATGTATCACCGTAGTAGGGCAATCACAAACATTAATCCAATTTAAGTCCTTTTCGTTTTAGGGATTTTTCTGAAATGCCACCTTTATTTATTATTTATTTTTTATTTTTTTTATTTTTGCATAATTAGATAGAACCACAAAAAAAGGCGTTTCTTTAGATATCAGCGCCCATACTTTGATGGGTCTCTTTAATCTACCATTTTCCGTCAAATCCAAGGCACGTGAGTTAGCTTAGTCCTAAAAATGGTGAAAATATCTGCTAATAAGTAGTCATATATATCCTATATCGAATGGTCTAGATCATGGTCCGTCATCTAGGAAAGGTCTAAATCTATGTCCACTTGCATTTGAATGGTTCAAATACTTGTTTACTTACTTCTAAATGTGATGTAGAGCAGGTCGCCGACTTTTTCATGGCTCAGATGGATCAAAAGAAGACCAGTTGGAGTTGAACGTGATCCAAACCATCAGGATCATAAAACGGTCGTATCTTGCAATCTGAAATGAGTTTCGAGACATATAATATATGATTTTAGGGTAGCTTGAGCTAGTAAATCCAACCAACCCACTATGCCAGGTTGGACATGCCAAAATTGCAAAATTCGACCAGATCAACGATCACTAGCTTAGTTTTTTTTTCGATTTTACTATTTATAGTAAATTTTGTTTCGATTATTTCTTTTGATCCATAGGATTTTAGAAGTCATGCTCAACATGAAAAGGGCTTAGAATAATTTGTAGAACAACATGGCTAAGCCTGTTTGAAAATTTCCTATTTTTGGCAGAAAACCATGAGTTTTAGTAGGATTGAGAGACTTCTATAAAGAGTAAGTTTATTATTTATAAAAAGTCACAGTTTTTTAGATATTTTAGTTTGAGTTGAAGTCTTAAACTTCTACCTAGGATTTAGTTTCTTATTTAAAGCATTGTAGTCATGTTAATTCTCATTCAATCAATTATTACAAATTTTCTTGGATTTATTTCCTGTTTTCTCTTATTCTCCCTCGTGGATTCGAAGAAGTCCGATAGAGGACTCCCAGAGGCCTTGTCGACTCAAGTTATTTATCCGATTAGGTAGACGGTGATCGGCCTAGTCACGGTCTCCCTACATCAGAACGGTTAAATTGCCAGCCACTTAGTAAAATGGTCACCATTTTTAAATTTGATGGAAAGTGATAAAATAAAGTAACCCTTTAAACTGTAGGTGGTTCTATCTAATTAGACAAAACAAGGTAGCATTTCGTAAAAGTCCTTTAATTGTATTCTTGCAGCCCACTTTACATGGCTATAATTGCCCAATCATGGTTAGTTTTAGGTCCTACGGTGTGGATCCTTCGGATGCATCCTTGTTGGGACAACTTGGGTCCCACAAGAATTCGAAGTATGATCAGAAACTAAGGAAGAATTTGAACCATTGACAACCACACCCATGCACTAGTCATGACATCTAAACAAGCCCTAATGTTTTGAGAAGTGATAACATTGTTTTACTTTTTCACAAGGAAGGATTTGAATGAACCGAATGTACAAACCTGATCCTTGTATCTTGCTCTGATTCCCAATCACTGGATAGCCTGTGAAACCCTGCAGATCCCCACCGTTCTTCATTGAGCGGCCCCCCTGGAGTGCTGCTGTTACTTGAACTTTGGAGAGAAAACATTTTCCTTTGGAATTTCCCGTTGCTTCGAATGTCTCCTCTAAAATGATTAGGAAAAAGATCAAGGCTCAATAATACTACAATGATAGTCGGCCGCCCCGTAAATGGGCCATTGTCCAAGTATCAGAGCGATTGGACAACTCCAGCCATCTGATTGCTGTGATTTGTGCACAGTTCTTCCTTATATATATGGTTAGTGATAGGATGAGTCTGAGCGCCTTGTTTTCTTGGTTATGGCACAGCTATTTCAATGGCGGTAGCAAATCAAAGGTGCTGATCACCATATACAGTGTCCCAGACATTCATCGGGTGGTTCCAATTATTAAATGTTCAAATCAGACTGGACCACTAATCAGGTGGAGAACAAATTTAAGTTCAACACAGACCATTAATCCATTTTCATGTTGCACCTATGGTCCATCTGATGAGCTTATCCACCCCTTTTTTTTTTGTGCTATGGCATGGTCACAAAATGACCTACCTAAGTAATGGAATGAATATTGCACAAATGGGCCACAAACGGTTTGATCTTCAACCTATTCTCACTATAAAAAATTAAAAAAAAAACACCTCATCAATCCACAAATGCTAACCTATTGCACGAGCTGACTCAACTAGCAGCGGTAGCTGTGGTGGGAAAATATTGCTACTGCCATCTCCAGCTGTGCTCATGGGAACACGAAAGTCGTCTCGGTATACCACCTTAGCCTGTGATGGATACCAAACGATATCTCCGAACTCTGTGGTCGCACCGAATGCCACAATGTTGTTCTCAAAATCTGCGTCTGGCAAGACTCTGTTGGTGATGGAACGCTTGAACATGGGCTCTAGTTGAAGAGTCACCTGCAACACATTTGTCAAGTTGATTAAGCCACCATGTTGGGGCCACTATATGAGCGGTCCAAATCTTATAATTGTTTTCCAAGTGTTCTAAGTGAATCGACAATGTACATAATCAATCTGTGTGTGTGTGTGTGTGTGGGGCGGGGGGGGAGACCAAAATCAACATGCTTAAGAGATTCGGCCAGTCAGATTGACTTGTCCACTCTAGACTCGAGTCAGGACTCGTCTAGGTCTCAAAACCTTGAAAATCAAACCACATATTGCCCATCAGATGAATAGACGGTCCTGATTTTACCATGTATGATGGTGATTATTCGTTTTTATTGCTACGTTCACGTGACACGCATCCTATGACCATGACCATTTTTTGTACATGTCTTTATTTAATTCTCTATGGCCTTAATTCTTTCAACCGTCGGCCATTTCTGTCATTGTTTTGAACATTTTAGCTGTTGTTTCGGTTGTCAGTCGCTGACTAAAAATCAGCCATTGGCCGAATTCGACCATTGTTGGTTGAAAATCCATCGTTGGTTGTTAGTTGGCCGCTTTCCATTTTAACAATTAATTGTAGATTTTTTATGGCAAAAATTTTCATTTTAACGGCCATAAAAATTTTCATCGAGATAAAGTTATCACGCGGCGTCTTCAGAGCCATCTGATTTAACTTTGTTAGATTGGAGGTAAACAATGTCCTTCATGTTTCTTTGGATTTGGAGAATGTAACTAGACGTTTCTTTTGACAAGAAATCATTTTAATGACTCAATGTGCCAGCTTCCCAAGGCAGATAATAGATTTTAATGGGGGTAAATGGTAAATAGATGTTTCTTTGGACGAGAAATCATACTAATGAGTCAATGTGGCAGCTTCCCATGGCCAATAATAGATTTAAATGGGGTAAATGGTATAAATATTAAAAATCAGCCTTATCTAAAACTCAGGCAGGCCACACAATCTGAAATCATGTAAAATCATGCTTAAAAATTTAAAAGCACTTCGGTTGGGTTCACTTCATTTTTGAAATGACATGAAATTTGGTGTAATCCCTTATCCAAGTGCGATACATACGATGGATGTGGATTGGATGCCTGAACACATCTTAGTGGGCCTTATAAACAATCAAGAAGGTTTCAACAGGTGGGTTCTGCCAACCTTTTAAGGTTGCTAGAGGGTGTCCTACTTTCTCTCATTTATTGTTTGCTAATGGTACTTTGATTTTCACTACCGGTAGTTGCAAGTCTCTTAGAGTTGTTAATGAATTCCTCTCCAAGTTTTAGGTTGTTTTGATCAGATAGTAAACAAGTCTAAGAGCACCTTTTATGCTTCGTCTAAGCTGGCTGCTGAGTCATGTTAGAGCCATTGAAAGGCAGCTTGGGATTCATGGGATATAAACGATTGGTCCTGCAGCGGAAGCGAGAGCAAAGCAATCAAACGAGAAATAAACCACAATGTAATTAACTAAGCAAATCAACACACATAAGAGGCAATCCAAATTTAACGTGGAAAAAACCCCTCATGGGTAAAAAACCACGGCACAAAGTGACAATAATTCACTATGAATCAGAAGTTAATTACAATTGTCATGAAGAAACTTACACCGAATTCAAGCCCACAAGAGAAAGCTCAAGCTCTCTAAGAGGAAAACCAACGAGCCCTTCCTCTAAAGCTCTTTCTCTAACCCTAGAACACACTCTCTCTCAACCCTTGCACACCTAAGATACCTAATTCACGTAATACACTTCCTTAAATATGAAGAAACCCGAATTAGAAATCTCTTACACAAGAAACTGTGTAAAAATGCGCAAAAAACTGCGCCACCGACTTTGCAGTCCGCGCACGGTCGGGCATCTGACAGATCCAAATTTATCCAAAGAGTTCCCATACAAAATCCAGCCAATTTTAGGCGCCCACCTAGACCTCATTGGGCACCCAGCCATCCAACCAATAGTGGTTGGGCCCCCTACAGCCCAGAAACAGTCCAACAACACAAACTTCTAAAAGTCAAACCATGTGTCCTTGGTCAGCCACCCAGCCCAAGCTAGTCGGTTGCCCGACACCCCTGGTGTCCAAGATTGAAGGAAAAACCCCAACAGGATCGCTAGAGCAGACCTGGGGTCCCAATCTTCAATGGGAAAGCTCCTTGTGTGCTCTTCACGTTGGTGGATAAGCTTAGTAACAAAACTCAAGGTTGGAAAGGCAGGTGCTAATCCTAGGCAGCGGGGAAAGGTTATTCTCGTAAACCGCATGCTAAGCAGTATTCCTATCCACACCCTTGCAGCTGTAGCTGTTCCCAAGAAGGTTTTGTCAACGTTACAGAAGGGTTTCGCTGGTTTTTCCAGGGGGCTGGGAGGATAGGAAGAAAAATGTTCATTAGCCCTGCTGGAAGAAGATTGCGTTATTGAAAAACGAGAGAGGGTCAGGTGTTAAGAAACTTTCAGAGGTGATGAAGAGTCTAAGAATGAAAATAGTGTGGTCAATGATGTCCTGTAGATAGCTCCTCCTTGTTGGGGAGAGCGAAATGCCCGACAGATTGATCTGTCCCAGTTGGTAAGGCTTATCGTTGTCCAAGATCTCCATGCTGGAAAAAAGTTTGTGAGTCTCTTTCATTTATTGCTGAGAGAGTGCGTTGGCTGATGGGAAGGGGAAGACTACAACTTTTGGTTTAGTGATTGGACGGGGCTCGGCCCACTATCTGATTGGTGCGTGTGTAGTTTCCCCTTCCACCTTTAATGTCTACGTGTAAACAAAGTTCTAGGGCATGAGTGCTTTTGATCAGTGCCTAATATTGTATAATTAACATTAGATATTTAGAATATTATCATTATTCTTCTGATTAATTATCCCTCGTTAGATATGTTTTTGCTATCAAGGAGATTAATAGAGGCCGAAGATAATCCAAACCATTCAACATATTTTAAGGCCTAAAAGTGATCAAAATCAAGCATGGGGCAATTTTGAAAACAATCCAGCCATAAAAGTTGAAGGCTCCCCAGTAGATCGAAGGAATCAAACCGCATCATATATAGCCACCCGTTTGGAGGTTTGGGCTGGATATGTTTTGATGATCGTCATCAGGCATTCACGGAAGACTGGATGGTCAAGATTAGGCATCCATATGGGGGAGCAACCGTGCCAAGCAAAAGATGTGTCCCACCTCACTTGTGCAAGCAAAGGACGTTCCAAATCTCCACCTTCCATCCAACAGCCGTCCAACAGCTATGAAAGATGCATCACTACATCTAAATCATCTTCCTTCGTCCATCATGAAGCATCAAGGTGGACACCCTGAATCCAATGGACGAGCACCATCTACCTCACATCCAACGGCCAGATCTCGGTCCAACTAATCAAATAGCCAGCAAGGTGGATCCCACCTTTTGTGTGTACAACCGGAGAAAATGAATCCATCATCCGACACACGAGCCAGCAGGTGGGCCATCTCCAGTCAATACAGCCTATCTAATACGTTTGGAGCTGAGAAATCCCCAGCTGCACCTCAAGCACGTTACAGGAGAGGGAAGTCCATCTCCAGTTGCTTCCCAACTCCAAAGATTCACAGGTGCAACACCATCTCACCATGGACGTCTTCACCTGCATCAATGAAAGAGGAAAATCAGGACCCCATCAACCACCGTCAAGTAGTTCGGCACACGCCCCATCTGTTGAACGCACAACAGCGGCAGCTGATGAAGATGTGATCTCCATCGTCCAGCCTCTGACCTGATGAAGTTCACATGAGAAGCAAGCGGACCTCACACGTACAACCATGGAACTCCAGTCGTCCTTCCATCAAGAAGCAACATGATGATTACGTTCAACCTTCTTCGTGATCAGCAAGTCCAGCAATGAAGGAGCTACATCTCACATGTGACCAGCCCAAAGAACACTCCAGCTTCTAATGTGCAGCCATGAAGGAGTCTTCAACAGCACACTTACCCAACTCGAGGAGTTGTTAGCTCAACAAAGGAGCCTCTTGAGCTCACACGTCTCCCCTCTCTTCTGCATGTCTAGCAAGAATAACTGTCTCTCTCTCCCTCACATGCTAAGCTCACCAAGTCTCTCTCCAACTCTCACATGTGTGGAGTATGGAAAAGAGATGAATTTTATCTCCCACACATGCCAAGTTTTCAAAGGAGCTCCCTCACCAACTCCCACATGTATGGAGTGAGAAAAAGAGATGAAACTCATCTCCCTCACGTCTCTCTCAAGCCCAAGTGCACTCCAAACCTACAACGATTTTCTCATAGGCTTGGAGTAAAGCCTAACTCTAAACCTAGGGCAAAACAAGTACAATCCAAACCTAGTGAAAAATCTCTCTTAGGTTTGGAGTGTACTTCCCAAGCCCAAATCCAAACTTAGTGGCAAATTTTTCTTAAGCTTGGAGTGTACCTCCCCAAACCATCTCTAGAGCCTATAAAAGGAGGCCCTCTCCCTCATTCTCAACACACCATCTCACATTCCTCTCCTCTTCTCTTTTCTAGTTTTCTTTCTTTCTTTCTTTTGTAGTTTTGTAGAAGTAGTGTAGAATTTCTTTTGTAGAAGTTAAGTCTTCCATTTTGTAGAATGGTTGGCTAAACTCCTAGCTAAAGATAGGGGTGAAGCCTTTGGTGAGATTTGCAAAGGTCGGTTATCTTGGTTCAACAATGGTGGTTCTTGAATGTTGGAGTTTTATTTATTTGATTGGTTCGGTTATCCACCTCAGCAGAAGTTGTTATTGTACACAGCCCCTTGATCCATCGTCGACTCCAGACACAATGGATGCTTGGGATTCCTTGCACATCAATTAGCTAGTTCATGATTGATAAAGTCATTTGATCTATCGTCGACTCCCAGCACAATGGATGCTTTGGATTCCCTACGCTTATCAAGCTAGTACAGGTAAAGTCTTCGATCTGTAAAATTACTCGATCCATTGTAGACTCCGGGCACATTAGATGCTTTGGATTCCCTACGATCGATGGTCAAAATCTTAACGGTTGGATCGATCAATCAAAGCCTCATATCCTATAAGTATGCATTTGATTTTATGAATTTGTGATCTTATTGATTAACTTGTTGACAAAGTTGTTGATTTGTAAAATTCCTTGATCCATTGTCAATTCCGGACATAGTGGATACTTGGATTTCCATGTGATCAACTAACGAGTGCTTCATGGTCAGATTAATCGGTCAAGATCATAATCTTTTATAAAATATACAAGTGGTTTAACCGTTTCATATTCTGATTTAAACGGATCTTTATTCGATTCCAGTTGAGTTATATTTGAACCAAAGAATTAAACGTTGTGAATTAATCAAAAGGTGGATCTCTAATGCCTTAGCCCTTTCTTATTTTTATTTTTCATCAAACAGTACACAACTTGCTCCACTCTTGTGGATAAAATCAATTTTCATCTCTCCCACCTAAATTAATTCCTTTAAGTGTTCTTAACCCAATCCATGCGGTTCGACCTCAGTCTCACTGAGTATTTTACTACTTCGCTACCTGCACTTGAGTGTGCGATCTTTGGGTTGTAACAGCCTTCGCTCTAATGCTCCATTTGCAAGTTTTCTTACTGAAAGCAGTGATTGATCACATCAGGGTGGAAGGTTTCTGCATAGACCATCAAGAACATAGGTGAGTTTGGGCATTTGAATACTCAGGGAAGTTCTCAGTAAAATCGGCATGGTGTTTGATTAGATTAGGGGATACATGAAAATCATGGGTTAAGTGGGAGTGGCACTCGAAAATGCTGCCCAAAATTTTGGTGTTCGTTTTGAAGCTATTGCGAGAGGCTGTCCCAATTGATAACTGAGTGCAAGCTAAGGGAGCCCAGCTGGCATCGAAATGTGTTTGTCGTAGTGTTGAATACAGGCATGAAGTGGAGTCGTTAGACCATCTATTTTCTTCGGGGGACTCAGCAGCCAAGGTATGGAGGTACCTTTCTTCCTTTTTTGGCATCTCGTTTTTGGATGGGCAGTCAGTAGCAGGTCGTGCATCCCAATGGTGGGTTACGGCTTCTTCTGTAGACGATTTTGTCTCCCTTTATGGACTTCTCCCTCGCTTTATTTTTTAGGAACTTTGGTGCATCAGAAATGAGGCTTGTTTTGAAAGTAAACAAGTGGTAGTGGTTTTAGCGATCTCCAGGGTCAGCAGGTGGGTTCATCTCACCATCGATAGTTGTACGTATATGATCCGTCAAGAGGCCATCCAGGAGCTGGGTATTGAATCGGTGCCTCCAAAGAGGTCAATCCTATTAGTAGTAAAGTGGAGAAGACCGAAACAAGATTGGGTCAAAATCAACGTGGATGGCTCAGTGAGAGTGAACCTTGAGCCCTCAGGTGGTGGAGGGATGTGTAGGGATGGGAGAGACGACTTCATTTTCTCTTTCTTTAGTGGGTATGGCATGCAATCTAATTTTCATGTGGAAACAAAAGCTTTGGTTGAGGGGCTTGCATTATGCATGGCCCGAGGTTTCCCTAAGATGGTAGTGGAGAGTGATTCCAAGTCATTGGTGGATATGCTAAAAAAATAGTCCTTCCCATTGGAGTTTGGGTACTAGTTTGCGCATATTGAATCCCTATGCAGAACCAAAGCCAACATATGAATATTGCAGCTAGCGTTTCGAGCACAAGCGTGGTTTAGCAGCTGGACACATCTTGCAGATAGTTGGGTAGTAGATCTCTACCTTATAATCTTTAAACCCAGCAGATGAATCCGCATCTAAACACAGGAAATGCAGAAGTCGAATTCGGGATTCAACATGCTATCCCACGAAATCCTTTCTCTCGATCTCCTGGGATGGACCCGAATTCTACTCCTCCAAACTCGCAAACTTGAACATCCCATCCGCTTAAGTCAGTTTAGTCTATCGATCACCTATTTTGTCATAGGACCATCGCATCCAAGGTTTGATCTTACTTTGTGTCCCTATTTTAGATTCTGATCTTGCCTAATCATTCTATAGAAAGGAGAATTAATAGTAGACAAGTAAGGCCTCCATGACATCTAAGATGAACATCCTTCAGGGAATGGTGCTAAGATTTGTAGTTTGGGAAATCTGGCTAAGCCAAAATGCAACTCGGTTTGAAGGGATCAAGATGGCGGCACGAAGAGTCATAGTTAAAGTCTTTAACTAGCTGAGGGAAATAGTCAAATTGATGGAGGAATGAGACAAGAATGCTTTATCTGATCAAGCTACTCTGCAAGTCCTTAGCATTGAACCAAAAGCACCTACTTGTGAGCAGGAGATGGAAATTGTTAAATGGAGAAAACGTGAGAAAGGATGGATCAAATTAAATGTGGATGGGTCATCTATACGGAGCCCAGGTGAGGCTAGTGGAGAAGGGGTTTTTAGAGACCACTTTGATCGCATGATCTTCGCGTTTCACAACTCTTACGGCGTAACCTCTAATATTGTAGTAGAGACGCAAGCCATGATGGATGGTTTGATGATCTATCACCGTTTTGGGCTAACTAATATCAAAGTAGAAACAGATTTGTGAATCCTCTTGGAGGCGATATTTGACTACCAAAATTCCTGCCCCTTGAGTGTCTAGTAAGGGATGGGAGGTATCATCAAGATGCAGCGGCTTCTCCATCTCAAGTTCAACCATATTTTCCCTGAAGGAAACTCAGTTGCTGATGGGCTAGCAAAGCAAGCGAGTGACGGGAACTTAGACACCATTTATTATAAAAGGGTGGATCTTCCAAGGAAGATTAGGGGGGATTTGGCTCTTGAAAACACAGGAATGGGGTTTATTAGAAAAAAAAGAAGTCTAAATCTTACAGATAAGTCTCTGCTATTCTTTTAGACTGGTGTGAGCTCGGTTTATTTCATTGGGGGTGCGTGCTTCCTCTAGTTATTTTGCTTGTACATGGTCTGAAAGGATAGGCAGGGCCCAGACTTTTTGTGTGATGCAAGGAGAATGTGGTGAGGTCCATCACCATCTTCCTTACGGGATAACTACCTTGAATCCACAAGGCTCTCTAGACTCCTCAACAGGGCTTCCTTGAATCCACGAGGAAAAATCTCGAATCCACGAGAGAATTGATAAAAATCAAAATTTTATTGAATAATAATGAGAAATAACATTAAAATGAATATAACAACCTTATATATATCCTTGAACAAACCCCAATTCATACTTTCTAAAAATAGTAAGTTTTCCGAAATAGAAAGTTACTTAAAATAGAAAAATCCTAATTAAAGACTACTACCAAGTAGAGTCTTTCTAAAACTCATTACTCAGAAAAAATAGAAACTCCTAAATAAAAAAAAACTTTAAAAAGAAGGAAACAGATTAAAAATTGGAATTACTAAAAATAGCAGTTTTCTATGAAATCTCATTTTTTTGTTGTAACCACACATTTTTTGGCGAAATGGACAGACACAAGTGAGTCGGTTCACCACAAACGTAATTTCAATAGGAATTCATATACTACGCGTCTCGTAACTCCTCTTAGATCAAAAGTTTTGGCCGATTTACAGTCCACCTTCTTTTGGTCCATCCATGTGAAGAATGTGCTTAAACCTGGTCCTTCATCAGGGTGCCTTTGTTCTACATCAAACTCCTCCACTTCAAAATAACTCATCCTCGAATTACGCATTGAACTCGGGCCACGATGCACACTTAACTTCAAATGCCTATGCTTACTCGCCTCTTCAATGTATGTTGGAGAAAGTGTTGTTGATGTCGTCATAGGATCAAACACAATAATCTTGAACTTTGGTAATTCTAGCACTACATTTTCATCAATATATAGGCGATCCACATCTGTTGATTGTTCAACTAAGGCCTCGATCATTCCCATCTTAATTTCATCGCCCTCAATCACCAGTGGTATGAAAATTTCAGTATTGTGGCTATTTGAACTTGGATCATCATTTAGATTGAAAGCCTTCTGTAAACACCCCACCTTCGGCTACACTGTTGGTAGAGATAGCTGGAAGAATGGAGGACCATACCCCCCAAATCCCAAGTCCAAACTCAGCCAAACTCACCCTTGTAAGCCCTAATCCATAGCCCAACCCAGTCAACCCAGTCCTAAACATTAGCCTGAAAAACCCCCCATAAGAAAAGCCAGTCACAAAATCCTAAAAAAGTCAAACTCACTGAGTCAACCCACTGAGTCAACCCGCTGAGTTAACCCGCTGAGTCAACCCGCTGAGTCAAAACACCGAGTCAAACCGTCGAGTCAACCCGCTGAGTCAAGTCACCGAGTCGACCCCCTGAGTCAACTCACTGAGTCAACCCACCGAGCCAAACAGCAGCCCCGAGGGAGCGACCGTACCTCGCTGGAAACCGAGGAACGGCCGTACGGGCGGCCCACAGCGGGCCGCCCAAAATTATTTACGCAAACTGCCACTGCCCGCTGCTATAAATACCCCCCTCCCCTTCTCATTTCAGCATCCCTTCAACTCCATTCAGTCCGAGAGCTCTGAGTCTACCTCTCCACCCTTTTAGCCCATTTTCCCACCAAGGAGAGCCCGAGTGAGGAGAGCCTAACCCTGGTCCAGCCCAGCCTGACCACTGGTCTAAGTCTCCCAAGCCATCCAAGTCCTGATCCAGCCACTTGAAGCCAACCCTTACGACACCTCCGTCCATCCAGCTACTCTTTTTCCAGCATCATCTCATTTGCATCTAGCATAAGTGCAACATTTACTTTTCTTCCAACCCCCCTGCTTCACTGCAAGCACCTTGATTATTCAAGTACACTGCATACGTCTTATATTAAGCACCTGTCAGTTCGAGCGTATGCTCTGGGCTTGCCCGTTGTTGGAACCTGCCCATCAGAAACTCTTACTGTTCAGACCTGCATTCATGCTTCACTATAAAGCACCTTGATTATTCAAGCACACTGCATATGTCTTAAATTAAGCACCTGTCAGTTCGAGTGTATGCTCTGGGCTTGCCCGTTGTTGGAACCTGCCCATCAGAAACTTTTACTGTTCAGACCCGCATTCATGCATCATGTCATCTATGAGAATGTACGAGGATTAAAACAGACTTTCAAGTATTAGTTCGATTCTGTGAAGTAGAGACCGTACTTCGGTACGGGCAGTGTGTGGGGTGCTTAACCTCTTCCCACCCTGTAACTGTGATCCCTTACCTTGAATCTCTGACCGCAGATCAAAAGGAGTCATTTTAGAGGAAGGAATCTTCGAATCCCCTTCTCTAACGTTTCTACGGGGTCTAGCCGACTGTAGATTCGAAGTAATTGGCTAGTGGCGACTCTGGTCTTATATAAACTTATTTAACACATCCAGCTTAAACACGACTACCAGATAAAGCCCTCGAGAACGAGGCAAGCCAGTGACACAAACGGCGATTTCGCACTCACGCATCCTCCTCTCCTTCTTTTCCCGAAAGGGGAAGGGACGAGAACGTCGTGTGGGAGCGCGGAAACGGCGAGGGTCCACAGAATGGCGACTCTGCTGGGGATAAGCTAGTCCCACTAGTCGTGATCCGACTTGAAAAACAGAATCCTTCATATACTTGAAAGTCATTAGTCCTCATACAATCTCATCTGCATAGCATTCTACCCAAAACCAAAAAAAAAAAAAATCCCCAAACCCAAAAAAAAGAGTAGAGCATACTTCCCCACCATTACTCCTTCAAACCAAATCACCCTGCCACGTCCAGTACAAAACCGACATGGCTCTCCCATTCCCTACCCTCGAAATACTTGAGGCTTCCTCTCCACAGTTAAACTTGAGAGAATCCATGTCAATTCCTGGCATCCAAGAGCTACAACAAAGCATGAAGGCCATGCAGGAAATGCTTCTTCGATTCACACAAGCCCAGGTTTCAGCAGCCAGCAATCAAGCTAGTCCAGTTCAATAACCTCAACAACCATCGAAGGCACTCCCGGCCTCCAGTTCATCCCAACCACAACCGCCAAGGATCACTCAGGACTTTCGATACTCTCCTAACAGGGGCCTTCAATCAGAACAACCCTTAACCTCAAGGCATTTCTTCCAGTATCCTCCTGCAAATGAGAGCCATTTTCAGTCACATCCCACAACTAGAACTCCGAGCCAAGTTCCAACATCCTCTTCCTAATGGGAGTTCCAACCAATTTCAATATTCTCCTGTGACTGGGATTTCTTTGCAGTCTCCTTTCTCAGTTCCAGTCCAACAAAGTCCCTATAATGGGAGTAATTATCAGGCCCAACCTCCTTCAAACAGGAATTATAAGAGCATCAATGACACCAATTATTATGAAAGGGAGCCATCTCAGTCCTGGCAAGGGGCAAGATTTCCTTCATCTAGTCCCTCCGAAATAGAGCAACTCCGAGAACAGATGCGAGAGATGAAGAGAAAGTTGCAGAAGCAGGCAAGGGGTGGATCTTCCATCCACTAAGTTCAGAGATCTTTGTCCATTTCCTGATGCAATGGTACCTCAAGGCTTTCAGGTACCAAAATTTAAAAGATATGATGGGACAGGGTGTCCTATAGACCACTTGAGATCATTTTGTGGTGAGCTAGATGCTGTGGCAAGCAACGACGGAGCGTTGATCCGTCTGTTTCAGAAGTCCCTGAAAGATGATGCCCTAGACTGGTACACATCATTGGACTGCCATCGCATCAGGACTTGGGAGCAACTCTCCCAGGCTTTCGTCGACAAGGTTCGCATACAATCTTAACATGGCACCCAGGAGAGCGGACCTCGCAGCTCTCAGGCAAAGAAGTGATGAAACATTGTCAGCTTACGTTGGACGGTGGCGAGCCATGGCCACTAGAATGAAGACTCCCATCGACGACGATGAGCAAATCTCCATGATCATCCACTCGGCAAATCCAAGTATCTCTGGATACCTTATCTCACATCCATATGCGAACTTCACCCAACTCATCTGCAGCCGGGGAAAAAGTCGAAGCCGGAATAAGGACTGGGATGATCTCCCCTTGGTGGCCTTATCAAGCCTCTCTTATACAACCGACAGTGGAAGAAGAACCTACTGCTGAATACGAGAATGATAACGGAAGTGTCCTCATCCCCGATCCAATAGAAGAAGACGACCTTGTCGCCTCTACCGAAGGTGCACTATTCCTCCCTCAGCACGGACAACAGCAGCAACAGCAACAGTTAAGATGGAACTCACAGTTCCCCAATCAAGGTTGGCAAGGGGCACCCCTAACCAGTCCAGTTTTAGAACCCCTCATCCTGCAAGGGGCATCTCCAGTCGATCCAGTCTCCGCAATGCAAGGGTCACCTCCTACATATCCATCTTTCATCAACCAAGAAGAGCCTCCTCTCCAGTTTATCTGTGCCATCAACTCTAGTTCAAAGTTCGAACCTCTCATCCTGCAAGGGGCATCCTCAACTATTTCGATCCCAGAGCCCATCATCATGCAAGGGGCACCTTTAGGTCGATTCAATCTTCGCACCCATTTCTAACCATGGGCACATTCAGCCCATCTCAGTCAACCAAGGGGACAATCTCCCTAACACAGCATCAGCAAACTAGGGGCACAACTTGCCCGTCTCAGCAATAGTCAATCAGGGGCACAGCTTGCCCACTCTAGCTTACCAGGGGTAAAGCCTGCCCGTTTCTCCAGCAAACAACCAGGGGCACAACTTGCCCACCGCACCTGTCTATTCGGCTTCTACTTCAGCCATCGTCCTCCAAGAAGAAGACCCTTCCTTGGACAACATGCCACATGCCCTAGCAGAATTGGGGCCTAGCTTCAATTATGTGGCCACTATCGAGGAGGTCGAAGGGGAGATTGATGTCCATGTTCGGATCGATCCAAAAACATCAACCATCACTCTCCAGGTCTTGGACATCTCAGCTTCATTCCATTTCCTTTCCGATCGGACCTGGTTTCACAGAATCGGTGCCATCTCTTCAAATCTTCACCAAAGAATCAAGCACATCTTTGGAGATAGGGCGATCACCATCATTACCGATCCCGGACAATTTCCCATGGTAGAAGCATCCAACCTCCGAGAGCCTACCATCCCAAGCCATGGACGTACAACGCTCTCATGGGGAGGTCTCATACCATCACAATGCAAATTACTTCCCTCGCGCATGTCCCATCGGATTGAACTACGTCTTCCTTCCTGTCGAGCGTCAAACCTTCTACTATCAGCTCGAATATCAAGACTCGACCCGAATCATGGGAGTTCAAGAGAATGTGGATAGAGAAAGACTGCGATATCGGCCTACTCGGATTAGGCACAGAAGTATCAGAAGAAGACGGGGTCATCAAGAAGAAGGGAACCTCTGCATCGTCACACCAATCCAGTTTATCAATGCAGGGATTATCTATCCTGATGATGGGCTGGATTCAACCTTCGATGATCAAGCGATCAGATTAAGTCTGATAGAGTTGCTCAAAAAAGACTCAAGCAAGGGGCAAGAATTTCCCCCGATCGATTGGACTGCCGTTCTGGTCTAACCTCAGCCGGATGAACCTGAAGAGCTGCAATTCATCGGGGACGAACCAGGAGAAATCGCATCCGACACCGACTCGGAGCCTAATTCTAGATCTATCATGATGTTTGGGCGCAACGATGAGGATTGGCCTACTGATCCTTCTAGCCCTGCCTCCTGAGGGGAAGGAGTGCAGGGCAGTAACAGGTTTGTAAGTCCCCATGATGGCTAATAAAAGCTGACAGTGCTTGGCTCCCCGAGCCGAATCAAGCAACACCTGGTTCACATCACCGTCTTACTCTGGTCCTTAAAAAAAAAATCAGAAGATTCAAAAACCCAAAACACCAAATATTTCAAAAAAAAATTCAAAATTTCAGAAAGTCCAAAAAGTTCAAAAAAATCCAGATATTCACAAAATTTCAAAAAACTAGAAAATCTTTGAAAAAAAAAATCTTTTTCAATAAAGTGTCAAGTCTGTCTGTCAAAGCACTTGAGTATGAAGTTGACTCATAAGATTTCGATCTAGAGTTGGACTTCAAACTCAAGGGTCTGGACAAAGCCAAATGATGAGGAAAATGATGAGCTGACTCCCAAACTTAGAGGGTCTCCTCGAAAGTTCGAACCAAAAGCCGATGGCATCTAAAAAAGTTTCAAAGTTATAAACCTAGGATCTCCTGAGACCCATAAGGAAGTGTGCATTGAGAATCCTTGTCCCCGAAAAATAAGCAGAGAATGATTGAATTTTTGAAGTCATAACTTCCCAATCTTGCGTCCTATGAAGACTTATCCAGACTCGATCAAAAACTCATCAAGCCTATCAAGAAGATGTTGCCAAGACAATGTTTGCATTCCATGCTGGAGTGTGTGACTTGACGAATGATCGAAGAAGCCTCATGGCTCGATGAAGGCAGATTGTTGCCAACATGTCAGAAAGCACTTCAAGTGTCAGCAACATGCACATCGGATCCATGTGTGTTCTTCAAAACTCTACAACCTGATAACGCTCCAGCTATTCCCTGTACGAGGTATCTACATCAGCAGAAAGATCGACTCGGCATCATCTAGCAGTCATACACATATACTTGTGGCAGTCGATTACAGCACAAAGTGGATGGAGGTAATATTCTAATCTCGCACGATAATTCTCATGAAGAATGACATCATCAATTGTTAAGGGTTCCCACATGCTATCAACATTGGCAATGGGATGTCCTTCGAAATCTAAGGATGGAAGAGTTCCTCAAGAAGCTTAAAATCAGAAGACAGACCTATGAGTTCGAGTTAAAATCATGTCACCATGAGTGTTGATGAAGAATGAAGCCAAAGAAAGAAAAGTCATATCGGGTTTACTACAAGCACTACTTGCATTTATCAGACTCAAGGGGCAAGCCCCGATAATCAGTGAATTTCTTCTGAGAGGCATCGTTCAACTCACCAACCTGAGGGGTAAGGATCTTCCAGAGCCAATCAACGCCGACAACGTGAAAATCTCTCACAGATAAGCCAATTCAACCTTATCAAGAGTTACATTAGTAGAGCTGAAGTCAAGAGGTCAAGGCTTAGACCTCTGAGAATCCCTTCCCGTCCACCAATAAGTGTTCCAAATAAAGGGTTCAAAAGCAAAAAAAAAAGAAGAGAAAAAAAAAAGAATAGAGCAAAAAAAAAAGGGGGTTAAAAAAAAAAAGAAGGGGCACACAACCCACAAAAAAAAAACAGAGAAGAAGAAGAAGAAAGAAAGAAAGAGAAAAAAAAATCGACCCAAAAGAAACACATCTATCCATCCATCCACCTCAGAATGGTCTGTAGATAAGGCCGACAGCTCTGCCACTGTAACTTAAGATAAGGGCCGAAAGGTTACCATCGGCCGGCAACGACGGATTCCAGACCTCTGAGCGCCGCAGTTATCCAAAAAAAAAGAAAAAAAAAAAGAGACGTGTGCCTAAACAAAGAGGGCGGAGTGAAAACCCGAAAGGGCGCTCCGAGTAAAAATAGTGGGCACACAGCTGACGTGGTGAAAACCCGAAAGGGCGCCACGGGCAAAAATGACGGGAAAAAGCCGGTTGTGGTGAAAACTTGAAAGAGCACTGCAGGCAAAAATGGCTCAAATAAAAAGAAAAAAATAATAAAAAGTACCGGTACCAAGAAATCAGACGATCCAGATCAGTTCAAGCAGTTACAGTTCAAGAACAAGAAGAAGTGCAGTCAAGAACGAAGAGCTCTACAAATTCTGACAATCTCAGGAGGCAACAGTTTCCATTGCCTACACCTCTAGGGAACCAAAGGATCACACAAGTCAAATCTCGAGGCATCGGTCAAAGCATTGGCCGAGCCCCAGTTCTGATTCCTATATCCTGACACAAAATCCAGACACTCACTCACAAGACAACTCATGGCACAGTAGATTTTCAAACAGTTTTCTTTTTTTAATTAAATGTATCATATTTCTTTTACACATATCATGTCAGCTTTTTCAAAAAAATACAAAAAAAAAAATATATATATGCAAAAAGAATGTGTAGGTGGCCAACACCATCAACCTCTACTCTCCTCCTCGGCCACATCAGGTAAGTCCTCTGACTCATAATGAAGTAGTCTCGCTCTCAACCTGCTCACCTCCATACGTAGGTAATGCGCCTCATCGCGCTCAAGGGTACGGATCGCTGCCTCCTCGTCAGACAATCTCTGATCGGCAGCCAATCTCCTCGACATCATCTCACAATGATACCGAAGTGCAGAGATCTCAGACAGCAGATGGCCATGAGTGGCCAAAAGGAAGCAAGGATCAATGAATGGGCGCTCCTCAAAAGGTTCATATGAACCAGATGAAGAGCCAGCATCTCCAAGGATATCCTGCTCATCCTCGTCAACAGTCTGGTGCCAGCAAGGGATACGTCGATACAAAGACTGCTCAGCAACCCAGTACTGATATGGGGCGGTCGCTATCGGAAAAGTCCGCAGCTCAAAACCCATCAAATCAGCAGTCAAGTAACTCGCCCAAGATCCATCAATTCAGGTACTAAAGTCAGAGGATCTAGATGGAAGTGCTCGACGCCCGATACCCGTGAAAGCGAAAAGAGGAACATCCTGCTCATACCCAAACTGCCGCAGGAACCGAATGGGATGATAAGAAAAGTAAGATCGAAAGCCTACCAACATCAGAGGAAGGCGGTGTGCATCACAAAGCACTGGAGGAAGTGAAAGCCAAGATGACTCCCAACGAACATTCCAGTCACGAAGTTCAGTGAACATCCTGCGATACAAGGGCTCGCTCATCCTAGCTGTATGAGGAAGAAACTCCATGATATAATGCATGACGTCAAAGCTAGGAATGCCAGGAAGGGGTACAGGAACGGTCAAAGAAAGACGCTCCCATAGCTAGACCTGATCACAAAAAGGAAAAGAAGTTCAGCTAGAGCCAAACAATTCCCAACAAAGCAAGAAGGAAAAAAGGTGTGGAAAAGATACCTGTAGAAAGGCACAGCAGCCGCGAAGGACATGAGTGCGGCACAGAGCGCAGTCAGTCAGCCCATTAAACAGCTCGGCCAAGATGAGAGAAATGATCCCCTGCCGTCAGATAGCTCAGGCTCATCACCTCAAAGAGCAAAGGAGTCTGGGACCTGCGCCATCTCGAGAACAGCACCTCAGCTATCAAACAGAACATCAGTGCGTTCCGAGCAAAGGTAGAATCGGCCACGCTCCGAAGACCCGAAAAAAGATCATATCGCAAGTCCAAAGAGAACACTATAGCATCCTGGCCGGCAGCTGCAGGCCGAACAAGATAGGGGATCCCAAACCAGTTCTGCGGTGTAGCAGTCTTTGGCGATGTCTTCGGCGAGAAATACTGAGTATAATCCCAAGGTAGGCCTGTCAAGCGTACAAGCTCCTCCAAAGAGGGTCCCATCTCCATATCGTTGAACGCGAATAAGTTCAACGAAGGGACCCAGTCAATCAAGGCAGCTCCAAGCATCCTCCAATCAATGTCAACTCTAGCCATATGGATCAGACTGCCGAAGCCATACGACTCCAAATCCCAAATCTCATAAGCTGACAAGCTGTCTAGCCAAGCAAGCAGTCGTGGCGAGCAAGAAGGACGAGGGAGCAGCTAACAAGTCCTCACTGGTACCCCCTCCAGAACAAAAGGCCCAGAAATCAACGATGACTCATCAAGGATCGGAAGGTCAACGGGCGAAAGAGAAGGAAAAGCTGGAACCTCTGCAGACTCAACAGCCCCTGACCTGTCCCCAGTAACGACTATGTCTGATACAGTCACATCACTGTCCGAAACTGTCATAACCTCAGCCGCATGAGAAGACTCGCCCACCTCATGAATAGAGTGCGCAAAAGACCGACGATCAGAAGAAGGACGATACTCCCCATCAAAAGGGCTACCAGTGAAGATCACACCACACATCGTGGCATCTTGGCTAATCTGACCGTCGAAAAATGCATCTAAACCATCAAAAAGGGTCCCGGCAACCCCGATTGAAGAATCAACGGTCAGATCTAGACCTAGCGGCCTTCTCCAATAAGAAATCATGAATCCAGTCATCATCCTGGCCGATCAAAGGGATCATCGAGGCATCCACACCATCCATCATCAAGGGGACATCGTCAATGATCACATCAAGTCCACCCAAACAAGTATGCCGCACATCTCGGCCCTCATCAAGAGCATCCAAAGCATCAAAGGTATCATCTGAACCATCTATCCCATCCAAGCATGAGATCAGCCCATCCATGTCCCTCATGGTCCCATCACCTCCATCAATCACATCATCCGCATGGCCCACATTCAAGGGATGCACAGCCTCACCTATGTCCCATCCTCCCATCTCATCCATGCCATCCATTCCTCCCACAATCAAAGTCCCATTCAAATCTGGAATTTCAGCATGGCTGCCATTAATGGGGCCATTCAAAGCTCCACCAACCACCAAGCTTAAGTCTTCATCAATACCCCCTCTTAATTGTAACACCCCGTACTTTTCTGTACTCGGGTGTTACCACGAGAATCCAAAGTATATGTGTATGTGCAATGCCCTTCCGTGACTCTTTCGTCAATGTGTGTGTGACTCCTGGTGCCCCGGACTGGCAGTGCGTAGTTCGCACCCAAATGACCAAAGTCCTGAGATTCCGAAACCTCTGTCATATTGACCGCGCCATCCTCACGATCACAATGGCAAAAACAGTGCGTCGATCCGACACCCGAGTGCAAAGATATGGACATTTAATCAAAACATCCAAAAAAATGTAGTTGTGCACACTCGTGTGGGGCCACCCAATGTGGGGCCCACTACACGGTCTCCCAAGCAATCATTTTCCTTCCCTTGTAATTATTACACTTAATTATTACACAAAAATAATAATAAAAAAATGAATAAATTAATAAAAAGTAAATAAATAATAAAAGAGAGAGTGGTGTAATGATGGGGTGCCATGATGACACCCCCATTCCTCTCCCATGCCCCCACGTCCTCTACCATCCCTTCATTTAAAAAATAAAATAAATAATAATAAAAAAAAAGAAAGGAAAGATTATAAGAGAGATGTTTGGGAGGGGGAAACGTCCACCCTCTCTCCCCCTTCACTTCCTCCATTCTTCTACTCCATCTATGCCTATCCCATCTATGAGAGGGCGCTTGTAGGAGATATTTGAGTGGTCCATCTTTCATCTAAGCCATTGATCAAGACCGTCGGATCAAGTGAGTACACCTCCCATTCCATCTCAACCATCCATCCACTTCAACCATCAAGATCGACCTTCGATCAAGGAGATCAAGGTGTGTGCA
The DNA here is from genome assembly GCA_003013855.2 of Liriodendron chinense. Lineage (NCBI taxonomy): Eukaryota > Viridiplantae > Streptophyta > Magnoliopsida > Magnoliales > Magnoliaceae > Liriodendron > Liriodendron chinense. The sequence continues at coordinate 6,568,257 of ML058339.1, read as the reverse complement.
CCCTCTTCACTCAACATTTTATATTTTTTATGTTGATTTTGCTTAGATGATGATTGTGGTGGTGATGATGAGGTGGGTCACCTCAATGTGGGCCCCACCATGATGTGTATATTTCATCCACGCCACCCGTACACTTTGCCATATCATTTTAGGACATGGGCCTAAGAAGGAGGCATATCCAGATCTCAGGTGGACCACACTATAGAAAACAGTGGAGATAATGATGTACACTGTTGAAACTTCCGTGGCCCACCGTGATGTTTCTAGGCCAAATGACCTGCCCAATATAGGGCTCTATGGGTTCCTCATGAGCTGGGGAACCTAATGAATGGCGTTGATCTTCCCTAAGTGGGCCCCCACTTGATATGAACAAAGAAGAAAACAAAAAGAAAACAAAGAAAAAAAAGAAGGAGGAAACCATCCAGACGCTGGACGTTCTCAGCGTCAGGGACGCTGGAACCGTCCAGCGTCAGCGTGGCTCAATGGGGTCCCCACTCGTGGGACCCACCTTGATGATTATGCTGGATCCACACCGTCCATTTGTTTTCCCAGATCATTTTAAGGGCCAGGGCCCCAATATGAACCAGATCCAAATCTTAAGTGGACCGCACAGCATAAAACAGTGGAGAACATGATGTCCACTGTCGAAACTTCCTCGGTCCACCTTGCTGTTTGTAGACCTATTCACATACCCAATATTGGGCTCATTGGGTCCCCCATGAGCTGAAGGACCTGATGGATGGAGTGGATCGACTACGCATGGGACCCACTTCTATTAAAAGAAAGAGAAAAGAGATAGGAAAAGAATAAAAGAAAAAGAAGGAAAGAAATGAGAGAGGAAGCTCCAGCGTGCTTCAAGTAAAGTGGGTTTTTGGGCGTGAAAATGGCCCCATGTGTGGGAACCACTATGTTATATCCACACCGTCGATCTGTCTCTTCATATCATTTTAGGCAAGGGGCTGAAAAATGAAGAAAATCCAGATCTCTAGTGGGCCGTGCCGGAAGAAACAATACAGACCGTTGAAACCTTTCCAAGGCCCACTATCATGTTTCTGTACAACAAAACATATCCAAATCAGGACTCGTTAGGCACACATTAAGCTATTCAATCTTATGGACGGATTAGATTTCCCAATTGGACCACCCCCCCCCCCCCCCCCCCCCCCCCCTTGTAGGAAAATAAGAAAGAAAGAAAGAAAAAATAAATAAATAATAAAATTGGCTGTTGGCTCAGCCAGCGAGACGCTGCTGGACAGCAGCGTCAGTAATGTTATGGCCCCTTATGGGCATGATTCTGGGACCCACTCGTGGGACCCACCGTGATGTATTTGTATAATCCACCCTGTCCATCAGCTTCTCTAACCAGTTTTATGGCTGCACACCAAAAATGAACTGGATCTGAAACTCTAGTGGGCCGTATCAAAGCAAAGTGTAAACCTCTTCTTCCTTTGTATTTTTGGTTGTTGGAAAATTTTCTAAGTACCATAATGATGTTGTAAGTAAGCCTTTTTGAGACCTCATGGTGGGCCCCACGATCTGTATATAAGGGTCCTACCATGGGGACATCCTTTCCACATATCAGTGTATTGGAATATCCCACAACTTCTCTGGAAATAGCCCCCATGCGTTGGTGAGGTGGGCCCAAAGTTGAGGCTGACATAGCTGAAAATAGTATGTCTGATTTTGTAAGTTTTGGGCCATCTTTGGGCGCCCGTGGTGGGGCCCATGTATGAGCTATGTGGGGGCCACCAATTGGAATTTTCTGTCTATATATGTGGCTAGAAAAATAATATATTACCTGGGCCAGGGTGGGCCCCATATAGTCGGAAAGTTGATCCCAAGATGGGGCCATGAAATGGTGAGCATGAATTTCTGTGCAGAAATTCAAAGTGCCCATGTTTGGCATTGTGCAAAACATCATATGTGAGTGCCTAGCAGGCCCTACCTATTGGATTTTAGACACCATGCATGAGTCTACTAGGGACACTTGACGACACGCCAAAAGGTGGTCCCATTTGATGGCGGTAGGTGCTCAAAGTTGGGCCAAAATCATTTATGCACTACTGTTTCTGCACAACTGCAAGTACCCATGTTTGAGCCTTTGTTAAAAATTGTACACATGCAAACAAAGAGATCCATTTTATGAGTTTTGTAGACCATACATTGGTCTGTAAAGTGCTCATTTTATTTCTCTAGAAGATGGCCCCTTGTGATCACAAATTGGACCCAAACTTAGCCCAAAGCCATTTATGCATGTAAAGTCCGTTTAATTAAAAATCTACGTGGGGTCACATCCATGGAATCCACCACCTTCCTAAAGTATTAAATAAGTCATTTAAACCCTAAAGCTTGAATTTAGAGCTACCACCATAGGGTTGATCTTAACCGTATAAATTATGGATATGACAATCTAACCGCATAAATGGTCTAAAACATGGTAGGGTCGAATTCTAGCGAGCGTGTACATGCTTCAAGCAACATTGAAAGACGCTTCGATTCTTAAGGTGATGATTCCTCCCCTTGAGCTTTCCGCCTTCATGTTAATTAGGTAATAGATTTACTCCTATATGACTGAAAATTTTGCTCTGTCTCATGATTACCTCTATTGTTTGATTTTGTCATAAATCATATGTTTAATCTTGTTATACATGAATTTCTTTATAACTGTGAATTATTTACGAATTTTTAAATTATCATTTTCATTCTTCATGTTTAGAATATGAAAGTGGAATATGAATTTGAATGGTTGCGATCACCTATATTTGATGGGACCTTAAACTGGTGGCCTTTGGAAGCAATTTATTGAAAAGATTCATGATGGTGTCCTTAGATGGAATTGTTGGACTAAATGTTAAATGAAATGAGATCTTGATTATGCCCCTAGCTGGACCAGTATGGAAATATTTTTGATGATGTCTTTATATGGACTCGTTGGATTGAATGTCCTATTGAGATAAGTTGTTGGGATTCTCGATGGACTTGATGGACCAATGGTCCTATGAGATAAATTATTGATTATGTCCCTTGTAGGACTCCTGTGGAAATATTTTGGAGAATTATTGTGATGAAAGGTCACTAGTTGTATGGAAATGTCATAATTGGTTTGGTTGTAAATTGGAATAATAATAGTTGGTTTATAATAGGTGGTTTAATCATGCATATCATGGCACAGACGGGACGTGTGGTGACGAGCCATATTACCGTCGGGTGGTCTGGTTGCTGAGAGCACGTACCCTCGAGGTATTTTCGCTGGCTCTAGACCACCTTAGAGTGTGTCATTCACTGAGAGCACGTACCTTTGGTATTTTCGCTGGTGATGACCACTCATGATATTGTGGGGCTGATGTGTGTCCTTAGTGACTTCCAGACCACTGGGTGAGGCCGATGTGTGTCCTTAGTGACTTCCGGATCACCAATTGATGGATTTGCATTGTGGGGCTGATGTGTGTCCTTAGGGACTTCCAGAGTACATTTTCCAGCTGGATGTGTATCCCCAGGCTGAGGGACATGTGCATGCATTCATGCATTTAAGAAAGATTGCATCATGGATGTTTTGTACATTTTTTTATTATTCTTGATTAATGTGTTAGTGTGTAATCTTGAGGGGACCTCACACTGAGCTGGCCACTCATGCTGTTAAATTTCAACCGTACAGTTGGTGCAGGTGATTTGAATAATGTACAGGTTGTACTTGAATGGAGTAGGATGCTCAGGTTATGCTGATGTCATGGATCAAAGAGCTGTGTTTAATGGTTGCTGCTTTAAATTTTGTATATAATTGTAATCGTTTATTAGTATATTCTGAACTAAATTCGAGATATTCGGTTTGTATAAGCCTTATGGGTACCACTCTGCGATGTTTGTTGTATCTTTCCTATATGCATGGTTTGTTTTCTTCCGCAGTGAACACCCTTCTTGGAATGACAGTTGAAAAAGGACTGAAATGTGGATTTTCTTCATAGGCTAACGCCCGGGTCTTCAAACACGGGTCTAGAACTCGGGTTGTGAAAATTCGGGGCATTACATTAATGCCCCATCTACCCCATCCATTAAAGGCATCTCCCCTTTATCAAAGCTCATTGGAAAATCTGAAGTGTGGGACCCATCATGAACAGTCCCTACAGCCCTTGAATCTCCACCATCCATTGTTTGAGAGAGGACAAAGTGAGAAGAAGACAAAAGGAGAAGAAAGGATGAGACAAAAAGAGGAAACATGGCTGGAATCGAAAGACCTGTTATAGAGAATGTGGGGACAACAGCAACAGACAGCAGGGAATGTCCGAACACGAGCTAGCCCAGGCCGCTCAAGAGGCGAGCCTTGGGCGGCCTGCTCTGGGCCGCCCGTACGGACGCGCTCCCTCTCTCTCCGCGGGATTGGCTCCAGGGTTCTTGGTAGATGAGGCTGACAGTCCACGTCAGCAGATGGCACCCCGTGGGCCGCCCAAGGCTCCAGTCCACTCCAGATTTCGATTCAGGTTAATCAAGATCATAAAAAGGTGCCCCACCGGTCCAATCACGAAGCAATGAGGCCAGAACATGGCTGATCAAGTCAAAGAGAGGGAAAGGTGATCAAGTGGGGGCCACAAGCAATCCAAGTCATTCAAAGACTAGATCATCATGATCTGAACCATAGAAAAGCTCGCATGGGTCATCAAACAACAAGATCAAAGGTTGGATCGTCAAAAGAAGGGTCAGAGTCCAAGATCTGATCATCAAGTGGGCCCACAAGGCCAAAACAAGTGATCTAAGCAGTTCAGGTCATCATCCACACCATGAGAAGCCTTCTTAGCCTCACAAATCATCAAAAGAGGTGCCCCAAAGTAAAGTCGAGGTCTCAAGTGGGCCCACGGGGCCGAATCTATTAATCTGAACCATTCAAGGGCTAGATCATCAGGATTTAGACCATTGGAAAGCTTACACATGTCATGGAGCAGCAAAATCAAAGGTTCGATCATAAAAAGAAGGGCCAGAATCCAAGATCTAATCATCAAGTGGGCCCACAAGGCCTAATCAAGCAATCTGAACCGTTCAAGTCATCATCCTATGCAGTTAAGAAGTCTCATCTTCCACAAATCATTAAGGAACAAGTCAAAGGTCAAAACATCCAGACATCATCAAGGAATTTGAGACAAGTCAAAGATTGTATATTCATTCAAAAGAGCTTGATATAAAAGAGGATAAAAGCAAAAAGAACAAGGCCATACAAAGCGGAATACCCAAGCAGGCTACAAGTCGCCAACATAGTTGTCATCGTCCCTCCTCTCGTCCCACTCCCGATGATAAAGATCCATCAAAGGAGCTATCATTGATCCTCCAGCGTACCTGCGACGACCCCCTGGAACATAGAGCGAAGGAAGCAGAGGCCCCTGGCCGTACAGCAAATACCACTCATCATAGTCACGATCCGGGATCGTGAAACGAAATCCGGGCTGGCCCACGAGAGCCTCAGCTCTCTCATCAACTGGGATCCAAGCAGCTGAAGGAGGTGCAGAACAAGGGACCCAAGCCACCCCAGTGACTTGCCAAAGCAACCTCTCATCCCAGATACCACTGAAAAGATTCAGCGTCGAAAAGCATAATACGGAGACATGAAGCATCATATGCCTCCACGCGCTGGGGGGTATAATAGAGAGGGAAGCTGGCATACGGCATCCGAGCGAGCTGCAGCAAATGAGGTCACCACGATCAGTCGCAGTACAGCACGGGGGGTAAGGAAAGTAAGATACTTACGTCATCAATGGTCAGCCTATCTATGTCAGAGCGCTAATTGTCCTCAGAAACTCGAGAGTTCCGCTGACGGTTTTGCTGGTGCCAGTACATGTGGCGATACAAAGAGGGTTCAACATCATCCCGCATCCTCGGCGCGAGATGGGGAAAATGGTCATAAAAACAGGTATGGGCAAAAGCACATCTAATGATCAGAGAGAGAAAGAAGGCAAATGGCTCCAAGGAAGGTGAATGAAGAAATACCTCGACGACAGGCCAAAAACCTGTGAAGGACCAGCTATGCCGACAGGTCTTGTCCAGAACTTGGAAGATATGGGTCAAGATAGCCCCGTTCCAGTTATAGGGATGATGAAGATCCTCGACTAAACGAAGAAATTTAGGATCAACCCTCTCATTCATGTGGCAGAAAAGGAAGGACCCGAAGGCATAAGTGATCATGGCCCGTGCTTTGTGGAGGGCCTCTCGCTCGGTGGTGGGGATGACGGAGGCAAAAGTGTTGTAGAACCATCGCATCTTTACTTGATGGCCTTGGAATTCACCCTCGGGTGGGACATCACCGACGAGCTGTAGCCAGTCAGTGGAAGTGAGGGGAGCCAGAGAGCTGACTTGAGGAACAACCGTTCCATGAAACGGAAAGCCTACTTGCATATAAATGTTCAGGGGAGTTATTCTCCATTCACCACAAGGGAGCTGGAAGGTGTGGGTCTCGTCCCGCCACCTCTCGTAAAGGGCCGCGAGCATCATGCGGTTAGCATCGTTGTTATGAAAACGTAAGGTGAGGAGGCCAGCAAAAGGAGTACCAGCCAGTACTCGTTCAAGTAAGGGCTGTGGATCCTTCACCCAGTTGTCCCAGTGAGCCCTGGTACCTCGACCCTTGATAGCAGGAAGAGGTTAATGCTCCATAGCTAAGGAACACATGTGGTCCCCTCGGCGGATGATGAAGGCAGGATCATCCTCATCAATCACTCGACGACCTCTGGTACCGTCCGCCATTGAATCCTACAAGCTTGGCAAGGTAAGTCCCTAACCCTTACCCGTTAAAATCCAAATTATCATCCAGGAAACCCATGGGATTGGACTCACATTCAAAGGCAAGATCTAAAGTCCAACTCCATGTGTTACCTAGGATATGTGTTGGGCCCATTGGAAAAAGTAAGGCCCACCTTAAAGAAGGTTGTATGGCATACCTTAGGCAAGAAAAGTCCATCATCCAAAGACATACTTTGGACAACAAATGCACTCAAGTGCCATGAGATCAACAAAGGATAAGAATCCTACTTCACATGAGAAATCTCTCTTCAAAGTCCACATGTGGTCAAGGATTGGTCCACTTCTTATGCCAAGGCCATGATTCTCACTTAAGATACTTCCATCTTTTTACATATGTACATGGACAAGTGGGGAATAGAAAGGAGGTGGGCCCCCAAGAGCAACCCAAATGCCTCACCTCAATGGATTGAAAGGAGCACATAGCCAACTTAAAAGCATGAGGACCCATTCATGGGTTAACCATGGGCAACCCTATGTGCACCATCTCGATGAAAGTGTTGACCATGAGAGTGCAACATGGCGGTCTACCCACAAACATGTGAATCAAAGAAGCTAATAGTAAAAAAGTTGATGTACATAGCCCACATGAAGAACCAAGTTGAAAATGCCCACGAAAGGACAAATTTAGGCAACTTATGTGCACCAATTTCTTTACAAGAAAGGGAGATCATTTGAGCACAAGAGGGCATGGCTTGATGGGCCACCCAACCATCATGAAAATAGCTAAGAATGGTATACATAGCCCACCTGAAGATCAAAATCCAAAGTGCCCCAAAGCATGGGACAAAATTGGGCTACTTATGGGTATCATTCTTTCTCACAAATCGAAAGAAAAATCACTCATCTTTGAGAATGATAGTGGACAACCCACCAAGCCCCCAAAGGAAGTTCAAGGAGCTATGGTTGCATGGATAGCTCACTTGAAGGAGGATCATCCATTTGAGATTGATAACATCTAAGGAAACTCTTGAGAACCACTTTCCTACCTCATGGAAAAATCATTGGAAACTAGTAAGATTGTTGGAGCAACTCACTCATGGGGCTTGTAGATGATCAAGTAACTCAAGTCCTCCATCCATCAAAAGAAAAAGCATGAAAAGAAAAAATCCTACATGAACAAAGTGTAGTGGGGCACACCTGGTTCAAAGAAGTGCACAAGTTTCAATGAAGGCCCAAAAGCCCATTCATATGGAAAAATTCTAAAGAACCCACCACACCTTATACATAAGGATGTACATCATACTCAAGAGATGGTGGAAGACTTGGGCTACTTGTCCATAAAGGCCCGACTATAAAAAATCTAGCCCACTTGAGATCCAAGTGAAGAATGGGCTAGTGATCACCTTGGTCCATACACATGTGAAGAAAGATGGGGTCACCCAAAGTGAGCCCCATGAGCCCAAAACTTGAGATGGGCCCTACCATGCCCATGGGCCCAAATCTTGGAAAGAAGATGGAAAAGAAAAAGAAAGCTCCAAAGGAAATAACAAGGGCAAGAAAGTAAGAGGGAGCCCAAAATGAAGCATTGGGCCCATCAAATACACCAAGGGCCATGACTTCACTTTGAGCCCATTTGATACATATGAAAAGAGGCCCAACTCCCATGAAAGCGATAGTATATTTTGCCATGCACACTTGATGGACATGGCAAAATTACCCTTTACATACACATGAAGGGAGTGTGAAAAGAAGAAAAGGGAAAATGAAATGGAAAGCTTGCAATGTCCTTCTCCATGCACCACCTTTGAAAGAGATTGGAGATCTAGAAAAGGTCAAGAATGCTTGGGCCCACCTTCACTTCTTTTGAAATAGCTACGTGAAGAAAAGAAAGGAACCATGAGAAACAATGAAGAAGGAAAAGGACAAGAAAGAGAAAGGAAGTGGTACATACCTTTACCACTCACCAAGAAGGGACCACCTTGCTGTCCCAAAATTACTCTAAGGGCCACCACTTGAAAAGGGCAAAGAACCACCAAAAAAGAGAAAGGAAACTTGAAGAAAGAGAGAGTATGAGATAGAGAAGAGAGAGATTGCACGTTGAAGGGGGCAAGGGCGCCCCATGTTATATAGAAAAGGGGAGGGCACCCTTTTACCCAGCCCACCAAAGAAACCAGGGGTCAGAGACCGTCCGGGCGGCGCACAGGAGGCCGTCCTACCCTTTACCTATGTGAAACGACTTCTCACCCCCTCTCCTTGGGAAGAACTCCTCCTTGGGAAGGGTGGTTGCAAGTGAATCTTATACCTCCATGTAAGAATGAAGTGATGGAAGAGAATGGCGAGAAAAAGTAAGAAATCTCACCAAAATCTCATCTTATGAGAAGTTGATGAGAAATTGGCTTGATGATGTAGAAAAGTTCCATGAAATTTTCAAGAAAAAGAAAGAAAAGAGATTGACTTGGTCAAACAGCGATCTCAACCATCCAAAGGCATGACCAGATGATCCAAACCATTCCAAGAAGAATCCCAAAAATCTCCGCCCTTGATTACTGTTTACATGTACAGTTTTTTGTCCGAAGACCTTAAACTACGTCGGGATCAATATCCCGAGGGTTTTTAATAAAAACCAGCATCGATCCTAGCCGTTCAGGCTAAGATCTGATGGTCTGGATCATTTCAAAAAAAAATATAGGCTCTATTTGTACAGTTTTTTGTCCGAAGACCTTAAACTACGTCGGGATCAATATCCCGAGAGATTTTTAATAAAAACCAGCATCGATCCTAGCCGTTCAGGCCAAGATTTGACGTCCTGGATCATTTCGAAAAAAGCACAAAAAGAATGTATGTTCAGTTTTGGGTCTGAAGACCTTAAACTACGTCGGGATCAACATCCCGAGAGATTTTCAATAAAAACCGGCATCAGTCTGGATCGAATCAAGATCCGCTGACACCGGACATCTTCCAAAAATTAAAAAAAAAATATGGTTTTCCTTGTTTTGTACAGTTTTCGGGTCCGAAGACCTTAAACTACGTCGGGATCAATATCCCGAGGGATTTTAATAAAAACCAGCATCGATCCTAGCCGTTCAGGCCAAGATCTGATGACCTGGATTATTTCAAAAAAAAAATCACAAAAAGAAATGTATTTTCAGCATGTACAGATTTTGGTCCGAAGACCTTAAACTACGTCGGGATCAACATCCCGAGAGATTTTTAATAAAAATTGGCATCGATCCCAGCCATTCAAGCCAGGATCAGATGATCTGGATCATTTTCAAAATACCAAAAAGATTTTTTAAGTTTTCCATAAAAACCAGTATTAATCTCAACCACTTGAGTTGAACTCTGGAACCTTTTCAAGAAAAATAAAAAAAATTTCCATCAATTTCAACTGCACAAATTCATCCCCAGCGGTCCGAAGACCTAAAATTACACTGGGATTAACTTCTCGGAGTCTTTCTTTCCTAACCTGTGCCAGACATGACTGACACTTAATCGTACGGGTGTCTGAAATCTTTTAAACAGGTAAAGGCTGAGGCGGGCAGAACTCCGCAACCCTGTTCGTGTTGAACGCACCGTGATAGACAACCTTGATTTGGAAGTCACTGTTGAATCTGACGGATGTTCCCTGTTCCTAAAACTCATGAAGGGGATTAAGGCTGTTGGGAGGTGGAGCGCACCCTCACGGAATTGTGAGCAACATAAGGCCCCAAACTGGATTGACTAAGGGAAATGTGAGGATGTGGCTCATTTTGTGGCCGAAGGAGTTCGTCGGACGATACGTGGTCTATGTGCATTGCACATGAGGAACAGGCAACTTTGTGGGTGTGTTGACTGAAAACCCTCAAAATCCCCCATCCGAAGATGTAAAACTACGGCACTTAACTGTGTGAGACTCGTTTTGCTCGCTGACGTAAAATGGATCGGGTGCCTTAACAACAATAGAAGCTGGAAGTGGATGAAAATTTCATACTTTTTCCTGCATTTCAGAAAAATCACAAAAATACAAAAACATTGCAAAATCACCTTTTCAAAAATCACAAAAATATTTCTCTTGCTTTCAAAGAAAATACTTCGAAAATCATAAAAAAATGTTTCCCTTGCTTGCAAGCCAAAAAATTTTCAAAAACACAAAAATATTTCCTCGCTTTCAATAACCGATCTCTATCCTGACCATTCAGGTAAAGATTCGGACCACATATTTACAAAAATCACAAAAATTGTCACTATCCCCCAGCACTACACTTCAGGAGTCTTGAACTCCACTCTCTTCACAATTTGGGATGACGGATCCAATCACCCGCAAATTAAAATCTTAACCAAAACTGGCGACCAAACACCATCTCAATCGCATTTATGCCCAGAAGAACATTTTGAAGTCTCAACATCCTCGTACATTCTCATTAAGCAAAGAAACAGCATCTTGGGACGATGGACCTGATCGATCACGGGTCGGGATCTTGACCAACCCGCTGATCAAACATTCGCATTAAAAAGAAAAACCCCAGGGAAGCACAACCCTGGAAGCAATAAGCTCCAAGTTCTCTGCATCACCAGCAAAAGCAAAATCATCAAACTAAAAGAGAATGAGCCAAGCCATGCATTCATCATGCATCTCCATGCATCAGCATCCATCGCATCAATCATCATGTTTACCTGCTTTCAAAATAAAAGTCGGTTAGCCAAAGACCCCACAGGGATCCCTAGTGGAGGCGCATGCAAACCGGATTCCCATTTCAAAAAGACAAAAAAATATATCTCTATTTGCAAATAAAAACCCCACGGAGTATCACTCCCCAGAGTGGGTGCCTTTTCAAAAATCCAAAAATACTTTCCCAGTAGAGCGTTCTGCCTCCAAAACACCAGGAGATCTTCCATATCTCTGGGTAGGAGCCGACGCAAAAATCAAATAAGATCCGATGTCTCGCGGTTTCCCTGGAGACCATCGGATCCAATGCACTCAAAGTACGGTCGAACTGAACTCCAGTGTCAGTGTGGTCGTACCACATGCCAAGATACGAAAAGATGAAAGCCAAAAGGCTCGGTCAAAGAAACCATTTGAATAGGTGGAAACAATGAATTGTAACCCAAGTATCAAAATCAACAGGTCGGGTGGAAAGAGTCCACCCGCACATACCTAGGCATGGATGCCTGAAGTACCTTGACTGAGTCCAAGTCGGCGTAGTAGAATCCCATAAGACTATCTGACGCAGGGCGTCTAACCACTTTGACAGTCAAGCGAAACAAGTACTCCTGAAGTGATCTGGGAAAACATCAAACATCACAAAATCAGTCTCAGGGTCAGCAACCTCGTAAGACTAGCGACGCAGAGGCTCTGCTGTACCTTTCCGATGTTAGTACCGATCGGGAATGGAAGGGTTGCGATTGGGTACCCAGGTTGCAGCAAACTACAGGGACAATCGCAACGTTTTCTCCAAACTCCCGCGGTATGTGCGAGTTATTAATTTCCAAACAATCATCTGACTCAGATACAAAGGACAACAAGGATTCCAGACCACAATAGAGGAAAGAATGAATTACAAACCAAGCATCGAAACCAGCAGGTCGGGTGGAAAGAGTCCACCCGCACATACCAAGGCGTGGATGCCTGAAGTACCTTAACTGAGTCCAAGTCGGCGTAGTAGAATCCCGTAAGACTATCTGACGCAGGGCGTCTAACCACTTTGACAGTCAAGCGAAACAAGTACTCCTGGAGTGATCTGGGAAAACATCAAACATCACACAATCAGTCTCAGGGTCAGTAACCTCGTAAGACTAGCGACACAGAGGCTCTGCTGTACCTTTTCGATGTTAGTACCGATCGGGAATGGAAGGGTTGCGATTGGGTACCCAGGTTGCAGCGCATGCAGGGACAATCGCAACGTTTTCTCCAAACTCCCGCGGTATGTGCGAGTGATCGGTTTCCAAACGATCAACTGACACAGATGCAAAGGCAAGCAAAGATTTCAGACCATGATCTATGAATGACCGGGTCAGAAGTGAGGTGTCCACTCGCTTTGGCATTCAGTTGCACGCAACCTCTGCCAAAGAGGGGCATCTGTAGACACCCCACCTTCGGCTACACTGTTGGTAGAGATAGCTGGAAGAATGGAGGACCATACCCCCCAAATCCCAAGTCCAAACTCAGCCAAACTCACCCTTGTAAGCCCTAATCCATAGCCCAACCCAGTCAACCCAGTCCTAAACATTAGCCTGAAAAACCCCCCATAAGAAAAGCAAGTCAAAAAATCCTTAAAAAGTCAAACTCACTGAGTCAACCCACTGAGTCAACCCGCTGAGTCAAAACACCGAGTCAAACCGTCGAGTCAACCCGCTGAGTCAAGTCACCGAGTCGACCCCCTGAGTCAACTCACTGAGTCAACCCACCGAGCTAAACAGCAGCCCCGAGGGAGCGACCGTACCTCGCTGGAAACCGAGGAACGGCCGTACGGGCGGCCCACAGCGGGCCGCCCAAAATTATTTACGCAAACTGCCACTACCCGCTGCTATAAATACCCCCCTCCCCTTCTCATTTCAGCATCCCTTCAACTCCATTCAGTCCGAGAGCTCTGAGTCTACCTCTCCACCCTTTTAGCCCATTTTCCCACCAAGGAGAGCCCGAGTGAGGAGAGCCTAACCCTGGTCCAGCCCAGCCTGACCACTGGTCTAAGTCTCCCAAGCCATCCAAGTCCTGATCCAGCCACTCGAAGCCAACCCTTGCGACACCTCCGTCCATCCAGCTACTCTTTTTCCAGCATCATCTCATTTGCATCTAGCATAAGTGCAACATTTACTTTTCTTCCAACCCCCCTGCTTCACTGCAAGCACCTTGATTATTCAAGTACACTGCATACGTCTTATATTAAGCACCTGTCAGTTCGAGCGTATGCTCTGGCCTTGCCCGTTGTTGGAACCTGCCCATCAGAAACTCTTACTGTTCAGACCTGCATTCATGCTTCACTATAAAGCACCTTGATTATTCAAGCACACTGCATATGTCTTAAATTAAGCACCTGTCAGTTCGAGTGTATGCTCTGGGCTTGCCCGTTGTTGGAACCTGCCCATCAGAAACTCTTACTGTTCAGACCCGCATTCATGCATCATGTCATCTATGAGAATGTACAAGGATTAAAACAGACTTTCAAGTATTAGTTCGATTCTGTGAAGTAGAGACCGTACTTCGGTACGAGCAGTGTGTGGGGTGCTTAACCTCTTCCCACCCTGTAACCGTGATCCCTTACCTTGAATCTCTGATCGCAGATCAAAAGGAGTCATTTTAGAGGAAGGAATCTTCGGATCCCCTTCTCTAACGTTTCTACGGGGTCTAGCCGACTGTAGATTCGAAGTAATTGGCTAATGGCGACTCTGATCTTATATAAACTCATTTAACACATCCAGCTTAAACACGACTACCAGATAAAGCTCTCGAGAACGAGGCAAGCCAGTGGCACAAACGGCGATTTCGCACTCACGCATCCTCCTCTCCTTCTTTTCCCGAAAGGGGAAGGGACGAGAACATCGTGTGGGAGAGCGGAAACAGCGAGGGTCCACACCTTCTCATCGATTTGTGGCAGCATCAAATCTATAGTAGAGATCTGATTGACCACATGTTTGTTTTTCTTAACTGATTCTTCCTATCGAGTTAAGGAAGCGCCTAGAAAGGAAACGGTTCTACATCTTTTGACACGAAACGTGCCTCTTCTTATTCATGTTCACAGGGTGATGGAACATGTGATAACAAATCAGCATTGATCAAGTCCTCATCAAGCAAGTGATCACCACCAACATCACTAGGCTCTACGTCAAAGATCCGACTTGAGTTTTCATTACACTCACCGGGATCCAACGCTCCATCTTCCAATTCATTGGCGAGATCTTGTAGTACAATTACGGAAGACTGTCCCTCCACTTTAAAACTTTCGGGTAGGCTTTCTGTTTTCGCAGGGACACGCCACTGTGGAATCTGGCATTGTTGCAACTCCGACTCAAAATAATATGATTTTTGTCACAAGTTGTAAGATTGTTAGGATAATACCTGATCATATACAACGCATGTGAGTTGAAATCATTCCTGTAGCCGTCATTTCTCCTGCGGCCACAAACGTATCGGTGCTTTCATTTATCGCATTCATTGATTTTAGAGTTGGTCCCACCAAGCCGAAGCGCCTCCTTTCAACTTTAATGCTACGTACTGAACTTTCTTCTCCTCTGGCATCTACACATAGTTGAAGAAGCATTCAACTTTAACGAGTCAGTCGTCGATGCGACTCCAGCCATCGAAGTTAGGGACATCTATCGATCTCCTGTAGGATTGATCTGTCTGATCCACCTGATGTACCCGATTATCATCATAAGCATACGTGTCTCTATGATTTACCTCTATCATTGCATAACGAGCAATGTGTGTGCACTGTCCAACGACTATAGGAGGCTGAATATCGCCTTGAGCATGTGACAGAATTGGCTCATCCGCAAAACAGTTGAGGGAAGCTCGCAACCCTTGCATCATTTTCCATCTCTCCTGGTGAAGAGTTTCTATTCTCTCCAAAAAATAATTAACCCCTTGATCATCGTCAGTGGAGATTTTATCTATACCTTTGTAAAGATACATTGGCCCGAGGGGTGTTCTCGCTTTGATACCACTTGACGTAAGGAGGACGTAGTAAGGTCGATCGCCGTCATCCTCGCAGAATAACTTCCTTAAATCCACAAGGCTCCCTGAACTCCTCATCAGGGCTTCCTTGAATCCACTAGGGAAAATCTCGAATTCACGAGAGAAAATTTGTAAAAACAAAAATTTTATTGAATAATAATAAGAAATAACATTAAAACGAATTTAACAACCTTATATATCCCTAAACAAACATTAATTTATACTTACTAAAAATAGTAAGTTTTTCAAAATAGAAAGTTACTAAAAATAGTAAAATGCTAATTAAAGACTACTAGTAAGCATAATCTTTCTCAAACTAATTAATTAGCAAAAATAAAAAAATTCTAAATAAACAAAAATTAAAAAAAAAAAAGAAACACATTAAAAATTGAAATATTACTAAAAATAGTAGTTTTCTATGAAATCCCGTTTTTCTGCTATAACCGGGCGTTTTTTGGTGAAACGGACGGATGCTACCTACTTTAGTGGGTTGATTCACTACAATTCACCATAAAAAAGTAATTTCAGTAGGAATCCACTTGTTGTGCGTCCCATAACTCCTCCCGGATCAAAAGTTATGGCCGATTTATGATCCAACTTCTTTTGATCCATCCGTGTGATAAATGTACTTAAACCTTGTCCTTCATCAATGGGTCCTTGTTCTACATAATTGTGCAGGCTCCACTGAAATGTGTAATTATTGTGTCAATCAATAAAACTTTTTTTTAAATAAAATAAAAGATCCCTTAAGTGGGATATTGCTCTAATTGTCATTGTTTATGCCTGGAGAGAAGCCAATGATATGATGTAGCAAATGGTTTAGCCCATCTAGGGAGAGTCTCAGTCCCGTAGGGAATTCAATGATGCATCTAGCCTTCCCCCTTCTATTCGTAGAACCCTCTTTCTGGACCCTGCAGGTCTAGGCAACCTTAGGAAGGGGATCAGTTCATATATAGTTTTTTCCTTAGCAATGGGAGAGGAGTACATGGGAGGTGGGCCCAAACTTTTGGATGCGTGGGTCCACTCGAATGTGTTATTCCGGTGTTGTATAGCCTTCTTTCTGTTAATATTATTTCAATTTTTAAAAAAAATCTGAAAAATTCTAGAGAATGTCATTTAAGTTGATGAACAAAAAGATGACAGCTTGAACACGTCAGGGCATTTGTTGCCCTCATCTTGCTTGCTAATTCCACCCGGGTTAAAACGCTGTGCACGTGAAATAATTCTTGGATCTTGTGATTTAAAAATCAGGTAATTTCGCTCTTAGGGTGGGCCACAACGTACAAATTAATTTGATAGTTTCAAAAAAAAAAAATTAGTTAAGATTTTTTGCTAATTAATCTGTCCTGAACTCGGGGACAGACTCGGGTAGTACCTAATCCAGACTCGGGTAGTACCTAATCCGCCCCGCCCCCCGCCCCCCCCAAGGTGGAAAACAAACAAACAAACAAACAAAAAAAGGTATCGTTCCAAAAATTTCAGATACATGATACAACGTTCATTGTTGGTGAATATCTTTCCTCCTATCAGAAATAGTATAAGAAATATAGTATAAGATCGTACCTGAGAAATAATTCCTAGCACACCCAAAGATACTTTGGCTGCTAAAAGGTCGGGGTCATTTTCTCCCAGGTCCACAATCCTCGCATAGTAGCCGTTGGTAGACTCGGGACTCGGAACAACAAGCCTCATCCCCACAACATACTCATGCACAGCTGACCCCTTTCCAAACAAAGAACTCCCATGTACTCCTGTGCTCAATAGGCCACCCAAGGATACACCTAGCCAGTAGGGCGAATGTGTGACTGCCAAGCCGACCTGAGCCACTGCATCTATGAGTCTACTCATGGTGATCCCACTCTCCACGGTTATGCGCATCCGCGTTGAGTCAATGCTAACCACATGATTCAACCGCTCAGTGCTTATGGCGAGGCCGGCCCCACTGGGCCCACCTGGGCAGGAGATCTTGGTCATACTGTGAGAGTAGACGGTCACCACCTTCATCTTTTGCTTGTTCATGGATGCATTCGATACAACGCGGAGCAATTCCATCTCGTCTGATGGATACACAACGGCTGCCACTCGGCAAGTGGACCGGTCGGAGAAGGCCCCGTAACTGTTCGTCACGGTGCAATTGTTGTTACCAGATGCGCAGTTGATGACTGGGCTCGGCGGGGCGCCGGACGCACCCATTAAGATCCCGAGGGCCAGTAAACCAAGAGCGATGGGTGCACACATGCGTTGGAATGAACCCATCCTTGGGTACTGTTTGGTTTTCTTGAGGGGAATGAGTATTTAAAGAGACGTATATAACACTGAGGCCGGTTCCACTGCTACGTTTGGAGAGTTAAGTTCTACTACATGCATAGGCCAATCGTCATGTGCTTTCCATGATTTTTAATATCCCATCCAGTCCATTCATTGAGATTCGAAACACCAGCTAGGGTGAGTGGACTCCCTAAAATTCAGGCCATTCCAAAACTTAGGTGAGCCATACCACGTGATTTTAGAGGTTTTACACATGATTTTACGTGGCGTGGCCCACATGAATCTTGGATGGTCCTGATTTTTTGCTTCCATGGAGAACATGAGGCGGCTCACATGATGAACCGAGTGGTATAGGCTCTATATTACACTAGACCCCAAACGAACGTGTCGACTAAGCTAATCCTACAAGCGCTGGAAAGGAACAACGCTACACACTCTTTCTTTTCTTTTTCTGTTTTTTTTTCTTCTTCTTCTGTTTTTTTTTTTTTTTTTTCCAATCGGGTGGAAGTAACCTTAATAACACATGTTTGGGAGATCCGTGCCGTGCAAAAAGTAGTCTCTTCCATAAGGATCCCTTTCTTGAAGGAAAGGATGCTCCACTCATCAGGTAGGGATTGTTGAATCAGATCACCAACGGGTCTGATTTAATCCATGTGCTGCTTTCATACAGACTTGCCTTCCAGATAAGTAAAACCAACCTGATTCATCTCTCTTACGGGATGTGACTAATCCCTGCGGGCGGGTGAGTGTACGGCGATCCCATGCTTATGGCTAGCAAACCCACGGCACGGCATGTTCGCCCAACGCCCGGGAGGTCATGGATCTTACTTCAAAAGAATGCTTTCTAAAAAAATATAAATAATAATAATTAAATAAAAAACGAAAAGTATCTACCACAAAAAAAAATGTACCTTCGGAAAAAAATGCTAATGAAATGCAACTTCCAAAACAAAGAGATTAGAAACCTAAAGACGGAAGAACTTAGATGGAGTAGGGCCATCTCTTCATTGGACATAGTGGCATGGTCATGAATTAATAATAGCCATCCATTTAGGTATACCTATCAGTGATGGACCTATATTCGAAATCTTATACAAAGCAGACAAATTTCTCTTTGTTGCCATATTCGGTCTTGACCGGTCGGTTTCCAGTGGATGAAGTTTCCTGCGTGGATTGCATTTTGATGGGCTATTTTCCATGGAAGCCGGTTAACGGAAGTGGTGGGATTTGATTTGGAACTTATTGTTATACAGAGAAAGGGGAGCGGATTAGCTGTTACTCGGGGAACAGCTTAGTGGGTGTTACCCTAACCATGTGGGGCCCATATTAATGTATTTTTTGTATATCCATGTTGTCCATCTGTTTTTCCATCTCATTTTAGGTTGTGATCCAAAACCTTAAGAAGATCCAAATCTCAGGCGGACCGTACCACTAAAAATAGTGATGAATGGCCATTAACAAGTTTTTGCAGGCCACAAAAGTTTTGGATCAAGATGATATTTGTATTTTCCCTTCATCCAAATTTTCTTGACATTATCCAAAGGTTAGATTGCAAATAAACATTAATAAAACCTAATGACAGGCTCTTTGAAACATTAATAAAACCTAATGAGAGAGAAACGAGGAGAGAGGCAATCAACCATGCTTATACAGGTGAGTATACAGGTGAGTAGCAATCAACCAACATTTGTTATTTTTGTTTTGCAGCCCGTTAGTGAAACTAATAGGATCATCTGATGGTGCAGCAACACTGTGGTCCATGCAAAGTGGGGCCCACAATCTTAAGTAATGCAGCGATGCCTGCATGGATGGGAGGAAATGACTTTTTTATTTTTATTTTCAGTCCCCTTTGAAGCATGATACAATAATCAAGCCATATGTTTGTGCAGTTCTACTCAATCTCAGTTCATATAAGTGGGGTCCATGATTCAGTTATCTATGTTGGGATAGGAGGGCCGGCAGCGGAAGCAAAGCCCGAACACAAATAGTAGATTGAATCAAACAAGCAACATAATACAATCACAATGCTTACAATCACCCACACATAGACAATTCAAATTTAACATAGAAAAATCCCTCACGGGTAAAAAAACACCAATCCATTATAATCTCAGAAGTTACAAGAGATGGAACCCAAGACCCAAGACCCAAGACCCAAAACCCAAGCTCATAAAGAGAAATCCTAAGCTTACCTAAGAAGAAAACCCTCTTCTTCAAGCTCTTTCTCTGACCTAGAAGCTCTTTCAATCACCTTTTCGTCTAGGAAACAATCCCAGATACCTATTCCCGCAATACATCCTCTTATATAAGAGAAAAATCGAAAATAGAAACTCATTGCGCAAACTCGCGGAAGAATCCAACTGCAACAGGGAGACTGTCAACCAGCGAGAGCTCAACGTCGACCGGCCGACAGAACCCAAAAAAAGGGTCCAAGTTGCTGTCTTGATTTCCTCTGTGAACGACTGGTCGGTCGGCCGGTCGATGGCATCTGTGCATTGATTTTAGGCGTCCGTTTCCAACAATCCAAACCATTGATATGGTTCAGAGATCTCTTGGTTAACCTGTTTTCTTCCTTACCCATCTATTTCTTGGCCACCTATGGAATGGTTAAGGTCATTTAAATACACTGATCATTTAATGCAAGGGTCATCCACGGTGAGGAGCATCATTTCAACTGTTTGGATGGAATATCATTTCAACGGGTTGGATTACTGAACAATGAACCCTAGCATTCTGATTAATGATTTTCGAAAATTAAAATGAGTGATGATCATCTACAACTTAGCATATAGACCCATCTATGTGCCAACGTCTCAAGTGCACTCCGCATCTCAGCCATGAGAAATGGTGGCCTCATCATGAAAAAGTCTCGTCCAATCTTCAGGCAAACCAATTTGTATAGAAACAAAGGATGGTTTAAATAAGACTGACCAACACTTTCATTTGGCCTACAAATGCAGCCCCACCTCATAATGGTATTGGCCTGATCTAACTGATGCACCCAACATCTTACATGTCACAAATGCCTCATACGCATTAGCATATATGATTAGGAGAAAATTCTACCATAGGAATTTCATTATCCACCTTTTCCTTTAGTGCAGCCCACGTACTTGAGTCTTGAATTTGACTCATTTTTTATCTCATGTCCTAAAATGAGCTCACAGAGAAGGGTGGACAAGGTGGATTTCTTACAAACACCCCGGTGGGCCCCACTTAGGTTCCCACATAGTAACTTAGTGCCAAAGGCTTCCGCCAAAAATCTGCATCCCTTTGTTTGCCATTTGGAATTTTAGAGAGACTATCAAAAGTTAGAGAAACGAGGAGAGAGGCGCACTCTCACAACAATAAATTTCCTCTGAGATACAGACCTCACCCACGGCTGAGATTTACACGTACGTAGCTGTAGACACCCCACCTTCGGCTACAAGGTTGGTCGAGATAACTGAATGAATGGAGGTTCAGAACCTTAAATCCTAAATCTAAACTCAGTTAACTCACCCTTGCAAGCCCTAATCCATAGCTTAACTCAAGCTTAAATCCAATCAACTCACTCCTAAACATCAGCCTGAAAAACTATCCACAAAAAAAACCAGTCTAAAAATCCTTAAAAAGTTAACTTTGTAAGTCAACTCGTTGAGTCAAATCACCAAGTCAACTAATTGAGTCAGCCCAACCCTTGCACCCAGTCGACTCACCTTGTCAAACCCATTTTTTAAACCGAATTGACTCACCCGGTTCCGAGCCTCGGTTTCGGAGCAACTCCGAACCTTGAACCTGAGGCTTTCTTGCTTCAGGTACGGAGGTCGTACGCTCCGAAGCTGAAGCAAGGTAGCCGTACGGGCGGCCCTCAGATGGTCGCCCATCCATATTTACAAGAACTATCACTTCTCGTAGCTATAAATACCCTCGCCCTTTCTCATTCTCAACATTCACTTCCCCTCTTTAGTCTGAGAGTTTCGAGCCCATCTCCATCTCTTTAGCCCATTCCTCCACCAATGAGAGCCCGAGTGAGAAGAGTCTAGCCCTAGTTCAGCCCAGCCTGACCCTAGTTCAAGCCTCTCAAGCTACCCAAGTCCCAATCTTAACCACTCGAAGCTAACCCTCGCGAAACCTCCATCCATCCAGCTACTCTTATATCAGTATCATATCATTTGCGTCTAGCATAAGTGCAACATTTATTATTCTTCCAACCCCCCTACTTGTCATTCTATTACAAATACTTGATCAGGACTTAGCGTATGATCTGAGGTTTGCCGGTTCGTCCGGAACTTGCTCATCAGAAACTCTGGCCGATCAAACAAATAGCATGCATCTCACATAAAGCACCTGTCAATTTGAGCGTATGCTTTGGGCTTGCCTACTAATGGAAACATGCCCATCAGAAATTCTCACTGTTCAGACAAATATTCATGCATCATATCATTCATGAGAATGTACGAGAATTAATTCAGACTTTCAAGTATTAGTTCGATTATGTGAAGTAAAGACCGTACCTCGATATAGGCAGAGTGGGTGCATAACACATTCATATCCTATAACCGTGATCCCTCACTCGAATATCTAATCGCAAATAAAAAAGAGTCATTTTAGAGAAAAGATTCTTCGAATTCTCCTTTCTAATGTTTTTACATGGTCTAGTTGACTATAAATTCAAAATGATTGGTTAATAACAACTTTAACTTTATACAAATTTATTTAAACATACCTGATAACATGAAAATAAAGCAACCTTTGAAAAAGTAGCAAACTAACGGCGCAACGAAGACTCGCGCAACCCCTTCCTAAAAGGGAGAGCCTAGAAAGGTAAGCATCCACACTAGCGTACGTCAAGCCGTAGGTGTGGAAAAAAAAAAATTCACACGTGCTTCTCCCATGTCAGCCGACGGACGGAACTATCAATTCCCGTCATTCGCTGGCACTTTTGTTTTATCATTCACCACGAGAGAAGCATGGTGCCGCGCCACCAACATGGTGGTGAATTGAAGTCACCGAGTTTTGTGGGCCCAACAGGATGTATGTTTTATATCCACACCGTTCATCCATTTTTCAACATCATTAAAATCGCTGGGGCTAAATCTAAGTCAGATCCAAGTCTCAAATAAACCACACAAAGCAGTGTGACTTGAACGCCTACCATTGAAAACTTCTCAATGGCCACAGAATTTTTGAACAAGCCGATATTTGTGTTTTTAATTCATCCAGGTCTGCGTGGTCTTATGAACAGGTTGGATGACAAATAAACATCATGGTGGGCCTTTGGAAAGTTTCAACGGTGAGTATCATTGTGCCACTGCTTTCTTTGGTGTGGTCGTCTTGAGCATTGGATATACTTCATTTTCGGGTCCATGTCCTAAAATGATCTATCAAAATGGACGGACAGTATGGTTATAACACATACAACATTATGGAGCCCACAGAAGTCGGTGAGGTCAACACAATACAGCACCAATCCCGATCCTCTACTGGGCCCAAGCTGGAAAACCTGTTTCGCCCAAGTTGATTTGTCCACATCACACCAGCCTTGACTGCATTTAGTGCAATAGTACTGACGGAAGCGGATTAGCCGGTGCACCGCACACCAGCGAGCTCGCTTGGTGCATGGACGTCACAAATTTATGTGGGACCCACCATTAGGTTCGTGGTATATCCAAACCGTCCATCCATTTTGCGACATTGTTAT
Source organism: Liriodendron chinense (assembly GCA_003013855.2). Lineage (NCBI taxonomy): Eukaryota > Viridiplantae > Streptophyta > Magnoliopsida > Magnoliales > Magnoliaceae > Liriodendron > Liriodendron chinense. The sequence continues at coordinate 6,544,939 of ML058339.1, read as the reverse complement.
AAGGGTTTAAATTAAAAATAAGACATATACAATGATCAAGTGGACCACACTGGAGAATGCAGTGGGAGATTGAACGTTGACCATTGAAACCTTCTTGGTGGTCACAGAAGTTTTAGATCAATCTAATATTTGTCATCCAGGTCTATGTGACCTTATGAAGAGTTTGGATGGTAAATAAACATCATGGTAGGCCCTAGGAATGTTTTAACGGTGAAAACCATTGTACCCACTGCCTTTTGTGGTGTGGTCCACTTGGAATTTGGATATATCTTTTTTTTTTTATCATGTTCTAAAATGATCTTGTAAACTGGATGGATGGTGTAGATATGTTAAATACATCATATTGGGGCCCACATAATCTTAATTTTTCTTTGAACGGTTGGTATGAACATGGAGCTGGAGGACTGACAAAGTTGTTTGCACGCGACGTGTACTCATATCAGCAAATTAGCTGGTGGAGGGTACACCAGGCAATCCTCTTCCCATGCTAAGGGCTCGGTGGCAAACAAGATTTCCCTCTCTTGATCCGAGTAGAGGATAGCTGGTGTGTAGCCCGCCACACAATCTTCTTTTACGATCACGTATCACGTGCATTTGTCGGACGATCGAGCTGTCAAAAGTATGCCAGCGGTGATGCTTGAGTACCATGAGCAGGGGAGCGGATGAGGTGCTAGCCGGGCCTGTCCTAAGCTCAAGATAAGCCCCACGTGGCACAACGTGTCGCATTTGTATTGGCGAAGGGGCTCGTTATCTGAGGAGAACTGTCCTATCAGCATTCATCAAAAGCCTAACACAGTCATATCATGCTTCCTCCCCTCCTAATGCCCACACGCCGTATACTAGCCTATTTTGGGCTTGGGACAAATCCGTATAGGTACGTAATCCGTTCCCATCAACAGAGAGACAGGTAATGTGAGGCATAAATCCAGAATACGGCCTGAGTCATAACTCAGGTGGGCCAAACAGAAGGGGAGAATGGGGAAATGGATGCCCCAACGTAAAACTTCCAAATGGAAAGTGGGGTCCACTTTCCTGTGACCCATCAGGATTAAGGGAAACTCTGAAACTCAAAGACATTCCTAATTTCTGATGGGCCGCAGGAAGTAAATAGATAAGATGTGGGAATTATTGGACGTTGCTGCCATATGAGGTTTTGAGAGATGATTCTTGGGGTATTCAGAGCCCATATGAAATTTCACCGGATGCAGTTAAAATATACGTGGGGTGACAGAAGTGATGAATCAAGCTAATATTTGTGTTTTCACTTCATCCCATTCATGATTCGGTATGAATAGAATATAAATATCATGGCGGAACCAAAGAGGCTTCAATGGTAGGAATGAATTTCCCTATCTACCTTTTTCCTCAATTTCAGCTCAAATTTAGTCTTCGATCTGGCTCACTTTTGCCCGTATGTCCTAAAATGATCTCACACAACGGATGGACGAAATGGATTTTTGATTTTTCACAAACATCACAATGGCCCCACCTAAGTTCACAGTGCAGGAACTACTACTTTAGCAGCAAATCTGAGTGCAGATTTCTTGCTAAAGCCTTGCGCAACAACTGGAACCTAGGTGGGGGCCATAGCGATGTTTTCTGATAAGTCTACCCTGTTCATCTGTTTTAGGAGCTCGTTTAAGGACATGAGAACAATAATGAACTGGATCCAAGATTCAAGTGGGAAAAAATGTGAGGATTGAACATCGGCAGTTGAAATATTTGTGGGGCCATAAGAGTTTCGAATCAGGATAATATTTGTGTTTTCAGTTCATCCCAATAGTAGTGACGTTATGAACGGTCTGAATGTCATATAAACATCGCTGGGCGCCTCAGGGAGGATTCAACGGTAGTAATTTCCCTACCCACCTTTTCCTTTTGTGAGGCTCACTTAAGTCTTGGACCTGGTTTTTTTTGTTTTCGTCTCCTAAAATGAGCTCCCAAAGCGGATGGACGAGGTGGATTTATCAGAAAACACCGCTAAATCCGCGTATGTATATATATAATCCTTCACGCTTCCCAAAAACAGATAACGGCAAATAACCCCACCAACCCAGCTGAGGCACGTGGACAATCGGATTAAATGTATTTTAAGTGAGTGGATTAGGTGTTACCCGGGTAACACCTTGAAGGTTGTTACCCTGACCGTATAGGGCCCACCTTGATGGATTTTTTGTATATCCACGCCGCCCATCCATTCTTACAGATCAGTTTAGGTCGTTATCCCAAAAATTAAGTGGATGAAAATCTCTGGTGAACCACACCACTGGAGAAAAGTGGTGAATGGACAATAAAAACTTTTGTAGGTCACAAAAGTTTTGGATCATGATGATATTTGTATTTTCATTTTAATCCAGGTATGGTTGACCTAAGCGATGGGTTTGATGGGTTGGATGTAAAATATAAATTAATCCACGCTTGTACCCTAAAAAGATATGGGAAAATCGATGGACAGTGCCGATAAGACCCATATGTCACGGTGGGCCCACAGAGCCCCACTTGGATGGATTATTGTCCACGTTGGGACAGGATGCAATCCGCCTCTCATCGAGGTATTCTAACCATCTAATAGGAAGGTTTCAACGGTGAACATCACTCTTCCCACTGCTTCCTATAGTGTGGTCCACTTGAGTTTTGGATCTGCCTCATGTTTCGGCTCATGCCCTAAAATTATCCGGAAAAATGGATCGACAGTGTTGATAAAACACATACATCATGGTGGGGCCCACAAAGCTTTGACATCAGCTAGCTGGCTGGTGTTCGGGTCACCTGCCAAACCGCATCCAGCTATATCTGCGTGTGAGCGTGTATGAACCATGGCAAGTGTGTATGATGATCCATCTCAGCACTTTTGTGCCTCTAGATTATGTCCCACACACGTGGCATGTGTATGATGATCCGAACCAGCCATCCTATGCACATGCCTACATGGGTGTGTGCATGCATGAAACTTGGGACGTTTATGATGATTCATTTCAGTTTTTTTTTTTATTTATTTACCACACGTACGATGATCTTAACCAACCATCCTATCCTATGAACTCAGCCGTGGACTGATCCATGACAAAATTTTCTTAGATTAGACGATCTTAACCATACAATAAAAGGACATCTCCTGACTTAATGGGGGCCGTTGCTGGATTAGACTATCTTAACCGTAAGATGTTTCACCAGATGCACGGAATCTGCTCCGCTATATGTAGGGTACGAGAGAGAGTTTGACAACCAGAAGAAGGGATAAATAGCCATACTAATTATATTTGGGCCTGCTTGGAGCGTGGATTTGGAACCCCTGGATCCAGAACCCCCAGGATTTGGAAACCCCTGGATTTGAAACCCTGGTTATGTTTGGCACCTTAGATTTGGATTATCATGTAATCCAAAAAGTATGATATTTATGGGGGTTTGAATTAAATTACTAAATCAACTTTAATATCCCTAATTAATATACATATGTAATGTTTGGCATAATGGTTATAATAAGCCCGTTGAAATATATACTTAGGCCAAAAATGATGAAATTCAGAGTCTTAAATGGACCACAAGCACAAGGTCACATCCGAATGACCAACCAAGGATTTTTAACCATTATTGATTTACATGGACAATGTTTGGATGGTGGATCTTCCTATTAAAGTAATTTTAGTAATGCAGTTGATAATTTGATTGTTTTGGGATATCATCAGTGGGTCATGTACCCAATAGATTAGTTGCCCAGTGACACACATGGTACACATGTGACTCTTGAAAGGATTTTAGATGTAATTCAAGCTTTCACCTTAGATTTCAAACTCCCTCATTAAGGGGATTTGAAACCCTCAATTGCTTTATGTGTCGAACGCATCAGGGGATTTGAAACCCCTCAAACCCCACCCCCTCCAAATCCATGGTTCCAAATGACCCCTTAGGTTTTCATTTAATAGCAGATGCCTAGGCATTTCAACTACATTAAATAATGGTCTTTCTACATGTTTAACCCCTCTTTATACAAATGTTTTTTTGAGCCTCTTACCAACTTTTGTAAAGTTAGGGGACGAAAATGTCCCCGTGTCCAGCCCAGTGCCCAAATGGACGTTGAGTGTGGGAAAAGTTTCGTAGCCTCAATCCCAATATATGATGTAGCCATCATGCAGTGATTGATCCCATTGGAAGGCAGATCTAATCCGTTCATTCTCTTTATGGTCCACCATTTGATTAGTAAGATAACATTAGCTTCAGCCTGATGCGAGCTCTTTGTAGCTCACAATAATCAATAACAATGGTTGTTCACTTCCAACTGCTTCCTTATGGTGTGCTCAACTTAATTTGCAAATGTTGCTCATTATTCTATCACGACATTTTATGAAATTTCGACTCCAATGGATGAAGTGAATTTGACACATATCCCATAGTGGGCCTCACAAATGGTATCCGAAGCCCCCATAGGTAGGGCCATGTCGGTCAAAGGACCCCATTTTCAATTTTCGATTTTATAAAGCCATTTTTCTTTCCTTCAAATCTTCCTATGTGGAACCCACCATCACCTTACAGTGGAGCCAATTTTTTGCATATAGTCATCGACTTCAAGTTCTTTGGCGTATGGACCTCTTGCTTTCTTTAGCATGAAAAAAATGACTTTTCCTGCACTTTGACGACCACATTTTCATAGTTTCTTAAAAATAGAGGCCACTCATAAGGTAAAGATAATTAATGGGTTTTGTCTTAATGTTTTATGATTTGGTTGTGGGTAGAAGGGAAGGTTGTATGGATATATTTTGTGTTGTTGTTTGTGAGGAGAGGGGATGTCTAAAAGGGACTGAGGTTATAAGGGACGGTCGGGGTTGTCATGTTGAAGACAATGAAAGAGAAAGGTGGTTTACAATGTATTGGCTAGACTGAATAGTCTTAAATAGTTGTAACAACCTCGACCTTTAACACATGATAACCTCGACCCTTAACACATGACAACCTCGACCCTTACATATGACGTACAACCTCAACTCTTAACATATATTAACTTTGACCCTTAAGACATGTCAACCTCGCCCCTTAACACATGTCAACCTCGACTTTTAACATATGTCAATCTTGACCCTTAACACATAACAGGCTTGACCCTTGCATAATGCCAACCTTAACCCTTAACACATGATATCTTCGACCCTTAACACATGATAACCTCAACCCTTAGTGATTAATTAATTAGTTTTATTTTCCTTTGTCATTATTTTTTTAATTGTAGATGTTAATACCTTATCTACAATAAATTGCAACTCTGAAAATACTAAGAAGGACTAAATGCTTGGATTATCATAATCCAGCAGTTTTGTCCAAGTCCTTGCTCAATTTATAAAGGACTTGTAAGATGATTTTGATAATTGTCCTACTTGAAGAGAGATGTTTATGAAGTCTTCAAATACCTATTGGATTTCGATGTATCATCATAGCGAGCACACGGTCAAGTACTACATTATCTTATATAGAGGCATATCGATGATCTGACTTTCGATATATAGGTAGACCATTATGATTTTTACAGAGATGAACTTTGCCCTAATTATGAGCCTAAAATGTGGACCATATATCCCAAATGAGGCTGAAGAGGGTAAAAGAGGACGGGGAATTAGGAAGAGATATTTACCACAGGCATGTGTGAGGAATGGCCATTTGAAAGTGAATTTTGAATCACTTTGCCAGCCATTCAGACCTACAGATGTTATATATACACAAACACATACACATACACATACACATACACATACATATACATATACACGAGTAATGCTCCCCTACTAACCGTAGCATAGAGGAGCTATATGCACACCTAATCTAAGTAGTAGCCTCCGAAGACTCCCTCTCATTTGTGTTTCAAAGTGTCCAAAAGAGAGCCTCCGATACTCCCTGTCACTCCACAACGCTCTTTCTCTCTCTCCAATTCCCTCCTTGAGGTCACTAAGTGTAGACACCCCACCTTCGGCTACAATGTTGGTAGAGATAGCTGAATGAATGAAGAACTATGCACCCAAATCCCATGACCAAACTCAGCCAAACTCACCCTTGTAAGTCACAATCCATAGCCCAACTCAAGCCTGAACCCAGTCAACTCACCCCTAAACATCAGCCTGAAAAACCTCCCATAAGAAAAATCAGTCAAAAAATCCTAAAAAAGTCAAACTTGGCGAGTCAACCCACTGAGTCAAATTGCCGAGTCAACCCATCGAGTCAACTCACCGTGTCAACCCATCCTCCAAACCCAGTCAACTCTCCGAGTTCCAGACCGTAGCCCCAGAGCGGGTCCGTACTGCCCACTGAATCCCAAGAAAGACCGTACGGGGCCGCCCAAACTTATTAACGGGTTCTGCCACTCCCCGCTGCTATAAATACCCCCTCCCCTTCTCATTCGAGCATCCTCACAAGCCCTCCAGCCCGAGTGCGATCCATCCGTTCCGAAGTTCTTAGCCCGTTCCTCCACCAAGGAGAGCCCGAGTGAGGATAGCCTAGCCCAGGTCCAACCCAGCCTGACCTTGGTCCAAGTCTCTCAAGCCATCCAAGTTTTAATCTAGTCACTCGAAGCCAACCCTTGCGACACCTCCGTCCATTTAGCTAGTCTTACCAGCATCATCTCATTCGCATCTAGCATAAGTGCAACATTTACTTTTCTTCCAACCCCCCTGCTTCACTACCAGCACCTTGATTATTCAAACACACTGCATGCATCTCGTATAAAGCACATGTCAGTTCGAGCGTATGCTTTGGGCTTGCCTGTTAATGGAAACCTGCCCATCAGAAACTCTTACTGTTCAGACCTGCATTCATGCATCATGTCATCCATGAGAATGTACAAGGATTAAATCAGACTTTTAAATATTAGTTCAATTCTGTGAAGTAGAGACCGTACTTCGGTACGGGCAGTGTGTGGGGTGCTTAACCTCTTCCCACCCTGTAACCGTAATCCCTTACCTTAAATCTCTAGCCGTAAATAAAAAAGAGTCATTTTAGAGAAAGGAATCTTCAGATCCCCTTCTCTAAACGTTTCTACGGGGTCTAGCCAACTGTAGATTCGAAGTAACTGGCTAGTGGCGACTCTGGTCTTACATAAACTCATCTAACACATCCAGCTTAACACGACAACGACAACTAAACAAAGCCCTCGGGAACGAGGCAAGCCAGTGGCACAAACGGCGATTCGCGCGCACGTACCCCCTCTTCTTTTTCCGAAAGGAAAGAAAGAACGTCGTGGGAGCGCGGAACGACGAAGGTCCACGGAATGGCGACTTTGCTGGGGACAAGCTAGTCCCACTAGTCGTGATCCGACTTGAAAAACAGAATCCTTCCTATATTTGAAAGTCATTAATCCTCATACAATCTCATCTGCATAGCATTTTATCCAAACAAAAAAAAATAGAAAATTCCAAAATCCAAAACCCAAAAAAAAGAGTAGAGTATAGTCCTCACTATTGCGCCTCCTCGAGCTCAACGTCTTCGGAAACAAGTTCCCTTCCGCAGCATAATCTTCACTCAGGCACAGCAAGCCATGTCCGACCACGAAGAGGAAACTCACCTCTTCCCCGCTCTTGAAATGACCGAAGTGCAACCTCCAACGCAACAGCCAGTTGAGAATACGCCAATCATACAAGAATTGACACAAGGAATGAGAGCAATGCAAGAAATGCTCTTGCAATTCATGCAAGCACAAGCTACCGCAGCAGCCAACAATCAGGTTGGCCGAGTTCAACAAACTCAGCAGCCATGTCGGATCCTTCCGGCCTCCAATTCAAATCAAGCATAACCATCGGAGTCTGCCCAGGACTACCGACAACAACCATCTCAGCCCTTCGCTATGGGGCATCCTCCTCAGTACCTTCCCGCGACGACAAGGCCGTCTCAGAGCACTCCCGTCGCAGGGACTTCCAGTCAACAATCTCAGTAGGCTTCAGCATGTCCCTGCCAATGGGACTCCTTTTCTTTCTCAGCATGTCCCCACCGATGGGACCCCTTTTCAATTTCAGCACATCCCCGCCGATGGAATTTCAATTCAATTTCTAGCAATAGGGACAGCACTGGCGAATGCACACAATGGGGGTCAGTGTTAAGCCCACATCAATCAACGGACAGTGGCGAATACCCAACAAGGGGGTCACTTCCCAGCATCTCAGCCTCCTGCAAACATGAGCACTTTTCAATTCCAGCACATCCCCGCCGATGGGATTCCAGTTAATTTTCAGCAAACTCCAGTTAATTTCCAGCAATCTTCAATTCAGCAATCTCCAGTTAATTTCCACCAAGTTCCAGTTCAACCTTCAGTACAATCTCCAATTCAGTTACAATCCTTTCAAGCGCAAGTTCATCAGAATCCAGTCTAGTCATCAAATTAATTTTAGCAACCCGCGGTTCCTTTTCAGCAAGCCCATAGGGTCGAAGACATCGACCACTATGCCGAAGAAGAACATGCCTTACTCCAAGAGGCACTAGTCGCTCGAACAGATCACTCAGGACTGGACGAGTTGCGGGAGCAGTTCCAGATCTTGCAAAATCAGTTTCAACGACAACAATGAATCGATCTACCTTCGACCAAGTTCAGAGACTTGTGTCCTTTCCCAGATGCTCAAGTACCTCAAAACTTTGAGTTATCAAAATTTAAAAGATAAGATGGCAGCGGTTGTCCCACAGCACATCTCAAGGCCTTCTGTGGAGAGCTGAGTGCAATCTCAGGAAATGAAGGGGCCCTCATTCGTTTGTTCCAAAAATCTCTGAAGGGCGATGCCCTAGATTGGTATAACTCATTGGACTACCACCGCATCAAGACCTGGGAACAACTTTCCCAGGCTTCCGTTGACAGATTCGCGTACAATCTCAACATGGCACCTAGAAGGGCCGACCTTGCGGCTCTCAGGCAAAAGAGTGATGAAACACTATCAGCTTATGTGGGACGTTGGCGAGCTATGACAGCCAGAATGCGGACACCTATTGACGACGAAGAACAAATTTTCATGATTGTTCATTCAACATATCCTGGCATATCTGGATATCTTATCTCGCATCCATATGCGAATTTCTCACAGTTGATCCGTGCTGGAGAACAAGTCGAAGCAGGAATCCGTGCCGGGACAATCTCCCCATGGCCTCATCAAGCCACTCTAGTTAAGAGGAACAGAGTGGAAGGAAGACCTATCAGGTATGGGAATGGAAACCATAGCGGTTCTCCTCCTCGCCCGACAAAGGTAAACAACATCAGCACCACTGCTCAAGGTAATCAATATGCTCCCCCACAGGGACGTCAACAGAATCAGGCTCAGCATCAACCTCAGCGATATCAGCCGCAACCGAATCCTCAATCACAGCCACAGCCACAACCACCTCGACAGCAGCAGCAGTTCCGGAGAAACGGCCAATACTCATACCAGAATAGGCAGAATTATAGGGAGCTCAGAAAATTCACTCCACTCACTCAGCCACTTAGTCAAGTCATGGCTATGCTGGTACAGAAGCAATTGCTCACTCTGATGGCAACCAGGCCTCCTCCAAATCCTCTGCCTCCAACCTATCGAGAAAATGAGTATTGTGCCTACCATCAAGGGTGTGGCCACACCACTGATCGATGCTTTACTTTGAAAAATACCATGCAAGATCTGATTGATGACCGCAAGATTGTCATCTCGGTCCCTGGAACTCCTCCAGTAGCTTCTAACAACATCCTTTAGAATCCTCTGCCTCAACATCCGATGGACCTCAGTTCATCTCGTGGCCCCACCGTCAACAGCATAGAAGAAGGAGAGCGTCTTGATCGCTTCTTCTCCCCTATCCAGTCCATTCATGCCTACACTTATGGGCAGACAAATCCTCCTCCAATCCTGCAAGGGGCAAGTCCCTTTCCTCCTTTAGTCTCCGAGCCAGTAGTACTCGAAGGAGCACTTCCGTATGATGTACCAGTTATTCAAGGGACACCTTACAGCCATTCATGTTGGGAGCCAGTCATCCTAGAAGGACCACAATCATACATCGAGCCTGAATACAAACTTGTCATTTTGCAAGGGGCAACTCCAGTTCAGGAACAATCTAATCCGCAATGTTATGATCATACCCATCAGCAGCAAGAACCCATTGTCCTAGAAGGAGCTCTTCCGATCAAGCCAGTCATATTGCGAGGGGCAAATTCCAGAGGCGTGTCAATCACACTACGACAGCCGGGACGAACAGAGGGACCCCCTGCCATATCAAGAGGACTGGTATTCACTCCATGGGAGCCTCCTGCTCCAGGAACAGTTAAGCCACGACCGCAACCTTATGTGATCTATGAAGACAAGCCTCGATATTTTTCCTTCAGCACAGGCAACAATATAGTCCTCAAGACAAAAGCTCCATACGAGGAAGATCTGATACCCACACCAGCACCGTTGCAAGAACCGGTGGTCCTAGAAGGCAAAGGTGAGGAAAATTATAAAGAGGTCCCATTGCACTATTCAGAATGTGCAGAAGTATGGAATATGAATCCCAATGGGCGTTGCATCCGAAGAGATAATCAGAACAGAGGAGATCCTAAAGGCGCTCTCTCAGGCCTCGGCAATAAAAATGAAGCCGCATACAATGTGGCGACTCAGCTCAAGTCAATCCCTGCTCAAATCTCAGTATGGGAGCTACTCTGCACATCACGCATACACCGAGAAATGTTTGCCAAAACCCTTAGCGATGCTCACGTCTCCTCCGATACGGCACCAGAAATGATAGCATTGATGATCGGACAGCTCTTGGCTCCACGCGCCATCACCTTCACCGATAATGAGTTGCCACTAGAAGGGCGCGATCATGGGCGATCCCTCAACATAGCCTTATGATACAAAGACCTCTGTGTCCCGTTGGTCCTTATCGATAACGGCTCAAGCTTAAATGTCTGCCCACTCAAAACTACAGAATGCTTGGGAATCAGTCCCTCTTCATTTCGACCCGGCACCATATGCGTCAGAGCATTCGACAACGCCCACCGATCAGTAGAAGGAGAGGTCGACATAGAGGTACAGATAGGTCTAAAAGCCTCCACCATCACATTTCAAATCCTGGATATATCATCCTCTTTCAACATGTTGCTCGGATGACCTTGGCTGCACAAGGTGGGAGCTGTGCCATCAACCCTGCATCAACGGGTGAAATACATCTGTGGAAACCAAGTAATCTCTATCCATGCAGAGAAGGAGCTCATCATTCCCTCTAATACTGCCCCCACTGAACCAGATATTCCTGTCATCAAAATCCAGCACTCCGAGGAAGACGTCCCGTTTCATAATTTCGAATTCGATACTGTGAACGCTATCGCCAACCCGGAACCGATAAAGGTAGATCGTGTCTTTTTGCCAGCAGAACGTCTGAGCCTCAAGTACCGAATGAAGAATCATTTCAAGTCCAGAAAAATACCACTGGTATATAATCAATGCAAATGGGGGCTCGGGTACAGGGCAATCTTCATGGACAAAAGAAAGAAGAAATTTCGGTGCTCCCCCATTCCATTTATCAAGCCAGGAGAACCTTGCAAAGATCTAGGAGGGAATCAACCGACTACACCACATAAAGGCCTCTCGATGAGCCTAGCTTGGGCCACGTGGCCCCCTATTCGATGGGACCAGATTCTCGAACCATCCAAGCCTCCGGAAGAAGAAGGAAAGGATGAAGATGAAGAAGAAAGTCAAATACAACAGCTTAAGGACCGGGATACTCTGATACTTGCTCCCAACTAGGGGCACAACCTGCCCACTTCAATTCCAGCCAACCAGGGGCACAACTTGCCCATCTCAACATCAATCAACAAGGGGCAGAAGCAGCCCATCCATTGGACCAAGAAAGGGAAATGGCCAGCCCTGGATAGGTCCGATGTCTAGATTTCGAACTTGTGTCTCGCTGTGGAACCAGATGAGCTGCAATGCGAGGTAAGTGATCCGAGAGGGACTAAGTACGACTTAGATCTCGAACCCAACCAACAAGAAAGCATGGTCATTGGGCCAGACTGTTACTCTTCGCCCAAATCATCAATCCCCACCTCTTCAGGGGAGGAAATGTGGGGTCCTGAATGGTCATCTGTTCCCCTAACTCTTGAATTAGCCAGAGAGTCATCTGAGGGCTCTGGCTTAAAAAATCGTCTGTTTAAGCAGCGAGCGGAACTTCGGGACAAGCTGGGATCAATCATAGTCTGCAATGCCCGCTTGTTCAAAGTCCAGTGAATTTAAAAAATCCACAAAAATAAAAAAAACTTTCAAAAACCAAAAACATCTAGCATTTCAATTCCAGAAAAGTCTCAAAAATAAAAAAAAACATGTCTTTCCCTGCATTCAATAATGTGCCAAGTTTGTCTAAAGAGTTGCATGAGTTTGAAGTCGAATTATATGATTTTGACATCGAATTAGACTTCGAGCTCATAGGTCTGGACGATGCTCGGAATGAGGAAGATGATGACCCGACTCCCGAACTAGAGGATCTCCTCAAAAAGTTCGAATCTAAAGCAAATGTCGTAACCGATGATTTGAGATAGTAAACTTGGGGACACCTGAGATCCCTAGGGAAATACGCATTGAAAAATCGTTGCCACCAGAGATGAAGCAGAGAATGATAGAGTTCCTAGCTCCAAGATTGTCTAACTTTGCATTCTCATATGAAGACATGCCGGGGCTCGATGAAGAGCTTGTTGTACACCATCTACCAACCAAGCTAGATATGAAGCCAGTGAGGCAGAAACTTCGAAGAATGAAGTCAGAATGGGTCCTGAAAGTTCGAGATGAAGTCATCAAGCAATACAATGCGGGATTCTTGGTAATCTCCAACTATCCTGAATGGCTCGCCAACATCGTACCAGTACCAAAGAAGGATGGCAAGGTTCGAATGTGCATCGACTTCCGAGATCTCAACAAAGCCAGTCCTAAAGATGACTTCCCTTTGCCACATATCGACACTCTAGTCGACAACACCGCTGGGTACAAGATCTTCTCATTCATGGACGGGTTCTCAGGTTACAATCAGATCAAGATGCCGTCGAAGATCGCAAGAAGACATCGTTTATGACTCCCTGGGGACCTTTCTATTACAGGGTAATGCCGTTTGGTCTGAAGAACGCAGGAGCAACATATCAGCGAGCAATGACAGCATTATTACATGACATGATGAACAAAGAGCTTGAAGTATACGTGGACGATATGATCGTCAAATCTCACACAATTGAAGGACACTTTGAAGATCTGAAGAAGTTATTCAATAGATTAGAAAAGTACAAGCTCCGTCTCAACCCTTAGAAATGTGTCTTCGGTGCAATAGGAGGCAAGCTCCTTGGCTTTATGGTAAGCGAGGATGGCATCAGGGTCGACGAAACCAAACCAGAGCAATCATCGAGATGCCCCCTCCTAGAAAAGAGAAAGAAATTCGTGGCTTCCTCAACAGAATTCAATACATCAGTCGCTTCATCGCACAGCTTACACCTATCTGTGAGCCCATATTCAAGCTCCTCCGGAAGAATGTTCCAAAAGAATAGAATAACGATTGCCAAGTCGCCTTCGATCGCATCAAGAAATATCTCATGAATCCTCCAGTTCTAGTGCCGCCCACTCCTGGACGACCACTATTGTTGTACATCTCGGTAGCAGCAGAAGTCATTGGCTGTGTCCTCGGCCAGCACGACGAGACCGGGAAGAAGGAACAAGCAATATATTATTTGAGCCGAAAGTTCACCGACTACGAGATCAGGTATTCCCCTATCGAGAAACTTGCCTCGCCCTAGTCTGGGCAACTCAGCGACTCCGTCAATACTTGATTGCGTTCCCTATTCTCCTACTTGCTCATATGGATCTGCTCAAATACCTGTTCGAGAAAGCGGCTGTTGGGGTCCCAAAAGTCAGGATCCTTAAAACAGGGATCACAAGTGTACAATCTACCCCATCACTGGATTTAGGGGTAGTGCATCAGAAATCTTGGCAAAAATCGCAACACATATCAGACTTAACCAAAAAATGAGAAATTGGGCCAGTGGTGGACCCCGCCGGTCATCATGACCAAAACTGTCCAAAATTGGGAGGATACCTCAATTATGAAGAAATATGAGCAGTGCATCGGCATTCATCGCGAGGCGGACCCCGCAAATCCCCCAATTTGTAAAACCCAAGTTTATAGGACACGAATACGTCCAGCGCATCCAAAAAATGAATTTAAGGGCGCACTGCCTCCAGCGCATCCAAAAAATGAATTTAAGGGCGCACTGCGTCCAGCGCATCCAAAAAATGAATTTCAGGGCGCACTGCGTCCAGCGCATCCAAAAAATGAATTTCAGGGCGCACTGCGTCCAGCGCATCCAAAAAATGAATTTAAGGGCGCACTGCCTCCAGCGCATCCAAAAAATGAATTTAAGGGCGCACTGCCTCCAGCGCATCCAAAAAATCAGTTAATTTCAGGACGCACTGACAGCTGGCACGTCCTGCAAACCAACTTCTGGACTCCAATCATTTCGCGACGCGCCGAGCGCATTTAAAGACGCGCCGACTCATTTTCTCGACGCGCTACACGTGTCGACCGCTTATTGGACGACGATACCTATAAATACCCCGCCCACCACCTCATTTGCATCATTCAGCAAGAGAGAGAGAGGACCGCGTCGTCGGAAAACCTTTGCCGATCGCCGGAATCCTTCTCCGACCGCCTGAACCCCTCGCCGGAAATCGCACCTTCGATCATACCAGGTCTGGAGGAATGACTTAAGTCACCTTTTTCGATGCGCCGGTCCCAGCGCATCATAAAAGTGACCCAGCGCATCAGGGAAATCCTCGGCGGATTACGTGAACCATCAATCGTGGCATTTTAAGGACGCACTGGCCCCAGCGCGTCGCAAAATAGCCCAGCGGATCAGAAAAATACAAGTTATCAAGTCAAAGCTATTTTAAGGATGCACTGGCCCCATCGCGTCGCAAAATAGCCCAGCGCATCAGGAAATTACAATTTTAGGACGCACAATCCGTAGCGCGTCGCAAAATAGGCCAGCGGATCGAAAAATTAGATTTTAAGGACGCACTGGCTCCAGCGCGTCATAAAATTACCCAGCGCATCATGAAAATCATTTATGGACGCACTGGCCCCAGCGCATCAATAAAATCAGGCCAGCGGATCGCAAAAATCAGCACTTTGCACATTCATTCCAACACCCTTAAATCCTCATTTGATAACATTTTTAAGCCCCGTTTGAGCCTATTTTGGATATTTCGAGCGTTCCGGACGCAATGGAGCAGTCAAATGACCCATCCGGGCTACCCAATGAGCAGAACGCAAGCCTTCGGAGTCCGATCCGACCCAACGAGCTGAATGGAACAATTCTCCCGAAAAGAGGCCGCCGGCGCCCAGAATCATACTGATGCATCATCATTACGTGTACTATCATAATATGACCCGAATCCAGGTCTGGACTAAGCAAAGGGGACTATGGTTAACAAGATAAACCACACCAGGAGAGTTCTGAACTATCACACACAATCTGTTAAAAATTGATATTCCAAGAACAGTCGATGCCCTACCCATCCAAACGGCATCAGCTGGTTGAGCTGCGCAGGTACACACAACTGTAGAATGGACTTCCCGAGGTCACCTGTCCCTACATTGACAGGCGCGGGCCCAGAGTCGTCCATCTCAGCCATAAACCCTGACAGTCTCAGCCCGGATCTCCGGTCAAAACATGGGACATAGACATCTGACTCGTACAAAGGTGGATCAGTCTATAACAAATACAGGTCTCCGCGACCATACAAATACAGGTCTCCGCGACCAACAAAACACAGGTCTCCGTGACCAATGAACTCTGAGACCATAGTCCCCGCTGACTAGTCTTTTGCCTTTTAATTAAGGGTCATCGATCATTCGATGTAATTAAGGGCTCGTGCCAGATCACGGCCTGGAATGTACAAGATCTCAGAATCTCTGGAATAATATTCGCCTTGCAATATCTCTTCTCTTGTGTATTTTGTGAATACCTGTGATTGTCTACGAATGTTTCTATATTCAGAACCCCAGAGCAACAAAACACGACATTTCAAGAAAATGTAATCGTATTCATTTTCTAGTTCTAACAAACTGGCGACTCCAATGGGGATCGAACTATACCAGAACCTCTGGTTATATCTGAATGTAGGAATACTCTAAGATCAATTATTTACAAACACGAATCTACGTATGGAAAAGTTACCGCGAGGCGTAATGTTTCGGCGCCCTTCAGGCGCCAAACTGGCGACTCTCAACTGGGAACGTTCTTCCCTTCATCTTTAAGGCAATAGACATTCAAAAAGGTTTTCGAACCCACAATTTTCACAATTACACGTCTTTTTGTCTCCTTCTTGCTCATTTTGTCGGTTTATGCACTGCGATCGATGGGCTCATACTCCCGACCGCACTTGTGACCTGTTCTAACGATTTTTATGACGTAACAGAATTAGCAAGATTCTAACAAAGACAGGAGAGATGGCACAACTCATGCGTCTTCCTCACTACAGGGAGATTTAGCTTCCCCCACTTCGCTGTAACCGCGACAGTTGTTCTTGAATCAGACTGGCAGCTGGTTCACAAGTGCGAGCGAAAGAAAGGATTAAAGAAAGCAGTAATAAGGACCTCATGCAAAAAGAAGAATGTCGTTGAGCCACACCATGTGATCAAGAAACAGTAGCAGTATATTCAGACTAACAGAGTCAATAAAACTGGTAGGACTACGACAACAAAGTGAGCTCAAAGTTTCATCTTTATAACCGATGAATTCCTAGCACTGTCAAGAAGAAGCCTAAGATTACAACTCGTAAGGCAGACGAAGAAATAACAGGGGCATCCATCACAAAGGTTGTCATGGTAGAGCAGAAACCACAACTAGCACAAGTCGCAATGGTCCAGGTCGTCGAGGAAGAAGAGCGAAGTGACCAGAAAGATGAATCATCAACTATCCAAGAACAGATTAATAAGCTAGCTCAAGCCCAAGAAGACATGACGAGGGAAATGAGAGAAATCAAGGAGATTCTGACAGCACTAGTTGCGCAAGGGGCAGTTCAAAGCACCATTGTGCTAACTAAACAATCGATGGAGGAATCGCAAGGGGCAGCTGAGAGACCTATGGTTGTAGAGTCACAGGTTCGGCCCAAAAATGTCTCATTCGAGCATACTACCGCACTGCCATCACAGATGACGAGGGAAAGGTTATCTCAAACAGACAAAGGAAAAAGACCAAGATGTGAAATGGGAGAGATGACCAACGTTGATAAGAGAAAGAACTTTAAGGGTCGAAAGCAACCAGGGTTAGGATGCAGGATAGAAACTAAGATATCAAAGGCTCAAGACAAGGACAAGGGATTTAAGGACCAGCGACAGGCAACGATTATTGAAAGGAATGGGGCAAACAGATCACACACATTTGATGCGGATGACTTGGTCCCAATTATGGAACAGTTAATCAAAGAAGGAGAGCTGCAATTACCAGAGCCCATTCGACCAAATGAAATAGGATGCGTAGGAGACCCTAACTATTGTAAGTACCATCAAATTGTGGGACACAGAACTGAAAACTGTTTCACCCTAAAAGGAAAGATTCAGAGGATGATAAACCAAGGCATCATAAACTTGAGAATCGAAGAACTCAAGAAGAGTCCGCCCGAAATGGCTTCAGCTGACACAACTCAAGAAAACACCTACCCCGGAACTTTGTCTCCCGAACTCGAAAAATCATGAACGCTTACAAACAGTTGCAGAAAGCTAGAAGGGAGGCAGGGGTGTACACGGGTTCATGCATGCACCCATTTTATTCATGCACTACATTTTCTATACATTTATGCATCCAATTACGTTGTACCATTGCATGTATAAAATATGAAATGTCAGTGTAGCTTTTCTTGACAACAGGTACCGTAATCAGAAGGGAAATGAAAAGACAAACTCCAAAGGGTTTTCATAAGTACCACAATTGCTACAGCCTCCAGGATACGAGGATAAACTGAACCACACAGCCTCCAGGATACGAGGATAAACTGAACCATACAGCCTCCGGGTTACGAGGATAAACTGAACCAATACAATTCAAAAATACTCCAGGCTTCGGGTATAAACCAGCCAATACACTTCTAAGATACCCCAGGCTACGGGTCTAAACTGAACCAATACAGTTCTAAATCTAAGACTGAAGATCATAATCATCGACCGCAATCATATCTTCAGAATTTTAAATTGGTTTAGTTGGACTAGAGAAGCTCATTATATAGAAGACCTATATAAGATACAACACTTTCATATCATTACTCCATCAGGGGTTTTCTTACTATCGTTATGGCCTTCTTTTACTCTATATGGGGCAATTCAAAGTTAATGATCTCTTATTTGTATATATATAGCTTCATATGAAGATGGTTAGGGCATTCTGCTGTGTATCATTTTGCGCCGAAACATCTTCAGCTCTCCCTTATGAATGATTTCACAACGAGAGGATGCAATTGAAGATTATGATCAACCGACCTTCAATACGGATTCCTAAAGTAGAGAAGTGTTCATCAAAGTATCTTTATAAATTCAAATCTTGGTATATGCTGCTATTCCCTTGTATGCTTGGTATATGGTTTCATACAAAGATGGTTCGGGCATTCTATTATATCTTATTTCGCATCAGAATATCTTCGACTTTCTCTTATGAATTGTTTTACAATAAGAGCATGCAATTGAAGATTATGATTAGCTGGCCTTCGATATGGATTCCTAGAGCAAGGAGATTTCTTCATCAAGTCCTGATATATATCTCCATGCCGTGAGTATAGACTTAATCTTATGTCGTCAAGTTATGCCAGACTTAAAGATACGTTCCTGGATTCTTAAAGATAAACATGAAGCACAACAAGCTTATATATTCACCAAAGTAATGACACGCAAACGAAGATCAGGAAAGTTAAAAGGAAAGTAGTCTTGCCAAGTACTTATCCTCTTTCAATCCATTTATCATATCTCTTGATTCACTTAGCACTTTGTTTATGACTAACATAACAAAAATCACATGAATAGTATACATATCATTATAATATCCATTACAACATATTTTGAGTTACGAACAAAGATTGTTACAGTTCAGACGTCTAAAGTTTTCAAACATTTATCTAACAAGTTGATTCCAGATTCTTCAATCACCTTCTATACTGTTTCAGCCTCGGCTAAGACTTGCGCAGGGTTAGGAATGTCTTGGAGAGACCGCTTCAGCTCCGTAACTTGTGCCCTCACGGCGTTACACTTCGCCTCACGCTGGTCGATAGAAGACTATAGGCGTGCCTTCTGACCGCCGAACTTCGAAAGTTTGAGATGGATGACAGAATGTTCAGCTTGTAAGCAGGCCATTTCATTTTCGATTTCCGCGAGACGCCTGGTGGCCTCTTGGTGCTCAGTATCTACAGCCTGCCAATCCTTCTGTACTGCGGCCACATTCGCTTCGTGTAACTCAAGTTCCGGAAGAAGGGACCGCAAGTGACCGCGTTTTTCTTCGACGGAAGGGTCAACCTTGAGATGCCTCGCCTCATTCACTTGAGCCATCCCATCTTTGAACTGTGACACATGGCTGACTATCGAAGAGATGTCGACTCCAAGCCACGTAGCAGTGAGTTCCAACGCCTGCAGTGCCTCATCCAAGATAGACCCTTCGTCTCCTTTCCTAAGCGAATCGACGATGTCGGACAGTAAGCTCATGAGAAGATTCGCCTTAGTCCTTGATAAGCCTCGGAGAGATGAGAGGAATGCCTCGGGCAAGACTACAGGAACCGGGACGCTGGCAGGGGCAGTGGCTGGTAAAAGAAATGGTAAACATTAGCACACTAGAGAAAGAAGAGAAGCAAGCAAAGTGATAAAGGAAAGTAGTATACCAGCAGGAACTTCATCGACCGGTGCACCAGTCGAAGCAATGGGTGTTGATGATGCTGGGACACATTCAGTCACAGTCTCCGTTGCTGGTTCGGGCAATTCAGGAGAAGAAGGTACGATGATCTCAGGGGCAGTGGTGGCTGGAATCGATTCGACAACAGGAGTTACTTCCATGACAGGCTCCGATGCACTAACAGCGTCAGAGGGCATGGTTTCTTGAGCAGGAGGTGCTGCCTCTTCCGCAATAGTAGCAGGGCCTGCCTCAGGGGTAGGGCTAGGGTTGATTACAGCCACAATACTGACAGGGTCGGTAAGAGGAGGATCTTCAGCTTGTAGCCCACTGTCAAGGACCATAAGGGATGGGTTCTGTGTCTGCTTTGGGAACAGATCTATAGTGTATCGGCTCATTATCTCCACCCTCTTCCGTGGGGAGATTCCCACTGAGGTCTACCTGTGAGCTCATCTCCTCTTCCTCCCTCGGTCCACTGGCATCATCGATCGGAATGTTGTCGGCAAGTTTGGAGAGACAACTCCGTGCTTTCTCTACCCGGTATAGCTTTCACATGTCCTTTATTTTCTTCCCTCCGTCGGCGATAGGAACACGAGGGGCAGTCTTCACTCGAGGCCCAGAATGCTCAGGGGACGGTTCAGAATCACTATCCCCGGGAGCAGAGCGTTTGGATAGACTCGTCCGACCAACCGGGCTCTGACTATGACCTCCCCGACCGCCAGTCGATGGGGTCCCTGCTGCAACTCCACCCCCGCCATCGCCACCCTCAACATCGCCGCCACCTTCTCCATCATCGCCACCCCCAACATCTTCGTCGTGGTCACCAGCACCGCCAACATCATCACCCCCATCGTCACCGTCATCATCGCCGCCTTCATCATCATCACCGATATCGTAACCCTCTCTCTGCCCCTCCGTCATGGGACCCACAAGTGGAAAACTTTGATCTTCTCGCAGCGTGATCCTCTGCCCATAAGCAACCCATCCTTCTAGTGTATGCTCAGGCTTTTCATGATCAATTACCACGTTCAGAGAAGTCAGGAATTTCTTCACACCAGGAGTGGCCAGTTGATGTGGTGGCTCTGATACATAGCCCAGGCCGTCAGCAAGAGCAGGGTCGATGATAGGAGGAGAAACGAAAACTGGGTCAGCCACGTGACGATTATTCTAAACTAAGGTATATTGGTGAGCCCACCACCTCATCCACCCATATGTAGCGCCGAGAGTATACTCTGTACCCGGGACGATGAAGGAACAGCCTGACCCGGTTAGCAAGAGTTGACACCATATCCACTTCCAGTGAATCGGTCATGTGCCATAGGCTCGCTGCTCTCGCATCACCGGTTCAAGAGTCTCTGGTACCCCCTGATCATAACCGAACTGTCTGGCGAATCGGTTCGGGTAGTATGGCTCTCTCCAAAATTCAGCGCCCTCTCTTAAAGGCAACGAGCTCGGGCGAATGGACACCAAGAACGAGCGGTGATAAGAACTAAGACTCTCATCATTATCGAGCAATTCTGGATCCTCACTGTTGGTCGCAGAGAAAAGGAAGAAGTCGACGTCATCAAGACGAGCTATCTTTGCCTTGATAGTCGCCAAGTTTTCGCTGTTCATCTTCCGCTTCTGAAAAGTATGCAACAGAACCGATCCTCTCCAGATGAAGTCCTTAAGCTCCATACCGTAGACCCACGGGAAGTAGACCCCGAGCCATCCCGAGAAGGAATGCCACCTGCAGTAAGAAGAATTTAATCCGAAGGAAGCCGAGCCCTTATTGCTGATGACACCACCAAAAGCCCGATATATGGAGCACAATACTACCGGGGCCAATGCATAACGATGGCCATTAGCCAGACTCCCTGCCACGGCGAAGCAGGAGACCCTCACACTATCTGCCTGCTTAGAGCTCGGGAGGGCCACACAGCACAGCCAGTAGGCTAAGAACCCAGCGAGTTCTCAAGTGGGAGAGAACTTATTCGGCTGCGGGAACTTCTTTTTCATCTTGGCCTCCAGAATCAACTTGTCCCTGCGACCTTCATCATACGGTCCGTAATTTAAGCTGAGACAGGAAGAAAACCATCAGTGGAAGAAGAGGATGAAGCAGGACATGAAGAGTGCGAGTCAAGTAAAGAAACTCACTTCAGACCATGACTGAAGTAAACCAGCCAGTCCTCAAAAGGTACTTTGTCTCTGGAACCTAGGAATTGCGGCAGCTCCGCAAACAATTCGTAGCAGGCTTCAGAATAAAAACCCTCATCAACGCCCTTCTTCTTCTTGGATAGTTCCTCGTCACTAGGTGTCCATTCATCATAAATTCTGCCGCGGATGGGAAGACCGGCTATCCGGTACAAGTCCCAAAGCGATATACTCATTTCTCCATACGGCAGGTGGAAAAGAGTTTGTAATAGAGCTCCAGTGATTCAAGAACCCCTTATAGATGCAAGGTTCTCGATAGAAGTAGCTCGACATCACTTGAATGGCCCGAAGGAGACCTACTTGCTTCAAGGTCTCTTCATGCTGCTTGATTATTCGATCGGCCCAAGCTTTATAACCAGGGTGAGGGCTTAAATGACCTCGGGTCCTGAAACCCCCGGTCGGCCAAATTTCTCCATCGGATAGAGGACGAAACCTTTGGCGCAAGGTCTCGTAGTAGTGTGTTGGAAATGGCAGGTGAGGATCGTGGTTTGGTTCCAAAAATATCATGTCCTTCTCCCCAAGGATAGGCTGCAGTGTACCGTTCTTGGATACTGCGCAGTTGAGGAATGTCTCTGAAATGGGCGTCCAGGAGTCGACGCTATAGAAAGAGTTGGCGCGGCATACATCGGAAGGCTCGATGCTTGGGAGAGAGCGATACCGCTGAAAGCTCTTGGGAAATTGGATGTACTGCTTCGTATACGGATTGCGGATCATAAGCGACGATACCGCTAACTTAACAGACGACCAGACGACCCTCATTTTACCAGACTTCGACTTGGCCTGATTCTTCATATGGACTTGCTTGGAACTTTTTCCAGTCGTCTTCGGGCGACCCCGTTTGGCAAATGGGGTGGGTGCGACCAGACTAGCCTCACCCTCCTCGGACCCAACAACTTCGTCAGTTCGGAAACCTCGCAGGGGAGCGTACCACGCATCCCATTCTTCTTGAGTGCCCTCATCAGGAGGGGTCAGAAGGGCTTTGTCGCAAAAGTATCTTCCGTTGCACGTTCTTCGGAAGTGTTAAAATGCGCTCGTAGAAGTTGAACTTTTTCGGAGAATGGAACCACTGCGGGTTCTGATCAGATGGCCATGTCACCTTCTTGGTCGAATGTCTCTTATGTTTAGAACCAGAAGGACCAGCGTCGGAAGCGCCACCAGCCATGAAGACCTGCGCAAATACGACAAAACATTAGACAGAGTACAAGTACCAGAAGAAAATACGCTCAGGTATGCACAAAACTCTATAACTTAAGTTAAAAGGGATATCACGCCTAGTCCAACACGATTTAGGAATTTTAGGCGTATGGGGGCCAGCATTTTCCTAAAAACCATAACCATACATGTGTAAAAGCTCAAAAGGGGAAGGTGGACCCCGTGCGCCTCGAAATTACAACCCCTGTTGCAAAGAAAATGATTCGTTGGACCAGGGACATGGGCATGGCGGTTAATAGTGAGCATGCTTAGTTAGAACACTAAGGAATTGAACAAGACCATGAGTCAAGGAGTGGGTACGCGTTGGGCTCGACGCGCTCGAAAATTGGACAAAATTCACAAAGTCCAAAAATTAACGAACTAGGCCCGGCGCATCGAGAAAACGACCAATTTGGTCAAAAACCATTTTTGGACACGCCGGCCCTAGCGTATCTGAAATTCTCCAAAGACATACGCATTGGCCCTAGCGCATTACATAAATAGGTCAAATTTCACTAAGTTCAAATTTTCACGCGCGCCCCCCTAGTGCGTCCATCAAATGGGTTTCTTCAAAAACACGCGGTTACGCGCTGGGTCTAGCGCGTTCAATATATGAGAAAGTCCGTAATTATACAACGCGCTGGATCCAGCACCTCACTTAATCTGCGCGTGAGACTATGGCGCGTTCAAGTATTTGGAAAACCACTAAGTCCCCATTTCAGGACGCGCTGAGGGTAGCGCGTCGAAAAAAGTCACTAACCAGATTTTTTTGCACCCGCGAGGCAATTAATCGACACGCTGGCGATAATTAATCGACACGCTGCCGATTTTCTGTACGCGCTGGCAGAGAGCTCTGGTCGCTGAAATGAGTGAAATGACGAAAATGACCCAGACCCTTTTATTTATAGTGGGACCCAAAAATCCGACGCGATGCAATGGACAATCGATGTCCATCCCATCGCATCGGAGGGGCATCTGTTGGGGTCCCAAAAGTCAGGATCCTTAAAACAGGGATCACAAGTGTACAATCTACCCCATCACTGGATTTAGGGGTAGTGCATCAGAAATCTTGGCAAAAATCGCAACACATATCAGACTTAACCAAAAAATGAGAAATTGGGCCAATGGTGGACCCCGCCGGTCATCATGACCAAAACTGTCCAAAATTGGGAGGATACCTCAATTATGAAGAAATAGGAGCAGTGCATCGGCATTCATCGCGAGGCGGACCCCGCAAATCCCCCAATTTGCAAAACCCAAGTTTGTAGGACACGAATACGTCCAGCGCATCCAAAAAATGAATTTAAGGGCGCACTGCCTCCAGCGCATCCAAAAAATGAATTTAAGGGCGCACTGCGTCCAGCGCATCCAAAAAATGAATTTCAGGGCGCACTGCGTCCAGCGCATCCAAAAAATGAATTTAAGGGCGCACTGCCTCCAGCGCATCCAAAAAATGAATTTAAGGGCGCACTGCCTCCAGCGCATCCAAAAAATGAATTTAAGGGCGCACTGCCTCCAGCGCATCCAAAAAATCAGTTAATTTCAGGACGCACTGACAGCTGGCGCGTCCTGCAAACCAACTTCTGGACTCCAATCATTTCGTGACGCGCCGAGCGCATTTAACGACGCGCCGACTCATTTTCTCGACGCGCTACACGTGTCGACCGCTTATTGGACGACGATACCTATAAATACCCCGCCCACCACCTCATTTGCATCATTCAGCAAGAGAGAGAGAGGACCTCGTCGCCGGAAAACCTTTGCCGATCGCCGGAATCCTTCTTCGACCTCCTGAACCCCTCGGCGGAAATCGCACCTCCGATCATACCAGGTCTGGAGGAATGACTTAAGTCACCTTTTTCGATGCGCCGGTCCCAGCGCATCATAAAAGTGACCCAGCGCATCAGGGAAATCCTCGGCGGATTACGTGAACCATCAATCGTGGCATTTTAAGGACGCACTGGCCCCAGCGCGTCGCAAAATAGCCCAGCGGATCAGAAAAATACAAGTTATCAAGTCAAAGCTATTTTAAGGACGCACTGGCCCCAGCGCGTCGCAAAATAGCCCAGCGCATCAGGAAATTACAATTTTAGGACGCACAATCCGCAGCGCGTCGCAAAATAGGCCAGCGGATCAAAAAATTAGATTTTAAGGACGCACTGGCTCCATCGCGTCATAAAATTACCCAGCGCATCATGAAAATCATTTATGGACGCACTGGCCCCAGCGCATCAATAAAATCAGGCCAGCGGATCGCAAAAATCAGCACTTTGCACATTCATTCCAACACCCTTAAATCCTCATTTGATAACATTTTAAAGCCCCGTTTGAGCCTATTTTGGGTATTTCGAGCGTTCCGGACGCAATGGAGCAGTCAAATGACCCATCCGGGCTACCCAATGAGCAGAACGCAAGCCTTCGGAGTCCGATCCGACCCAACGAGCTGAATGGAACAATTCTCCCGAAAAGAGGCCGCCGGCGCCTAGAATCATACTGATGCATCATCATTATGTGTACTATCATAATATGACCCGAATCCAGGTCTGGACTAAGCAAAGGGGACTATGGTTAACACGATAAACCACACCAGGAGAGTTCTGAACTATCACACACAATCTGTTAAAAATTGATATTCTAAGAACAGTCGATGCCCTACCCATCCAAACGGCATCCGCTGGTTGAGCTGCGCAGGTACACACAACTGTAGAATGGACTTCCCGAGGTCACCTGTCCCTACATTGACAGACGCGGGCCCAGAGTCGTCCATCTCAGCCATAAACCCTGACAGTCTCAGCCCGGATCTCCGGTCAAAACATGGGACATAGACATCTGACTCGTACAAAGGTGGATCAGTCTATAACAAATACAGGTCTCCGCGACCAACAAAATACAGGTCTCCGTGACCAATGAACTCTGAGACCATAGTCCCCGCTGACTAGTCTTTTGCCTTTTAATCAAGGGTCATCGATCATTCGATGTAATTAAGGGCTCGTGCCAGATCACGGCCTGAAATGTACAAGATCTCAGAATCTCTGGAATAAAATTCGCCTTGCGATATCTCTTCTCTTGTGTATTTTGTGAATACCTGTGATTGTCTACGAATGTTTCTATATTCAGAACCCCAGAGCAACAAAACACGACATTTCAAGAAAATGTAATCGTATTCATTTTCTAGTTCTAACAGCGGCACTCACTGGAAGGAGAGCTAAATGGCAGCTACTCCTGTCTGAATTCGACATTACCTATGTCACTCAAAAGGCAATCAAGGGGCAGGCCCTCGCCGATTATCTTGCCGCTCACTCTCTTCTGGATTATCAACCGCTCAAGACATTCTTCCCTAATGAAGATCTCTTACTTATCGAAGGTGAAGAAAAGAAGAAGAAAGATAAGTGGACGTTATTCTTCGACGGCGCAGCAAATGCTAAAGGGAGTGGTATCGGAGCGATCCTCTACTCTCCAGACGATGTCCCTATTCCTATCTCAAGGCGCATAGCATTCGAGTGCACCAACAACATGGTAGAACACGAAGCATGCATCGCTGGTCTAAGGGAAGCCATAATCTTGGGCGTCAAGAAGCTACGAGTATTTGAAGACTCATAGCTTATTATCAATCAGACCAATGGTGAATGGAAAACCAAGGACGAGAAGTTGATACCATATCATGTGTATCTTGAAAATCTGATCGAAGAATTCAAAGAAATCACTTTCTCATACATGCCCAGAGCCAAGAACCAGTTTGCAGATGCTCTCGCTACACTCGCATCAATGCTTGAGATCCCGAAAGGAGCTTCAGAATGGGAGCTCACAGTCGAAATTCAAGATGAACTTGCTTTCTTCCTGCAAATAGAAGAAGCTGAAGTTGTCCCTGACGAACCCTGGTATGCCAACATCAAGCAATATCTCGAAACCTAAGAGTATCCGGAGTCAGCAACAACAACAGATCGCCGAACCATCCAGCGTTTGGCCGGCCAATTCACCATCAGCGGCGAAGTTCTGTACAAGCGATCCTATAATCACATCCTCCTTCGATGCGTCGATGAAACAGAAGCTGCAAAGATAATGAAAGAAATACACGAAGGAATCTGTGGCCCACACATGAACGGGCACATGATGGCAAAGAAGATTCTACGACTCGGCTACTATTGGTTCACCATGGAGACAAACTGTTGCCAGCACGTCAGAAAATGCTTTAAGTGTCACGAGCATGCGAATCACATCGATGCCCCCTCATCAGAACTGTACAACCTGACGACTCCCTAGCCCTTCTCCATGTGGGGACTCGACATCATTGGGAAGATTAGTCCCAAATCATCAAACGATCATGAGTATATACTTGTGGCAGTCGACTACTTCACCAAGTGGGTAGAAGCAGCCTCCTACACCACGATTGCAGCATCCCAGGTGATCAAATTCATGAAGAACAACATCATATGCCGGTATGGAGTCCCTAATGCTATCATCACAGATAATGGGACCCCGTTCGTCAACAAGAAGATGGATGACTTCCTCAGTAAGTTCAAGAGTCAACATCATCGATCAAGCCCTTACCGTCCTCAGATGAATGGTGGGGTGGAAGCTGCAAACAAAACAATCTTCAGGATACTCGAGAAGATGGTCGTGACTTATCGAGATTGGTTAGATATGCTCCCATATGCACTTTGGGCCTATCGAACGTATGTACGGTCTGCTACGGGCGTTACTCCTTTCGAGCTTGCTTATGGAACGGAAGCAGTTCTACCAGTCGAGGTGGAAATACCGTCACAACGGGTGTTACTAGAAAGCGGAATTGAAGAAGGAGAATGGCAACGGGCCAGATTTGATCAGTTACAGCTAGCAGATGAGAAGCGCATGCGTGCACTAAGTCATTCACAGTACTATCAGAAAAGGATCGCTCGAGCTTATAACAAGAGAGTTCAGAAGAGAAGTTTCAAGGTGGGCGACATGGTCATGAAGAAGATTCTACCATCGCACCTTCCGGATCCCAGAGGAAAGTTCAAACCCTCGTGGGACGGACCGCTGATCATCAGAGAAGTACTTCCTGGAGGTGCCCTCAGACTCACCAGCATGAGAGGGGTGGATCTTCCTGAGCCAATCAACGCTGACAAAGTGAAGATCTTTCATTGGTAAGTCATTCTGACTTTATCAAGAGTTACTTTAATAGAGCCGAAGTCAAGAGGTCAAAGCTAAAACCTCTGAGAAATCGTTTCCGTCCACCAATAAGTGTTTCAAATAAGAGGATTCAAAAGAAAAAAAAGAGAAAAGAGAAAGACAAAAAAAGAGAGAGAAAGAAGAATACAAAGGAAAAAAAAAAGAAGAGAAAAGAAAAATAGGAAGCCAAAACAAGGCACCCAAGAAAAATCAACCTAAGAAGAAACACAGTCATCCATCCATTCATCTCAGAAAGGTTTGTAGCTAAGACCGACAGCTCTATCATCGTAACTTAGGATAAGGGCTGAAAAACTGTCATCGGCCGGCAACGACGAATTCCCGACCTCTAGCCGCCGCAAAAAAAAAAAGAAAAAAAAGAAAAAAAAAATCGTGTGCCTAAATAAAGAGGGCGGGGTGAAAACCAGAAAGGGCGCTCCGAGTAAAAACAGTGGGCATACAGTGGACTTGGTGAAAACCTGAAAGGGCACCGAGGGTAAAAACAGCATAGTTGCCAAGGGACAGGCAATATCAAATACCCCGGACGTGGTGAAATCCCGAAAGGGCGCTACGGGCAAAAATGACGGGAAAAGGCCTGCTGTAGTGAAAACTCGAAAGAGCGCTGCAGGAAAAAATGGCGCGAAAAGAAAAGAAAAATGAAAAGTGCAGGTACCAAGAAATCAGACGGTTCAGATCGGTTCAAGCAGTTACCATTCAAGAACAAGAAGAAGTACAGTCGGGAACAAAGAACTCTACAAACTCTGACAATCTCAGGAAGTAATAGTTTCCATTGCCTACACCTCTAGGGAACCAAAGGGATCTCACAAGTCAATCTCGAGACATCGGTCAAAACATTGGCCGAGCCTCAGTTCTGATTCCTATATCCCGATACAAAATCCAGACACACTCACAAGACAACTCATGGCACAATAGATTCTCAAAAAAGTTTTCTTCTTTTTCATTAAAAGCATCATATTTCTTTCACATATATCATGTCATCTTTTAAAAAAAAAAAAAAATGCATCATCATCAATCATATACTATGTAAAAAGGAATGTATAGATGGCCAACACAATCAATCTCTACCTCCTCCTCGGCCATATCAGATAAGTCCTCTGACTCATAATGAAATAACCTCGCTCTCAACCTGCTCACTTCCATACGCAGGTAATGTACCTCATCTCGCTCAAGGATACGGACCGCTGTCTCCTCATCAGACAACATCTGATCGGTAGCCAATCTCCTCGACATCATCTCACAATGATACCGAAGTGCGGAAATCTCAGACAGCAAATAGCCATGAGTGGCCAAAAGGAAACCAGGATCGATGAATGGGTGCTCCTCAAAAGGCTCATATGAACCAGATGAAGAGCCGGCATCTTCAAGGATATCCTACTTATCCTCATCGGCAGTCTGGTGCCAGCAAGGGATACGTCGATACAGAGACTACTCAGCAACTTAGTATTGATATGGGGCCGTCGCCATCGGAAAAGCCCGCAACTCAAAACCAAGCAGATCAGCAGTCAGGTAACTCTAAGGCAGATCCACACCGTTCATCCATTTTTCGACATCATTAAAATCCCTGGGGTTAAATCTAAGGCAGATCCAAAGCTCAAATAAACCACACAAAGCAGTGTGAATTGAACGCCTACCATTGAAAACTTCTCAATGGCCACAGAATTTTGGATCAAACTGATATTTGTGTTTTTACTTCATCCACGTCTGCGTGGTCTTCTGAACAGGTTGGATGACAAATAAACATCATGGTGGGCCTTTGGAAAGTTTCAACGGTGAGTATCATTGTCCCACTGCTTTCTTTGGTGTGGTCGTCTTAAGAATTGGATATACTTCATTTTCGGGTCCATGTCCTAAAATGATCTATCAAAATGGACGGACAGTATGTATATAACACATACAATATGATGGAGCCCACAAAAGTCGGTGAGATCAACACAATACAGCACCAATCCGTATCGTCTACTAGGCCCAGCCAGGAAAACCTATTCAGCCCAAGTTGATTTGTCCACGTAACACCAGCCTTGACTGCATTTAATGCAATAGTACTGACGGAAGCGCATTAGCTGGTGCACCGCACAACAGCGAGCTCGCTGGTGTATTGACGTCACCAATTTCTGTGGGACCCACCATGAAGTTCGTGGTATATCCCAACCATCCGTCCATTTTGCGACATTGTTATAAGGGTTTAAATTAAAAATAGTACATATCCAATTATCAAGTGGACCACACGGCAGAATGCAGTGGGAGATTGAACGTTGACCATTGAAACCTTCTTGGCAGTCAAAGAAGTTTTGGATCAATCTAATATTTGTTTTTGCCCTTCATCCAGGTCTACGTGACCTTATGAACAGTTTGGATGGAAAATAAACATCATAGTAGGCCCTAGGAATGTTTTAACGGTGAAAATCATTGTACCCACTGCCTTTTGTGGTGTGGTCCACTCAGGATTTGGACATTTCTCATTTTTTGGATCATGTTCTAAAATGATCTTGTAAGCTGAATGGACAGTGTAGATATGTTAAATACATCATATTGGGGCACACATAATCTTGATTTTATTTGAACTGTTGGTATCAACACGGAGCTGAGCTGAAGGACTGACAAAATTGTCTGCACGCGACGTGTACTCACACCAGCTAATTAGCAGGTGCAGGTTACACCAGGCATTCCTCTTCCAATGAGAAGGGCTCGGTGGCAAACAAAATATCCCTCTCTGGGTACGAACAGAGCATCGCTGGTGTGTAGCCGGCCACCCAATCCTTCTTTTACGATAACGTATCACGTGCATTTGTTGGCTGAAGAGTACGCTGGCTGTGATGTTGCCCGAGCCTGTCCCCAGCTCAGTCATGTCACGTCAGTAAGCCTGACACAGTCATGTCACGCCTACCCTAAAAAGAATATGGGAAAATCGACAAGACCCATATGTCACGGTGGGCCCACAGAGCCCCACTTGGATGGATTATTGTCCACGTTGGGACAGGATGCAATCCGCCTCTCATCGAGGTATTCTAACCATCTAATAGGAAGGTTTCAACGGTGAACATCATTCTTCCCACTGTTTCCCATAGTTTGGTCCACTTGATTTTTGGATCTGCCTCATGTTTCGGCTCATGCCCTAAAATTATCCGGAAAAATGGATCGACGGTGTTGATAAAACACATACATCATGGGGGGCCCACAGAGCTTGGACATTAGCTAGCTGGCTGGTGTTCGGGTCACCTGCCAAACCGCGTCCAGTTATATCTGCGTGTGAGCGTGTATGAACCATGGCAAATGTGTATGATGATCCATCTCAGCACTTTTGTGCCTCTAGATTATGTCCCACACACGTGGCATGTGTATGATGATCCGAACCAGCCATCCTATGCACATGCCTACATGGGTGTGCGCATGCATGAAACTTGGGACGTTTAGGATGATTCATTTCAGTTTTTTATTTTTTATTTTTTTTATTTATTTACCACACGTACGATGATCTTAACCAACCATCCTATCCTATGAACTCAGCCGTGGACTGATCCATGACAAAATTTTCTTAGATTAGACGATTTTAACCATACAATAAAAGGACATCTCCTGACTTAATGGGGGCCGTTGCTGGATTAGACTACCTTTACCGTAAGATGTTTCACCAGATGCACGGAAGCTGCTCCGCTATACGTAGGGTACGAGAGAGAGAGAGTTTGGATTAATAGCAATACTAATTATACTATGGCGAACCCTGGATTCAGAACCCCCACGATTTGGAAACCCTGGATTTGAAACCCCCTGGTTATTAGATTTGGAATATCCTGTAATCCGAAAGTATGATATTTATGGGGGTTTGAATTAAATTACTTAATCAACTTTAATATCCTTAATTAATGTACTTATGTAATGTTTGGCATAATGGTTATAATAAGCCCGTTGAAATATATACTTAGGCAAAAAATGATGAAATTTCAAGTCTGAAATGGGCTACAAGCACAAGATCACATTTGAATGACCAACCAAGGATTTTTAACCATTATTGATTTACATGGACAATGTTTGGACTGTGGATCTTCCTATTAAAGTAATTTTTGTAATGCAGTTGATAACCTGATTGTTTTGTAATATCATCAGTGGGTCATGTGCCCAATAGATTAGTTGCCTAGTGACACACATG
This sequence comes from Liriodendron chinense, assembly GCA_003013855.2. Lineage (NCBI taxonomy): Eukaryota > Viridiplantae > Streptophyta > Magnoliopsida > Magnoliales > Magnoliaceae > Liriodendron > Liriodendron chinense. Next base: position 6,512,387 of record ML058339.1, on the reverse strand, counting down.
TTACACATGTGACTCTTGAAAGGATTTAGATGTAATCCAAGCTTTCACCTTGGATTTTAAACCCCCTCATTGAGGGGATTTGAAACCATCGGTTACTTTATGTGTCGAAATCCCCCCCCCCCCCCCCCCCCCCCCCCCAACCCTATGGTTCCAAATGACCCTTTAGGTTTTCATTTAATAGCAGACGCCTACGCATTTTCAACAGCAAGTCTCAGGTTCAAAATGCTAAGGAAACACACTATCTGCATTGGTGGGTGGGTGCATTGTGTGACTACTTGTGTGTGGGTGCATTGCATGACTAATAAAAAAAAAACATTATTAATTCCTGGTAAGTACACAAATTACTGAAATGTTTACCAGAATGTCCTAAATAATGGTCTTTCTACATGTTTAACCCCTCTTTATACAAATGTTTTTTTGAGCCTCTTAACAACTTTTGTAAAATTAGGGGACGAAAATGTCCCCGTGTCGAGCCCAGTGCCCGTATGGACGTTGAGTGTGGTAAAAGTTTCGTAGCCACAATCCCAATATATGATGTAGCCATCCTGCAGTGATTGATTCCATTGGAAGGCAGATCTAATCTGTTCATTCTCTTTATGGCCCACCATTTGATTAGTAAGATAATACTAGCTTCAGCCTGATGCGAGCTCTTTGTAGCTCACAATAATCAATAACGATGGTTGTTCACTTCCAACTACTTCCTTATGGTGTGCTCAACTTAATTTGCGAATGTTGCTCATTATTCGATCACGACATTTTATGAAATTTCGACTCCAATGGATGAAGTGAATTCGACACATATCCCATAGTGGGCCTCACAAATGGTATCTTAAGCCCCCATAGGTAGGGCCATGTCGGTCAAAGGACCTCATTTTCAATTTTGGATTTTATAAAGCCATTTTTCTTTCCTTCGAATCTTCCTCTGTGGAACCCACCATCACCTTACAGTGGAGCCAATTTTTGGCATATAGTCATCGACTTTAAGTTCTTTGGCGTACGGACCTCCTGCTTGCTTTGGCATGAAAAAAATGACTTTTCCTGCACTTCGACAACCACATTTTCATAGTTTCTTAAAAATAGAGGCCACTCATAAGGTAAAGATATTTAATAGGTTTTTTTCTTAATGTTTTATGATTTAGTTGTGGGTAGAAGAGAATGTTGTATGGATATATTTTGTGTTGTTGTTTGTGAGGAGAGGGGATGTCTAAAAGGGACTGAGGTTATGAGGGACGGTCGGGGTTGTCATGTTGAAGAAAATGAAAGAGAAAGGTGGTTTACAATGTATTGGCTAGACTGAATAGTCTTAAATAGTTGTAACAACATCGACCTTTAATACATAGTAACCTCGACCCTTAACACATGACAACCTTGACCCTTAACACATGTCAACCATTACGTGAAAAAGCGCTAACTTCGACGGTCCAAAACCGTTGAATTTTCGAAAATTTGACGGTCCGTCGGTTAAAATTCGACGGTCCGTGACGCTCTAAAAATCTCGACGGTCCACAACCGTCGAACTCGTATTTACATAATCGGCTGTTGTGAACCGTCGAAAAAATTCGACGGTCCATAACCGTCGTCTGCGGTTCGAATATCATAAATATAAAAAATTCGACGGTCCTAGCCCGCCGTTTCTGGGAAAATTTGTAGGAAATGTCGACGGTCCGGGACAGTCGAGAAATAAATTCGACGGTCCTAAGCCGCCGTTTTGGGCAAAAATTATAGGAAATTTCGACGGTTCTGGACCGTCGAAATTTGTGTCTGGATGTAATTTGGTGGGTTGTGCCCCAATACATCCTGTAAACCCTGTAATTCGTAAATAATTTAAAAAACTACAACATTTACTAACACAATGTACAAGTACAATCCTCCACGATCACATTACATAACCAACACAACACAACCACAATCCTCCACAATCACATTACATAACCAACACAATCCTCCACAATCACATTACATAACACAATCCAACCACAATCCTCCACAATCACATTATATAACCAACACAATACAACCACAATCCTCCACAATCACATTACATAACCAACACAATACAACCACAATCCTCCACAACTACAAACCTCCGCAACCACAATCCTCCTCCGCAACCACAATCCTCCACACCCACAATCCTCCTTAAGTACAAACAATCCACAACCACATTCTCCACATGTACCAAAGAGTACAATCAACTTACAATATACCATCAACCAATCGAATTTATGTCTGCATGAAAAAAAAATCTTTATTTAATGAGGGTTGTGCCCCAATACATCCTGTAAACCTGTAATTCATAAATAATTTAGAAAACTACAACATTTACTAACACAATATACAAGTACAATCCTTCACAATGCATAACCAACACAATACAACCACAATCGTCCAGAGTTACGGTTTATGACCGTCGGGATTTCTTCAACAAAAAAAAAAAGAAGCTGCCAGCATTTGAGCATATAGCCACAACAACAATTGTTGGCAATCTCTTATGGATTGACTGTCAACGTTAGAAGACAATTGTGCTTGGGAAAATGAATAACAAGCAATCATTTTTCCGAGCACGTTCATCTCCTAACATCAACAACCGATTCATAAGAGAGTGCCAACTATTTGCTGCCGTGGCCATTAGCTCAAATGCCAACGGCTCGGTTGTTCGAAACCTACAGGAGGAAAATGAAAATAAATTAACATGATATAAAAGTGGATTTATAAGTAATAGATGGATCAATTTTATAGGATAAATAATTTGTAACCACCATTATTTTGCCTTAGGCTTTACAAGCTGTAAATACATTATAGCTTTTAGTTGTCTGAATTTCTAACAAAAAATCATATTTTAGATTACATTTAAACTCTTTACAGCTAAAAAAACATGTGATATACACTCGTGATGTGGGGGATCTACTATTGGATTCCAATGCATTCCAAATCCAAGCTCCCAAATGGGCCATTAGATAGGAATCTAATGCAAAGATAGAATGCATCGTATCCTCGAGCAAGTAGAGATTGAAGAAGGTATTCACAGTTCACAAGCTTTTTAGGTTTTGAGAACTTAAAAGTTCACTTGAGCTTTCTAGGTTCACAAAGAGGAAGGAATTGGACCTGCACGGATGCACCCTATCAAAGTACAAAAATACTACAAATTAGAAAACACAAAACCCAGAAATCATGGCTTATTCATTGTTTTCTATCATGTGGCCCACATGGCGAATGAATTGCATGATTTTTGGGTCATCCTATTCCCAAGATGGGGCAACCCTGTTGGATGGACTGGATGTCATACATATAACTTTGTTAATTCAATAAAATAGGTCAACAATCATTTTGGCAAACATCCAAAATAATAATAATAAGAATGATGGACATCCAACTTTTTCAGAGTTAGACCCCTTTGATACCAATGGATTGTGTATTCAACAAGTTGGGGGGAAAATTTTGATTGCAGGGCTGGACTAATCATTTTAGGTTAGACCAATGAGATGAGGAGAGGGACTATACTTGTATGAACCGACAGATTGGCATCTCCAACCAGATTTCTGAGGTGTGTGATCTGTTGACTGAATTTCATAATCATGGGCCCAGATCTGTAAAAAGCAACTAGCCAAATATCAATATCAGGGGACAAGTTCCACAGAAATGCATGTAAAAGGCATGGCATCAAATATAAAAGATTGCCCGACTCCAAAACTAACCTTGAAAAAACATGGGATTTAAGCAGAACAGTAATCAATTCTTATTCATGTTCTGCAATCATCAAGAATTTGAAATGTAACCTGTAGATGATTGTGCACAGAAAAAAAATTGAAATGAAAGGAAATGAATTGAAATGATTGTCCTGCAATCATCCGCACAGTGGACCACTTGATGCCCTGTTCTCGCCCACCACAAGCATGTCCAGTTCACATGCACTATAAAAGAACAAAACATAAAAAATTGATGCACCTGAGATTTGGATCTGCTTACATTTTGGTATGAAGGCGTAAAATGATATGGAAAAAGGGATGGACAGCATGGATATATAACACATCCATCAAGGCGGGACCCATATGGTTAACACCCACAAATGTGTTACCCGGGTAACACCTAATAAGCTCCCATCTGCAAACATAATAGCTGATCACAAATTTTAACCCTAGGATTAATTACAGGGACTTGATTTTAAAAGGAAAATGGTAAGTGCCTGACCCTTCGACCATCCAAAAATTACCAGAATCTGATAAATTCTAGATTGAATCAAGAACACGTGCAAATGCAAATTATCAAATTGAACCAAGATTATCTTACAAAAGGATGAGATACATAGCTATCTTATATAGTCAAGTTTATGATCATTCAGTCACCACTATTTTTCAGGGACAACCATCAATATGGTGGCCCAATGGAGAAGGGTCCACCACTTGGCTGCCCCCCAGATCAATGGTCATGATCACCATATCGTGAAATCAACACCCCCCCCCCCCCCCCCAACCCCCCCAACCGGATTCATATTTCACAACAAAACTGCCACATTGAATCTCAGAATCATCGAGAATTAATAAAAACAAAATAACTCGAGAAACTGAAATTCATCCAATCCATCCAAACAACTAACTTGATTAAAAAAATCTCTATAAAATCAAACAAAAATTGATAAAAGAAGTACCTTTTTTCCCCTAAACAAACACCCTCAAAACTCCAAAATTCCAACCCAACCTTTTAGCATTGCTTCTCCACAGGCCCACTGAATCAATCCAAACCAATCCAAGGAATTCATTCCTAGCCTATTCCGATCAAACCCAGAACCGAAATCCTTCCAAAACAAAACCCAAATGAGATTTTCGTATGAATTTGAAATCTCCAACTGCTTCTTCCCAAAGCAGCTCCACAAGAGGCTTCCGACCCACCAGTTTCGGCATGGAGAATTTTCTTAGAACCAATGAGTTTATAACTTCACAAAGCCATAGTTACTTGCATGCTATATATCCTTTCAAACTAATCACAAAATAGATTGCAAATTGGGCAGCACCCATATCCTAAAAACCTCCCATTCAAACTCCCACTAAAACCCACAACATTCAAATAAGGAAAACCCACCGATCATAAAACACCAAAATCAATAGCAATAACTACCTTTAATGCCTTTGTTAGGGAATTGCAAAGAATCAAACAGCTCGAGTACTTACATATGTGAGCTGGTGTATGAAGCTGGAAAAATTGTTGTGCTTGAAGTATTTGGAAAGAAAATTGGTTGCAAGCTTGTGTGAATCCCACACGATGAAGTTGTTGTAAGCTTGGCTCTAGGAAATGACCGAACGAGTTGTTGGGTCCTCAACCATGTTGAAGGACATTGTCAAGAATGGAGGCGGACTGCCATAGCCCTGCCATTAAACTTATGACAAACATTAGGTTTGGACACAAAGTGGATGAAAACAGAAGGCATAACTAAATAGTTAATTGCTGATTGAATGACCTGAAATCCAAAAGGGAGTGACCTAACAACTCCACCAGCCCACACTTGTCAAACGCTGATTTTTGTTTCCTGCGAATGAACGAGTTCTATCAGAAGATGCAAAAATTACATCCAGTTCTCTTAAAAAGTCGGTGGGCTGAATGCCTTTCCACTAACTATCCTCTATGTTACATGTTGGAACTGAAACGTAGTGGATGTTGATTTTGAACGGGCATCTGTTCCACCAAAATATATATGGATTATATCGAGAGATTCAAGACACTCTGAAACAGTGGCGAAGATATGAAGGGCATGTTTGGACATCACTCCAAAATCAGACCAGTCTGGTCATTAGGTGAGTAGAAAAGATACAAAAAATGGATTTTTTTTAAAGACCAACTTTCCATAATCATCATACACATGACATGAATATACAGGTGTATGGATGTGTGTAGTCATGCAGGCAGGCATGGTTCTGAGTGCAAAAGCATTGCTTACTATGAAATGTTATACATAGAAAATCAGCAACCAAGAATAATAAAACCAAAAAAATACCAATGAATTTATTATAGATTTTCCATCAAGGGCTCATTGTAAAGGTACAATGAAAGCATTTAAGAATTAGATGTTGATTAGAAACCAAAACACTATCTGAATTGTAACAACAAATGAATACAGAAGCTATTAATTAGTGAGGTTTGCTAACTATCCTTGTCTTGTATTGCCTTCTGCCTGATTTCATAAAATCCATCCAGTAAATGAGGTTTGCTAACCCCACACGTGTGCATTGCACCAGTCCCTCCACATGAAAGCACGTGTGTGTGATCCTAGCCATCCATCAGGTGGGTCCCATTGCATAGATACCCTGGAAAATAAATAAGCAGTTCAGCTTGTTAGGTGGGCTAGTGTCTGAAACAAATGGACAACTAGAAAAAAGATTTGTTTTAACCGACAATTCGTTCCATGGACTGTGGCCCACCTGATCATTGGATTAGCCTGATTTTTTGCCAAGGCATCAAGGTGAGGACTACTGATAGACAGCTTGGAATTGGAGGTATACCTACGCATGCCATGTTAGCAAACCTGCTGGTGTAGATTAGCTGGGCAAATCATATGATAGTTCAAAACTACTAGTTGGACCTGAGCCAAAAGTTTGAACTGCTGTCTGATTTGAGTTGGGAAGAACCTCATCATCTAGCATGAAAAGAACATTGCGTGCAACAACACCAAAAGAAGGCTTGTATCTACATTTAAGGTTACCAATGAGAATGGCAGCAAAAGGATTCATGCAACCAATCCAATTAGTTGGGATAAGCTTAGATGATGATGATGATGTTTTTTGTTGTAAAACCTGATTTTATTTTATTTTATTCTAAAAATGTCCTACCTTGGGCCAATTCACCAAATTGCCAGCCTTTGGAAGCTTAGTTCCATGTTTAACGAGATATGCCTTCTCACCTAAAAGTTGAACATTTCATTTGCCAATGTACAGAGAAAGGCAATCAAGGTAACAAATGTTCTAGCTAGAGAAGGTGTCAGCCATGAGGATTTATGTGCCTGGAATTCTTTCCAGCCTTTATTTCCTTTTTATTAATTTCTTCACTATCTCACAAAAGAAATTAATCCACTATTTAACTCAACAAAGAAAAAAAACACATTTTGTTGAAAAAATAAAAGAAAAGAGAAACTTAAAAATCACATGATCCACTGCAGATAACATGCACTCTCATTAAAATCATTCACAAGAAAATCACCCAACAAAAAATTCAGGTCACTCAGCATTAAAACGCAGCAATCATCCACATTCAAGTGGACTTGCGGTTTGATGATCCCAGCCATTGGTCTGTCAGGCACTGGTAGACTATCCCTCGAAAGTTCTCCCTGTTGGACAATTGAAACTTTTCAATATGTAGACTGCAAATAGATGATTAAAAATAGAACTGCATCAAATTCTATCAGTTCATATTTCAACTGAAAAGCGTCCCAACAATGCTCACTACGATCTTCCAATCTATGAAACTATTTTGGAACTAATAATTCGCAAGAAATTCAGCACAACCCATCAAAAAAGAATTTGTTTGATGATCTTTTAAAACATGTGAATTATCATTTAATGTTCTTCTATAATCTTCCTGTAAAAATCAGTAACATTTGTCGATTTTCATTTGAACAGATAAATAGGTATTTCAAGAGACCTGCAGCAACAAAAGCTCATGTTCTATTATAACCAATTAATAAAAAGGCTCTTTTGATGCCATTATAATGAAACAGCGAAAATGAATGTATCTAATGCAAACATGTAAGAAATGCAGTGGAAAATTCAGTAGGGTAATAAATCATGGTTAGCAAAAAGTTCCAAGTACTTGCTCAGGATTAAATCATGAATCATGAACTAATCAGAAGAAAAGTCTTTTCCAAATAAGATTCAAGAATAAGTTGTGATTTTATTCAGGCATGGGGAAAAGTAATATCTTGGGCTTCGGGGCTCGATTCTTAAATATGACCTTTTTTTTTTTTTAAAAGCAACTGATTTTATTAGGAAGCAAAAGCAAAAAGAAAACAACAAGCCTCAGGCACCGAGGAAGCGACCCAGCTAGAAGACTAAGAAATCCAGATTACATCCTTTAGTTTTGGAGTTTTCCAAAAAGGAAAAAGAATCAAATGGATTAGATAGAAATATTCACTCAGCAATTAAGAAATATTCAATTTAGTTTTGGGCCTTTTTTGGGCACGCCCCACGATGACATGGGGCCACCATTCAACATACCGTCAGATTCCACTAGTAGTCATATCTGTGGGCTTCAAAATCCATAACATAGGGCCCCTTAGATGTGTATGTACAATTTTTGGCAATAGCCCAAACATAGGCGCCTGGAAAAACAGTGCAAGAAATGTAGTGCAGGAAATGGTTTGGCCCAACTGTGGGCAAGTACCACGACCACATGGGGCCACCTTTTGGCATTCCATTAGGTGTTCCAGGCAGAACTATGTATGGTCTCCAAGACCCATAAGGTGTGACCTGCTGAATGCACATATAAATGTTTTGGCACAAGGTCAAACTTAGGTGCTTGAAATTTCTGCACAGTGATTTCTGCACCAAAAAGAGTTATTTTTCCCTTCAAAATTTATTTCTTTCACTAAAAAGAGTTATTTTTCTCATTTTCTTTCCTGAAACATCTTTGCCAACTGTATGCACATCAACCTCTACAAACGAGGCTGCTTGGTTGCATGCATGTTTGCCATTCGCACACTAGAATGTGCATTGACATCTGGATGCATGAACATCTGCTAGCACATATCCATTTGCAGCCCTTGGATGTTTTTGTATTAAAAAAAAAAAACTACCTTAAAGATGTATTTACACAAACAGGTGGTGAGCAGAAACTTCTCAAGCGTGATTATGGATGTTTTTGTAGGAAAAAAAACTACCTTAAAGATGCATTTACACAAACAGGTGGCGGGTAGAAGATTAAAGCCCTCTCCCCCATAAATACAAGTAATCTTAATGCATTAAAAATAATAATAGAAAAAAAAATATAAATTTAAAGAGTATAGATAGATATGTGATCATCCAAAATCGGAATGTTTATTTGACATCCATGCCACCCCGGACATCACAAGGTCAAAAAAATCTTGAGGTTGATGACTAGGGTAGTACAACTTCTATCATTTAATCAGATGACTTGAAATTAAAACCATTCAATTGTCGCTGTTGAACTAGAATTTTTCTTTTATTTTCTTTTCCTGAAATGTCCAATCTCATGAACTTCAGCCGTGATTCATGAAGGATGATGCCGATCAGATGGACCATTCAAATCACCAAAACATGCAACCATGTGGCCCCTAACCATCTCATGAGTCTTGTGGTTTTTTTTTCATGCCAAATGAATCTGTCAAGATGATGCCATTAACAGCCAAACACAAAACAGAGTGACACAAAATGGGGAGGGCTAGGCTTTGGTCATTTCTTCTATACTGAATTATACTCTTGTGCAATTCAGTTCAATTGATCATCCAAACACACCACCCTCAAGTGCCAAATCCCAATGCCAACCCCTAATAGGAAATCATGATTCATGAATGGCAAGCTACATCAGCCCCACCTGACTACTTTTATCCTACACCTCTTGGCAAGAGGGTGGCGAATGCAAGAGTGCTACCACACAAATCAAAGTACGGCTGTAAAATTTTACTGTGAGAGGAGTCGGAGGGTTTGGATCTACTGGAATCTAAATGCCCACCTGATTTTCTGAATTACTGTCATTAGGCTAAGCTTTTTCTTCTTTCTTTGATCTTTTTTCACTGTTGAATGTTAGAACTTAGCTGGAAGAAGACTTTTGTTGAATGGTTTGTAGGCGGAGTTGTTACCATCTCTAGCTGAATATTATGATACAATTTGAGTGTTTTGACCCTACTTTCGAAGGGATGTGGAGTTGTAACAGGAATTGCATGATTCTATATATTTGAATTGTTAGATAATGCTTGGCCACAAACCCTTGCACATGTCCATCTGATGGACCTCAGTGAATGGTCTGATGATGGATCCATCAGAAAAGAAAAAAAGAATGGAGAGCAGATTCTGTACGGTGGATCCACCCCCTCCATCAGCTGTGCTTCCATATTTCCATCATGGATACTAGAGATCAGTTAGATCCATGGCTCCACACCACCAGGAATGGTGTAAATCGCGCCTAAATCTCTCTCTCCATCATGGATACTAGAGATCAGTTAGATCCATGGCTCCACACCACTGAGAAGTACGGCCCAGCCTTCATACTCCGGCTCGGCACACGAAATGCCAACACAAAAAACCCGATTCTTCACAAAATGCCATTTCAAACACTAATTCGTCCACAGATCTTCCTCAAGATTTCACAGAAAAAAATAATTGAAAAAAAAAAGAAGAAAAAAACAGAGATGAAGAGAAATAAATACCTTGGGAGATCTGGTGATGCTCCTCGACAATCGGCGCCCTGACGAGAGAGAGAGAGTGTTGGACCGATGAAGAATGCAGAGGGGGAGAGAGGACGGGCGAGAATGAAAGACGGGGAGAGGGGGGTTTTGAGGGAATCTAACTCTGCACGCTCTTTTCGTGCGGCGTTAACTAAGTAGGGCCCACCTAGAATGTATGTGCTTTATCTGCTCCGTCCATACGTTTTTCCAGCTCATTTTAGTGGTTGACCCCAAATTTTAAGCATATCCAAAACTCAAGTGGACCATGCCACGAGAAGCAGTGGGAATAATGATTTCCACCGTTGACTACAGTGATGTTTATTTGTCATCCAACCTGTTCATAAGATCACATGGATATGGACGAAGGGAAAACACAAATATCAGCTTGATCCAAAACTTCTGCGTCGATCCTGAATTTTTCAATGGTAGACATTCAGTTCACACATTTCTTGTGGTGTGGTCCATGCTTCATTTTTTGGCACCATATCTAAAATTTTCTGCTAAGATGGATGGACGGAGTGGATAAAATATGTAAATCATCGTGGGCCCCACAGAGTTTACTTTGCACGCTAGCATGCGGAGTTAGTCAATACGCAATCTGCTTCCAGGGGCGTGAATTAGGTGTTACCCCGGGAACAGCTTAGTGGGGTGTTACCCCCACCGTATGGCCCACATGGATGATATTTTGTATATCCATGCCGTCCATCTGTTTCTACAGCCCATTTTAGGATGGCGTTCCAAAAATTACGTAGATCCAAATCTCAAGTGGACCATAACGCTAGAAATAGTGTGATTGAGTGCCCACCATTAAAAATTCCAAAGAGCCCACCGTAAGGTTTTTCTAATGTTTATTTGCAATCCAAGCTCTTGATATTGTCAATAAAGTCTTGATGAAGGTAAAATATAAAGATCAGCTTGATCCAAAACTTCTGTGTCCTCCGAGAATTTTTCAATGGTAGACATTCAGTTCACACTTTTCTTGTGTGTGTGGTCCACTCTAGATTTTGATATGCTTCATTTTTTGGCACCATACCTAAAATTTTCTGTTAAGATGGATGGACGGAGTGGATAAAATACATAAATCACTATGGGCCCCACGGAGTTTACTCCGCACGCACTCAATACGCAATCCGCTTCCGGTTTTGAGAGGGAGAAGGAAAGATGGTTATACTATTAACAAAGAGTGATTTTGATACTCCGGCAGAGTGGTGGATGATACAGTTACTCACAAATTACTTGGAAACCGGATTCGTGGCATTAGAGTAATTCAAATTAAACTCTCCAATTTATGCCTATTGTTTAGATGCAAGCAAAAAATTATGCTAATTTGATTATCTAAATATCGATTGGTGGGCATTTATTGGACAGTTAGAAATGAAAAAAATATCCAAGGGCCTGTTTCAGGAGAGCAGACCACAGCCTCAGGGTGTGGCCCTTACAGTGGGGCGCACCTTGATGTATGTATTATGTATCCACGCTGTCCATCTTGCTGTATGTATTATGAATCCGTTTTTACGGATCATTTTATGACATTATTCGAAAAATGAAACAGGTCCAATTATCAGGTGTACCATACCATAGGAAACAGTGTTGATCGACCATTAATGGGCCACACAAGTTTTGGATCAAGCTAATATTTGTTTTTTCCCTTCATCCTGGACGGTAAATAAACAATATGGAAGTTTTTAATGGTAGGACGGTCAATCACCACTGTTTCTTATGGTATGATCCACTTGATAATTGGATCTTCTTCAAATTTTTAGATAATGCCCTAAATTGTCTTGAAAAACGGATGGAAGGTGTGGATGCATAATACATACATTAAGGGCCGCACCATGTTGGGTGAGGCTAGGGTCTTATCAAAATCACTCTTTAATTTTATCATCCATTAGTGTCCACCAAACGGATAACTAATTTGCTTTATGATCCATCTATGGTGGGGCATCCATTAGTCATTTGCAAGCCACGTGTACGATTTTCCGGTGCATGTGCATGAACCATCATACTCTTCCAAGGTATGGATTCCTAAATTGCGCTCTTGGATGCTGTACAGTCTGATCTATGAGAATTTTGAGGTTTGGATATTTTGCCGTATGGATGACCCGGTGAGTGGTCTAGATTTCATTCAGTGGACCACGTATCGTTCCTTGCATTCCTCTTCAAGTCGGTATAAGCGAAAAAAAGCATTAAAAAAGAAAAAAAGAAAAGAAACACTGCTATTTGCTTCGCACACCATAGATGTGCAGATGGTGACCAGACCGTTATACCTTAGATAGATAGCAAAGATTAACAATTCTGCATATGACTCATTACCTCTTTTTCAATTGAATGTGGACTGTGGCCAGAATCATCTAACCTCTAACCATTCTTATCTTGAAAATTCAAATATCAAGTGGACCATACCACTAGAAAGAGTTCTGATTGAGTGCCACACCATTAAAAATTCGAAAGAGCCCCATCGTAAGGTTTTGGTAATGTTTATTTGCAATCCAATCTCTTGATAATGTAAATAAGGTCTGGATGAAGCGAAAATTTAAAGATGAGCTTGATCTATAACTTTTGTGGTCCACAAAATGTTTTTAATGATTATTCATCACTCTAATTTCTGTTGGTATGGTCCACTTGAGATTTGGATCTTCTTATCATTTTGGATCACGTCCTAAACTTATATAGAAAAACAAATGGACAGGGATATACAAAAAATACATCAAGGTAGGGGCCGGTAACGTACACCCACTAGTGGACCACCAAGAGAAAACATTAGTGATTGAATGTCCACTATTGAAAACCTCATAGGGCCCACTGTAATGTTTATTTGACATCCAACCTCTTAAAGAGGGCAAAAGTCCAAATATCAGCTTCATCCAAAACTTCCATGGCCCCGAAGAAGCTTTTAATGATGGACATTTAATTAACATTGTTTCTTGTGATTGGGTCCATCTGATCGAGATTTAGATCTACTTGAGATTTGGACTCATACCATAAAATGATCTGGGAAAATGTATGGATGGCATTAATGAAACACATACATTATGGTGGAACCATAGAAATGGTACACTTGAGACAGGCAATTTGGAATTTTTAATGGTGAGGCACTAAATTACCATTATTTCTTATGATGTGGTCCACTTTAGATTTGGATCTATCTCAATTTTGGGCTCATACCATAAAATAATTTGAAAAAATGTATGGATGGTGTGGATAAAACACATACATTATGGTAGGGCCCATAAAGCACCGATCAGTACTAACTAGTGGCTAATTAGGGTCACTAGCCAATCCATGCACACTACTTTAACTGTATGAGTACCAAGTTGAAATATTTTATGTATATTATATCCCGTTCATCTATCCTTAAATATCATTTTATGATGCTATACCAAATCTCAAGACTTAAAATCTAAATCTCAACAGCTAAATTAGAGTTTAGGGTCCAATGACTGCACATTTCTTGGATTTTCATAAGGTCAGCAAGTCCCAATGCAATTTTGAACAAAACATTTGGATCAATTTAGAATTCTGATCCAGTAATTACTTTATTCTACTCATCAATATCTTCGATTTGACTAGTCACTACTCACCTTGATCGGATTTCGAATGAGAAAGATATTAGCGGACAAAATTGATCAACAATATGATGGGTCATATCTTGCAATCCAACAATTAGATTTGACTAAAATTTAATCTAAACGTCTGAAGTCATTTACTATTCAATCTTGACCGATCGGATTGTCCAAAATCTGTTTAGATCTAGACAAACTAATCGTGCCCATTTAAAGAGTGTTTTGGACGGATCTAATTCGTTTCATGTCAAATTGGGCTGAATTTTGTTCTATAACCTATTCAGCACGTTCCAAATATATTTGACCGTTCAGATCAATTTTGCGATTACCTGATTATAGAATTTAATCAATCTCATCATTATAAGTTATTCTTGTAATTACACATCATTATACTTAGGCCCTCATTTTTAGTACAAGTGAATCAACTTGTGGGTATGCATAAACCAATATGATAAACTCAATGACTGTAATTTTTTATTTTCAACCATTCAATAAATGTTCACTAGTAAATTTTGTCCACTCATTTCAAATTTCTTAATTTTTTTCAATCTAAAAAAAAAAAAAAAAAAAATTTAAATATTTTTTTTCAAACATTTCAATTTTGTTAAAAAGCTCAATTTTTATTTTTTCAAAATCTCAGTCTTTTCTAAAATCTCAATTGTTTTTTTTTTCCCAAACTTTTAAACTTTTTCAAACTTATCATAAAACATTTTTTTTTTTCAAATTTATCAATTCTATTCAAACATATCAATTTTTTCAAGATGTGATTTTTAAAATGTTTTTTTTTAATTTCAATTGTTTTTTTTTAAAATCTATTTTTTCCAAACATTGCCAAATAATTTCCAAACTTTTATACTTTTTCTTTTCTCAAAATCAAAATTTTTTAAAATATTTAATTTTCTTATTCAAAATGTTAATTTTTGTGTCAAAACCCCAGTGATTTTTTAAATCTCAATTTTCTCAAATATCGCCCATTTTGTTTTTTCAAAATCCTAGTTTTTTTTTCTTTTTTTTTTTAACGTTAGCTATTTTGTTTTTCAAAATCATAAAATTTTTTTAATGTTGGATTTTCAAGAATTCGACGGTTCTAGACCGTCGATGTTTTAAAGGCGCTATATTCGACGGCTTTAGACCGTCGATTTTTTTCGCACGTAAACGAAAATTTTCGAACGATAATTTCCGACTGTGCTAATTCGACGGTCATTAACAGTCGAATTTTTTCGTGGGTTAATTTCGACTGATATAATTCTACTTAGTCGAATTTTAGGTCCTAAATTCGACGGCTCTGGACCGTCGAAGTTTTTCGGCGTTAATTCGACTGAACTAATTCGACTGTCAGTAACAGTCGAATATCATGTCCTAAATTCGACGTCTTTGGGCCGTTCAGGACGACCGTTGAATGGCGGAGTCGAATTTAGCGCTTTTTCACGTAGTGAACCTCGACTTTTAACATATGTCAATCTTGACCCTTAACACATAACAGGCTTGACCCTTGACACAATGCCAACCTTAACCCTTAACACATGATATCTTCGACCCTTAACACATGATAACCTTAACCCTTAGTGATTAATTAATTAGTTTTATTTTCCTTTGTCATCATTTTTTTTATTGTAGATGTTAATACCTTATCTGCAATAAATTGCAACTCTGAAAGTACTAAGAAGGACTACATGCTTGGATTATCATAATCCAGCAGTTTCATCCAAGTGCTTTGCTCAATTTATAAAGGACTTGTAAGATGATTTTGATAATTGTCCCACTTGAAGAGAGATGTTTAGGAAGTCGTCAAATACCTATTGGATTTCGATGTATCATCATAGCGAGCACACGGTCAAGTACTACATTATCTTATATAGAGGCATAGCGATGATCTGACTTTTGATATATAGGTAGACCATTATGAAATTTACAAAGATAAACTTTGCCTTGATTATGAGCCTAAAATGTGGACCATATATCCCAAATGAGGCTGAAGAGGGTAGTAGAGGATGGGGAATTAGGAAGAGATATTTACCACAGGCATGTGTGAGGAATGGCCATTTGAAAGTGAATTTTGAATCACTTTGCTAGACATTTAGACCTACAAATGTTATATATACACAAACACATACACATACATATACATATACATGAGTAATGCTCCCCTACTAACCGTAGCGTAGGGGAGCTATATGCACACCTAATCTAAGTAGTAGCCTCTGAAGAATCCCTCTCATTCACTACGCCAAAATGGAAAAAAACGACACAAAAATGCTTGGTTTAACGACGGATTTAATCCGTCGCAAAAATTGCTTCGTTTAACGACGAATATAGTCCGTCGTTAATATTAACGACGGCCTGTATCCGTCGTAATTACCCAACTTTCCGTGACTCTGCAGAACCTAATTTGAGGCGTCCATTCTCAACAATATGTTCTTCATGCTGGTGCCTACCTTTTTAACGGGTTGGATTTCCTAAACGTGTGATACATTTGCAGAATAAAGCAAGCTCTGAGGAAACAAATGGTATATGGCAGTCAGTACCTGTTCAAGTCTTATTTTGAAATATAAATAGCCCATGCTGTTAGGAATGAATTGGGATCCTCTGTTGACTCCGAGCAGAGAACCTCTGCTGCTGCTGCTTTGATTGGTCAAGCTAATCCTGACGGTGTCAAAGCAGTGCAGCTCTGACAATCAAGAAGCGATGAGCAGGATTTCTCTGCTGGGTTTGAACGAAGGATCCGGACTAGTCAGGAATCTAGATTGTCTGCTCGGATTCAACAGGATTTTCCTGTTTTCCTATGCCTGATTGGTTTAGCTCAGTATATGTCAGCACTTGGCTGCATTTAATGTAGTCAGTTCTGACAATGTCAGTGCTTAGCTAGACCACAAACAGAAAATTCCTGTTGAGGTTGAGCAAACGATCCGGACTCGGCTATCAAACCTCCCGACATTGACCATTGTCGAGGCAATCTTTTCGAGTGCAGATCCTATGTGTGCCTGGATTTTAATTGGACCATGTCATTTATGCTGACATTAGTATTCTTGTGGGAATATTTGAAGCATGGGCCAAGCACAGAGGAACGAGTAGCTTCCACTGCCTAGAGCCCAAGTATGAATTCTCGATTGGTGTCAGCCTCCTAAGACGGCTGGTAATAATTGCAAAGTGATAAGGGTCAGGTGTCACGAAATGAGCTGGCCACAAGGAAGTAACCTGAGGACTTGTGTTACCACAACGGTTACCTCGGCCTTTACAAAGGCCATCTTGAATACTTCAGGACAACCGAAGCTAGGTTGTTCCACTCGACATGGCGATTGGGTTAGTCTAGGTGTGTTTGGAGCATAGACTTAAGAAGGATTATGGGAGATTTTGTGGTATGAGATTTGCAACCAGTAATAATTACCACTGTTAGTGGATTGTCGTGGAGTTTATGGAATACCACGAAATCCCAATCCATGTTTGGAATGGAGTATCTTGTCGACATATCAACCATTCAAGATATGTGTTGACGTCACATGGGTTTCGCGAGTCCCACCATGATGTTTGTGTTATATCTACACCATCTGTCAAATTTTCAAGATCATTTTAGGGCATGAGCCCAAAAATCAGGCAGATTCGATGCTCAAGTGGACCACACAATGGAAACTAGTAGGAACAATGATTCCCACCATTGAAACCTTTCTATGGCACAACATGATGTTTATTTGCCATCCAACCCGTTCATAAGGTCAAACAGACCAGGATGAAGGGAAAACACAAATATCAGCTTGACCCAAAACTTTCGTGGCTCATAAGAAGTTTCAATGGTAGGTGTTCAATCCCCACTACTTTTGTGGTGGGGTCCACTTGAACTTTGGAT
Source organism: Liriodendron chinense (assembly GCA_003013855.2). NCBI lineage: Eukaryota > Viridiplantae > Streptophyta > Magnoliopsida > Magnoliales > Magnoliaceae > Liriodendron > Liriodendron chinense. Next base: position 6,494,599 of record ML058339.1, on the reverse strand, counting down.
CTACTTAATTTTTGGGCGCATGCCCTAAAATGATCTCAAAAAATGGATGGATGGTGTGGATATAATCCATACATCATGGCGAGGCCCACATATGGTGTTGGCGTTAACCCCACCTTTTGCAAAAATTTTAAACATCTGAGCACGGGAAGCAATGTTCCAGCCAGAATTTCAAGAGGTACAAAATGCAATTCATCTCACATAATCTCAACCTCTCCAAACACTACATGGAATTTGCACGATCCCAAATGTAATTTCATCCCACTTAATCCCTCTTAAGTCCATGCACCAAAAACCCCCTTAGTCTTTAGACCAATAAGGGCCCTCTTATGAAGAGCTCAGCCAGCGAGCCCTATCCCGATTGTCTCGGTCCGCTAGTGCCATGAGAGCAAGTGGCAATTTATAATAGAGAGCCCAAAGGTCTTGGACATGACCTTAGTGGTCGGGCCGACCTCCTCACCTCGAAGCACTGTCAACGCTTGGACCAGGGACCCAAGGGAGTCTCCCCCCTTGTCTCTACAGACCTAACCTGACCTGGCTCTGCTCGATTAGCCAACCTAACCAAGGTCGGGTGGCGTGAGACGGTAGGCGGGCTCCAATACAAAAGTACGACTCCCCCACCAGCCTCCAATAAATGCGGGTAGTAAGGCAGAATGATGCCTGCACAAACCCTCTTAAATGTGGCAGGAGGGCAGGCATGGCCCCCCTCACCATGATGGCGACGACTATAGCAGGAGAGGCCATATTGCTCTCCTTATCCCATCAAACTCGGGCGTTGGTGAAGGTTTCACCCTATAAATACCCCCATTTCATCTGGCCAAGGTACACAACCTCTCGACCTTAAGCCGACATGCTGCCCCTCTTACTATTGACCTAATTTAAGCATCAGAGGGTCCTAAGCTGCGTTGCGCTGCCCCCCTTTGCTTTCTTCTTCTTTATTACTATGCAGGCTTAAATTTAGACAGTCTCATTTGCCAGCATTCGTCTCCTTCAACCCAAGTAACTTGCTTCATCGCCATCCAGATTTCGACAACAACAGTTGGCGTTGTCTATGGGAAACAACTAAGTCATGCTCTCACCTTGTGTTGAGAAGACAAGCACTCGAAACTCGTTCAAGCTCTCAAGCTCTCCACCTTGATGGCCGGAGGACGAAAGAACAAAGGGAAAACACCTGCGGAGGTAAGATCGTCCCATCTTGAGATAGAGGCGGTGGAGGAGGTCGCTCATCCACCTCCCCTACGGCTCGCCTCACCACCATGATCCTAACAGGGATCGAGCCGACAGAAGTCCCACAATTGTGGGGGTAGATTGTCCACCCTCGAGGAGCAGATGTGGTATCTTACGACCCTCATAGAAGGACAGATCCATCAGCCCCCATCCCACATGCGTGGGGAGGTAGAGGATCACCTTAGGGCCGATCGTCATCAGCTGTCTTGTGAGCATGACTAGGCACAAACGCCTAACGAGGGTAATCGTGTCAGCAGAGCTACTCTGGCTCGAACCTGACCCTTGGTCGAACTAGATGCGTCTGACCTTCGCCATATATTGGAGGAGAGGTGTCAAGCTCAGAGAAGCAAGGCCCACGAGCAGGTGGCTCCCAAACACATTGCGGAGAGCAGAGCTCCTTGGGAAACGAAGATATACGAGCTTAAGTAAAAGCTCAAAGACATGTAGCAGACTTGTAAAGTCAAAGCACCAATCTCAATTAATGCCCTTGTGGAACAGATAGAGTCCCCGTTTATGGACGACAGCCAAGCAGATCTGTTGACAAAGGGGCTAATGGTAACACAAATAAAGCGCTTTATTTGTGGGGGACCCCGCAGAACACTTAGAGTCATTCCGAGTTTGGATGGAACTCAAGGTGCCAACGGGCCCATCATGTGTAAGGCCTTTTCGTGGACTTTGACGGGCTCAGCTCAGTTATTGTTTTGGAACTTGAAGCCGAGGTCCGTCAATTCCTTCGCACAGCTCAGCCGAGCCTTAGCAACACAATTCATTGGCAGCTCGGGGATAAGAAAGCACTCTACTCATCTCAGGACGATAAAGCAGTGGGACGATGAGTCACTCAAGGATTATCTAACCCGATTCCATGCTGAGGCCATCCAGATCGAGGGCCTGACTAACAAGGTAACTCTCCACGCGATGATAGCTGGTCTAGGGAAAGGCAAGTTCATCTGGTCGGTTGTCAAGAAGCCCTCGGCCACGGTATCCAAGCTCCTAGACAGAGCCTAAAAGCACACAAATGCCAAGGAGCTAGTCAACTCGCACAAGGCTGGAAGAAGTTCCTAAAAAAGAGGAAGGAAGAAAAGGATGAGTCTGACAAGAAGTGACAAAAGGATGACCATAGCTCGCGAAGCCGAGGTGGCACTCCCCGAGAGCCAAGGGCACCGGTCAGCCGTTTCTATCGGTATACACCACTAAACACCTCGGTTGACCAGGTGTTCACGACGGTAAAGGATCGGGACATGCTTAAATGGCCATGGAAGATGAGAGTCGATCCGAATAAGAGAAGCAAATCCAAGTACTATCCCTTTCACAAAGACCATGACCACAACACAGCGGACTGTTTCGATCTGAAGGAGAAAATCAAGCAGCACATCTGCGACAACCACTTGCACAAGTATGTAGCCCACCGCTCCGATGACCAGAGATTAGCTCTGTCGCGGGAGCGGAGAGAAGAGAAAGTCAACAATGACCCAGCCAGGGAGATTCACATGATTTTTGGTGGACCCACTAGGGGCGATTCCAACCATGCCCGCAAGGCGTACGCTCGAGAGGCACAAGGCGTTAGGGACGTGCACTTGGTCGATCTCGTCACCTGACCGAGAAAAGCACCCAAAGTCGACTCATACTCCATTGCCTTTACCGAAGAAGATGCGAGGGGCGTTGTACACCACTACAAGAAATATGCGATATAGCGGTGGACATGACTGTTCGCCGCTTTAAGTTCACTTTCCGTTGTGACGACTATAAACCGTCGTAATATGTGTACTTATAACAACAGATACTAATATCTGCCGCGAAAAATTGCTTTCCTACTCCTGCCATCCTTCCCACCATCTTTAATGATATATAACGGCGCCATTTAGCAGCAAATTATATGATCCGCCGTAGTAAACAAAATAATTCCGCCGCTATACTGTGAATATTCTATAGCGGTGGACTACGAATTCAGCCGTTGTATCTTTCAACATCCTGCCTAAAGTTTTTACCCTCGCTAATCTGAATTGATCCATAGCAGCGGATATCTCCGCCCTTATATTGTGAATGTTTTAGAGCGGGGGAATATGATATCCATCATTGTTGAGCTCTGAATTGTGCATATTCTAACCCCATTTCACCACTCATTATGCATGGTTTGCATGTTTAAAAAACTAATCTAATCTATGTTTTGTGGTTGTAGGAATGAGAGGACTTCACCCAATTGATGATTAAAGACTACACTTAGAAGCCTTACAATGAAGATCGAAGGTGGACCAAAGAAGAAAGAAAGAAGCAAGGAGAAGAGAGAAAGAAAGAAAGAAAGAAAGAAAAAAGCATGAAAAGAGGCTAGATCGATCAAGATCGGTCGGCCACCTTGCTGGATTGATTGCCAAACCAGTCCGACCGGTCAAGACCGGTCGGCCATGCACGGGTAGCAAGTGCAAGATTTTTGCACTTTCTAAATTCGGGATTTCAAGAGTCCTAGTTCATAAGGGACATCCGGTGTTGCAATTTTTCTCAAATGGTGGAGCTCCAAAGCTATAAAAGGACACCTAGGAGTGGATCTAAACACATCATAGAAGGCTTGGAAAGTCATAAGAGGTGAAGGAGATCACTGTAGAGCAACTCCTCTAAACTCGATTTTTGTATGTTTTTAGTAGTTTTTCTTTAAATTTTAGTTTGACCTATTAATGGTTGGCTAAACCTCTTAGCTAGGAATAAGAGGTGAAGCTTTTAGTTGTTTACAATGCTTAATTCGAATTAGTTCAAATATTTTTTATTTAATGAAGAATACATCTAGTTAAAATTTGAAATAAAATTAGTATTTTTAGTTAATCTTCTATCTCTTGTGATTTCTCTTACATGGGATGTTTTGATTACTGAAATTGCTTAATGGGGTTTTGATTAATAGGATTTTGGGTTGTAAAGATCTTAGATCCATCATGATATGTTGGATGCTGGGAGATCTTACAAACCAAGTTTCCTAGTGCTTATTTAGAATTAAATTAGAAGAAGTTCTTATCTTTGAAATTAATTTGAGATATGTGTTTATGTATTGATTTTGGTTCAATAGAAGTTCAATTCATGCTTCTAAATCAAGTCTAGTGACAAGGCTTGAGGAAGAATCATGAATGTGATCTTAATTGTTTTGTGAAGGATTGAGCTGTGTGATTGAATATGCCCAATGCCTTAGTTGATTATGAGAGAACCATATTAGTAGATGATCCATCTATGTTAGACATGTTGTGATGATTTGATTACTCTATATTCCAATTGGATAGTGATAGAACTCCAATTTCAATTGAGTGATTGGCTTGAATGGTTTAAATTGGCATTGTGAATGATTATATAAGTGGATCCTTGGCGTTCTAGTGCGTATTTCCCTGATTTAGTTCTAAAGTAGATAGTTTTATGTTCTTAAATTTCATCCATCGATACAAACCCGAATTTAACTCATCCTAGTTATAAAGTTTAGAATTGTTACGACAATCCTTGAGGATTGACCTCGGTCTTATTGAGAATTATTACTACATCACAGCCTTGCACTTGAGGCGAGTGAACAACTGCTATATATTCCTGCCTAAATTTTTTTACCCAGCCAATCTGAATTGATTTATAGCAATGGATTATTCCGCTGCCACATGACTCCAAAGGATAGGTGTTTAAGGGTAGGCGTTTAATCCCTAAATTTTGAAAATGACCATCATGCCGTCTCCTTTTGTTACTTGTGCAAGCTTTCGAGGTGACTGCACTATGGGCCACGATAATGGATTTATTTAATCCATGTCGTCCATTCTTCATTAATCATGATTTATAGGTCAAGAGCCCTAAAATGAAAAAGATCCAAATCTCATGTAGACCCCACCATAATTAACGATGTCAATTAAATCCTACAACTAAAAAAATGATAGGGCCCACTATAATTGTTTTTTGTCATCTAACTGTTAATTAGATAATGTTTACCTAAATTATGGCCCTTTTTAATTTGTCCAACGTCTTAACCCCCAAGCAATTATTAAGGGTAGGCGTTTAATCCTTAAATTTTCTATTTCCTGCAATGTGTGGTCCACTTGAGATTTGGATCTACCTCATATTTATCTCGCAAAATGAATGAACAGTGTGGATGTAGCACATGTACCATAATGCTGCCTAACAAGCCAAATTTGGAGGAAAATCATGTGGCTGCAACCCGTGGATTAACTACTGACAGCCCGAGTAGGGAGGTTCGCCACTGAAGTGACTTCACAAGTTTTTTGGGCCCCACCATGACGTATCCAATGTGCTTGCAACCTGCAAATTAAAAACAGTCGAAGATTTTTTTACGGTCTAAATTCGCTGTTCTGGTTGAAAATTATAGGAATTTTTTACTATTGTGAACTTTCGAAAATATTTTGATGGTCCAAATCCACCGTTATGGGTGAAAATTATAGGAATTTTTTTATGGTTGTGAACAATAAAAAAAATTTCGACGGTCCAAATTCATCGTTTTTGTGAAAATTATAAGAATTTTTTACTGTCCTTGATCGCCGAGAAATTTTAACGATGGTCATGAACAGTTAAATTTTTGGTTGCATAGAAAAAAAAAATAACCTACATTATGTGGGGGCTGTGCCCCAATACATCCTGTAAACCTGTAATATATAATTTATAAATAATTTACAAAACCACAATATATAATCAACACATTAAAACTACAATCCTTCACAACCACAATACATAAACAACACAATCCTCCATAACCAACATAATCCAACCACAATTCTCCACAACCACAATATAATACATAACCAATACAATCCTCCATGACCAACGCAATACAACCACAATACATAACCAACACAATATAACCACAAACCTCCACAACAACAATCCTCCACAACGACAAGTATCAACAATCCATAATTAAAATCCTCTAAAATACTAACACAATCCTGTAAACCTGTAATATACATCCTATAAACTTGTAATATACAATTCATAAATAATTCACAAAACCACAACATATAATACCAACACAATACAACCACAATCCTCAATAACCACAAGTACCAACAATTCACACTCACAAATCTCCAAATATAATAACTGTAGACACCCCACCTTCGGCTACACTGTTGATAGAGATAGCTGGTTGAACGGAGGACCATACCCCCAAATCCCAAGTCCAAACTCAGCCAAACTCACCCTTGTAAGCCCCATTCCCTAGCCCAGTTCAAGCCTGAACCCAGTCAACCCAGTCCTAAAAACCACCCTGAAAAACCCCCCATAAAAAAGGCCAGTCAAAAAATCTCAAAAAAGTCAAACTCACTGAGTCAACCCGCTGAGTTAACCCGCTGAGTCAACCCGTCGAGTCAACCCGTCGAGTCAAAACACCGAGTCAACCCGTCGAGTCAACCCGTCGAGTCAAACCACCGAGTCGACCCGCTGAGTCAACTCACTGAGTCGACCAGCGAGTCCAACAGCAGCCCCGAGGGAACGGCCGTACTCGCTGGAAACCGAGGAGCGGCCGTACGGGCGGCCCATGGCAGGCCGCCCGGACAAAATTACGAGAGCTGCCACTCTCTGCTGCTATAAATACCCCCCTCCCCTTCTCATTTCAACAATCCATTCGAATCCATTTCAGCCTGAGAGCTCTGAGTCCATCTCTCCACCCTTTAGCCCATTTTTCCACCAAGGAGAGCCTGAGTGAGGAGAGTCTAGCCCTGGTCCAGCCCTGCCTGACTACTGGTCCAAGCCTCTCAAGCCATTTAAATCTTGATCCAGCCACTCGAAGCCAACCCTTGCGACACCTCCGTCCACTCAGCTACTCTTTTTCAGCATCATCTCATTTGCATCTAGCATAAGTGCAACATTTACTTTTCTTCCAACCCCCCTGCTTCACTACAAGCACCTTGATTACTCAAACACACATGCATATGTCTTTATATTAAGCACCTGTCAGTTCGAGCGTATGCTCTGGGCTTGCCCGTTGTTGGAACCTGCCCATCTTACTGTTCAGACCTGCATTCATGCTTCACTAAAAGCACCTTGATTACTCAAGCACACTGCATACGTCTTACATTAAGCACCTGTCAGTTCGAGCGTACGCTCTGGGCTTGCCCGTTGTTGGAACCTGCCCATCAGAAACTCTTACTGTTCAGACCCGCATTCATGCACCATGTCATTCATGAGAATATACGAGGATTAAATTAGACTTTCAAGTATTCGATCGATTCTGTGAAGTAGAGACCGTACGTACTTCGGTACGGGCAGTGTGTGGGGTGCTTAACCTCTTCCCACCCTGTAACCGTGATCCCTTACCTTGAATCTCTGGCCGCAGATCAACAGGAGTCATTTTAGAGGAAGGAATCTTCGGATTCTCTTCTCTAACGTTTCTACAGGGTCTAGCCGACTGTAGATTCGAAGTAACTGGCTAGTGGCGACTCTGAACTCACTTAAACATATCCAGCTTAACACGACAACCAAACAAAGCCCTCGAGAACGAGACAAGCCAGTGGCACAAACGGCGATTTCGCACTCACGCACCTCTTCTTCTTCTTCTTTCGAAAGGAAAGGGAGAACGACGTCGTGTGGGAGCGCGGAAAAATCGGCGAGGGTCCACAATAACACAATCCTGTAAACCTGTAATATACATCCTATAAACCTATAATATACAATTCATAAATAATTTACAAAACCACAACATATAATACCAACACAATACAACTACAACCACAATACATAGTACCAATATGATACAATCACAATCCTCCAAAATACAAACACATTCCTCCACAACCACCAAGTATCAACAATCCATAATACAAACACAATCCTCCACAACCCGTAAGTAACAACAATCCACCATAACATACAATAAACAATTACAAGATGAAATGTAAGAAATGCACAAGTACAAAACTAATGCACAATATATAAGAATGTAAAACGAAATCAGAAAGTAATACTCATGTTATAAATATGTAACAAATTTAAGAAATGCACTTGTGTTAAAAAAATGTCAAACATATACAGAAGTTATTTCATAACAAAACTGAACTGCATCTAGGCCACCTAAGCATCTCTCATATACCTACATCATTAAACGTTATCTCCTCTAAACTTTCAAAATCCTGCAGTTCTGTGCACCTATCAAAGACCTCCTCAATGCATATAGTATAATAATTTGGATCCTGAACTTCAGACTCCACTACCAATCCAATTGCGTAGGTCTTTGTATATCGTATATTCTTTAGAAGACATCTACATCCAATCATATCCTCAAGAGAGGGATCTGAAGATGGAGTTGGTGCCTTATTTGCTCACCTCCTAGGAGCATTCACATCGCTCCTTTCTAGTTGCGACACAATAATTATGGAATTAAATTACAACTGTTAGAAAATTAAATTTCAAACTTCTGTAAAAGTACGAGTCATACTCTGCTAGTGTTACGCCCCAAATTTGATAAGTATTCAGAACCATCTAGTTTTAGGTTTTAGGGTTTTAAGGTTTAGTGTTAGGTCAAGGGTATAGGGTTTAGGTTTAGGTTTAGGTTTTGGGTTACAGTTTAGGGTTAGAGTTTTAATGTTTAAGGTTAGGTTTAGGGTTTAGGGTTTAGGATTTAGTATTAAGTTAAGGGATTAAGTTTAGGGAATAATTTTAGGATTTAGGGTTAAAGTTTTAGGGTTTAGTGTTAGGTATAGGGTTTAGGGTTAGAGTTTTAGGGGTTTCGGTTCAGGATTTAGGGTTAGGTTTAGGGTTTAGTGTAGACCATATGTGGATGTGCTCAATCCTAAAGACATGACCTATAGTAGAGGATACCGGTCCTTCAAGTGGACCTATCAATGAATGTGCTCAAGCCTAGAAATAGGCCAGCCCCATTGATCATATAGATCATACACGTACATCCAATGAGGACCACAGATCATGTTTCAAGTAGGCCGCACAATAGGAAACAGTGAGGATTGAATGTCCACCATTGAAACATTGGTGGGGCCAAATGAATTTTGGATAAAACTAATATTTTTGTATTTTTTGGTGGGCCTCATTAGTGTGGATCTACATCAAGGTGGGCCCCACTAGAGAACAAATGTAGGGTGTGGATCTACATCATAGAAATCAAGGTGGGGCCCATTGGATGAACAGATGTATGGTGTGGATGTACAACACATACATCACTATGGGCCCCTCTAAAAAAACATATGTAGGGTTTGGATCTACATCACATACATCAAGGTGGGGCGCACTAGATGAATGGATGGATGGAGTGGATGTACAAAACATACAGAGAGAGAGAAATGGAGAGAGAGAGAGAGAGAGAGAGAGAGAGAGAGAGAGAGAGATTCTACTACTACTACTACAAGAGAGATAGTACTGAGAAGAGTGAGAAGAGAGAGAGAGACCGACATGAGTGGTTGGACGGCGCACTAGCAAGGGGGGGGGGGGGGGGGGGGGGAGAGAGAGAGAGAGAGAGAGAGAGAGAGAGAGAGAGAGAGAGAGATACTTGGGGAGGCCAGCGCCGGTCGGGAGGGAGAGAGGCAAAGCGAGAGACGGAGGGAGAGAGAGTGGAAGAAGAGAGGGAACTTGGAATTTTTATTTCGATTAGGGATTTTCAAAATTCGACGGTCCCGAACAGTTGAATTTTGAGGCGATGAATTCGACTTGTCAAGACCGTTAAGTTTTTCCTTATGGTAATTTTGACTGTCGAATTTTGAGGCCTTGAGTTCGACTATTTGAGACAGTCAAATTTTTCCACATTGTAAATTCGACAGTTATGTACCGTCTTCGATGGTACATAACAGTCAAATTTAGTAGTCAAATTTATCATTTTTTTCACGTAATGAGTTGAGTATCCATCCAAAGCCATGTTCAAGCTATTCATCACCAACAGGGTCGTGCCATACATTGCTTTTAAGGACACCATTGCCTCGTTTGGTGCAACCACTGAATTTGGTGGCCTAACTTAGTTTTCGTTACAAGTTAAGGTGGTTGTTGGGAATTCGTGGAAGCGCATAGTAGAATCAGGTCGCTTTTCACTCGTTCTTTCATAGATTCGGGTCACTTCCCAATTAGTGCATCTTCCAATCTTTGTTGAATTAGAATGCTCTTTATCTTCACCTTCCATAGTTCAAAAATATTGTTTTTGTCAGAATACTTCTCAACACTAAACTTTATGCTAGATGTCATGAAACCTTATTTCTCATATTCGAATATGCTTCCCAACATATACTCTAATACCATTTGTTGGGAATTCGCGGAAGTGCAAAGTAGAAACAAACGAGATAAACACAATCACACAAAGTAAATTCAACGCAGAGGTAATTCGAATTTACGTTGAAAAATCCTTGCAGGGAAAAACCATGGCACAAAGCGATGAATACACTATGAATCAGAAGTTATAAGAGATAGAAGCTTACCCAGATCAAACCCCAAGAGAACACTATATTTCTCTCTCACAAAATTCGCTCAAACCCTTAAGAAGTCCCTGCTATACCCTAATCCTGATTACACGCGCTTATATAGTATATAACCAAGATTATAAACAAAACAACATATTAATGCAAAACTACGGAAATCTGACTGTTGATCGACATCGCCCGATGATCCCTCGGTCACCCGACAACATGTTCGGTCGCCTGAATATACCAAAAAACATCCAAAGAGTTCGCTGTATAAAATTCACTTTGGTTTATTAATAGACAACCCTGTGAAACATAGATTTGAGGCATCTATTTTCAACAGTGGTATACAGAGACGACTTCCGTGTTCCCATGCACGGTTGGAAATGGCGAGAACAATTACAAAGGGTTCCGATCACAACTGTCACTTATCGTCGCGGCCACTCGTGCAGTAGGTTTGCTTCTCTTGATTGTTTCTGAGAGTAGAAGCGATACTAACTGTTCATCTGTTGGTCGTGCCATGGATTGGAATGAAGTCCAAGCAACAGTCATGCAGTACTGGAGAAAAGTTTTCTGCTCCAAGGCCTGGATCATATGATCTGTGTCATTTCTGGAATATGGCCCATCCACGGTAGGATCCAATAGATGAACGGTCTAAATCTCACATTTGTGTCCATGCATGGCAGATAAATTGATTGATAGGAATGACCATAATGAACAGCCCGCACTCAATACAGCAGCCCGCATGCTTTTGCTGGGCCTGAGACCAGAGAGGCATGGGTTGTTGGAGAGAGAGAGAGAGAGAGAGAGAGAGAGAATTTTATATGTATTAAAAGAATGCTAATCCTAACGGGCTGGGCGGGACATACGGGCTTTCAGAAATTTATTTCCAAGCCTAACTCGATTTTGAAACGGGCTCGATTTTTAAGCCCGAGCCTGGCCTGAGGCAGGCCAAGCCCGAAAGCTCGACAGGACAACCCGGCCCATTGACACCCCTACTTGTACAAAAAATCAGGGTAGTGCACTCATCAAGTGGACCACACATTTATGTTGAATCTGCATTGTTGGATTTCTTTCCTCCACTGTCCACATTTCTTCTCCCACAAATGTGGTCTGCCTGATCGTGGACCAATATTATTTTTGGATCCAGGGCATGTTCACAGTGTACACCACGTGACGATCCAGTGGTGGGAGACCCCACATGGTAGCTGGTAGGCAGGTCCGGCACTCTATCAAAACCCCACAGAGTGGAGCACTGAGTCTAGCACTTTTTAAATGCTAGTCTGCAATCAGCATTCCTGAATCATTATTGTCTACGAAGGGCCTGTTTGGGCGCACTTTTGCAAAAGAAAGTTTCCAACAAAGAGGTTTTCACACTTGCTTTTTTAGTGGATTAAAATAGTTTCGGTAGCCTATTTTAACTGCAAAAGTAGGTAAGCAGTAGGGTTTATGAAAGTGCATCCAGAATCCAAATCCAAAAAAAAAAAAAAGAAGAGAATTTAAGGGTTTGGGTTAAAACTGTTTTGCATTAAAAACCCCTTTTGAGGGTGTATACAAACCGGCCCTAAGGGCAGCAGTTGAGCTTTAGCTGTCTAGCCGCAGCCCAAGGCAAGCACGCCCAGGGCCTGGTTTTAGGCTGGACATGGGCTTCAGTCCACTTAAAGTCCCAACCGTTTTAACAGTGATGGGCCGAGCATTGGCTGATGGGCCCAAGCCAGCTTTAATCAGATCCTTCTCATGAGCTGGGATTGGACTCTGGTCATTAGTTCATCCATCGGTCCCGTACACCTTTCAAGCTAGCCAAAACTGGTCCAATTGTGGATATGATTTAATTTCCCTAAGCCACGATGTTTCCCTAATTTTACAGAAGAACCATTCGAGGCGACCCAAAATTAGGTACAGTCAACCGAGTTAACCCAGGAAACTAGAGCTGAGTCATACGCAGATAAAGGTTGGCCAGATTTTCCACCAAACCTAGTGACTGGGCAAATGACCAAGCTGTATTAATCAGGACGTACGAGTCCCTAGTTGATCCGCCTGGTTTGAAAAATATGCTTATAATTGGCCCCATGATGCAATAGTCTTGATAGTGGAACGTTGTGCCCCACCTTGGATATGAAGGATCCCCTAAGAGATTATCAGATTTGAAGATCCTAACCCTTCAACCAGAGGCTAATCTGTAAAGAAAACCATCTAATACATTGAATGGGATCTTCCAATCTGGAATAATTTTGTGGCATCCCCATAAATTATGAGCCCATCAAATGAATGGTTTGAATTTTGGATCACCAAGTAGCAGAACTTCAATTGTACAAACTGGGCACATAAATTCACTAATTGATGCAGCCATGCGTGGATTGACTTGATCATACACATGAGTCTCTCATATGTCCCATATGTGGGCCCCGTGTGAGCACATGTGTACAGCCAGCATAATAATTAATAGCTTATAGCTTAGTATTAGTATTTATTAGCCCCCTTTGTTTTTAATTTTCCTTCAAGCTAGCCTTTAATGACCAAGGTAAAAAATAAAAATAAAAAATGTAAAACAAATGAGGACATCTTAGTATTTTCATTAATAGCAGAGTTTTATTACTTTCTTAGAAATTAAATAAGACTTGTTAGCCATGTAGTATTATTATGCTCTTTGGTAACAAAACTCAACCTTATGAGAAAATATCCATTCCCTTGCATGTGTTGCATTGAAGGCCATGTGTTATTAATTGATATTAACTTGTTGCTAGATCTTTTACCATCTAATTGCTATCATGTGACCCTATTTGTATCAATATTGATGATTAATATTTTGACATGTGTTTATTAATTAGGGTCATGCCTTAACAACAATGATGATGGATTGCTAAGGGCTTGCGAGTGGACCCAAGAATCTGAGGGGGGCTTATTTTATCAAGTGAGCTTTAGCATACCCTTTAACCAGTTTAACTAACTTCTTGATTGATGTGAAAATTTAAGCAGAAAGTTGTGGTGATTCACCGTGACACTCAGAACACGTTATACTTGGCTAAAAATTTGGTATTTCATGCTCGGATAAAAAACATCGATGTTCAGTATCACTTTGTTCGTGACATAATGAAAGCAGGTCAGATATTATTTCAGAATATTCACACCAGTAACAATGTACTTGAAATGCTGATGAAGCCCATTATAAGGGATAATTTTTTTGGGGTGCATGATTTCTCTTGGACTTGCTGCCACATAATGATTGGTGACGTTTGGACAGCTGTTATTGGGAGTGTTTTTCTATAGTACTAGAGAAACTAGTCTTCAGAGTGAGAGAATGTTGTGGTGGTAGAGACAGAGAGAGTCTCCTAATGTGAGACGGTCTCTCCATCTCCTTCTTTCTCTCTAATTCCTCTCTCATGCGTACGGTTGTCTGTATGACCACATACACTAGTGATGGCCTAACTTATTCCTTGGTGTGGAATTCCTTGAACGAGTGGGAGAGAGGTAAACTTTGTATTTTTGTTTCTCTCATTTTTAATGAAGAAAAAAACTCTATTGTTACCCTATGGAGTAGACTTATTATCGTACTACATAAATCCTTATGTCTCTTATCTCTTATTTTGGTTTAGCCCTTTTAATTTTTATTTAGTTATTTTCTTGTGTTTTGGCATTGCCTACATTAATCAAATGTGAGCGTTTTTCGGCAATATTACATCATGATAGGGCACTAGAGCTTTTCTAGCAGCATACGATACCCATTGTGAGTGTTGTGTGCTACACTAGGCAATCCATCTGATCTCTACCTAACACATGACCTAATCCAGGGTATAGGATTTGATTAATTACAGAAGACACGGTCACACGCCAGCACATTTCGTATTTCATTCAAATCCGACTTTTTTAGCTTGCTGGATAGAAAACCAACTCATTGTTTTTTGGAATTTACAAAATACTACCCCATTCATAGCATAGTTACATTTGGATTCCTATCTATAGTGCTGTCCACTTGATCTTTGGATGTGATTCAATTTTGGGTTCGTGCCCTAAACTAAGCCGTTAGAAGTGATGGACCGCGTGGATAAGATACAAACGTCACAGCAGGCCCACAGAACTCAGAACTTGCCCAATCCACGTCCATACTCTATATACGAAATGCTTCCAGTGCTCTCAGAGCACTACAAATTATAGTTCACCTAATTGCATCAGATCACTTGTACAGTCCAATCGTTTGATCTGAACTGTCCATTAGGACCAGATCATACTTTCATGGCTTACCATGCAGAAATGACCTGATAGAATGATCCATAATTTAGCCTTTTTATTGCCTTATTTTCTTTAACCATCCTTTTTCCAAGAAATGGATGGATGGTTACGATAGCCTAACAGCAGTGACCTTTAGAATCATAAACAATCTACGATGGTTCCTAACAAATAGATGGATCAGAAGATTGATTTGACCATTTTTTGTGTAGACGATCATGACCGTCCATATTAAAGATGATCATATCAAATGTTAATATCCGTACGTCGTGGGATGATAAGTGTGTGCTGGATCTAATGAACAGTTCAGATCAATGGATCGGACTCTCTAAGTGTCCAATGCAACTTTTTATTTTTTTTTGGCCTAGTACACACCTCACTGTAAGTTCAACCACCCCCTGTTAGCCACACCGCAATGTTAGCCACCCTCCTCGGGAATCAATAAGTGTCCAATGCAACTAGGAGCACTCAAGCATTTCTCTTCTATAAAGACTTTCCTCCCTTCCATATTTCCATTATTACAAAGCCATTGGCCCCTTAGATGGTCACATTATCATGCATGGGTGCACCCATGGCAGTGGTCTTAGTGGCCCTCTGGACCCACATTTGTGTGTCTGGGTCGCCGCCGGGCCCTGTCGTCAAGTGCGTGTCCGGTAACAACAATTGCACTGTAGCCAACGGCTATGGTTCCTTCCCTGACTGGACCACCTGCCGAGTGGCCTCCGTCGTATATCCGGCCAATGAGAGCGAAATGCTCCTTGTGGTCTCAAATGCATCCATGAACAAGCAAAAGATGAAGGCAGTCAGCATCTACTCCCACAGCATACCCAAGCTATCGTGCCCGGGTGGCCCTAGTGGAGCCGGCCTAGCCATAAGCACCATGCTGTTGAACCGTGTGGTGAGCGTCGACTCGACTCGCATGCGTATGACTGTGGAGAGTGGGATCACCATGCGCGCACTCATCGATGCTGCAGCCCAGAGCGGCCTGGCGGTCTCGCATTCACCTTATTGGCTAGGCATGACCCTGAGTGGTTTGATAAGCACGGGCTCGCATGGGAGCTCACTTTTCGGCAAGGGCCCAGCTGTGCATGAGTATGTTGTCGGGATGAGGCTCATTGTACCAAGTAACGAGTCGATCAACGGCTATTATGCAAGGATCGTGGAGCTTGGAGAAGATGATCCAGACCTTTTAGCAGCCAAAGTTTCTCTAGGTGTTCTAGGCATTATTTCTCAGGTACGACTATTGATAATCCTTTTCTGGTATATACCCATAAGGTACCATCAAAATTGTTAATCCTACTGTGAATGGAGCACATATCTGAAAACCGAACTGAATTGATAAAGCAATCCAACCATCCAAAATCAGATTAAAAGTTAAACACTCAGGGCATGTTTAGGAGACACCTAAACAATGCGCAACCAAACTTTCTCGCATCCGTATATTTTGGTAGCCTTTATCCCTATCAAAATCAGCAATAATATCAGCTGAGATTAGACAGTTATGCTGTTTCTAAAAAACAAAAATCCATCCCAATGGTCCATGTGGTATAACTCACTTGAGTTTTAGATATGCTTCATTTTTGGGCTCATGTCTTAAAATGAGCTGGCTAGATGAACGGAGTGTATTAGCCTCGTCCATGATGATGATTTGGTGAAATGCATATCCTTGAGATTACCTAGTGCAAAAACTACTTGATGAGTCCTTGATTTACTTGGATTAAAGCTATAATTGTGCTCCTAAGAAAATCAACTGGTCTGTTGTTGGCATGTGCAAGAACCAACAACTCTTGATGGAAGTATTGAGCTACGTCCGCTTTACTAGGACCAACATGGACCTCGTAGAAAGGGCTAAAGTTGACCAGTTAAGATCGTGACTCTTACACGTTATCAAGTTTAAAGATCAAATAATTTTTCATACATCATCAAATCCTGATCTCACCATTGATCATAATCCAAACAAATGACTCCTTAAACCATTGACTTGATCTTAATTCACTAATGTAAGTGATCAAAGGTCTGAACTTGGATCATTTGTTCATTTCACACATACATCTTTTGTGCAAGGTAGGGGCAAGGCATAAACTGATACTAAGTCCACTCCTGATGGTGGAATCTGTCTACCATAACCTAAGTTAATCCTTTAATTTATATAAGAATATGACTATATGTCTCTTGAACTCATATCCACAGGTGTGACAGTCATGATCTAATAAGGTACTAAGATCCATGAATCATGACTATCCCAAGTCAATAATCATCATGTCCAATTTCAAGTTCTTCAAGACTACTAGAGGAATCACTTCTCAACAAATTCAATGAACACAAAATGAAAGTAACATTAAATATTTCTAAGGCATATTACATGTCCAATCTAAGACTTATGATCACCATGATCAATGGTTGAGATCCGTCCAATCACATCCACGTGCCTAGTGGAGTACGGCATGAATGATTTTTCAAGGCATTGACTCCAATAAGATCCCCTCCTCGGACCGATTTCTATCCAACGGGACCAGGACACAATCTTCTTCCGCTCCAATCAGTGATGTGGGTGTACACAAGTCCAAATGCAAGTATATGCAAGTATGTGCATGGGAACCTTTCCAATGCATGTAGCCCCTAAGGGATCATTTCTCTTTTTAGAGAGCCCATTGTTTTTGTAAACGTGGACCGAGTGATGAGCTGACTGACCCTATCTTTGGGCAAACACTTGACGTGCGTCTAGGATTTCTAAAGCCTTTAAAATCACCAGATTACATGAAAAACAAGCTTAATTG
This sequence comes from Liriodendron chinense, assembly GCA_003013855.2. NCBI lineage: Eukaryota > Viridiplantae > Streptophyta > Magnoliopsida > Magnoliales > Magnoliaceae > Liriodendron > Liriodendron chinense. The sequence goes on along the minus strand of ML058339.1, from coordinate 6,477,021 downwards.
GCACTTGTTTGTACAAATGAACATAATAGGCATTAAAAGGAATACTTTCCTTCATATAGTTGGAAATTTGTCATAATATATACTATTATTTTACTGAATTAATATCATATGACCTAATTATTCTTGATTCTTTTTCTTTTTCTTTTTTTCTTAAACTGAAAGTACACTAGACCTAGTCAAAATTTACCAGACTCAGCGAGTCACCGAGGGGTCGAAGTTGACAATGCATATTGCCTAATCGGGTCCAATTGGGCGGGTTATGCCTCAACATGAAGCCAACCTGAATCGAAATCAAGTAACAAAAGTCTCACCTGACCCAACCAAACTTAAGTAGGGTTAATCCAGTTGGGTCCAGCGAGCGGTGAGCCTGGCTTGCAGGTGTTCAATAGCAACGTGTTTGGCTTTTCCAAGGGGCTGGAACACTCACAGACTTGAGCCACTCAGTGAGTCACAATGTCCTTCTTGATAACAAGTAATTGATGGGGGTGGGAATCAAACCGGGAACCTCTCCCACGAGAGGCGCTCTTAAATAGAGCAGCGACTTTCATAATAATGCTTTTCTTTTATTAGTTATAATTTTTTTTAAAACTATTTTTGACATCCACTGCTACACTTATTATTTTTAATTGTAATTATTAAATACCGAGACAAGTCTACTCAAGTCTCTGAGTTGGCCCGAACCAGATAAACAGCCGGTTAGAACCAGTCCAAGTCAGACTCAGACGAGTTGGGGAACTGGTTAAGGTATATATTACAGTACTGCTAGACCCCTATGTTAATTCTTCAACGTTTGAAAAAATGGCAGTCTCACTCCGCAGATGTACACATGGCATAGTTGTACTGTGATCAAACGGTACTCCAATTGCTGACCCAACTGTCAATGGAGCATAATTGAAGTATTCTACTGAGAAAATAAATCAAACCATCTGTTCTTTCCCTTTCATGAACTTGGACCAGCTGCTATTTTTCTTTCGACCATCCATTTGATAGCCATTAATTGGACCGTTAGGATTGCTTAATATTGTGATTTTAGATAAGCAGCTTGGCCTGCACACATGAACGGTTAGAAATTCCGGTATCAGGCCCACTTCTAATGTTATATAATCACACTATGAATGATTTGTATAAGCAAATGTGTTGTGTAGGTGACTATTCAACTAGAGCCCATGTTCAAGCGGTCCATCACCAACAGGCTCGTTCCAGACACTGGTTTTGAGGACACCATTGCCGCGTTTGGCGAGACCACCGAATTCGGTGACGTAACTTGGTTTCCTTCACAAGCTAAGGTGGTATATAGAGACGACTTCCGTGTTCCCATGAGCACCGTTGGAAATGGCGAGAACGATTACATAGGGTTCCGATCACAGCTGTCACTTATTGTCGCGGCTACTCGTGCAGTAGGTTTGTTTCTCTTGATTGTTTCAGAGAGTAGAAGCGATCTTGACCGTTCATCTGTTGGGCGTGTCATGGATTGGAAAGAATCCAAGCAACAGTCATCATTCAGTGGAGAGAAGTTTTCTGCTCTGTGGCCAGGATTGTATGATCTGTGTCATTTCTGGAATATGGCCCATCCACGGTAGGATCCAATAGATGAACGGTCTTAATCTCACATTTGTGTCCATGCATGCCAGATAGATCTCTCTATAGAAATGAACCATAAACAACCACAAATCACAATAACTAAATGAAAAATGCTCCAGTGCTCCTAGTTGTATCAGAATACTTAGATTGTCCATTCCACTGATCTAGACCGTTCATTTGGTTCAACACTCATTTCATGGGCTACCATACAAAAATTGCACTGATCTGACAATCTTATCCGTGTGAGCAGTAGCATTTAATATTGACGCTCAGGATCATTTACACAAAACAGGTCCAACGAGCAATTTGATCCATGCATTTGTTAGGACATGCCATGGATTGCTTATGACTGTAAAGGATCACTTTTATTAGACAATTGTAATCATCCCATCCATGGCTTAGAAAAAGGACGGCTACAAAAAAAAGAGGGCAAATTAGGTATGGGCTGATCATCCGATCAGTGTGATTTTTGCAAGGTCATGCATAAAATGTGTCCTGGACCTGATGGACAATTCATATCCGCGATTGAACGGTCCAAATGACCCACTGCAACTAGGAGCACTATAATTTAGAGTGTTCACAGCATTTCTCTAACGATCAATAACCATAAAAGGCCATTAAACTAACGCGAGATAATCATCACGAGGAACGGGATTTTGATAGAATGTGGGGGCCCCACATGCAAAGCCTGGTTCCCACCGTTGGATGGCATGCATGCGAGTGATCAAGGACGTCTTTCATCATGCTTTATACCAAAGATCAGGGTAGTGCACTCTATCAAGTGAGCCATACATGTGTGATGAATCTGATTGTTGGATTTCTTTCTCCCACCGTCCATTTTTCTCCTGCAAATGTAGTCTTCCTGATCGTGGAACAATATTACCTTTGGGTCCAGGGCATGTTCGTAGTGTACACACTTGATGAATGGCCTGAATTGATCACACGTGTGCCATCCAATGGCGGGAACCAGCCCTCACATGGTAGCTATTAGGCAGGTCCGGCACTCTATCCAAAACCCCCCACAGGGTATCGATTGCTGGCAAGCACAACGTTCGAAAGTGGCACATGCACGCGTGGAGAACCGTGTCTAGCGCTTTCAGATCCTAGCCTGCAATGAGAATTCCTCAATCATCATTGTTTACTAAGGCCCTGTTTGGATGCACTTTCGCAGAAGGACTTTCCACGAAAGATTACTTTTTGGGTGGATTAAAATAGCTTATGCAAAGATAGCAATTTATTTAGAATTCGGATAGTCTACTCTGCTTTAACAGGTAAATCTTGAACCTGATTGGTCCAACTCAACAATGGCGTTGTCAGCACTGACTGCATTAAATGCAGTAGTGCTAGCAACGCCAGTGCTGAGCTTGAAGAATTAGTGCTAGGCAAATATGATTTTCCTGTTAAAGACAAGCAGATTATCTAAATTCTTTTATTTGGTTTATTTTCCAAACTTATGAAACTGAGAAGGTTAATGCATCCAAATGCACTAAGAAAATTAGGGTTTGAGGGGTGCATTCAAACCAGCTTAAGGGCTGCAGACGTGCTTAGTTGTCTAGCCCCCAAGGGCAGCACACCCAAGGTCTGGTTTGAGCTAGACATGGGCTTCAGTCCACCTAAATGCCTAGACATGTTAACAGTGATGGGCTGAGCATTGGCTGATGGGCCCAAACCAGCTTGAATCAGATCCCTTTTCTCATGAGATAGGTTTGGACTCTAGTCCTTAGCTCATCCATCTATCCAGATCACCTTTCAGGCTAGCCAAAACTGGACCTAATTGCGAATATGGTCTAATGTGGCTAACTAAGCTATGATATTTCCCTAATTTTACAGAAGAAGCATTCGAGGCGACTCAAAATTCCGATGCTAAATGTGTGCAGTCCAAACTCCAAGTTACGACGTTCCTTGAGACAGGCATGGGTTTGAAGAACCACGATGGGGGCTTACTGGAATTCACAGGTTATCCAGTAATAGGAAATCATAGCAAGATGCAGGCTGCAGGTTGCTAATGAAACTCTTTCCAACTCATACCTGATCTGCATTCTCATTTACACACAATGTTTTCAAGGCAGTGAATGTAGGGTGCCACTCATCAACAAGGGTAATTTTTGTTGATGTGTGTGGGATTATGTACATGCAAGACCCATTTTTTAATTAATCAAAACCATTGACGGCCTCCAACATGGATGGCGATGCATCAAAATACTCCCAATTGGAAAATCCCACCTCCTCTTGTGCCTCTGGTCAACTTGCTAAAACTAGATAGAGCCAGCCCAGTTGACCCAGGAAACTAGAGCTGAATCATACACAAATAAAGGTTGGGCAGGTTTCCCCCGGCCTAGTGACCAACCTTTATTATTCATTAATTAATAAGACTTGTTAGCCATGTATTCTTATAATGCTCTTTGATGACAAAAGTTCTCCTTTTGAGAAAATATTCATTCTCTTGCATGTGTGGCATTGAAGGCCATGGATTATTAATGGATATTAACTTGTTGCTAGATCTTCGCCTACATGGATGACTAACATTTTGACATGTGTTTATTAATTAGGGTCATGTCTTAACAGCAGCGATGATGGATTGCTCACAGCTTGCGGGTGGGACCCAAGAATCCGAGGGGTCTTCTTTTACCAAGTGACCATTAGCATACCCTTAACTAATGTGACTAACTTCTTGATTGATGTGAAGAAACTAAGAGATATTTACCCTACGGCCCTCTGTGTCACCGAATTATACACTGGACTCCTGTTGAGATTCGTTCGAAACTCGACGGCGTATCTTGGAAAGGTCGTCGACTCGGTGGACATTGACATGACCTATTATCGATCTCGCACTCCTGCTGTTCCACGGCTTTATGAAGATGTGTTGGAGGAGATTGAGCAAATGGCATTGTTCAAGTACAATGGATTACCTCATTGGGGGAAGAACAGAAACATTGGGTTTCTAGGAGCCAGAGCTAAGTATGGGTCTAAAGGAGACATGTTTGTGGATGCAATGACCAAGTATGATCCAGATGGATTGTTTTCTTCCGAGTGGACAGATGGGATCTTGGGTTTACATGGGGCGACGGTGGTGATTGAGGGTGAGGGTTGTGCGCTTGATGGATTGTGTGTATGCTCCCTTGATGAACATTGTGCCCCAGATAAAGGATACTATTGCCGCCCAGGAGTTGTCTATACGGAAGCGCGAGTGTGTCGGAGGATCAATGCTTCTTAAGATGTGAACAAAAGAAATGAGTGGAAACATCATGCATGCGGATGGACTCACGTGACATCATGTGTAAACTATCATCCACCTTAAAGAATAAGATTGTTTTATATATGATTTATATTTATCACTCTCTGTGGTGAGTATGATGATGGTTAGGGTGATGATTGTTACAGCATGAGATTCTTATGTATAGTTTGTACAACTATGCATACTACCTTAGTTATTAAGATGGATTCATGTGTATCACTTAAGATCTTTATAAATCATTTTCAGAACTCTCACCTCTTCTATATTTATCTGCTATTGCCAATGAAATAAACAGGTTACAGGTTTGCACAATGTAATATTTTATGGTTTAGTAATAATCATGGTTATGTTAATGATGATGATGATGATATTTAGTATGTTTCATTTATAGAAATTTGACCACTTACAACTCTTTCTAGGTTAACATATGACTTCGGCCCAATGTACATATGCATTTTTCACTTGAAAATATTCACTATCCAAAATGGTAAAAGTAAAAAAAGAAAAAAGAAAGAAGGAAAGAAAAAAAAAAAGAAATAAGTGCAGAAAAGAATCAGTTATAGCATGTGTTATAATGACAATACATTGCTCTCAAAATAGGAATTTGTTGGAAGATTTTCAAAATATGAAGGTTTTCTCTAGAGCTGAACACGAGCCAAGTAAGTTCGGTTAGCTCGCTCGACTCGGCTTGGCTTGAAGGTTGGGTTTGAACCAAGCCAAGCCATTTTTCCAAGCTCGAAAAGATTTTCAAGCCTGAGCTCGAGCTAACCCAAGCTCGATTCGGCTCAACTCAAAGCTCGGCTCAACTCGGTTGACTCGGTTAGAACTCAACTCAATTAGCTAGAAATGGATGTTGTTTAGTCCCCACATCGATGAGAGCAAAGAAATGAGAGGCGAAACTCTTTATAAAGTAAGTGGGGGTATTAATGGGCTTTGGGCTTCCCTTGGGCGCAGATTTTAAACAGTTTTAGGTTGGGCTTTTTAGTTGGGCCTATTTAAATTTTTGTTTTTTTTTTAAGCTCGAACTCGGTCAAGCTAGCTTGATCATGTTAGTCCAACATGAAGGCCGAGCCAAGCTGAACACGAGCCAGGGTGGTCATTGAACGAGCCTAGCTCAAATATGGCAAAGCTCGGCTCGTGGACAGCTCTGGTTTTCTCAAGATATTATTGTGAAATTCTTGCTAAGTGAGACTTGATGCGCATTTCCTACTGAAGCCGAGCTAAACCTAGGTGAGGTCCACCATGATGTTTGTTAGAAATCCACCCTATCCATCTGTTTTGGGAGCTCATTTTAGGACATGAGACACAAAAAAAAAAAAAAAAAAAAAAAAAAGAGCCAAATCCAAGACTCAAGTGAGCCGAAAATGTAAGGATTGAATGTCCACAGTTGAAACATTCGTGGGGCCACAAAGTTTTGAATTAGGCTAATATTTGTGTTTTCAGTTCATCCCAGTAGGAATGACATTATGAATGATATAGATGGCATATGAACATCACTGTGGACCCAGGGAGGTTTCAACGGTAGGAAGTTCCCTACCCACCTTTTCCTTTAGTGCAGCCACTTGAATCTTAGATCTGGCTCTTTTTTTTCTTTTCTTTTTTTTTTTTTTCTTTTTTTTCTCTCATGTCCTAAAATGAGCTCACAAAAGAGATGGATAGGGTGGATTTCTCACAAACCTTGCCACCTAGGTTCCCAGCACAGGAACTTCCTGCTAAAGGGAGGAAATCCACGTCCGTGAGGCCCACCTGATCTCCCAAGACGTTGTGGCCCTAACGGTGGGGTTAGCATGGGGGCGCACCTTGATGTATGTATTATATATCCATGCTGTTCATCCGTCTTTTCAGATCATTTTATGACATTATCTAAAAAATGAAACCGACCAAATTATGAGGTGGACCATACCATAGGAAACAATGTTCATTGACCATTAATAAGACACAAAAGTTTTGGATCAAGTTTATATTTTTTGCCCTTCATTCAAGCTTATGTGACCTTATGAACAGATTGGGTGTAGGTAAATAAATATTACAGAAAATTAAGGTGCGCCCTAAGAAGTTTTTAATGGTATAGCGGTCAAGCACCACTATTTCACAATGTTGATTAACCATTAATAAGACACGAAAGTTTTGGATCAAGTTGATATTTTTTTCCCCTTCATTCAAGCTTATGTGACCTTATAAACACATTAAACACTACAAAAACATTAATGTGCACCCTAAGAAGTTTTTAATGGTAGAGCGGTCAAGCACCATTGTTTCTTATAATATGGTCCACCTGATAATTGGATATGCTTCATGTATTAGATAATGCCCTAAAATGATCTGGAAAGACGGATGGATGGTGTGGATACATAATACATACATCAAGGTGGGCCCCATGGTAACCTTACGGTAAGGTCTGACCTTACCACGTTGCATGAGTATGTGGTCCTACCTAATCCGCTCTCAACCTACTGACTAGGGCTCTCAATGGAGCGGGTCAGATCCGAGATCCTATTCGCTCCGAATCCGTATAATGCGGATTTGGATCTTAAAATAAGTTCGATTAGTTAAATGGACCGGATTTGGATCTTAAAATAGGTCTGAATACTTAAATGGATCGGATTTGGATTCACAGGAACATATTCGAGTTTGATCCGAATCTGATTAAGATCCGACTCATTGTCACCTTATTGTATATTGTTATATTCATGCTGGCCATCCGTTTTACATATTATTTCAACCATACCACAGTAAATAGTGGGATTTGCATAATTGTTCTACTAAATAAATATATTATATTATATATTTTATATTATATATATATTTTTAGATTTGTAATGGGGGTGGATTCGGACCTAGATCCGACATGAATCCGATGGTTATATGGATTTTGGAATATTGGAAATGGATCTAACAATTTATAAATGGATCGGATATGGATATCACCTTTTGGATCAGAGTTGGATCTGAATTCGATCCGAATTCGTTAACAAATATATGGACTTGGAGCCGGATCCAACTGGATCCGATCCAGATCTGACCCATTGAGAGCCCTACTACTGACAAGATTTTTACTGTAATACCCCTGAGTTGTGGCTCTTTCTACTAAAAGTTCGAATTTCTCATCTGGCTCATCTTTTTTGGCCTTTTGACGAGAAATTGAAAATTTTATAGTCGAGAATGCCCCTCTGACCACTATGCGCTCAAGGGCAATCCACCATACCCCAGGGGGAATTCATAGTGCCCAGGTGGAATCGATCGATCGTAGGGGCATTTCTTACCATATATTTTCAATTTCTTGTTAAAAGGCTAAAACAGATGAATCAGACGAGAAATTGGACTTTTAGTAAAAATAGCTACTACTCAGGGCTTTCACAGTAAAAAATCCCCGTACTGACACTACAAGCGAGGTGGCTACTGGACAGTGCTGTGGGTATTTTATCCGCACCATCCAACAAGAAAGAAGTGGTGATTGAATGCCAACCATTAGAAACTTCTCTTGGTCCACTGTAATGTTTATTTCCCATCCAACCTGTTGATTAGGTCAGACCTCCATGAATTGATAACACAGAAATGAGCTTCATACAAAATGTTTGTGGCCCCAGTTAGTTTTTAATGGTGGTGGAGTGGTTCATGTGGGATTTGGATCTGCCTAATTTTTGGGCTCATGTCTTAAAATGATCTTGAAAAACAGATAGACGATCTAGATAAAACATATACATTAAGGTGGGCCATAGAGAATGCCTAGTGTCAATAGTCATCCTTGTCTATACAGGACTCAGTTAAGAAGGAAGTTTACTTTTAAATTGGCCCCGAATTGGAAATTATACTTAACTAGAGAAGGAAAGTCCTGTCAGAGTATCTATGGGCCACCACTATGTTTATGTTTTATCAACACTGTTCATTCATTTTTTACAAATTATTTTAGGCTATGAGCCCAAAAAGGATACAGATTGAAGGATCAAGTGGACCACAATACAAGAAGCATTGGGGATTGAATTATTGCCATAGAAAACTTGCTAGGCTCACCGTGATGTTTATTTGCCATCAAACCTACTCGTGACATTAAATACTATAGGAAAGGGAAAACATAAATATCAGCTTGATCCAAAACTTTGTGGCTGCTAAGAAGTTTTCAACCCTAAGCTTCCAATTGAATTTGCTTCTGGTTGTGTGGTCAGCTTGAGCCTTCAGGATGCTTACTTATTGGGCTCATGTTCTAAAATGATCTTTCAAAATGGATGGACAGCATGGATAAAACACATACATCACAGTGGTCCTCATAAATACTTTGATAGGAAACCGTCCATCTCTAACGAGGTACATGTAGGAGTGGTACTTCGTGGACCCATAAAATTTGAAAAATTCTCTTGGAACCCAGACTTGTTTATATAATTTACGAGGGTGAGCAGTTCGATACTTATCAAAACTCTTTAGTTTTTCACACCAATTTAAGAATCCAAGTCCAACCAAAAATATAGTGTGTACAATACTACCCTTACACAGTTTTAGACTAATCACATCTCGAGTGGGGTCCACCGACATGCATGATCATGATATCCAACTCTTATGAAGATCTAGACCATTGATCAATTAAGCCCAACTTATAGAATTCTCACATGTAAGCCTACACATCATGCAAATCTGAAACAGGCTACCCGTTGAAAAGAAACCACTGGATGGACCCTGCAGGTCTACCACCTCCATGACGGACTGCGTAGTATAGCACACAGCACCAATGTCCGTGCACTGTGTGTGCGCTGCTGGAAAAGCTATGTGGGCCTGACTTTGATGTATGTGTTATATATCCACACCGTTCATTCATTTTGCCCCCTCATTTTAGGGCATGGACCCAAAAGTAGATCCAAATTTCAGGAAAACCACATCATAGTAAACAGATGCTGATTGAACAGGTCTGTGTGACCTAATCAACAGTGGTGACCTAATCAAAAGCTTCCGAGGGGCTACAAAAGTTTTAGATCAAGCTTTTATGTTTTCCATTCAGCCAGGTCCGTGTGACCTAATCAACAGGTTGTTGAATGGCAAATAAACATTACAGTGGGCCCTAGCAAGTTTTTAATGGTGGGTCCACTGTTTCCTGTGATGTGGTCCACCTGAGATTTGGATCTTCTTCGTTTTTGGGCTCATGCCTTAAAATGAGCTTGGAAAATGGATGGATAATGTGGATAAAAGACATACTGTGGTGGGGCCCATGGAGCTTTTCCAGCCGTACACAGTACCGGCATTTAGGTTTAGATTAAGTACAGAAGACAGGGTGCCACGTCAGCCTATTTCATTTCTCATTCAAAATCCGGTGTTGGCTGGCGTTCTTTGTGCGTCAACCCCAATTTATGATTAGAAACATGTGCTGGTTAGAAACGTAGGACAATTTATATGAAATTTACAAAATACTGCCTCATTAATATCATATTTACATTTCGGTACTTAATTAAATTAACCTTTTACCTTCCATTAGTTTCTCTAAATTCCGTTGGATCAAATGTTCTTTTTTCATAAAATAACAAAAAGAAAAAAGAAAAATGCCTGCTAATTAAATAGCTACTGGGATGTAATTACTGACCGTCTAAGCCAGTCTGTCCGCTTATGGCCCACCTGATTAGCGTATTTGCATGACATTTGATGCATTGAGTCCACAATGTAAGGATGTCCTGAAGATGTAATCCGATCCTGCATGCACGTCTCTTCTAGACATATGAGTGAAGTGCACTTTAAATGGGTACTCCACCCTGTGCCATTACCATTAAAACCATCTTGGGGCACAAAAGTTTTAGATCAAGTTGATATTTGTGTTTTCCCTTCATTCAGGTTTTACTCTCATAGATTGCGTCCCACCCCTGCTTGGATGGACTCAGTCTAGGCAGGAACTCTGTGGGGCCATCATGATGTGTGGGTTTTATTCATGCCATTCATCTATTTTTCCATATCATTTTAGGGTATGAGCCTAAATTTGAGGAAGATGATCAAAGGCTAAGTGGACCACACATAAAGTGGGGATTGAACTCTCATTATTAATTAGAGACTTCTTGGGGGACACAAAAGTTTTAGATCAAGCTTAAATTTGTGTTTTCCCTTCATCTAGGACTGACCTTATGAACATGTTGGATGGCAAATAAACATCTTGATGGACCCTAGGAAGGTTTCAACAGTAGGCATCATTATCTCCGTTGCTTCCTACGGTGTGGGCCACTTGAGAACCCATACATCACAATGGCCCCATGAAGCCTATTCCTGGACCCATTTTTGTCCAGGCGAGGGTAGGACACAATCATCTCCCATTATCAGGTAGCAACTTATGACACTTAATACACAAGCACTCAGAAATTGTGCACTTGGTAAATATGAACTGAGATTAAACCGGCTAAATCATGGAACCACATTCGCTATGTTAGAGTGAACCAGATTTCTTGAACAATCCTTGTTGTTGTTTAATCTGGACGCATGGCCACATGTGTAACGAACGGCTCAAATTCAATCAAACATGTGCAATTAAGAATAATGTATTAGGTGTGCAAGAGTTGTATGCGACGCAAATAGATTGAATGCTTATGACTGCAAGCGTCGAACTAGTTGGATTAGTATTAGACTTGTGAAGGTTGATCTAATTGTTCAACCGCGAATTGTTACGGCAGTTAGGCGATTTTTTAAGGAGAGTGTTAATCCTTCAAAATGGAATCTCTTTTGTCTTGATTTTGGGATCCTTTTTGCCTTGACTTAAAAGACTTTTCTTTCAACAGTGATAGCGAATTAGGTTTTCCAGCAACACAATAATGGACAAATAAGAATAAAAAAAATTAGGTCAATGGTTTTATTTTATTTAAAAATATGAACAGTACAATCAACCAGAAGAAGAAAAAAAAGCTATAGAGAAAATAAATACCTATGGTTGCTTTTGGTGGCAAAACTACTATGGAAAAATACTAGACGGTCGTGAGACCATCATGGTATGCAGTCAGCAATGTGTGACTAGTGATCTTCCAAGTAAAAACTCATGATCGGGAGATACAACAATGATAGTTATAGATATTTAATCTACTCCTAGGGCATACTGTGGCGATAGCACTAAACAGTAGTAGATCTAAGATAATCTATGACAACTCCGGACTTAATGTAGTATGGTTAGAGAAGTGGAGAGTGTTAAAACTAAGAAATTAAAAACTAAAGATTGGCAGTGTTGCACGAGAGAGAGACAGAGAGAGAGAGAGAGAGAGAGAGAGAGAGAGAGAGAGAAGAGAGGATTAATTGTGTGGTGAGGGCCTAGAATTCTTTGTCAAGTATTACTTTCATAGGCTTCTGATAAGAAGCGATAGCCACGTTGTAGTGGTTATGTCCTAATAGGATATATATAGATTCTTTATGGTATGGTGTTATCATGATTTGATTTACTTTTAATTTTAAATAGACTTTCCGTTGTCACTTCTAATTACTTGTTACCTTCGAGAAAATATTGATCATTCTAAAAAAAACAAAAAATCTCTTATTAGCATTGATTTGGAGATGGTCATTGCTTATATAAACTAGATTGTAAAGAATCCTCCATCGGCAAAACTTTAGAAACTTTTTACATGTGAAAAAATTTCACATGTGTCGCGCATGTAGATTATGCGTCTTTTGAATTATACTCGTGACTTGTTGTTGGGCAATGTCAACTAGGTCGTGCTAGATGTAAACAATTCTAACCTTTAATTGCTGGACACTTGCTCGTTGAAATAAGTCTACAACACATTTTTCTTTTTGGCCCTCCTATGACAGTAACCAATCTGACAGTAAGATAATCAAATAAGTGTGATTTTTGGCTGATGATACATCTAAACTTGGAACCGTAACTTCGGACGGTTTATTTTGACTTGCAAGCCTTGCCGTGCATGCAAGTCTGAATATTTTCTACGTGCATATGCGTATCATCCATCATACTCGGGTATGAAAGTTTCTCTATTCTTCCAAATCTACCGTGACAAACAGACCATAGAAGTTGGATTGTTGATCGGAGCTTTGCTAATGGCTACTGGCACATGTTGGGGCACGTGTCCCTTCTTGCAGTTGTGAACAATCAAGGCTCTGCTGAGTCCCGATACTAATTTCCCATTGCTCAAATCTAAGGCAAGTGTGCTCGTCAGGCGGGCTTCACATGCATGTGAATGAATGTGGACCATCGTTAAGTTTCTTGTAATCATGAATTTTCACCACGTCTCTGATAACCATACCAGCCTGATTTCCAGATCAGAACACATAAATATTGGTGGGTCTCATCAGATAAACCGGTCCAGATCTTATCCGTAGGAGAGTGGGATGTAGAAGATTTGGATGGCCATTCTTAAGGGAGTAACGGCGCCTTGATTGGATGGCTTTCCTTGCAAGTGCAATTAAATTTCTAGGCCTCTCTCTCACAGCAGGAGGCTGAATGGGCACTACCCCACCAGGACCTAGTTAGAGACGGATGGTCCTGTCGGGATGTTGTGTCACTACCCCAAAAGGTTAACCTGCTAGGTGAAGTGGCCCAGAGTATATGAAGCTCCATTCAAAGGTCCCCTTCAGTTGATGGGGGACTAACCAAACAACCCCCCTCTCACAATGGGGTGTGGAGCTTTCAGAACTGGTCTGGGCTTACCCTCGTCGCTCATGGGTCCTAAGACGGGGGCGCCACCATTGCATGGACCTGAACGGATAATCTTGCTCTGATACCAAGTAGTGTTGTGTCACACCCAAAAGGTTAACCCGTTAGGCTGACCCCAGAGTATTAATGAAGCTTTCACATTTCCTCTAGCAAATATTGGACAAACCCAACACTCTGTAAGGCCCACTGTGATGTACATGTTTTATCCACTTTGGGCTTTCAATCCTGTTGCATCATTTGGTTCACTTGAGCCCCCGCTCTGCCGTGTTTTTTTTTTTTTTTTGCCTAATGATTTGTCAATGTATGAACATATATAGTAGATAAAACATATACATTACGGCTACACACAGAGACCCTGACTGGAGCGGCGTCTGTCTCTAGCTACATCTTGGTGGGGTAGTACCTACAGTTATACACGAGCTGAGTCAAGTCAAGCTTTGTACACAAGCTAGGTCCGTGTTTGTCAACCAGCAGGTCTCAAGTTCAAGACACACTGGCAGCACGTCCGGGTGCTCCGGGCCGGGTTTGGGTTATGTCGGTTTGGGTTTCGGTCGAGTCAGGGTAGCTAAAAAAAAAAAAGAGCTTTGCCCTGCTCGTTGCTCGGCTTGAACCACCCAGCCATTGATCGTTGCTCGACACCACTCAGCCGAGTTGAGCGTGGACTTGCTCAATCAGTAGATCGTGTGAGTTCGAGCCAAGTCCGAGTTAGTCTTTCGAGCCGGTCGCCGGTTAGACGACCAAAAATAAAAATAAAAAAATGGAATGGCTTAAGTGGGAGTTCAAGAAAAACGGACAAGGAAAAAAAAAAAACGGATGGCTTAAGAGGGAGTTTAAGAAAAACGGACAAGAAAAAAAAAAAATGGAATAGCCTAAGAGGGAGTTCAAGAAAAACAGATAAGAAAAAAAATTGGAAGGAGGAGAGATTAGGGATTCAAGCTGACAGAGTAGCTTGGAGGTAGCTGATGGCGGTGGGCAAGCACACAGGCAACGGGCAATGGGTCAGCATCTCAGGGCAGCTCAGGGGTGGCTGGTTATCGAGCTAAGAAAGAGAGGGAGGAAGTCAGGCCGGTGTGGTCAGCTGTCAAGCTCAGTGAGGGAGGGTTAGGGTTAGGAAGAGTCGGAGAGAGGGGGGCGATCGGGCGGGTAGATTAGAAATAAGATTAGGGTTTTTTTTTTTTTTTTTTTTTTTTTTGTATTTATACTTCGAGTCAACGAGCTGAGTTGAGCCGAGTTTAAGCTAATATTTGAGCCAAGCCGAGTTGAGCGTGGCCATGCTCGGTGCTCCGATCGAATTCATTCGAGCACCTAAAAAATGACTTGACTCAGCTCAAACTCACTTTCGATCCAAGCCGAGTCAAGCATTTTCAAGCCGAGTCGAGTGAGTTTTTTGTGCTTACTCGACTTGTGTATAGCTCTAGTAGTACCCAATCCGCATACCTCACAACAACCCCACTAAGGTGACACACGTGTGCAAGATTTTAGCCATCATCACATAGCCGCCATCAACATAACCTAGCCCACTATAACACGTGGAGGGGCTGCACATGTACATCGAATATCAAGATTTGGTTAATATCTTTAATCGTTCATTTTTCTAATACAAGTAGTATGTAGAGCTGTCAACGGGCCGAGCTGACCCGAGTTTTGAACTATTTCGGGCCGAGCCTTCAATCCAGGCCTAATCAAAATTCTGATTTTGCAAGGCTTGATCCCAGCCCATTGACACATAGTGCAAGTAAGCCTCACCTAGGGCTGAAAGCCGGGCAGGTTGGGTCAGGTTGGTGCTAAACCCAACCCAACCCAACCCAACCCAACCCAACCCAACCCAACCCAAGTGGGCTCGGTCGGGTTCGACGGGTTGATACGTGCGAATATTTTTGTTATTACATTAGTTTGTTATATTTCAATATACATCTTATTTTTTATACATATGGCTTAATTAATTATATATGTAGTTATTTATAGTAAATAACTTCATTTTTTTCTAAACCAACAAACTAAGTAAGATATAGGACAACTACTCCTTTCATATTCAAGCATATCAAAATTCAAACATTATAAGTTTACTTACTAAAGAATTATAAGCTAATAGGTTTACTTAACTATAGTATGATAAAATTATAAGTAAGTTGTATATAGATCGGGTTCCGGGTTCGGGTTCGGGTTGGGTCGGGCAACCCAAGACCTCAACCCAAGCTTTATCGGGTTAGTGTTTGCATAGCCCAAGCTCGAGATCAGATTTGATACTTCCTACCCAATGTCAGGTAGGTCACAGGTTGATCGGTTGGGTTGAACCCGCCCGACTTTTGCCCCTAGCCTCACCCGGTGGACGCGGACTGCCACACTACGCAGTGACTAGCCAGTAGCTACTGGATGGTGCTAGACCCTATCATGATGTATATATTTGTATCCATGCCGTCCACCCATTTTTCCAAATCATTGTAAGGCATGAGCCTAAAAATGAAGCAAATCCAAATCTCAAGTGGACCCCACCACATGAAACAGTGGTAATTAAATGCCACCGTTAAAAACTTCTTGGGAGCCATAAAAGTTTTGAATGAAGGATATTTTTGTTTTCCCTTTATCCAGGTCTGTGTGACCTAATCAACAGGTTGGATGGCAAATAAATATTGGGCTTAGGAAGTTTTTAATGGTGGGCATTCAATCACCATTGTTTTTCTTGTAGTGTGGTACACTTGAGATTTAGATATGTCTATTTTTTGGGCTCATGCTCTGAAACGATCTGAAAAATGGATGGACAGCGTCGATAAAACTCACGTACCATGGTAGGCCCACAGAGCCCTGTCCAGTAGCAAGCGTCAGTAGGCAATACACGTCCTCACCTGAAGAGTTGAACCGTCTAAAAGACTAATTTTTATCCCCGGGCCGGCCTTTTCATCATTCACACCACCTTATGAATGACTCTGATCTCACGCACGTGTGTTACATTGGCATGTGCGCCCCGAACCCCTATTCAAGTGCCCACTCCCACAAGCATTGCACGTGACAGTTACTCGAGTAAAAAGTCGGAACTCGAGCAGAGAGCTTATTTATTCCGAGATGAGGAATGATGATCACGTGGATGTTGATTACTACAGGCACATGAAACCTTTCAAATGCAAGTGTACCTAGTGCTTTACATCTGAGCCATTCAAAATGTGAGTTCTGCATGCTATTTAAATCTATGGACGCAAAAAAGTAATATGCCACTCAACTAATCATGTGGGCCTGCATTTTGGACCAGATCAGCGGCGGTCGATAGTTTCCTTTGCTGTGGCCTGCCTGATGAGTGGATTTGCTAAATTCTTGCAACAGGGCCGGCCCACTTTTTCTTGGATGAGATGTCCAAGACACATGAAATACTAGCGTGTTTTACGAGGATGCATGTGAAAGTTCACGGGGAAGGTGATGCATGTGATCATTACGAGATGAGGAGTTAAATGATACTCAGGCCGCCCATGAGTTGAGTTGTACACGAGACGAGTCGAGTGGAGTCCCATCGAGCATGACCCTGTTCAGTGCTTGACTTGACTTCACTAAGCTGAGTCAAGCATGGCAAGCCCGAGACATTTAAGTTGAGTTTGAGTTTGAATTTGAGTTTTTGAGATGAGTTTACTGAACCGAGTTGGAATTACTAATTTACTGCAAACAAGATTTAACAAACTAACAATACCATTATATTAACAATCTAACAATACCAATACATCATTAATCAAACAATCTAACATTAACAATTAAACAAACAAATATCCATCCATAATATATCCATTCAACCATCATGATACATGCATTTAATTTAATTTGTAATATGTATAATTATATATATCATACAGTATATATAATATATATTATATATATTTTACTTTGGGGATTATTATAATTATCCATCCATTCACCCATATAACTATCCATCCACCCAACCATCCCATCCGTCCATCCGTCCATGAGGATACCCATCCTACCATCCACCCAACCATCCCATCCGTCCATCCGTCCATGAGGATACCCATCCTACCATCCATCCATTTTCCCATCCATCCATCCACCTATCCAACCATTCATAAATTAGGGAATGTTATACTTATATATTTATATATTAGGTTTAATAATTATTATATATATAATATAATCTTTAATTGTAATTAGGTATATATATATATATATATATATATATATATATATATATATATATATATATATATATATGGGGGAGATCGACCCTCGACTGTTGGACAGTGCTCTTCCGGTCGCCCATAAAAACAGCTCAAATATTAGGGTTTGGTCAAGCCGGGTCGGTCGATCGCCCAAAAAACTAAAATGGAAGGGGGATATAGCTTATCAGACAAGAAAAATAGAAATGCATGCCGGCAGCAGGCAGGGAGGGGTAGGTCAAGCCGTAAAGCAGCTCAAGGGTGGCCGGTTAGGTCTCAGCGGACAGGCAGCGGGCAGTCGGTTAGGTCTCAGCGGACAGGCAGCATGAGAGAGGGAGCTCGGAGTCATGTAGGGCATCTTGGGGGTGGCCGGCCATCGAGCTAAGAGATAGAGGGAGGGAGGGAGGGAGTGGGACCAGTATGGCCAACCGTTGAGCTCAAAGAAAGAGTGAGGGAGGGTTAGGGTTAGGGTTAGGGAGAGAGGGGGGCACTCGGGCGGGATTAGAAAATTTAAGAGTAGGGTTTTTTTGTGGTTTTTATACTCCGAGTCATACATCTGAGTCGAATCGAGCAAGTTCAAGCTGACTTCAAGTTAATATTCGAGTCGAGCCGAGTCGAGTCGATCGTGGCCCTGCTCGGTGCTCGACTCGAATTCATTCGAGCACATAAAATCTGCTCAAACCCGCTTTTGATCTGAGCCGAGTCAAGTATTTTCAAGCCAAGTCGAGCGAGTTTTTCAAGCTTACTCGACTCGTGTACATCCCTACCCATGACGCTTGATATGTAGGTACTCAGAAATTGTACTATGGTTTATAATACTCATATGGATTGAACAATCTTAGACTATGATTCTTTGTCACTCTTGAAAATAGGACAAGTTCGATATTTTCATTTCTAACCATGGATAGATGTCGACCAATAAGATAATCATTGTTTTGGCCTAATCACGTTAGATCTAGCGACATATGTAATGTCATATGGTAACAAAATCTCAATAAAAAAAAAATGGAAGATCTTTTTAGTTGTTCTAATAACCGAATGCAATCAAAATCCAAAAAGTTATGAGTAGCTCAAAATGAGTAAGCTGAATTAGCTACGCTTGTTACATATTTCACTCATGTACCAGTGTCTGCTACTTAGCAACCTCTTGCCCGATAACAGGTAACAACTGAAATATGGTCATAGTTAGTAATGGATTTGGCTGATGCATTATAGCATAATATAGAAGAGATCCTTACGACTGAAATTGCTCAAGGATATATGAAGTGACGTAACAGCAACACTAAGTGGCTTATTTTCACGATGCACAATGCATGTTCAAGCAGAAGAAATGATAACAATTGTCAACATATGACAGCTTACAGAGAATTCTCATCCATGTAGTGGATGTGAAGGCATGTGTACTATCAATGACCAACCCACAACAAACAATCGATACATATGACATTGCGTGATAAGCTACAACTATTTACGGGCTCAAACAGTTATTTACATGTCAACAGACATGATGAGTGGCTACAAAGATCTCTTTCTAACAACTGCCTAAAAATTCTTTAAATAAGAAGAAGATCAAAGAGCTCCAGGCCCTTGCCAATTAAACACAACACAACCTTATAGTGTAACATTGTTTATCTTAGTTTAGTTTCTAATTTAGCTTTTAGTATACATAATTCGGTTTGTCTACGCTACTATGCTTAACCAACTTTAACTTAGTTGTAATGCAGTCCAGTCCGCATATGCTGTTATACTGGACCAACTTTAGCTTCATTTTAGTGTAATTCCCTTAGCTTAATTTTAGTGCATTCTGTACCAATCCGCATATGCTGTTATGCAACCCAAGTTGCTAGTTTAAGGACGACCTTAGCTTTTAAGACTTCGCCATCTACGCAACAATCGTTGGATCGCCAATAATTTTCCTTCAATTTATAAGTGTTTATCTTTTGTAACATTTATAAATGAATTTCTCTTTATTTTGGTTGTTCTCGTATTGTATTATTAATTAATCAATCACCACTATTGTGGTGAAAAAATGTCATTTTAACTAAAAGGTAAAAGGAACTCATTAAAAGTACAAACCTTACCCTTCACAAATTGCCTAGTCTTTGTATAGGTGGTTGGGTAGACGACAGAACCATCAGGTTCTCAATCTCTCTATCAATCTCAATGTTGAATTGGGGTCAAAGTGTCACACCCTGAAATTCGAGACTCGAGTATAACAACCCAAGGCCTGAGTTCCAGAGTGCGAACTTACTTCAAACATAACTTTTAGAGAAATTCCATTCCACATACCACAATACTACGAAATTAAAGTACTTTATTTATCATAGTTTAAATCCCAAATTGTAATTTGAATCAAACAACCACATCGACCCTGCAAACCATTTAAATTTACTAAAGTCTGTTTTAATTATCTTCAAAAAGAAATAAATTAAACCACCTAATCTAAGATAAAGCTTCTAATAGAAATAGTCGTCCAGATATTCACTTCAGCCGCTCCTCCTTCCTCCTGAAATCCTGCAGGAACTGTGGTGATTTTGGTGAGCTAAAGCCCAGTGAGGTCATTTCCATCACAGGTAATATTCCAGTTAATAAGAGATAAGATGTAGATCGTCAACAGATAGAATTGTATGAAAATATACAAGGGCAAGGTTATGATTAATACACATTATGATTTATTGTAGATGGAATATGATTATCATGATGTCATGTATGTTATGATACGTGTGAGAGTAACAAACGTCTAGGAACTCGCTGCCACTGAACATTAGGAACCTGTCGCAAATCAACCATGCTCACCTAACCGGTACAGCGAGGCAGCAAATCAACCATACAGGTCAGTGGGCAAATCAACCATGCATCACTGATCCAACCGAGCAAATCAACTATGCTCAATAAGTGAAACGACCAGAACTCGCTGCCACTGAACATTAGGAACCTGTCACAAATCAACCATGCTCACCTAACCGGTACAGCGAGGCGGCAAGTCAACCATGCATGCCAGGAGTCAAATCAACCATGCTCCTATTCTGTCGCAGTGTATAAATGTATGTACATGTCATGAGTTATGAAAGCACTATTCAAGCATACAATGCATATCATCATTCAAACCCAATCACACCATGCATGTGTCATCTTCAATTAAGTAATTCTTCATCTAATTATTCATCATAAATTAAGAGAGTTGTTAAGGAGGTAAGTCACATAAAGTTACATAAGGTTTTGTACCAACAACAATGTATTGTGCATCTACGTTTCGTTTAACTAGGGTTTTTATATTTGAAACTTAGGAGGCAAATTCGAAGGAAGTGCATTCAACCTATGTTTAACCTCTAATTAGGTTACGTAGAAAAGTGGAGAAAGATCTACAAGAAAAGTAAAGAATGTAGATATGGAATTGGAGAATACAACAAGACGTGGAATCCCTTACCTAGGATCAATTTAAAGACTTGAGAATAACTTAAAATTGAAATAACTTAAACCCTAATTTGAAAAACAACTAGAAGGAAGTATTTGGGAGAAGTTAACGGAAAACCATATGAAGAATCACTGTCCTAAGCTCCAAATTGAGCCTGAGTCGGCTCACTGAGTTAACTCGGTTGTTGGAAACTCCTCCTTCTTTCTTCTTCTTCTTCTTCTTCTTCTTCTTTTTCTTCTTCCTTTGTCTCTTCCTTCTTCTTTCTTCTTTCTTTCTTTCCTTCTTTACTGGAGCAGGGTCCAGCAGTGCAATGGCACCGCAACAGCAAGATACAGCAACAGCACCACCACCTATTCTCACTCTCTCTCTCTCTCTCTCTCAAACATCCCACTCTCTCTCTCTCTCTCTCTCGCAGCTTCTCTCTCTCTCTCTCTCTCTCTCTCTCTCTCTCTCTCTCTCTCTCTCGCAGCTTCTCTCTCTCTCTCTCTCTCTCTCTCTCTCTCTCTCTCTCTCTCTCGCAGCTTCTCTCTCTCTCTTGCATTTTCTGAAAGAGGGGAGCATAGCCCGGGGGTCTCTTAGTTTCCAACGGCCGGTGGAGCAGACGGGTGCGCATAGAGGAGTCCTTGTTTGAATTGGTGAAGGAAACGATGTATTTTGAGAATTTATTGTGCATGCGAGCCGTTAGAAGTCTAGGTGGGGTCCACACGAAGGCCTGGAAGACATCTAACCCAACCATGCACGGTAGAACTGAAGATCTTGAAGTTTTTGGGCTTATACGGTGGTTTGAGGAGGTCCATACGGTCAACGGATGATCAAAAGATTTTCAACGGACAATGGACGTGTGGCGTAACAACATAATGGACGGTTTAGATTGCTTGATGGGGACCACTATGATGGACGATGTGAACGGCCTGTTGGGTCGGGCGGACGCTGTTGCAGCGGACGCTGTAACAATGTCTGAAGAAGACGCGGTTTCCTTTTTTTTCTTTTGATATTACGTGCGTTGCACGTATTGGTACTACAGTACTCCACTACGGCCAGTGAGGTCCACCTGCTGTGGACCGAGATTATTTCCTCTGCCCATTAGGACAGCGACGAAATTTTAGCCGTCAATGAGGAAAATGAAATAGCTCTGAGTTACAATGGCCCACTTATGGTCCGATTTCTGATTAGGGCTGTTTGTAGGATGATCGGAGGGTTGAAATTCCATGTATACGGTTAGATTGTGTCCTAGAACTAATATATAGAGTTTTGTACGAGAATGATCGTCAGAAATCATAATACTTGAAAATGGCCATATCACTTAAGTTTAACTAATATTAATTAATCAATATTAAAGTTATTTAATTACTTAACTAATCAATTAAACTACTAATTAAATTATTCCAGAAATTTAAGGTTAATAAAATTATTATTTAAATTATTGTAAGGATCCGGGTTATTACATTCTACCCTCCTAAAAGAAAATTTTCGTCCTCGAAATTATACGTACCTCAAAATAATTCTGGGTATTTTTCTCGGATTTCATCTTCACGTTCTCAAGAAGCTTCCTCAACTTCGTGATTACTCCATCGTACTTTAACAAGTTGTATCGTTTTGGTACGAAGTACTTGTTCCTTTCTGTCTAGAATTTTAACCGGCTTCTCAATGTATGTAGTATCTTCTCAAATTTCTAAAGGCTACCTGTCGATGACGTGAGAAGTATCTTGTTCATACTTTCTTAACATGGAAACATGAAAAACGTTATGAATACTCGATAATTGAGGCAACAAGGCAAGTCTATATACTACGGCGCCAACTTTAGCTAATACTTCAAATGGTCCGATATATCTTGCAGCTAATTTTCCCTTTTTCCCAAATCGCATGACTCCTTTCATCGGAGAAACTTTCAACAATACATTATTACCCACGAAGAATTCCAAACCTTCCTTCGATTATCTGCATAACTTTTCTGTCGGTTTTGGGAGACACGGATACGTTCCTTAATAACTGCAATCTTCTCAGAAGTCTGTTGTACAAGCTCAGGTCCTAACAACGCTTTCTCACCCACTTCTGTCCAACAGCTAGGGGATCTATAAGGTCTACCATAGAGTGCCTCAAACGGTGCCATTCCGATAGTCGACTGATAACTATTATTGCATGTAAACTCTATTAGAGGAAGATGATCGTCCCAATTTCCCTTAAAATCAAGAACACAACACCTGAGCATATCTTCCAATATCTGATTCACTCTTTCTGTCTGGCCGTCAGTCTGTGGATGAAACGCCGTACTATAGTCCAATTTAGTTCCCAATGCTGTTTGAAGACCTTTCCAGAATCGAGAAACAAACCTAGGGTCACGATCGGAAACAATCGAAACAGGCACCCCATGAAGTCTTACAATTTCTTTGATATATAACTTACTCAGCTCTTCTAAGGAGTTATTCATTCGTACCGGTAGAAAATGTGCCGACTTAGTTAGTCTGTCTACAATTACCCACACTGCGTCATGATTTTTCTCTGACCTGGGTAGCCCCAGAATAAAATCCATGGATATACGTTCCCATTTCCATTCTGCGATTTCCAATGGTTGTAGTAGTCCAGAAGGTCTCTGGTGTTCGGCTTTAACCTGTTGACAGGTGAAACATTTGGACAAGAAATTTACAATCTCTTTTTTCATGTTGTTCCACCAATATGTCCTGCGAACGTCGCGATACATCTTCATGCTTCCAGGATGTATTGTTAACTTTGATTTATGGGCTTCTTCCAAAATTTCTTTCTTTAGTTCTTCGATGTCAGGCACACACACTCTTCCTCGATACCTGATTGCTCCGTCTGCCCCTACTTTCCATTCAACTGCTGCATCGGCGGTTACAATTGAAATTCGATCTTTGAGCCACGTGTCCTGTTTTTGAGCTTCTATGATTCGGGTCACCAACGTTGGCTGGATTGTCAAATTTTCAAGGAAAACCATGGTGCTATTTTCCCATGGTTGGATCTCGTAGTCCTTGACATTTTCTAACAATTTACATTCTTGCATGGCAAGGGTCGCGGCAAGTAATTGTTTCTTCCTACTCAAAGCATTGGCCACCACATTTGCCTTGCCCGGATGGTAACAGATGTCAAAGTAATAGTCTTTTAGAAATTCTAGCCATCTTCTCTGCCGCATGTTCAACTCCTTTTGGTCAAATAGATATTTAAGACTCTTATGGTCAGTGTATAGTTCGAACTACTCTTCATACAAATAATGTCTCCATATTTTCAAAGCGAAGACGACCGCAGCTAGCTCTAAATCGTGAGTAGGGTAATTTTGCTCATGTTTCTTCAACTGCCTGGAGCCGTAAGCGATCACCCTCCCATTCTGTGTAAGAATACATCCCAACCCTTGGTGCGAGGCGTCCATGTAGACGACAAATTTTTCTCCTTCCGCTGGGATCGTTAATATCGGTGCCGACGTTAAATGCCTCTTAAGCCTTGTAAATGCTACTTCGCAACTGTTGTCCCATATAAAGGTTCTACTCTTCCCCGTTAGACTGGTTAATGGTCTCGCAATTTTAGAAAACCCGTCGATAAACCTCCTGTAATAGCCTGCCAAACCCAGGAAACTTCGTACTTAGTATGCATTTGTGGGTTGTTCCCAGTTAATAACGGCTTCGATCTTTGTCGAGTCAACCGAGATTCCCTTTTCCGACACAACATGTCCTAGGAATTTTACTTCTTTCTTCCAAAACTCACACTTTTCGAGTTTCGCATAAAGTTGGTTGTCTTTAAGGATCTGTAACACAGTCCTAAGGTGTTCCTCGTGTTCCTCATAGGTCTTAGAGTAGATGAGGATGTCATCAATGAAAACTATGACACACTGATCGAGGTACGGCTTGAACACCCTATTTATTAAGTCTATAAACACCGCCGGAGCATTCGTGAGCCCGAAGGGCATAACCAGGAACTCGTAGTGACCGTAACGTGTCCTGAAGGCGGTTTTTGATATGTCTGGATCTTTGATTTTTAACTGATGATATCTCGACCTCAAATCTATTGTGGAAAAATATCGAGCTCCCCTCAATTGATCGAACAGGTCATCAATACGAGGCAGAGGGTATTTATTTTTAATTATGGCCTTGTTAAGTTGACGATAATCAATGCATAGCCTCATCGAGCCGTCCTTCTTTTTCACAAATAGGACCGAAGCTCCCCAAGGTGATGTGCTGGGCCTTATAAATCCTTGATCTAACAGTTCTTGAATCTGCTTCTTTAGTTCTCTTAATTCCAATGGGGCCATGCAGTATGCTGCCCTAAAAATCGGGGCGGTTCTTGGTACCAATTCAATGGAAAAGTCCACTTCCCTCCGAGGGGGCAATCCTGGAATTTCTTGGAACACGTCAGGAAATTCGTTAATTATGTGTATTTGTTCAGTATGGGTTTCCTGGTCTTCCGTTTCAGATAGCGCTGCCATGCTTATTATTAGATCTACATGCCTGCCCCCATGAAATATGATGACTGGTTAATTTGGGGTGGAGAAGGTTACTGTCTTTTCGTAAAGTCTAAGGTCGCGTGATGTGCGGCTAACCAATCCATTCCAAGGATAATCTCGAATCCCGTCATATCCATGACGATTAAATTTGCTGGCAGGCAAGCCTCGCCTATCAAGATGGGACAGTCCTTACATATTCGATCTAACACTACCGATCTACCAATGGGTGTAGCAATAGTTAGTTTCCTATGCATGTTCTCACTAACCAATTCCAAAGAAGTGACTAGGGATGTAGAAATGAATGAGTGTGTAGCCCCCGTATCAAACAAAGCCTTGGCAGGTGATGTGAATATAAAAAGCGTACCTTCGACCACTGTCCTATTTGCGTTGTGATCAGGTGGGGCATCTGTGATTGCATAGCACTGTGCTGCTGCCTCTTCAGAAACTAGTTCCTCTTCATGTGGCATTTCTTCATACTCTTGTGATGCTTCAGGCTCCCCTGCTGGCGGGGCTACTGCGTAAACCCGCCCTTGAGCTTGCTGTCTTGGAGGTTGGTTACCAGGTCTCGTAATGGAGAAAGGTTGTGTTTGTTGTGGCCTGGTCTGTTGAGAGTATTGTGGAGGCCTCTGTTGTTGCATGTGTGGATGTTGTTGTGGCTGTGCATATTGGGATGGTGGAATGCGTGGCTGGGATACCGGGTGAGATGGCCCCTGGGCCAATAGAGGGCATGAAGATCGCGTGTGACCCACCTCACCACAATTATAACATCTCCCCTGGGATTAATTGTTGCCCGATATAGGTGGGGGTATGGAACTTCTCATCATTTTCTGTCTCTTATCTGAATGTTGGGGTAGTGCGATAGATGACGCCTTGTTTTTCGACCCTGTATCGGACTTTTTCTGTTCCCGATCCTTCCAAAATTCCTTAAAGTCTCTCTCCACCACCAAGGACTTATTAAAGACCTCCATGTAAGTCGTTAGTTCAAAGGCCCGCACTCTGCTGCGTATAGGTGGTTTGAGGCCGCTCTCAAATTTTCGAACCTTATCCTTTTCTTCTCGTACTATAGAAGTGGCATACTTTGCCAACTCCGTAAACTTGGCTTCATACTGTCTGATGGAGAGTTTTCCTTGCTCCAATCTCATGAATTCCACTATCTTCTGATCTCGCATTGTCTTTGAGAAGTATTGTTTATTAAATTTGTCGCAGAATAAGTCCTAGGTCCATACAGTGCCTGGGGCAACTGATCTCACCATGGATTTCCACCAATGGTACGCTTCTCCCTCGAGTACAAAGGTGGCTAAAGTGACTTTCTCCTCGTCTCTGCATCCCATTCCCTCAAAGAGTTTTTCCATTTTGTTTCGCCAATGTTCTGCTTCGTTCGAGTCGGGTGATCCATTGAATGAGGGGGGTCGTAATTGTTTGAATCTTTCCAGTAACCCACCTGAATTTTCGTGAGTGGTTGGAGGGGGTATCGGATTATTCTGGTTATTCTAAAGTCCAATAACGTTGACCACAGTCCCCAACACTTTCATCATTTCGTGTAGCAGTTGGTTTTGCTCTGCCTAATCCTGGAATTAATGTCGTTATATTGTTGGTAGCGGGTGGGGTGGAGGGCGTCCCGTTTTGCTCGCTACGTCCCGTCATGGTTAATCTACGAGTCAAGTAGAATCATAAGTTAATATTCAATGGGGTTGGTGCCGTCAAAGGACTAGATTATTCACCTTCATCTAATCCTAACCCATAACCCTAGGCACTGGAATCTCGAAATTTTCTCTAATACCAAACTGTCACGCCCTGAAATTCGAGACTCGAGTACAACAACCCAAGGCCTGAGTTCCAGAGTGTGAACTTACTTCAAACATAACTTTTAGAGAAATTCCATTCCACATACCACAATACTACTAAACTAAAGTGATTTATTTATCATAGTTTAAATCCCAAATTGTAATTTGAATCAAACAACCACATCTACCCTGCAAACCATTTAAATCTACTAAAGTCTGTTTTAATCATCTTCAAAAAGAAATAAATTAAACCACCTAATCTAAGATAAAGCTTCTAATAGAAATAGTCGTCCAGATATTCCGCTTCAGCCGCTCCTCCTTCCTCCTGAAATTCTGCAGGAACTGTGGTGATTTTGGTGAGCTAAAGCCCAGTGAGGTTATTTCCATCACAGGTAATATTCCAGTTAATAAGAGATAAGATGCAGACCGTCAACAGATAGAATTGTATGAAAATATACAAGGGCAAGGTTATGATTAATACACTTTATGATTTATTGTAGATGGAATATGATTATCATGATGTCATGTATGTTATGATACGTGTGAGAGTAACAAACGTCTAGGAACTCGCTGCCACTGAACATTAGGAACCTGTCGCAAATCAACCATGCTCACCTAACCGGTACAGCGAGGCAGCAAATCAACCATACAGGTCAGTGGGCAAATCAACCATGCATCACTGATCCAACCGAGCAAATCAACCATGCTCAATAAGTGAAACGACCAGAATTCGCTGCCACCGAACATTAGGAACCTGTCGCAAATCAACCATGCTCACCTAACCGGTACAACGAGGCGGCAAATCAACCATGCACATCAGGAATCAAATCAACCATGCTCCTGTTCTGTCGCAGTGTATAAATGTATATACATGTCATGAGTTATAAAAGCACTATTCAAGCATACAATGCATATCATCATTCAAACCCAATCACACCATGCATGTGTCATCTTCAATTAAGTAATTCTTCATCTAATTATTCATCATAAATTAAGAGAGTTGTTAAGGAGGTAAGTCACATAAAGTTACATAAGGTTTTGTACCAACAACAATGTATTGTGCATCTACGTTTCGTTTAACTATGGTTTTTATATTTGAAACTTAGGAGGCAAATTCGAAGGAAGTGCATTCAACCTATGTTTAACCTCTAATTAGGGTTACGTAGAAAAGTAGAGAAAGATCTACAAGAAAAGTAAAGAATGTAAATATGGAATTGGAGAATACAACAAGAGGTGGAATCCCTTACCTAGGATCAATTTAAAGACTTGAGAATAACTTAAAATTAAAATAACTCAAACCCTAATTTGAAAAACAACTAGAAGGAAGTATTTGGGAGAAGTTAACGAAAAACCATATGAAGAATCACTCACATTGACAGGCCTTAAGCTCCAAATTGAGCCTGAGTCGGCTCATTGAGTTGACTCGGTTGTTGGAAACTCCTCATTTCTTCTTCTTCTTCTTCTTCTTTTTCTTCTTCCTTTGTCTCTTCCTTCTTCTTTCTTCTTTCTTCTTTCTTTCTTTCTTTCTTTGCTGGAGCAGGGTCCAGCAGTGCAGCGGCACCGCAACAGCAAGATACAGCAACAGCACCACCACCTATTCTCGCTCTCTCTCTCTCTCTCTCTCTCTCTCTCTCTCTCTCTCTCTCTAACGTCCCACTCTCTCTCTCTCTCTCGCAGCTTCTCTCTCTCTCTCTCTTTCTCGCAGCTTCTCTCTCTCTCTCTCTTGCGTTTTTTGAAGGAGGGGAGCATAGCTCAGGGGTCTTATAGTTTCCGATAGCCGGTGGAGCAGATGGGTGCGCACGGAGGAGTCCTTGTTTAAATTGGAGAAGGAAACGATGTATTTTGAGAAGTTATTGCGCATGCGAGCCATTAAAAGTCTATGTGGGGTCCACACGAAGGCTTGAAAGAGATCTGACCCAACCATGCACGGTAGAACCGAAGATCTTGAAGTTTTTGGTCTTATACGGTGGTTTAAGGAGGTCCATACGGTCAACGGATGATCAAAAGATTTTCAACGGACAATGGACGTGTGGCGTAACAACATAATGGACGGTTTAGATTGCTTGATGGGGACCACTATGATGAACGATGTGAACGGCCTGTTGGGTCGAGTGGACGCTGTTGCAGCGGATGCTGTAACAGCATCCGAAGAAGACGCGGTTTCCTTTTTTTCTTTTGATATTACGTGCATTGCACATATTGGTACTACGGTACTCCACTACGGCCAGTGAGGTCCACCTGCTGTGGACCGAGATTATTTCCTCCGTCCATTAGGACAGCGACAAAATTTTAGCCGTCACTGAGGAAAATGAAACAGTTCTGAGTTACAATGGCTCACTTATGGCCCGATTTCTGATTAGGCTGTTTGTAGGATGATCGGAGGGTTGCAATTCCATGTGTACGGTTAGATTGTGTCCTAGAACTAGTATATAGAGTTTTGTACGAGAATGATCGTCAGAAATCATAATACTTGAAAATGGCCATATCACTTAAGTTTAACTAATATTAATTAATCAATATTAAAGTTATTTAATTACTTAACTAATCAATTAAACTACTAATTAAATTATTCTAGAAATTTAAAGTTAATAAAATTATTATTTAAATTATTGTAAGGATCCAGGTTATTACACGAAGGCATTTGGTTCGAGTTGAGCTGCATTAGCCTATGATACACCCGACACTATACACACGCATCATACAATCAAATTTGAGCCAAACAACTAGATAATCAAGTAAGTTTATTTTTATTCATGATACATTGACACTTGATACCATAATTGTTATGGTTTAATTTGATTACTTGTATGCCATGCATGTGCCCAACTTTCTAGGTAATTTTTAAGTATTGCGTATCATCCATCACACTATGCCCGAGTAGATTTTGAGATAAGCATCCAAAAACCCCTTAATGTAATATGTGGACCGCCTACCCTCTCATGAAATTTCTATTCTTGCTATAAGACTTGTAAAAACCTATAGAGATGTGGTACAATCCTCACCTCAGAAATTCTTTACTCACCTTAAATTTGTTACTCAAAGCTCTGTCATCATATGAACCGTTGGTGTGATTGCCCCATTGAGGATGGCCCATGCACCAAAAAATCTCCTAGCCTGGAGAATCCTATCCCTTGGATAGGTGACTAACTAATAGACATTTAAGAGACAATAAGAAAAATCACAACAATTGTTAGGATCTTCAAATCTAGGTTATTCATGAGTGGGAGAAGTATTGTAAAACAACTATGCTATTTGGGTTCCACCCTGTTGTATATTTGAAATGGACTTCTCCCATCAACTTTACTCCTTTATTTTAGGTACCCCGTAGACAAAACATTAGCCAGATCTGCAAATCAAGTGGTTCACACTGTTTACATGCATTTTCGGTGCCCAAATGTGGACCACTAGGAAGACGCCATGTGTTGACATTATGGGATTGGTATTCACAGAAATCATACTCACACCCGCGAGTATCGTTATTTTATCTTCCTTGGGCGATACACATTCTATTATTAAGACCTTTACATATGCCTTTGAGGGAGTAAACCATCGCATGCCACATGGCCACGATTAGCGAGCCAATTAATGAGGAAGCATGCTTGGTACATCTATAAAAAGACTAACCGATACACAAATTAGGTCATGGATTCGGATAAGCATTCGGTGAGGCCGTCTCTTACAATCCTTTTAAAATGGGAGATTTTTTAAAGACGTTTGGAGAGCTTGCGAAGGTCACAAAGATACAAAATATCTAAAGATCGGACCCATATCCATGCAAATCTGGTTATGGTTCAGACCCAAATCAGGAGAGGATAGACACACTAGCAGATTGGATCCATCTCCATACATTATTAGGAATTAAGAGAATGGAAGAGCTCTATGAAAATTGGGTCCGACTAAATAAGACATCGTCCGATAACAGATCATTATCAGGTGGATCCGACCCATCCAACACATGATCAAACAGATAATTCAAGGTAAATGCAAGAGATGGTTTGATCA
This sequence comes from Liriodendron chinense, assembly GCA_003013855.2. Lineage (NCBI taxonomy): Eukaryota > Viridiplantae > Streptophyta > Magnoliopsida > Magnoliales > Magnoliaceae > Liriodendron > Liriodendron chinense. The sequence goes on along the minus strand of ML058339.1, from coordinate 6,445,789 downwards.
AAACCATTCAAATGTATGATCATGATTGATTTGAGTTCTAGATTGATGGTAGAGGTTCCACTAATTAATCCCGAACCTAGATGCAATTCATACAGAAGGGATCAACTACAAAAGGAAGATCTGAGCAGTCCCGAATCCATTTGGAGTCTTTTCTGTTAGGAATACATGTGGAATATGTGAAAGATCTATGATCAACAAGAAAACCTAGCGAGGGTTTTTTCGCCTCGACAACCTATAAAAGGAGCACGTGATAAAGAGCTCAAGGCCTATACCAAATACAATCAATCTTCTTTACATTACATTTATCTTTTTTCTTATCTTTGCATAGCGTATACTAACTTTAGCATAGATCACCACTATCCAGCTTCCACCACTACAATATTATAGGATTAAGTTTGTTAGATCTTGTTAAAATGAGTTCTTAGTATTTAGGCAATCACACCTCTTTGGTCACATCTTGTTAACCATTCTCCTCGATCATTTGTTCTCATAGATAGATTAGGTATTTGTTTTCATATTTATTTATTTCTTTTGGTTATTTTTTGATAATCTGTTGATTGTAATGAGCTACACATTTAATTAATAAAATCAACAATGCTCAAAATTTCTTTTATTTATTTGTTCATCTTTATTATTTTGAAAAATCTATTAGTTTTAATGGTGAAAGAATAAGTCCTTAGACATAAGGCAAAAAGAATCCACAGGAATGACTAACCACTACCCCTTCGCAAATCGCCTGATTGCTGATCATAACCGGTGGTTGAGAGGATAGTTGGATCCTACGTCTAGTCTCTAATCAGTCCGACTCAACGCAGGGGCATTAACATTCAAGCAAACATCAAGTTGAGTACGACTTTAGCACACCCACATATCATAATCGCACAAAACATTTAAATACATGCCCTCAATCACATGTGTAACCTCATGTTCGATTAAATTCAGCCAACACACATCATAAGGACCAATTAGGATAAAAGCCACATGGTGTGTGCTAGATGGTTGTATGTCTATTGAGGACGCGGATTAGCTACTAACATCATGAGTAGCAAAATCGCTACTAAAGTGATGTCACCAATTTCTGTGGGCCCCATCATGATGTATATGTTGTATCCACACTGTCCATTTCGAAGGGATCATTTTAAGGAATGAGCTAAAAAATAAAGCAGATCCAAAGCTCAAGTGGACCCCACCATAGAAAATAATGGGCATTGAATGCCTACCATTAAAAACTTCCTTACGGGCTACAAAAATTTTCGATCAAGCTGATATTTGTATTTCCCTTCCTCCATGTTTGTGTTAACTTATGAACAGGTTGGATCTCAAATAAACATTATAGTGGGTCGTATGAAGGTTTCAATGGTGGGCTTTACTGTCCCCAATGCTTTCTGTGATGGGGTCCACTTGACCTTTGGATCTGCCTCATTTTTTTGCTCATGTCTTAAAATAATGTCTCCAAATGGATGGACGATGTGGAAATAACACATACATCATGGGGGGGCCCACAAACTTGGTGACGTCACTTCTGTAGTAAATTTTGCTACTAACATTGCCAGTAACTAATCAACGTCCATTTGTGGAGCCATATTTGATGTAAAGTGGGTCGCTGATGCATTTATGATGAAGATGGACCAAAGAAAGACTGATCGGAGATAGAAATGATTCGGACCGTCAGAACCTGTGGACCCTCGCCGATTTTTCGCGCTCCCACACGACGTTCTTCTCGCCCCTTTCTTTCCCTTTCGGGAAAGAAGGAGATGAGGATGCGGGAGTGCGAAATCGCCGTTTGTGCCACTGGCTTGCCTCGTTCTCGAGGGCTTCGTTTGGTTGTCGTGTTAAGCTGGATATGTTTAAGTGAGTTTATATAAGACCAGAGTCGCCACTAGCCAATTACTTTGAATCTACAGTCGGCTAGACCCTGTAGAAACGTTAGAGAAGGGAATCCGAAGATTCCTTCCTCTAAAATGACTCCTATTGATCTGCGGTCAGAGATTCAAGGTAAGGGATCATGGTTACAGGGTGGGAAGAGGTTAAGCACCCCACACACTTCCCGTACCGAAGTACGGTCTCTACTTCACAGAATCGATCGAATACTTGAAAGTCTAGTTTAATCCTCGTATATTCTCATAGATGACATGATGCATGAATGCGGGTCTGAACAGTAAGAGTTTCTGATGGGCAGGTTCCAACAACGGGCAAGCCCAGAGCGTACGCTCGAACTGACAGGTGCTTTATGCGAGATGATGCATGCTGTGTGCTTGAATATTCAAAGTGCTTATAGTGATATGTACGTGAATGCAGGTCTGAACAGTAAGAGTTTCTGATGGGCAGGTTCCAACAACGAGCAAGCCCAGAGCATACGCTCGAACTGACAGGTGCTTAATTTAAGACATATGCGGTGTGCTTGAATAATCAAGGTGCTTGTAGTGAAGCAGGGGGGTTGGAAGAAAAGTAAATGCTGCACTTATGCTAGATGCAAATGAGATGATGCTGGAAAAATGATAGCTGGATGGACGGAGGTATCGCAAGGATTGGCTTCAAGTGGCTGGATCAAGACTTGGGTGACTTGAGAGGCTTGGACCAGTGGTCAGGCTGGGCTAGACCAGGGTTAGGCTCTCCTCACTCGGGCTCTCCTTGGGGGAAAAATGGACTAAAGGGGACTCGGATCGCACTCGGGCTGAATGGGCTTCGAATGGATGTTGAAATGAGAAGGGGAGGGGGGTATTTATAGCAGCGGAGAGTGGCATTTCTCGTAATTTATCTCGGGTGGCCTGCTATGGGCCGCCCGTACGGCCGCTCCTCGGTTTTCAGCGATGTACGGTTGCTTCCTCGGGGCTGCTATTTGACTCGCTGGGTCGACTCAGTGAGTTGACTCAGCGGGTTGACTCGACGGGTTGACTCGGTGTTTTGACTCGACGGGTTGACTCAGCGGGTTGACTCAGCGGGTTAACTCAGCGGGTTGACTCAGTGGGTTGACTCAGTGAGTTTGACTTTTTTGGGATTTTTTTACTGGCTTTTCTTATGGGGGGTTTTCAGGCTGATGTTTAGGATTGGGTTGACTGGGTTCAGGCTTGAACTGCCTTTGCATCTGTGTCAGTTGATCGTTTGGAAACCGATCACTCGCACATACCGCGGAAGTTTAAAGAAAACGTTGCGATTGTCCCTGCAGTTTGCTGCAACCTGGGTACCCAATCGCAACCCTTCCATTCCCGATCGGTACTAACATCGAAAAGGTACAGCAGAGCCTCTGCGTCGACAGTCTTACGAGGATGCTGACCCTGAGACTGATTGTGATGTTTGATGTTTTCCCAGATCACTCCAGGAGTACTTGTTTCGCTTAACTGTCAAAGTGGTTAGACGCCCTGCGTCAGATAGTCTTACGGGATTCTACTAAGCCGACTTGGACTCAGTCAAGGTACTTCAGGCATCCACGCCTAGGTATGTGCGGGTGGGCTTTTTCCACCCGATCTGCTGGCTTCGATGCTTGGTTTGCAATTCATTCTTTCCTTGATTGTGGTCTGAAATCTTTGTTATCTTTTGTATCTGAGTCAGTTGATTGTCTAGAAGTTGATAACTCGCACATACCGCGAGAGTTTGGAGAAAACGTTGCGATTGTCCCTGCAGTTTGCTGCAACCTGGGTACCCAATCGCAACCCTTCCATTCCCGATCGGTACTAACATCGAAAAGGTACAGCAGAGCCTCTGCGTCCGTAGTCTTACGAGGTTGCTGACCCTGAGACTATTTGTGTGATGTTTGATGTTTTCCCAGATCACTCCAGGAGTACTTGTTTCGCTTGACTGTCAAAGTGGTTAGACGCCCTGGGTCAGATAGTCTTACGGGATTCTACTACGCCGACTTGGACTCAGTCAAGGTACTTCAGGCATCCACGCCTAGGTATGTGCGGGTGAACTCTTTCCACCCAATCTGCTGATTTTGATACTTGAGTTACAATTCATCGTTTCCACCTGTTCAAATGGTTTCTATGACCGAGCCTTTTAGCTTTCATCTTTTTTGCATCTTGGCATGTGGTACGACCGCACTGACACTGGAGTTCAGTTCGACCGTACTTTGAGTGCATTGGATCCAATGGTCTCTGGGAAAACCGTGAGACATCGGATCTTATTTGATTTTTGCGTCGGCTCCTACCCAAAGATATGGAAGATCTCCTGGTGTTTTGGAGGCAGAACGCTCTACTGAAAAATAATATTTTTGGATTTTTGAAAAGGTACCCACTCTGGGGAGTGATACTCCGTGGGGTTTTTATTTGCAAATAGGAATATTTTTTTTTGTCTTTTTGAAATGGAAATCTGGTTTGCATGCGCCTCCACTAGGGATGCCCGTGGGGTCTTTGGCTAACCGGCTTTTATTTTGAAAGCAGGTAAACATGATGATTGATGCGATGGATGCTGATGCATGGAGATGCATGATGAATGCATGGCTTGGCTCATTCTCTTTCAGTTTGATGATCTTGCTTTTGCTGGAGATGCAGAGAATTTTGAGCTTATTGCTTACAGGGTTGTGCTTCCCTGGGGTTTTTTTTTGTACGGGCGTTTAGTCAACGGGTTGGTCAAGATCCCGACCCGTGATCGATCAGGTCCATCGTCCCAAGATGCTGTTTCTTTGCTAATGAGAATGTACGAGGATATTATCTAACTTTAAGATGTTCTTCTGGGCATTCATGTGATTGGGATGGTGTTTGGTTGCCCGTTTTGGTCAAGATTCCAATTTGCGGGCGATTGGATCCGTCATCCCAAATTGTGAAGAGAGTGGAGTTCAAGACTCCTGAAGTGTAGTGCTGGGGGCTAATTTTTGTGATTTTTTGTAAATATGTGGTCCGAATCTTTACCTGGGTGGTTAAGATAGAGATCGGTTTGTTGAAGGCACAGGAAATATTTTTGTGATTTTTTGAAATATTTTTTTTTTTGAAAGCAAGAGAAATATTTTTGTGATTTTTGACAATATTTTGTTGAAAGCAAGGGAAATATTTTTGTGATTTTTGACAATATTTTGATTGAAAGCAAGGGAAATATTTTTGTGATTTTTGAGAATATTTTGATTGAAAGCAAGGGAAATATTTTTGTGATTTTTGAAGAGGTGATTTTGCAATGTTTTTGTATTTTGTGATTTTTCTGAAATGCAGGGAAAAGTATGGAATTTTCATCCACTTCCAGCTTCTACTGCTGGTAAGGCACCCGATCCATTTTATGTCAGCGAGCAAGACGAGTCTCACACAGTTAAGTGCCGTAGTTTTACATCTTCGGATGAGGAGATTTGAGGGTTTTCAGTCAACACACCCACAAAGTTGCCTGTTCTTTATGTGCAATGCACATAGACCACGTATCGTCTTACGGACTCCTTCGGCCACAAAATGGGCCACATCCTCACATTTCCCTTAGTCAATCCAGTTTGGGGCCTTACGTTGCTCACAATTCTGTGAGGGTGCGCTCCACCTCTCAACAGCCTTAATCCCCTTCATGAGTTTTAGGAACAGGGAACATCCGTTAGATTCAACAGCGACTTCCAAATCAAGGTTATCTATCACGGTGCGTTCAACACGAACAGGGTTACGGAGCTCTGCCCACCTCAGCCTTCACCTGTTTAAAAGATTTCGGACACCCGTACGATCAAGTGTCAGCCATGTCCGGGACAGGTTAGGAAAGAAAGCCCCCGAGAAGTTAATCCCAGTGTAGTTTTAGGTCTTCGGACCGCTGGGGATGAATTTGTGCAGTTTGAAATTTTTGGTGAATCATTTTTTTTTTGTGTTTTTTGGAAAAAGTTCCAGATTTCAGCTCGAATGATCGAGATTGATGCTGGTTTTTGTTGAAAGCTTTAAAATATTTTTGGTATTTTTGAAATGATCCGGGTTATCGTACCTTGACTGATGCCGATTTTTGGTTGAAAGCGAGAAAGGTCCCCCGAGAAATTAATCCCAGTGTAGTTTAAGGTCTTCGGACCAACATCTGTACATGCTGAAAATACATTCTTTTTTGTGATTTTTCGAAAACTGTTCCAGGTCATAAAATCTCAATTTTGAACGGTCAGGATTGACACTGGTTCTTATTGGAAATCTCTCGGGATTTTGTTCCCGACGTAGTTTAAGGTCTTCGGACCAAAAACTGTACAAAAGGGGGCAAACACATTTTTTTTTTTTTTTGGAAAATGTCCGGTGTCAGCGGATCTTGATCAAGACCGATACCGGCTTTTATTGAAAATCCCTCGGGATATTGATCCCGACGTAGTTTAAGGTCTTCGGACCCAAAAACTTTAAAAGAGGGGCTGGTGATATATTTTTTATTTTTCGAAATGATCCAGATCATCCGATGTTGGTCTTAAAGACTGGGATCGATGCTGGTTTTTATTAAAATCCCTCGGGATGTTGATCCCGACGTAGTTTAAGGTCTTCGGACCAGCAAATATATACAAAACAGGGCAAACACATTTTTTTTTCTTTGATTGATTTTTCGAAATGATCCAGATCATCAGATCTTGGCCTGAACGGCTGGGATCGATGCTGGTTTTTATTAAAAATCTCTCGGGATGTTGATCCCGACGTAGTTTAAGGTCTTCGGACCCAAAACTATGTACAAGACAGGGAAAACCTGTTTTTTGTTCTTCTTTTTCGGAAAATATCCAGTATCAGCGGATCTTGATTCGACGATCCAGACTGCTACCGGGTTTTATTAAAAAGTCCCTCGGGATCTTGATCCCGACGTAGTTTAAGGTTTTCGAACACAGTTTTTGGGGTTGGGCATACTTACCTTGCTTTTTTTGACTTCTGACGGGGCTGACTGTGATCGGATCTTGGATTCCGGCCTTCTCTCTTGATTATCATGCCTTTGATCTTGCTGCTTTCTGACTTGTGTAAGCCTTCCAATGGTTTGGATCCTGATGATTTAGCCCTTGAATGGTTCAGATTGATAGATTCGGCCCTGTGGGCCCACTTGCGATCTTGGCTTTACTTTGGGGCACCTCTTTTGATGATTTGTGAGGCTAAGAAGGCTTCTCATGGTGTGGATGATGGCTTGAATGTCTCAGATCGCTTGACTTGGCTTTGTGGGCCCACTTGATGATTAGATCTTGGATTCTGGCCCTTCTTTTGATGATCAACCCTTTGATCTTGTTGTTTGATGGCTCATATAGGTCCTTCAATGGTTTAGATCATGATGATCTAGTCTTTGAATGACTTGGATTGCTTGTGGCCCCCACTTGATCATCTTTCCTTCTTTTTGACTTGATCAGCCATGCTCTGGCCGCATTGCTTCGTGATTGGACTGGTGGGGCACCTTTTATATGGTCTTGATCAGCCTCAATCGAAATCTGGAGTGGACCGGAGCCTTGGGCGGCCCATGGAGCGCCATCTGCTGACGTGGACTGTCAGCCTCACCTACCCAGAACCCTGGAGCCAATCCCGCGGAGAGAGAGGAACCGCGTCCGTACGGGCGGCCCAGGGCAGGCCGCCCAAGGCTCGCCTCTTGAGCGGCCTGGGCTGGCTCTGGCTCGGACAGTGAGCATATTCCTCTGGCTGCTGTCTCCCTCATCATCTGCATCCGATTCTTCGATTCAGCCATGAATCACTTCCTTGTCTCTTCTTTCATTCTCCTTTTGTCTTTTTCTTGGTTTGTCCTTTCTTGGGCAATGGATGGTGGAGATTTAGGGGCTGTGGGGGCTGTCCATGGTGGGTCCCACACTTCAGATTTTCAACTGAGCTTTGATAATGGGGAGATGCCTTTAATGGATGGGGTAGATGGGGCATTAAGAGGGGGCATTGATGAAGATTTAAGCTTGGTGGTTGGTGGAGCTTTGAATGGCTCCATTAATGGTGGGATGGCTGGAATTTCAGATTTGAATGGGCCCTTCATTGTGGGAGAAATGAATGGTATGGATAGGATGATGGGATGGGACATAGGTGAGGCTATGCTTCCCTTGAATGTTGGCCACATGGATGATGTGATGGATGGTGGTGATGGGACCACAAAGGACATAGATGGGCTGATCTCATGCTTGGATGGGATGGATGGTTCAGATGATACCTTTGACGGTTTGGATGCTCTGGATGAGGGCCGAGATGTGCGGTATACTTGCTTGGGTGGACTTGATGTGGTCATTGATGATGTCCCCCTGATGATGGACGGTGTGGATGCCTCGATGATCCCTTTGATCGGCCAAGATGATGATTGGATTCATGATTTCCTGTTGGAGGGGGCCGCAGGTCCAGATCTGACCGTTGATTCTTCGATCGGGGTTACCGGGGCCCTTCTGGATGGTTCAGATGCTTTCTTTGACGGGCAGATTGGTCAGGATGCCACGATGTGCGGTGTGATCTTCACTGATAGTCCATTTGATGGGGAGCATTGTCCTTCTCTTGGTCATCGGTCCTTTGCGCAATCCATTCATGAGGTGGGCGAGTCTTCCCGTGCGGCTGAGGTTGTGACAGTTTCCGACAGTGATGCGACTATATCAGACATAGCCGTTACTGAGGACAGGTCAGGGGCTGTCGAGTCTGCAGAGGTTCCAGCTTTTCCTTCTCCTTCGCCCGTTGACCTTCCGATCCTTGATGAGCCATTATTGACTTCTGGGCCTTTTGTGTTAGAGGGGGTACCAGTGAGGACTTGTCAGCTGTTTCCTCATCCTTCTTGCTCGCCACGGCTGCTTGCTTGGCTTGACAGCTTGTCAGCTTATGAGATTCGGGAGTTAGAGTCCTATGGCTTTGGCAGTCTGGTCCATATGGCTAGAATTGATATTGATTGGAGGATGCTCGGAGCTGCCTTGATTGACTGGGTCCCTTCGTTGAACTTGTTTGCGTTCAACGATATGGAGATGGGGCCTTCTTTGGAGGAGCTTGCACGCTTGACAAGTCTACCCTGGGATTATGCTCAGTATTTTTCGCCGAAGACGTCGTCGAAGACTGCCACACAGCAGAACTGGTTCGGGATCCCCTATCTTGTTCGGCCTGCAGCCGGTGGCCAGGATGCTGTGGTGTTTTCCTTGGACTTACTGTATGATCTTTTTTCGGGTCCTCAGAGTGCGGCCGGTTCTACCTTTGCTCGGAACGCACTGATGTTCTGCTTGATTGCTGAGGTGCTGTTCTCGGGATGGCGCAGGTCCCAGACCCCTCTGCTTTTTGAAGTGATGAGCCGAGCTATTTGACGGCAGGGGATTATTTCTCTCATCTTGGCCGAACTGTTCAATGGGCTGACTGACTGCGCCCTGGGCCGCACTCGTGTCCTTCGCGGCTGCTGTGCCTTTCTTCAGGTATCTTTTCTACACCTTTTTCCTCTTGCTTTGTTAGGAATTGCTCTGCTCTAGCTGAACTTCTTTTCCTTTTTGTGATCAGGTCTGGCTATGGGAGCGTCTTTCGATGACTGTTCTTGTACCTTTTCCTGACACTCGTCGCCCAGACCTTATGCGACACATTATGGAGTTTCTTCCTCATACAGCTAGGATGAGCGAGCCCTTGTATCGCAGGATGTTTGCTGAACTTCGTGACTGGAACGTTCGTTGGGAGTCATCTTGGCTTTCACTTCCTCCAGTGCTTTGCGATGCACACCGCCTTCCTCTGATGTTGGTAGGCTTTCGATCTTACTTCTCTTATCACCCTATCCGGTTTCTGCGGCAGTTTGGATACGAGCAGGATGTTCCTCTTTTTGCTTTCATGGGTATCGGGCGTCGAGTGCTTCCATCTAGGTCCTCTGACTTCAGGACCCGGATTGATTGTTCCTGGGCGAGTTATTTGACAGCTGATTTGTTGGGATTTGAGCTGCGGACTTTTCCGATGGCGACCGCTCCGTATCAGTACTGGGTTGCTGAGCAGTCTTTGTATCGACGTATCCCTTGTTGGCACCAGACTGCTGATGAGGATGAGCAGGATATCCTTGGAGATGCTGGCTCTTCATCTGGTTCATATGAACCTTTTGAGGAGCGCCCATTCATTGATCCTTGCTTCCTTTTGGCCACTCATGGCCATCTGCTGTTTGAGATCTCTGCACTTCGGTATCATTGTGAGATGATGTCGAGGAGATTGGCTGCCGATCAGAGGTTGACTGATGAGGAGACAGCGATCCGAACCCTTGAGCGCGATAAGGCGCATTACCTGCGTATGGAGGTGAGCAGGTTAAGAGCGAGACTATCTTTTTATGAGTCAGAGGACTCACCTGATGTGGCCGAGGAGGAGGGTAGAGATTGATTGTGTTGGCCTCCTGCACATTCTTTTTTGCATATATGATTGATGATGATGCATTTTTTTTGTATTTTTTGAAAAAGATGACATGATATGTGTAAAAGAAATATGATTCATTTAATTAAAAAAAGAAAACTGTTTGAAAATCTACTGTGCCATGAGTTGTCTTGTGAGTGTGTCTGGATTTTGTGTCAGGATATAGGAATCAGAACTAGGGCTCGGCCAATGCCTTGACCGATGTCTCGAGATTTGACTTGTGTGCTCTTTTGGTTCCCTCAGAGGTGTAGGCAATGGAAACTGTTGCTTCTTGAGATTGTCAGAGTTTGTAGAGCTCTTCGCTCCTGACTGCACTTCTTGTTCTTGAACTGTAACTACTTGAACCGATCTGGACCGTCTGCTTTCTTGGTACCTGCACTTTTTTTTTCATTCAAGCCATTTTTTCCTGCAGCGCTCTTTCGAGTTTTCACTACAGCCGGCCTTTTCCCGTCATTTTTGCCCGTGGCGCCCTTTCGGGTTTTCACCACGTCCCAGGTGTTTGATCTTGCCTGCTCTTTGGCAGCTATGCTGTTTTTACCCTCGGCGCCCTTTCGGGTTTTCACCAAGTCCGCTGTATGCCCACTGTTTTTACTCGGAGCGCCCTTTCGGGTTTTCACTCCGCCCTCTTTGTTTAGGCACACATTTTCTTTTTTTTTCCTTTTTTTTCTTTCTGGATCTCTGGATAACTGCGGCGGCTAGAGGTCGGGAATCCGTCGTTGCCGGCCGATGGCAGTCTTTCAGCCCTTATCCTGAGCTACGATACTAGAGCTGTCGGTCTTTGCTAAAGACCCCTCTGAGATGAATGGATGGATGACTGTGTTTCTTCTTGGACTGATTTTTTTTTCTTTGGGTGCCTTGCTTTGGCTTCCCTTTTTCTTTCTCTTTTCTTTTTTTTTCTTTTTCTTTTGTATTCTTTTTCTTTCTTTTCTTTTTTGTATTTTTCTCTTTTCGAATCCCTTTATTTGAAACACTTGTTGGTGGACGGGAATGATTTCTCAGAGGTCTTAGCTTTGACCTCTTGACTTCAGCTCTATTAAAGTAACTTTTGATAAGGTCAGAATAACTTACCCGTGAAAGATCTTCACGTTGTCGGCATTGGTTGGCTCAGGAAGATCCACCCCTCTCATGCTGGTGAGTCTGAGGGCGCCTCCGGAAAGTACTTCTCTGATGATCAGTGCCCCGTCCCACGAGGGTTTGAACTTTCCTCTGGGATCTGAAAGGTGCGACGGTAGAATCTTCTTCATGACCATGTCGCCTACCTTGAAACTTCTTTTTCGGACTCTCTTGTTGTAAGCCCGAGCGATCCTTTTTTGATAGCACTGTGAATGACTTAGTGCATGCATGCGCTTTTCATCTGCTAGCTGCAACTGATCGAACCTGTCCCGTTGCCATTCTCCTTCTTCGATTCCGCTTTCAAGTAACACTCGTAGTGATGGTATTTCCACCTCGACTGGCAAAACTGCCTCCATTCCATAGGTAAGCTCGAAAGGAGTAACGCCCGTAGCAGATCGTACAGACGTTCGATAGGCCCAAAGTGCATATGGGAGCATATCTGACCAATCTCGATAGGTCACAACCATCTTCTCGAGTATCCTGACGATTGTCTTGTTTGCGGCTTCTACCCCACCATTCATTTGGGGACGGTAGGGGCTAGATCGATGACGTTGGATCTTGAATTTGCTGAGGAAGTCATCCATCTTCTTGTTGACGAACGGGGTCCCATTATCTGTGATGATAGTATTGGGGATTCCATACCGGCATATGATGTTGTTCTTCATGAATTTGATCACTTGAGATGCTGCAATCGTGGTGTAGGAGGCTGCCTCTACCCACTTGGTGAAGTAGTCGACTGCCACAAGTATGTACTCATGACCATTTGATGCTTTGGGACTGATCTTGCCGATGATGTCGAGCCCCCACATGGAGAAGGGCCAGGGGGTGGTCAGGTTGTATAACTCTGATGATGGGGCATGGATTTGATTCGCATGCTCCTGACACTTGAAGCATTTTCTGACGTGCTGGCAACAGTCTGTCTCCATGGTGAGCCAATAGTAGCCGAGTCGCAGAATCTTCTTTGCCATCATGTGCCCGTTCATGTGTGGGCCACAGATTCCTTCGTGTATTTCTTTCATGATCTTTGCAGCTTCTGTTTCATCGACGCATCGAAGGAGGATGTGATTATAGGATCGCTTGTAAAGAACTTCGCCACTGATGGTGAACTGGCCGGCCAAACGCTGGATGGTTCGGCGATCTGTTGCTGTTGCTGACTCTGGATACTCCTGGGTTTCGAGATATTGCTTGATGTCGGCATACCAGGGTTTGTCAGGGACAGCTTCGGCTTCTTCTATTTGCAGGCAAAAGGCAGGTTCTTCTTGAACTTCAACTGTGAGCTCCCATTCTGAAGCTCCTTTTGGGATCTCGAGCATTGATGCCAGTGCGGCGAGAGCATCTGCAAACTGGTTTTTGGCTCTGGGCATGTATGAGAAGGTGATTTCTTTGAATTCTTCGATCAAATTGTCAAGATACACATGATATGGTATCAGCTTCTCGTCCTTGGTTTTCCATTCGCCATTGGTCTGATTGATGATAAGCTGTGAGTCTCCAAACACTCGTAGCTTCTTGACGCCCAAGATTATGGCTTCCCTTAAGCCAGCGATGCATGCTTCATACTCTGCCATGTTGTTGGTGCACTCGAATGCTATGCGCCTTGAGATAGGAATAGGGACATCATCTGGAGAGTAGAGGATTGCTCCAATACCACTCCCTTTAGAATTTGCTGCGCCGTCGAAGAATAACGTCCACTCACCTTTCTTCTTTTCTTCACTTTCGACAAGCAAGAGATCTTCATCAGGAAAGAACGTCTTGAGTGGCTGATAGTCTAGGAGAAAGTGGGCGGCAAGATGATCGGCGAGGGCCTGTCCCTTGATTGCCTTTTGAGTGACATAGGTGATGTCGAACTCAGACAAGAGTAGCTGCCATTTAGCTATCCTTCCAGTGAGTGCCGGTTTCTCGAACAGGTACTTGAGCGGATCCATGTGAACGAGGAGGAGAATAGGGAATGCAATCATGTATTGACGGAGTCGCTGAGTTGCCCAGACTAGGGCGAGGCAAGTCTTCTCGATCGGGGAATACCTGGTCTCATAATCGGTGAACTTTCGACTCAAATAGTATATTGCTTGTTCCTTCTTTCCGGTCTCGTCGTGCTGGCCGAGGACACAGCCAATAGCTTCTGCTGCTACCGAGATGTATAACAATAAGGGTCGTCCGGGGGCGGGCGGCACTAGGACTGGAGGATTCATGAGATATCTCTTGATGCGATCGAAGGCGACTTGGCAATCATCATTCCATTCTTTTGGAACGTTTTTTCGTAGGAGCTTGAAAATGGGTTCACAAATAGGTGTGAGCTGTGCGATGAAGCGACTGATGTATTGAATTCTGCCGAGGAAGCCACGGATTTCTTTCTTTGTTCTAGGAGGGGGCATCTCGATGATTGCTCTGGTTTTAGTCTCGTCGACCCTGATGCCGTCCTCGCTCACCATAAAGCCGAGGAGTTTGCCTCCCATTGCACCGAAGACACATTTCTGTGGGTTGAGGCGGAGCTTGTACTTCTCTAATCTGTTGAATAGCTTCTTCAGATCTTCAAAGTGTCCTTCAATTGTGCGAGATTTAACGATCATGTCATCCACATATACTTCAAGCTCTTTGTTCATCATGTCATGGAATAATGCTGTCATTGCTCGCTGATATGTTACTCCTGCATTCTTCAGACCGAACGGCATCACCCTGTAACAGAAGGTTCCCCAGGGAGTGATGAACGATGTCTTCTCACGATCTTCGATGGCCATCTTGATCTGATTGTAACCTGAGAATCCGTCCATGAATGAGAAGATCTTGTATCCAGCAGTGTTGTCGACCAGAGTGTCGATATGTGGCAAAGGGAAGTCATCTTTAGGCGTGGCTTTGTTGAGATCTCGAAAGTCGATGCACATTCGAACCTTGCCGTCCTTCTTTGGTACTGGCACGATGTTGGCGAGCCATTCAGGGTAGTTGGAGACTACCAAGAATCCCGCGTTGTACTGCTTGATGACTTCATCTCGGACTTTCAAAGCCCATTCTGGCTTCATTCTTCGAAGTTTCTGCTTCACTGGCTTCATATCTGCCTTGGTTGCCAGATGGTGTACAACGAGCTCTTCATCGAGCCCCGGCATGTCTTCATATGAGAATGCAAAGTTGGACAATCTTGGAGCTAGGAACTCTATCATTTTCTGTTTCATCTCAGGTGGCAACGATTTTTCAATGCGTACTTCCCTAGGGATCTCAGGCGTCCCCAAGTTTACTATCTCGAAATCATCGGCTACAACATTGGCTTTAGATTCAAACTTTTTGAGGAGATCCTCTAGTTCGGGAGCTGGATCATCATCTTCATCATCCCGAGCTTCGTCTAGACCCATGAGCTTGAAGTCTAATTCGATGTCGAAATCATATGATTCGACTTCAAACTCATGCAACTCTTTAGACGAACTTGGCACACTACTGAATGCAGGAAAAGAAATGTTTTTTGGTTTTTGAGATTTTTCTGAAATTGAAATGCTAGATGTTTTTGGCTTTTAAAAGTTTTTTTATTTTTTTGGGTTTTTGAAATTCATGGGACTTTGAACAAGTGGGCATTGCAGACCATGATTGAGCCCAACTTGTTCCAAAGTTCCGGTCGCTGCTTAACCATGCGTTTTTTTTTTAAGCCAGAGCCCTCAGATGGCTCTTTGGCTGATTCAAAAGTTAGGGGAACAGATGACCATTCAGGACCCCACATTTCCTCCCCTGGAGAGGTGGGGGTTGATGCTTTGGGTGAAGAATCATGGTCTGGCCCAATGACCATGATTTCTCGCTGGTTGGGTTCGAGATCTGAGTCGTACTCAGTCCCTCCCGGGTCACTTACTTCGCATTGCAGTTCGTCTGGTTCCACAGCTAGACACAAGTTTGGAATCCAGACATCAGACCAATCTAGGGCTGGCCACTTCCCTTTCTTGGTCCAATGGATGGGCTGCTTCTGCCCCTGGCTGATGATTGACGATGTTGACTTTGCAGAGATGGGCAAGTCGTGCCCCTTGCTAATTGGTGCTGAGATGGGCAAGTTGTGCCCCTTGCTGATTGAAGTGGGCAGGTTGTGCCCCTGGTTGAGAGAAGTGGGCAAGTTGTGCCCCTGGTTGGGAGCAGGTGTCAGAGTAACCTAGTCCTGAAGCTGCTATATTTGACTTCCTTCTTCATCTTCATCCTTTTCTTCTTCTTCTGGAGGCTTAGATGGTTCGAGAATCTGATCCCATCGAATGGGGGGCCATGTGGCCCAAACTAAGCTCATCGGGAGACCTTTGTGTAGTGCAGTCGGTTGATTCCCTCCTGGATCTTTGCAAGGTTCTCCTGGCTTGACGAACTGGATGGGTGAGCACCGAAATTTCTTCCTCCTTTTGTCCATGAAGGTTGCCCTGTATCCGAGTCCCCATTTGCGTTGGTTATATACCAGCGGTACTGTAGACACCCCACCTTCGGTTACACTGTTGGTAGAGATAGCTGGTTGAACGGAGGACCATACCCCCAAATCCCAAGTCCAAACTCAGCCAAACTCACCCTTGTAAGCCCCATTCCATAGCCCAGTTCAAGCCTGAACCCAGTCAACCCAGTCCTAAAAACCACCCTGAAAAACCCCCCATAAAAAAGGCCAGTAAAAAAATCCCAAAAAAGTCAAAATCGCTGAGTCAACCCGCTGAGTCAACCTGCTGAGGTAACCCGCTGAGTCAACCCGTCGAGTCAAAACACCGAGTCAACCCGTCGAGTCAAACCACCGAGTCGACCCGCTGAGTCAACTCACTGAGTCGACCAGCGAGTCCAACAGCAGCCCCGAGGGAACGGCCGTACTCGCTGGAAACCGAGGAGCGGCCGTACGGGCGGCCCATGGCAGGCCGCCCGGACAAAATTACGAGAGCTGCCACTCTCTGCTGCTATAAATACCCCCCTCCCCTTCTCATTTCAACAGGCCATTCGAGTCCATTTCAGCCCGAGAGCTCTGAGTCCATCTCTCCACCCTTTAGCCCATTTTTCCACCAAGGAGAGCCCGAGTGAGGAGAGTCTAACTCAGGTCCAGCCCAGCCTGACCACTGGTCCAAGCCTCCCAAGCCATCCAAGTCTTGATCCAACCACTCGAAGCCAACCCTTGCGACACCTCCGTCCATCCAGCTACTCTTTTTCCAGCATCATCTCATTTGCATCTAGCATAAGTGCAACATTTACTTTTCTTCCAACCCCCCTGCTTCACTACAAACACCTTGATTACTCAAACAAACATGCATATGTCTTTATATTAAGCACCTGTCAGTTCGAGCGTATGCTCTGGGCTTGCCCGTTGTTGGAACCTGCCCATCAGAAACTCTTACTGTTCAGACCTGCATTCATGCTTCACCATAAAACACCTTGATCGTTCAAGCACACTGCATACGTCTTACATTAAGCACCTGTCAGTTCGAGCGTACGCTCTGGGCTTGCCCGTTGTTGGAACCTGCCCATCAGAAACTCTTACTGTTCAGACCCGCATTCATGCATCATGTCATCCATGAGAATATACGAGGATTAAACTAGACTTTCAAATATTCGATAGATTCTGTGAAGTAGAGACCGTGCTTCGGTACGGGCAGTGTGTGGGGTGCTTAACCTCTTCCCACCCTGTAACCGTGATCCCTTACCTTGAATCTCTGACCGCAGATCAACAGGAGTCATTTTAGAGGAAGGAATCTTCGGATTCCCTTCTCTAACGTTTCTACGGGGTCTAGCCGACTATAGATTCGAAGTAACTGGCTAGTGGCGACTCTGGTCTTATACAAATTCACTTAAATGCATCCAGCTCAATACGACAACCAAACGAAGCCCTCGAGAACGAGGCAAGCCAGTGGCACAAACGGCGATTTCGCACTCACGCACCTCTTCTTCTTCTTCTTCCGAAAGGGAAAGGGAGAACGACGTCGTGTGGGAGCGAGGAAAAATCGGCGAGGGTCCACAGAATGGCGACTCTGCTGGGGATAAGCTAGTCCCACTAGTCGTGATCCGACTTGAAAACAGAATCCTTCCCGTACTTGAAAGTCATTAATCCTCATACAATCTCATCTGCATAGCATTCTACCCAAAACCAAACAAAAAAAAATAGAAAAGCCCAAAACCAAGAAAAAAAATAGAAAATCCCAAAACCCAAAAAAAAAATATAGTCCTCACCATTGCGCCTCCTCGGGCTCAACGTACGCGGAGACAACTTCCCTACCGCAGTATAATCCGCACTCGGGCTCAGCAAGCCATGTCCGACCACGAAGAAGAAACTCATCACTTCCCTGCTCTTGAAATGACCGAAGCGCAACCTCCAGCGCAACAGCCCGTTGACAATACGCCAATCATACAAGAATTGGCACAAGGAATGAGAGCAATGCAAGAAATGCTCTTGCAATTCATGCAAACACAAGCCACCGCAGCAGCCAACAATCAGGTTGGCCCAGTTCAGCAATCTCAACAACCATGCCGGATCCCTCCGGCCTCCAGTTCAAATCAAGCACAACCATCAGAGTCTGCCCAAGACTACCGACAGCAGCCATCTCAGCCCTTCGCTATGGGGCATCCTTCTCAATACCTTCCTGCAACAACGGGACCATCTCAGAGCATCCTAGTCGCAGGGACTTCCAGTCAGCTTCCAGTCAATCTTGCAAACAACAATCTCAGTAGATCTCAGCATGTCCTCGCCGATGGGACACCTTTTCAATTCCAGCACATCCCCGCCGATGGGATTTCAATTCAATTTTCAGCAACAGGGACAGCACTGGCGAATGCCCACAATGGGGGTCAGTGTCAAGCCCACATCAATCAGCGGACAGTGGCGAATACCCAACAAGGGGGTCACTTCCCAACATCTCAGCCTCCTGCAAACAGGAGCACTTTTCAATTCCAGCACATCCCCGCCGATGGGATTCCAGTTAATTTCCAGCAATCTTCAATTCAGCAAAATCCAGTTAATTTTCAGCAATCTTCAATTCAGCAAAATCCAGTCAATTTCCAGCAAGTTCCAGTTCAACCTTCAGTACAATCTCCAGTTCAGTTACAATCCTTTCAAGCACAAGTTTATCAGAATCCAGTTCAGTCATCAAATTAATTTCAGCAACCCGCGGTTGCTTTTTAGCAAGCCCATAGGGTCGAAGACATCGACCACTATGCCGAAGAAGAACGTGCCTTACTCCAGGAGGCACCAGTCGCTCGAACAGATCACTCAGGACTGGACGAGTTGCGGGAGCAGTTCCAGATCTTGCAAAATCAGCTTCAGCGACAGCAAGGGATCGACTTACCTTCGACCAAGTTCAGAGACTTGTGTCCTTTCCCAGATGCTCAAGTACCTCAAAACTTTGAGGTACCAAAATTCAAGAGATACGATGGCAGCGGTTGTCCCACAGCACATCTCAAGGCTTTCTGCGGGGAGCTGAGTGCAATCGCAGGAAATGAAGGGGCCCTTATTCGTTTGTTCCAAAAATCTCTGAAGGGCGATGCCCTAGATTGGTACACTTCATTGGACTGCCACCGCATCAGAACATGGGAACAGCTTTCCCAGGCTTTCGTCGACAGATTCGCATACAATCTCAACATGGCACCCAGAAGAGCCGACCTCGCAGCACTCAAGCAAAGGAGTGATGAAACACTATCAGCTTATGTGGGACGTTGGCGAGCTATGGCAGCCAGAATGCGGACACCCATCGACGATGAAGAACAAATCTCCATGATTGTTCATTCAACATATCCAAGCATATCCGGGTATCTCATCTCGCATCCATACGCGAACTTCTCGCAGCTAATCCGTGCTGGAGAGCAAGTCGAAGCAGGAATCCGTGCCGGGACGATTTCCCCATGGCCTCATTAAGCCACTCCGGTCAAGAGGAACAGAGTGGAAGGAAGACATATCGGGCACGGGAATGGAAACCGCAGTGGTTCTCCTCCCCGCCCAACAGAGGTAAACAACATCAACACCACTGCTCAAGGAAATCAACGTGCTCCCCCACAGGGACGTCAACAGTATCAGCAGAATCAAGTTCAGCATCAGCCTCAGCGGTATCAGCCACAACCAAATCCTCAGCCACAACCACCTCGACAACAGCAGCAGTTCAGAGGAAACGGCCAATACTCATACCAGAACAGGCAGAATTACAGGGAGTTCAGGAAGTTCACTCCACTCAGTCAACCACTTAGTCAAATCATGACTACGCTGGTACAAAAGCAGTTACTCACTCTGATGGCACCTAGGCCTCCTCCTCATCCTCTACCACCAAACTACCGAGAAAATGAGTATTGCGCCTATCATCAAGGACGTGGCCACGCCACTGATCGATGCTATACTTTGAAGAATGCCATACAAGACCTGATTGATGACCGCAAGATCGTCATCTCGGTCCCTGGAACCTCTCCAGCAGCTTCCACCAACATCCTTCAGAATCCTCTGCCTCAGCATCCAACGGACCCCAGTTCGTCTCGTGGCCCTGCAGTCAACAGTATAGAAGAAGGGGACCATCTCGATCGCTTCTTCTCCCCCATCCAATCTATTCACGCCTACACCTATGGGCCGACAAATCCTCCTCCAGTCTTGCAAGGGGCAAGTCCCTTTCTTCCTTCAATCTCCGAGCCAGTAGTACTCGAAGGAGCACCTCCATATGATATACCAGTTGTTCAAGGGACACCTTACAACCATTCAAGCTGGGAACCAGTCGTCCTGGAAGGAGCACAATCATACATCGAGCCCACATACGAACCTGTCATCTTGCAAGGGGCAACTCAAGAACAATCCAACCCACAATGGAGGGATTATACTCATCAGCAACAAGAACCCGTTGTATTGGAAGGAGCTCTTCCAGTCGAGCCAGTCGTATTGCAAGGGGCAAACCCCGGAGGCGTGTCAATCACGCTACGGCAGCTGGGACGAACAGAGAAACCTCCTACCATATCAAGAGGACCAGTATTCATTCCATGGGAGCCTCCCGCTCCAGGAACGATCATGCCAGGACCACGACCTTATGTGGTCTATGAAGAAAAGCCCCGATACTACCCTTTCAGCACAGGTAACAATGTAGTCCTCAAGGCAAAAGCTCCATACGAGGAAGATCTGGTACCCACACCAGCACCGTTGCAAGAACCGGTGGTCCTAGAAGGCAAAAGGGAAGAAAGCTACAAAGAGGTTCCATGGCACTACCCAGAATGTGCGGAAGTGGGGAACATGAATCCCAATGGACGTTGCATCCGAAGAGATAATCAGAACAGAGGAGATCCCAAAGGCGCTCTCTCAGGCCTCGGCAATAAAAATGAAGCCGCATACGATGTGGCAACTCAGCTCAAGTCAATCCCTGCTCAAATATCAGTATGGGAGCTACTTTGCACATCTCGCATACACCGAGAAATGTTCGCCAAAACCTTGAACGATGCTCATGTCTCCTCCGATACGGCACCAGAAATGATAGCTTTGATGATTGGACAACTCCTGGCTCCGCGCGCCATCACCTTCACAGATAATGAGTTACCACCAGAAGGACGCGATCATGGGCGATCCCTCAACATAGCCTTACGATACAAGGACCTCTGTGTCCCACTGGTCCTTATCGATAATGGCTCAAGCTTAAACGTCTGCCCGCTCAAGACTGCGGAACGTCTGGGAATCAGTCCCTCTTCATTTCGACCCAGCACCATATGTGTCAGAGCATTCGACAACACCCGCCGATCAGTGGAAGGGGAAGTCGACATAGAGGTACAGATAGGCCCGGAAGTCTCCACCATCACATTCCAAATCCTGGATATATCAGCCTCTTTCAACATGCTGCTCGGACGGCCGTGGCTGCACAAGGTTGGAGCTGTGCCATCAACCTTACATCAACGGGTGAAGTACATCTGTGAAATCAAGTGATCTCTATCCACGCAGAGAAGGAGCTCATCATTCCTTCTAATGCTGCTGCCACTGAACCAGACATCCCGGTCATCGATATCCAACACTCTGAAGAAGACATCCCATTTCACAGTTTCGAATTTGAGACTGTGAACTCTATCGCCAATCCAGAACCGATAAGGGTGGACCGTGTCTTCTCACCGGCAGAGCGTCTGAGTCTCAAATACCGAATGAAGAATCACTTCAACTCCAGAAAGGTACCGCTGGTATATAACCAACGCAAATGGGGACTCGGATACAGGGCAACCTTCATGGACAAGAGAAGGAAGAAATTTCGATGCTCACCCATCCAATTCGTCAAGCCAGGAGAACCTTGCAAAGATCCAGGAGGGAATCAACCGACTGCACTACACAAAGGCCTCCCGATGAGCATAGTTTGGGCCACGTGGCTCCCCATTCGATGGGATCAGATTCTCGAACCATCTAAGCCTCCAAAAGAAGAAGAAAAGGATGAAGACGAAGAAGGAAGTCAAATACAGCAGCTTCAGGACCAGGTTACTCTGACACCTGCTCCCAACCAGGGGCACAACTTGCCCACTTCTCTCAACCAGGGGCACAACCTGCCCACTTCAATCAGCCAGGGGCACAACCTGCCCACTTCAATCAGCAAGGGGCACAACTCGCCCATCTCCGCAAAGTCAACATCATCAATCATCAGCCAAGGGCAGAAGCAGGCCCATCCATTGGACCAAGAAAGGGAAATGGCCAGCCCTAGATTGGTCTGATGTCTAGGTTCCAAACTTGTGTCTCACTGTGGAACCAGACGAACTGCAATGCGAGGTAAGTGATCCGGGGGGGACTGAGTACGACTCAGATCTCGAACCTGACCAGCAAGAAGTCATGGTCATTGGGCCAGATCGTGACTCTTCGCCCAAATCGTCAACCCCCACCTCTTCAGGGGAGGAAGTGTGGGGTCCTGAATGGTCATCTGTTCCCCTCACTTTCGAATCGGCCAAAGAGCCATCTGAGGGCTCTGGCTTCCAAAAAAAACACCTGTTTAAGCAGCGACCGGAACTTTGGAACAAGTTGGGCTCAATTATGGTCTGCAATGCCCGCTTGTTCAAAGTCCCATGAATTTCGAAAATCCAAAAAAAATCAAAAACTTTCAAAAGCCAAAAATATCTAGTATTTCCATTTCAGAAAAATCTCAAAAACCAAAAAACATTTCTTTCCCTGCATTCAATAGTGTGCCAAGTTCGTCTAAAGAGTCGCATGAGTTTGAAGTCGAATCATATGATTTCGACATCGAATTAGACTTCGAGCTCATGGGTCTGGACGAAGCTCGGGATGAGGAAGATGATGATCCTGCTCCCGAACTTGAGGATCTCCTCAAAAAGTTCGAATCTAAAGCCAATGTTGTAGCCGATGATTTCGAGATAGTAAACTTGGGGACACCTGAGATCCCTAGGGAAGTACGCATTGGAAAATTGTTGCCACCTGAGATGAAACAGAAAATGATAGAGTTCCTAGCTCCAAGATTGTCCAACTTCGCGTTCTCATATGAAGACATGCCGGGGCTCGATGAAGAGCTCGTTGTGCACCATCTGCCAACCAAGGCAGATATGAAGCCAGTGAAGCAGAAACTTCGAAGAATGAAGCCCGAATGGGCTCTGAAAGTCCGAGATGAAGTCATCAAGCAGTACAACGCGGGATTCTTGGTAGTCTCCAACTACCCTGAATGGCTCGCCAACATCGTGCCAGTACCAAAGAAGGACGGCAAGGTTCGAATGTGCATCGACTTCCGAGATCTCAACAAAGCCAGTCCTAAAGATGACTTCCCTTTGCCACATATCGACACTCTGGTCGACAACACTGCTGGATACAAGGTCTTCTCATTCATGGACGGGTTCTCAGGTTACAATCAGATCAAGATGGCCGTCGAAGATCGCGAGAAAACATCGTTCATCACTCCCTGGGGAACCTTCTGTTACAGGGTAATGCCGTTCGGTCTGAAGAACGCAGGAGCAACATATCAACGAGCAATGACAGCACTATTCCACGACATGATAAACAAAGAACTTGAAGTATATGTGGACGACATGATCGTCAAATCTCGCACAGTTGAAGGACACTTTGAAGATCTGAAGAAGTTATTCAACAGATTAGAAAAGTACAAGCTCCACCTCAACCCTCAGAAATGTGTCTTCGGTGCAATGGGAGGTAAGCTCCTCGGCTTTATGGTGAGCGAGGATGGCATCAGGATCGACGAGATCAAAACCAGAGCAATCATCGAGATGCCCCCTCCTAGAACAAAGAAAGAAATTCGTGGCTTCCTCGACAGAATTCAATACAGCAGTCGCTTCATCGCACAACTCACACCTATCTGTGAGCCCATATTCAAGCTCCTCCGAAAAAACGTTCCAAAAGAATGGAATGATGATTGCCAAGTCGCCTTCGATCGCATCAAGAGATATCTCATGAATCCTCCAGTCCTAGTGCCGCCCGCTCCCGGACGACCACTATTGTTATACATCTCGGTAGCAGCAGAAGCCATCGGCTGTGTCCTCGGCCAACACGACGAGACCGGGAAGAAGGAACAAGCAATATACTATTTGAGTCGAAAGTTCACCGACTACGAGACCAAGTATTCCCCGATCGAGAAGACTTGCCTCGCCCTAGTCTGGGCAACTCAGCGACTCCGTCAATACATGATTGCATTCCCTATTCTCCTCCTCGCTCACATGGATCCGCTCAAGTACCTGTTCGAGAAGCCGGCACTCACTGGAAGGATAGCTAAATGGCAGCTACTCTTGTCTGAGTTTGACATCACCTATGTCACTCAAAAGGCAATCAAGGGACAGGCCCTCGCCGATCATCTTGCGGCTCACTCTCTCCTGGACTATCAGTCGCTCAAGACATTCTTCCCTGATGAAGATCTCTTGCTCATTGAAGAGGAAGAAAAGAAGAAAAAAGATGAATGGACGTTATTCTTCGACGGCGCAGCAAATTCTAAAGGGAGTGGTATTGGAGCAATCCTCTACTCTCCAGATGATGTCCCTATTCCTATCTCGAGGCCCATCGCATTCGAGTGCACCAACAACATGGCAGAGTATGAAGCATGCATCGCTGGCTTAAGGGAAGTCATAATCTTGGGCGTCAAGAAGCTACGAGTATTTGGAGACTCACAGCTTATCATCAATCAGACCAATGGCGAATGGAAGACCAAAGACGAGAAGTTGATACCATATCATGTATATCTTGACAATCTGATCGAAGAATTCAAGGAAATCACCTTCTCATACATGCCCAGAGCCAAGAACCAGTTTGCAGATGCTCTCGCCACGCTCGCATCAATGCTCGAGATCCCAAAAGGAGCTTCAGAATGGGAGCTCACAGTCGAAATTCAAGAAGAACCTGCTTTTTGCCTGCAAATAGAAGAAGCCGAAGCTGTCCCTGACAAACCCTGGTATGCCGACATCAAGCAATATCTCGAAACCCAGGAGTATCCAGAGTCAGCAACAGCAACAGATCGCCGAACCATCCAACGTTTGGCCGGCCAGTTCACCATCAGTGGGGAAGTTCTTTACAAGCGATCCTATAATCACATCCTCCTTCGATGCGTCGATGAAACAGAAGCTGCAAAGATCATGAAAGAAATACACGAAGGAATCTGTGGCCCTCACATGAATGGGCACATGATGGACAAAGAAGATTCTACGACTCGGCTACTATTGGCTCACCATGGAGACAGACTGTTGCCAGCACGTCAGAAAATGCTTCAAGTGTCAGGAGCATGCGAATCAAATCCATGCCCCATCATCAGAGTTATACAACCTGACCACCCCCTGGCCCTTCTCCATGTGGGGACTCGACATCATCGGCAAGATCAGTCCCAAAGCATCAAATGTTCATGAGTACATACTTGTGGCAGTCGACTACTTCACCAAGTGGATAGAGGCAGCCTCCTACACCACGATTGCAGCATCTCAAGTGATCAAATTCATGAAGAACAACATCATATGCCGGTATGGAATCCCTAATGCTATCATCACAGATAATGGGACCCCGTTCGTCAACAAGAAGATGGATGACTTCCTCAGCAAATTCAAGGTCCAACGTCATCGATCAAGCCCCTACCGTCCCCAGATGAATGGTGGGGTAGAAGCCGCAAACAAGACAATCGTCAGGATACTTGAGAAGATGGTCGTGACCTATCGAGATTGGTCAGATATGCTCCCATATGCACTTTGGGCCTATCGAACGTCTGTACGGTCTGCTACGGGCGTTACTCCTTTCGAGCTTACTTACGGAATGGAAGCAGTCCTACCAGTCGAGGTGGAAATACCATCATTACAGGTATTACTAGAAAGCGGAATTGAAGAAGGAGAATGGCAACGGGCCAGATTCGATCAGTTGCAGCTAGCAGATGAAAAGCGCATGCGTGCACTAAGTCATTCACAATGCTATCAGAAAAGGATCACTCGGGCTTACAACAAGAGAGTCCGAAAAAGAAGTTTCAAGGTAGGCGACATGGTCATGAAGAAGATTCTACCGTCGCACCTTCCAGATCCCAGAGGAAAGTTAAACCCTCGTGGGACGGGCCACTGATCGTCAGAGAAGTACTTCCCAGAGGCGCCCTCAGACTCACCAGCATGAGAGGGGTGGATCTTCCTGAGCCAACCAACGCCGACAACGTGAAGATCTTTCACGGGTAAGCCATTCTGACCTTATCTAGAGTTACTTTAATAGAGCTGAAGTCAAGAGGTCAAAGTTAAGATCTCTGAGAAATCATTTCCGTCCACCAATAAGTGTTTCAAATAAGGAGATTCAAAAAAGAAGAGACAAAAAAAAGGAAGAAAAAAGAATACAAAAAAAAAAGAAAAGAAAACGAGAAAGAAAAAGGGAAGCCAAAGAAAGGCACTTAAGAAAAAAAAATCAATCCAAGAAACACAGTCATCCATCCATCTCAGAGAGGTCTTTAGCAAAGACCGACAACTCTATTATCGTAACTCAGGATAAGGGCTGAAAAGACTGCCATCGGCCGGCAATGACGGATTCCCGACCTCTAGCCGCCGCAGTTATCCAAGGATTCAGAAAAAGAGAAAAAAAAAAGAAAAGAAAATGTGTGCCTAAACAAAGAGGGCGGAGTGAAAACCCGAAAGGGCGCTCCGAGTAAAAACAGTGGGCATACAGCGGACTTGGTGAAAACCTGAAAGGGAGCCAAGGGTAAAAACAGCATAGCTGCCAAGGGGCAGGCAAGATCAAATACCCGGGACGTGGTGAAAACCCGAAAGGGCGCCACGGGCAAAAATGACAGGAAAAAGCCGGCTGTGGTGAAAACTCGAAAGAGCACTGCAGGCAAAAATGGCTCAATATGAAAAAAAAAGAGAAAAAATAAAAGTGCAGGTACCAAGAAAGCAGACAGTTCAGAGCGGTTCAAGCAGTCACAATGCAAGAACAAGAAGAAGCGCAGTCAGGAGCGAAGAGCTCTACAAACTCTGACAATCTCAGGAAGCAAGAGTTTCCATTGCCTACATCTCTAGGGAACCAAAGGATCAAGCAAGACAAATCTCGAGACATCGGTCAAATCATTGACCGAGCCCCAGTTCTGATTCCTATATCCCAACACAAAGTCCAGAAACACTCACAAGACAACTCATGGCACAGTAGATTTTCAAACAGTTTTCTCTTTTCACTTAAATGCATTATATTTCTCTTACACATATCATCTTTTTCAAAAAATACAAAAAATGCATCATCATCAATCATATATGCAAAAAAAGAATGTGCAGGTGGCCAACACAATCAATCTCTACCCTCCTCCTCGGCCACATCAGGTGAGTCCTCTGACTCATAAAAAGATAGTCTCGCTCTCAACCTGCTCACCTCCATACGCAGGTAATGCACCTCATCGCGCTCAAGGGAACGGATCGCTGTCTCCTCATCAGACAACCTCCGATCGGCAGCCAATCTCCTCGACATCATCTCACAATGATACCGAAGTGCAGAGATCTCAGACAGCAGATGACCATGAGTGGCCAAAAGGAAGCCAGGATCGATAAACGGGCGCTCCTCAAAAGGTTCATATGAACCAGATGAAGAGCCAGCATCTCCAAGAATATCCTGCTCATCCTCATCAGCAGTCTGGTGCCAACAAGGGATACGTCGATACAAAGACTGCTCAGCAACCCAGTACTGATATGGGGCGATCGCCATCGGAAAAGTCCGTAGCTCAAATCCCAACAAATCAGCTGTCAAATAACTCGCCCAAGAACAATCAATCCGGGTCCTAAAGTCAGAGGATCTGGATGGAAGTGCTCGACGCCCGATACCCGCGAAAGCGAAAAGAGGAACATCCTGCTCATACCCAAACTGCCGCAGGAATCGGATGGGATGATAAGAAAAGTAGGATCGAAAGCCTACCAACATCAGAGGATGGCGGTGTGCATCGCAAAGCACTGGAGGAAGTGAAAGCCAAGATGACTCCCAATGAACGTTCCAGTCACGCAGATCAGCGAACATCCTGCGATACAACGGCTCGCTCATCCTAGCCGTATGCGGAAGGAACTCCATGATATAACGCATGATGTCAGAGCTAGGGATGCCAGGAAGAGGTACAGGAACGGTCAGAGAAAGACTCTCCCATAGCCATACCTGATCACAGAAAGCAAAAGAAGTTCAGCTAGAGCAAAACAATTCCTAGCAAAGCAAGAAGAAAAAAGGTGCAGAAAAGGTACCTGAAGGAAAGCACAACAGCCGCGAAGGACACGAGTGCGGCCCAGGGCACAGTCGGTCAGCCCATCAAATAGCTCGGCCAAGATGAGAGAAATGATCCCCTGCCGACGGACAGCTCGGCTCATCACCTCAAAAAGCAAAGGAGTCTGGGACCTGCGCCATCCCGAGAACAGCACCTCAGCAATCAAACAGAACATCAGTGCGTTCCGAGCAAAGGTAGAACCGGCCGTACTCTAAGGACCCGAAAAAAGATCATACAGCAGGTCCAAAGAGAACACTACAGCATCCTGGCCACTAGCTGCAGGCCGAACAAGATAAGGGATCCCAAACCAGTTCTGCGGTGTGGCAGTCTTCGGCGATGTCTTCGGCGAGAAGTACTGAGTATAATCCAAGGGTAAGCCTGTCAAGCGTGTAAGCTCCTCCAAAGAAGGCCCCATCTCCATATCGTTGAACGCAAACAAGTTCAACGAAGGGACCCAGTCGATCAAGGCAGCTCCGAGCATCCTCCAGTCAATGTCAACTCTAGCCATATGAATCAGACTGCCAAAGCCATAGGACTCCAAATCTCGAATCTCATAAACTGACAAGCTGTCAAGCCAAGCAAGCAGTCGTGGCGAGCAAGAAGAGCGAGGAAGCAGCTGACAAGTCCTCACCGGTATCCCCTCCAGCACAAAAGGCCCAGAAATCGAGGACAACTCATCAAGGATCGGAAGGTCAACAGGCGAAGGAGAAGGAAAAGCTGGAACCTCTGCCGATTCGACAACCCCTGATCGGCCCTCAGTGACGGCTATGTCTGATATAGTCGCATCGCCATCTGAAACTGTCATAATCTCAGCCGCATGAGAAGACTCGCCCACCTCATGAACAGAATGCGCAAAGGGCCGATGACCAAAAGAAGAACAATGCTCCCAACCAAAAGAGCCATCAGTGAAGATCACACCGCACATCGTGGCATCCTGACCAATCTGACCGTCAAAGAATACATCTGAACCATCCAAAGGGGTCTGGGCAGCCCCGACCGAAGAATCAACGGTTAGATCTGGACCCGCGGCCCCCTCCAACAGGAAATCATGAATCCAATCACCATCCTGGCCGATCAAAGGGATCATCGAGGCATCCACACCGTCCACCATCAAGGGGACATCATCAATGATCACATCAAGTCCACCCAAACAAGTGTGCCGCACATCTCGGCCCTCATCCAGAGCATCCAAACCGTCAAAGGTACCATCTGAGCCATCCATACCATCTAGACATGAGATCAGCCCATCTATGTCCCTCATAGTCCCATCATCACCGTCCATCACGTCATCCATGGGACCCACACTCAAGGGATGCATAGCCTCACCTATGTCCCATCCCATCATCCCATCTATACCATCCATTCCTCCCATAATGAAGGTCCCATTCAAATCTGAAAATCCAGCCATCCCACCATTAATGGACCCATTCAAAGCTCCACCAACCACCAAGCTTAAGTCTTCATCAATGCCCCCTCTTAATGCCCCATCTACCCCATCCATTAAAGGCATCTCCCCATTATCAAAGCTCAGTTGAAGATCTGAAGTGTGGGACCCACCTTGGACAGCCCCCACAGCCCATAAATCCCCACCATTCATGGCCCAAGAAAGCACAAGGCAAGATGAGGACAAGATGATGATGAAAGAGGAGACAAAGAGAAGATTCATTGTTGGAATCGAACCTGAACGTACACAGCAGGTGGGGACAGCAGCAACAGGGACCAGAGAATGTCCGAGCACGAGCTAGCCCAGGCCGCTCAAGAGACGAGCTCTGGGCGGCCTGCCCTGGGCCGCCCGTACGGACGCGGTTCCCCTCTCTCCGCGGGATTGGTTCCAGGGTTCTTGGTAGGTGAGGCTGACAGTCCACGTCAGCAAATGGCGCTCCATGGGCCACCCAAAGCTCCGGTCCACTCCAGATTTCAACTGAAGTTGATCAAGATCATACAAAAGGTACCCCACCGGTCCAATCATGAAGCAATGCGGCCAGAACAGGGCTGATCAAGTCAAAGAGAAGGAAAGGTGATCAAGTGAGGTCCACAAGCAATCCAAGCCATTCAAAGACTAGATCGTCATGATCTAAACCATTGAAGAACCTACATGAGCCGTCAAACAACAAGATCAAAGGTTTGATCATCACAAGAAGGGCCAGAATCCAAGACCTAATCATCAAGTGGGCCCGCAAAGCCAAATCAAGCAATCAGAGACGTTCAAGCCATCATCCACACCATGAGAAGCATTCCTAGCCTCACAAATCATCAAAAGAGATGCCCCAAAGTAAAAACAAGGTCTCAAATGGGCCCACAGGGCCGAATCTATCAATCTAAACCATTCAAGGGCTAGATCATCAGGATCCAAACCATTGGAAAGCTTACACAAGTCATGGAGCAGCAAGATCAAAGGTTCGATCATCAAAAGAAGGGCCAGAATCCAAGATCTAAACATCAAGTGGGCCCACAAGGCCTAATCAAGCAATCTGAACCATTCAAGTCATCACCCATGCAGCTAAGCAGTCTCAAATCATGAAGGAATGAGTCAAGAGTCAAAGCATCCAGACATCACCAAGGAATTTGGGAGAAATCAAAGCCTGTATATTCATCCAAAAGAGCTTGATACAAAAGGGGACAAAAACAAAAGTACAAGGCCATATAAAGCAGAGCCAGCTACAAGTCACCAACATAATCATCATCGCCCCTTCTCGCGTCCCGCTCCCGACGATAAAGATCCATCAAAGGAGCAGTCACTGAACCTCCAGCATACCTGCGACGGCCACCTGGAACATAAAGCGAAGGAAGCAGAGGCCCCTGGCCAAATAGCAGATACCACTCATCATAATCACGATCCGGGATCGTGAAACGGAAGCCAGGCTGGCCCACCAGAGCCTCAACTCTCTCATCAGCTGGCATCCGAGCAGCTGGAAGAGGGGCAGAACAGGGGACCCGAGCCACCCCAGTGACTTGCCGAAGCAATCTCTCTCCCAAGTACCATTGGAAGGACTCAGCGTCAGAAAGCATAACACGGAGACATGAAGCATCGTATGCCTCCACGCGCTGGGGTGTGTAGTAAAGAGGGAAACTAGCGTATGGCATCCGAGCGAACTGCAGCAGAAGAGGTTACTACGATCAGTTACAAGTACAGCACAAGGACAAAGACAAGCAAGATACTTACATCCTCAACTGTCAGCCCGTCTATATCAGCACGCCAATTGTCCTCGGGAACTCGGGAGTTCCGCTGACGATTCTGTTGATGTCAGTACATGTGGCGATACTGAGAGGGTTCAATGTCATCTCGCATCCTCGGCGCAAGATGCGGAAAATGGTCATAAAAGCAGGTCTGGATAAAAGCACATTCAATGATCAGAGAGAGAAAGAAGGTAAATGGCTCCAAGGAGGATGAAAGAAGAGGTACCTCAACGACAGGCCAGAAGCCTGTGAAGGACCGGCTATGCCGACAGGTCTTGTCTAGACCTTGAAAGAGACGGGTCAGGATGGCCCCATTCCAGTTATAGGGGTGATGAAGGTCCTCGACTAAACGAAGAAATTTAGGATCAACTCTCTCATTCGCATGACAAAAAAGAAAGGATCCAAAAGCATAAGTGATCATGGCCCGCGCCTTGTGGAGGGCCTCTCGCTCTGTGGTAGGGACGATGGAAGCAAAATTGTTGTAAAACCATCGCATCTTCACTTGATGGCCTTGGAATTCACCCTCAGGAGGGACGTCACCGACAAGCCGCAACCAATCGGTGGAAGAGAGGGGAGCTAGAGAGCTAACTTGAGGGACAATTGCCCCATGAAACGGGAAACCTATCTGCATGTAAATATCCAAGGGGGTTATTCCCCACTCCCCACAAGGGAGCTGAAAGGTGTGGGTCTCATCCCGCCACCTCTCACAAAGGGCCGCAAGCATCATGCGGTTGGCGTCGTTATTATGGAAGCGTAGGGTGAGGAGGCCAGCAAAAGGAGTACCATCTAGTACTCGCTCAAGCAAGGGCTGTGGCTCTTTCATCCAATTGTCCCAATGATCCCTGGTACCTCGACCCTTGATAGCAGGAAGAGGTTGATGCTCCATAGCTAGGGAACACATGTGGTCCCCTCGGCGGACAATGAAAGCAGGATCATCCTCGTCAACCACTCGGTGACCTCTGGTGCCATCCGCCATGGAATCCTACAAGCCTGGCAAGGTAAGTCCCTATCCTTTACCCGTTAAAATCCAAATTCTCATCCAAGAAACCCATGGGATTGGACTCACATTTAAATGCAAAATCTAAAGTCCAACTCCATGTGTCACTTAGGATATGTGTTGGGCCCATTGGAAAAAGTAAGGCCCACCTTAAAGAAGGTGGCATGGCATGCCTTAGGCAAGAAAGTCCATCACCTAAGGACACATTTTGGACAATAAATACACTCAAGTGCCATGGGGACAACAAAGGGTGAGAACCCTACATCATATGGAGCCCCTCTTCAAAGTCTATATGTGGCCAAGGATTGATCCACTTTCATGCCAAGGCCATGTTTCTCACTTAAAAGGTTTTCATCTTTTTACACATGCATGGACACGTGGGGAATAGAAAGGAAACGGGCCCTCAAGAGCAACCCAAATGCCTCATCTCAATGGATTGGAAAGAGCACATAGCCCACTTGAAGAGCATGAGGACCCATTCATGGGTTAACCATGGGCAACCTTATGTGCCTCATCTTGATGAAAGTTTGGACCATGAAAATACAACAAGGAGGTCTACCCACAAACATATGAATCAAAGAAGCTAAGGGTAGAAAGTTGATGCACATAGCCCACATGAAGAATCAAAGTTGAAAATGCCCATGAAAAGGCAAGTTTGGGCAACTCATGTGCACCAACTTGTTCACCAAAAAGGGAGACCATCTGAGCACAAAAGAGCATGGCTTGATGAGTCACCCAACCATCATAAAAATGGATAAGAATGGTACACATAGCCCACTTGAAGATCAAAATCCAAAATGTCCCAAGGCATGGGACAAAAATGGGTAACTTATGGGTATCATCCTTTGCCACAAATTCAAAGAAAAATCACTCATACTTGAGAATGATGGTGGATGACCCACCAAGTCCCCAAAGAAAAGGTCAAGGAGCCATGGTTGTATGGATAGCTCACTTGAGAATCATCCATTTGAGGTTGATAACATCTAAGGGAAACTCTTGAGAACCACATTCCTACCACAAGGAAAACCATTTGAACTTAGTGAGATTGTGGGAACAACTCACTCATGGGACTTGTAGATGGTCAAGTAGCTCAAGTCCTCCATCCATTAAAGAAAAGAGCATGAAAAGAAAAAACCCACATGGACAAAGTGTAGTGGGGCACACATGGTCCAAAAAAGTGTCCAAATTCCAAAGAAGGCCCAAAAGCCCATCCACATGAAAAACTCCAAGGAGCCCACTACACCTTGTACAAGGATGTACATCATAATCAAGAGATAGTGGAAGACTTGAGCCATTTGTCCATGTAGGCCCAACTAGGAAAACTAGCCCACTTGAGATCCAAAATGAAGAATGGGCTAGCCACCTTGGTCCATACACATGTGAAGAAAAATGGGGTCACCCAAAGTAAGGCCCATGAGCCCAAAACTTGAGATGGGCCCTACCATGCCCATGGGCCCAAATCTTGAAAAGAAGATGGAAAAGAAAGGAAAGTTCCAAGGGAAATGACGAAAGAAAGAAAGTAAGAGGGAGCCCAAAATGAAGCATTGGGCCCATCAAATACACCAAGGGCCATGACTTCACTTTGAGTCCATTTAATACACATGAAAAGAGGCCCAACTCCCATGAAAAAGATAGAGTATTTTGCCATGCACACTTGATGACATGGCAAAATCACTCTTTACATACACATGAAGGGAGTGTGAAAAAAAAAATGGATGAAAAAATTAGAGAGCTTGCAATATCTTTCTCTAAGCACCACCTTTGAAAGACTTGAGATCTAAGAAAAGATCAAGAATGCTTGGGCCCACCTTCACACCCCTTTGAATAGCTACATGAAAAAGAAAAAGGACCATGAGAAGAGACAATGAAGATGGAAAAGGACAAGAAAGAGAAAGGAAGTGGTCCATACCTTTACCACCTACCAAAGAAGGACCACCTTGCTGTCCCAAGACCTCTCTAAGGCCCACCACTTGAAAAGAGCAAAGGACCACCAAAGAAGAGAAAGGAAACTTGAAGAAAGAAAGAGTATGAGAGAAAGAAGAGAGAGATTGCACGTTTGAGGGGGGGAGGGTGCCCCATGTTATATAGAAAAGGGGAGGACACCCTTTTACCCAGCCCCCTGAAGAGACCAAGAGGCACAGATCGGGCGGGCGGCCCATAGGAGGCCGTCCTAGCCTCCACCTAAGTGAGGTGACTTCTCACCTCCTCTCCTTGGAAAGAACTCCTCCTTGGGAAGGGTGGTTGCAAGTGAATCTTGTACCTCCATGTAAGATTGAAGTGATGGAAGAGAATGGTGAGAAAAAGGAAGAAATCTCACCAAAATCTCATCTCATGAGAAATGGGTGAAAAATTGGGATGATGATATGGAAAAGTTCCATGGAATTTTCAAGAAAAGAAAGAAAAAAGATTGACTTGGTCAAACAATGATCTCAACCATCCAAAGGTATGACCTAATGATCCGAACCATTCCAAAGAGAATTCCCGCAGTCTCCAACCTGGATTGTTGCTCTTTTTGTACAGTTTCAGGGTCCGAAGACCTTAAATTACGTCGGGATCAATGTCCCGAGAGATTTTTAATAAAAACCAACATCGATCCCAGCCTTTCAGGCCAAGATCTGATGATCTGGATCATTTCGAAAAAACAAAAAATGTGTTTGCCCCCCCCTTTTACTAAGTCTGGGTCCGAAGACCTTAAACTACGTCGGGATCAACGTCCCGAGAGATTTTTAATAAAAACCAACATCGATCCCAGCCTTTCAGGCCAAGATCTGATGATCTGGATCATTTCGAAAAAACAAAAAATGTGTTTGCCCCCCCCCCCCCCCCCCCTTTTACTAAGTCTGGGTCCGAAGACCTTAAACTACGTCGGGATCAAAATCCCGAGGGATTTTCAATAAAAGCCGACATCGGTTTGGATCGAATCAAGACCTGACGATCTCGGACATTTTCAGAAAACCAAAAAAAATATACATCACATGTACAGTTTCTGGTCCGAAGACCTTAAACTACGTCGGGATTAACATCCCGAGGGATTTTCAATAAAAGCCGGGATCGGCCGTGACTGCTCGAATCAAGATCCGCTGATACCGGATATTTTTCAAAAAAAAAGAACAAAAAAAAAATAAAAAAAAAACGTTTGCCCCCTTTTGTACAGTTTCTGGTCCGAAGACCTTAAACTATGTCGGGAACAAAATCCCGAGAGATTTCCAATAAAAACCAGTGTCAATCCTGACCGTTCAAAATTGAGATTTTATGACCTGGAACAGTTTTTGAAAAATCACAAAAAAGAATGTATTTTCAGCATGTACATATTTGCGGTCCGAAGACCTTAAACTACACTGGGATTAGTTTCTCGGGGGACCTTTCTCGCTTTCAACAAAAACCGGCATCGATCCCAGCCATTCGAGCCAGGATCTGATGACCCGGATCATTTCAAAAATACCAAAAATATTTTAAAGCTTTCCATAAAAACCAGTATCAATCTTGATCACCCAAGTTGAAATCTGGAACCTTTTCAAAAAAAAAAAATATAGATACAATATAAAACAAAAAGTTTTCGCCACTAGTTTCAAACGCACCAATTTATCCCCAGCGGTCCGAAGACCTTAAACTACACTGGGATTAAATTCTCGGGGGCTTTCTTTCCTAACCTGTTCCATGCACGGCTGACAATTGATCGTACGGGTGTCTGGAATCTCTTAAACAGGTAAGGGCTGTGGCGGGCAGAACTCCGCAATCCTGTTCGTGTTGAACGCACCGTGATAGACAACCTTGATTTGGAAGTCGCTGTTGAAGCTGACGGATGTTCCCTGTTCCTAGAACTCATGAAGGGGATTAAGGCTGTTGGGAGGTGGAGCTCACCCTCACGGAATTGTGAGCAACGTAAGACCCCAAACTGGATTGACTAAGGGAAATGTGAGGATGTGGCTCATTTTGTGGCCAAAGGAGTCCGTCGGACGATACGTGGTCTATGTGCATTGCACATGAGGAACAGGCAACTTTGTGGGTGTGTTGACTGAAAACCCTCAAAATCCCCTCATCCGAAGATGTAAAACTACGGCACTTGACTGTGTGAGACCCGTCTTGCTCGCTGACGTAAAATGGATCGGGTGCCTTACCAGCAGTAGAAGCTGGAAGTGGATGGAAATTCCACATCTTTTCCCTGCATTTCAGAAAAAATCACAAAATACAAAAACATTGCAAAATCACCTCTTCAAAAATCACAAAAATATTTCCATCGCTTTCAAATCAAATATCTGCAAAAATCACAAAAATATTTCCATCGCTTTCAAATCAAATATCTGCAAAAATCACAAAAATATTTCCCTTGCTTTCAATCAAAATATTGTCAAAAATCACAAAAATATTTCTCTTGCTTTCAAAGAAAATATCCTCAAAAATACAAAAATATTTACTGTGTTTTCAATAAACCAATCTCTACCCTCTCAGGTAAAGATTCGGACCACATATCTGTAAAAATCACAAAAATTAGCCCCAGCACTACACTTCAGGAGTCTTGAACTCCACTCACTTCACAATTTGGGATGACGGATCCAATCGTCCGCAAATTGGAATCTTGACCAAAACGGGCGACCAAACACCATCTCAATCACATGTATGCCCAGAAGAACATCTTGAAGTCGGATAGCATCCTCGTACATTCTCATTCACAAAGAAACAGCATCCTTGGGACGATGGACCTGATCGACCACTGGTCGGGATCTTGACCAACCCGCTGTCCAAACCTCCGTATCAAAAAGAAAAATCCCCAAGGGAGTACAACCCTGCAAGCAATAAGCTCAAAATTCTCTGCATCTCCAGCAAAAGCAAAATCATCAAACTAAAAGAGAATGAGCCAAGCCATGCATTCATCATGCATCTCCATGCATCAGCATCCATCGCATCAATCATCATGTTTACCTGCTTTCAAAATAAAAGCCGGTTAGCCAAAGACCCCACAGGCATCCCTAGTGGAGGCACATGCAAACCAGATTTTCATTTCAAAAAGATAAAAAAATATTTCTATTCGCAAATAAAAACCCCACGGAGTATCACTCCCCAGAGTGGGTATCTTTTCAAAAATTCAAAAATATTTTTCCAGTAGAGCGTTCTGCCTCCAACACATCCGGAGGTCTTCCATATCTCTGGGTAGGAGCCGACGCAAAAATCAAATAAGATCCGATGTCTCGCGGTTTCCCCGGAGACCATCGGATCCAATGCACTCAAAGTGCGATCGAACTGAACTCCAGTGTCAGTGCGGTCGTACCACATGCCAAGATACAAAAAAGATGAAAGCCAAAAGGCTCTGTCACAGAAACCATTTGAACAGGTGGAAACGATGAATTAGAACCCAAGTATCAAAATCAGCAGATTGGGTGGAAGGAGTTCACCTGCACATACTTAGGCGTGGATGCCTGAAGTACCTTGACTGAGTCCAAGTCGGCGTAGTAGAATCCCGTAAGACTATCTGACGCAGGGCGTCTAACCACTTTGACAGTCAAGCGAAACAAGTACTCCTGGAGTGATCTGGGAAAACATCAAACATCACACAATCAGTCTCAGGGTCAGCAACCTCGTAAGACTACGGACGCAGAGGCTCTGCTGTACCTTTCCGATGTTAGTACCGATCAGGAATGGAAGGGTTGCGATTGGGTACCCAGGTTGCAGCAAACTGCAGGGACAATCGCAACGTTTTCTCCAAACTCTCGCGGTATGTGCGAGTTATCAATTTCCAGACAATCAACTGACTCAGATACAAAGGATAACAAAGATTCCAGACCACAATCAAGGAAAGAATGAATTGCAAACTAAGCATCGAAACCAGCAGATCGGGTGGAAAGAGCCCACCCACACATACTTAGGCGTGGATGCCTGAAGTACCTTGACTGAGTCCAAGTCGGCGTAGTAGAATCCCGTAAGACTATCTGACGCAGGGCGTCTAACCACTTTGACAGTCAAGCGAAACAAGTACTCCTGGAGTGATCTGGGAAAACATCAAACATCATACAATCAATCACAGGGTCAGTAACCTCGTAAGACTGTCGACGCAGAGGCTCTGCTGTACCTTTCCGATGTTAGTACCGGTCGGGAATGGAAGGGTTGCGATTGGGTACCCAGGTTGCAGCAAACTGCAGGGACAATCGCAACGTTTTCTCCAAACTCCCGCGGTATGTGCGAGTGAGCGATCTCCAAACGATCAACTGGCACAGATGCAAAAGCAAGCAAAGATTTCAGACCATGATCTATGAATGACCAGGTCAGAAGTGGGGTGTCCACTCGCTTTGGCATTCGGTTGCATGCAACCTCTGCCAAAGAGGGGCATCTGTAGACACCCCACCTTCGGCTACACTGTTGGTAGAGATAGCTGGTTGAACGGAGGACCATACCCCCAAATCCCAAGTCCAAACTCAGCCAAACTCACCCTTGTAAGCCCCATTCCATAACCCAGTTCAAGCCTGAATCCTGTCAACCCAGTCCTAAAAACCACCCTGAAAAACCCCCCATAAAAAAGGCCAGTCAAAAAATCCCAAAAAAGTCAAAATCGCTAAGTCAACCCGCTGAGTCAACCCGCTGAGTTAACCCGCTGAGTCAACCCGTCGAGTCAACCCGTCGAGTCAACCCGCTGAGTCAACTCACTGAGTCGACCAGCGAGTCCAACAGCAGCCCCGAGGGAACGGCCGTACTTGCTGGAAACCGAGGAGCGGCCGTACGGGCGGCCCATGGCAGGCCGCCCGGACAAAATTACGAGAGCTGCCACTCTCTGCTGCTATAAATACCCCCCTCCCCTTCTCATTTCAACAGGCCATTCGAGTCCATTTCAGCCCGAGAGCTCTGAGTCCATCTCTCCACCCTTTAGCCCATTTTTCCACCAAGGAGAGCCCGAGTGAGGAGAGTCTAACCCAGGTCCAGCCCAGCCTGACCACTGGTCCAAGCCTCCCAAGCCATCCAAGTCTTGATCCAACCACTCGAAGCCAACCCTTGCGACACCTCCGTCCATCCAGCTACTCTTTTTCCAGCATCATCTCATTTGCATCTAGCATAAGTGTAACATTTACTTTTCTTCCAACCCCCCTGCTTCACTACAAACACCTTGATTACTCAAACACACATGCATATGTCTTTATATTAAGCACCTGTCAGTTCGAGCGTATGCTCTGGGCTTGCCCATTGTTGGAACCTGCCCATCAGAAACTCTTACTGTTCAGACCTGCATTCATGCTTCACCATAAAACACCTTGATCGTTCAAGCACACTGCATACGTCTTACATTAAGCACCTGTCAGTTCGAGCGTACGCTCTGGGCTTGCCCGTTGTTGGAACTTGCCCATCAGAAACTCTTACTGTTCAGACCCGCATTCATGCATCATGTCATCCATGAGAATATACGAGGATTAAACTAGACTTTCAAATATTTGATAGATTCTGTGAAGTAGAGACCGTACTTCGGTACGGGCAGTGTGTGGGGTGCTTAACCTCTTCCCACCCTGTAACCGTGATCCCTTACCTTGAATCTCTGACCGCAGATCAACAGGAGTCATTTTAGAGGAAGGAATCTTCGGATTCCCTTCTCTAACTTTTCTACGGGGTCTAGCCGACTGTAGATTCGAAGTAACTGGCTAGTGGCGACTCTGGTCTTATACAAATTCACTTAAACGCATCCAGCTCAATACGACAACCAAACGAAGCCCTCGAGAACGAGGCAAGCCAGTGGCACAAACGGCGATTTCGCACTCACGCACCTCTTCTTCTTCTTCTTCCGAAAGGGAAAGGGAGAACGATGTCGTGTGGGAGCGAGGAAAAATCGGCGAGGGTCCACAGGTACCTTTCTGGACTTGAAGTGATTCTTCATTCGGTATTTGAGACTCAGACGTTCTTCTGGTGAAAAGACACGGTCCACCCTTATCGGTTCTGGATTGGCTATAGAGTTCACAGTCTCGAATTCGAAACTATGAAACGGGATGTCTTCTTCAGAGTGCTGGATATCGATGACCGGGATGTCTGGTTCAGTGGCAGCAGTATTGGAAGGAATGATGAGCTCCTTCTCTGCATGGATAGAGATCACTTGATTTCTACAGATATACTTCACTCGTTGATGCAGGGTTGATGGCACAGCTCCAACCTTGTGCAGCCACGGTCGTCCGAGCAACATGTTGAAAGAGGCTGATATATCCAGGATTTGGAATGTGATGGTAGAGACTTCCGGACCTATCTGTACCTCTATGTCGACTTCCCCTTCTACTGATCGACGAGTGTTATCGAATGCTCTGACGCATATGGTGCTGGGTCGGAATGAAGAAGGACTGATTCCTAGACGTTCCGCGGTCTTGAGCGGGCAGACGTTTAAGCTTGAGCCATTATCGACAAGGATCAATGGGACGCAGAGGTCCTTATATTGTAAGGCTATGTTGAGGGATCGCCCATGATCGCGCCCTTCTGGTGGCAACTCATTATCTATGAAGGTGATGGCGCGCGGAGCCAGGAGTTGTCCAATCATCAAAGCTATCATTTCTGGTGCCGTATCAGAGGAGACGTGAGCATCGTTCAAGGTCTTGGCAAACATTTCTCGGTGTATGCGAGATGTACAGAGTAACTCCCATATTGAGATTTGTGCAGGGATTGACTTGAGCTGATTCCCCACATCGTATGTGGCTTCATTTTTGTTGCCAAGGCCTGAAAGGGCGCCTTTGGGATCTCCTCTGTTCTGATTATCTCTTCGGATGCAACGCCCATTGGGATTCATGTTCCCCACTTCCACACATTCTGCCATGGAACCTCTTTGTAGTTTTCCTCCCTTTTGCCTTCTAGGACCACCGGTTCTTGTAACGGTGTTGGTGTGGGTACCAGATCTTCCTCGTATGGAGCTTTTGCCTTGAGAACTACATTGTTGCCTGTGCTGAAGGGGTAATATCGAGGCTTGTCTTCATAGATCACATAAGATCGTGGTCCTGGCTTGACTGTTCCTGGGGCAGGAGGCTCCCATGGAATGAATACTGGTCCTCTTGATATGGTAGGAGGTTTCTCTGTTCGTCCCAGCTGTCGTAGTGTGATTGACACGCCTCCAGGATTTGCCCCTTGCAATATGACTGGCTCAATTGGAGGAGCTCCTTCCAAGACAACGGGCTCTTGCTGTTGATGAGTATAATCCTTCCATTGCGGATTGGATTGTTCTGGAGTTGCCCCTTGCAAGATGACAGGTTCGTATGTGGGCTCAATGTATGATTGTGCTCCTTCTAGGACGACTGGTTCCCAACATGAGGGGCCGTAAGATGCCCCTTGCACAACTGGCACATCATATGGAAGTGCTCCTTCGAGTACTACTGGCTCGAGGACTGGAGGAGGAAAGGGACTTGCCCCTTGCATGATCGAAGGAGGACTTGTCGGCCCATAAGTGTAAGCATGAATGGATTGGATGGGGGAGAAGAAGCGATCGAGGCGTTCTTCTTCTTCTATACTGTTGACGGTGGGACCTCGAGATGAACTGGGGTCCGTCTGATGTTGAGGCAGAGGATTCTGAAGAATGTTGGTGGAAGCTGCTGCAGGAGTTCCAGGGACTGAGATGACAATCTTGCGGTCATCAATCAGATCTTGTATGGCGTTCTTCAAAGTGAAGCATCGATCAGTGGCGTGGCCACGCCCTTGATGGTAGGCACAATACTCATTTTCTCGGTAATTCGGTGGCAGAGGATGAGGAGGGGGCCTAGGTGCCATTAGAGTAAGTAATTGCTTCTGCACCAGAGTAGCCATGACTTGACTGAGTGGTTGAGAGAGGGGAGTAAATTTCCTGGACTCCCTGTAGTTTTGCCTATTTTGATATGAGTATTGACCATTTCCTCTGAACTGCTATTGTTGTCGAGGCGGTTGTGGCTGAGGATTCGGTTGTGGCTGATACCGCTGAGGCTGATGCTGAACTTGATTCTGCTGATACTGTTGATGTCCCTGTGGGGGAGCATGTTGATTTCCTTGAGCAGTGGTGTTGATGTTGTTTACCTCTGTTGGGCGGGGAGGAGAACCACTGCGGTTTCCATTCCCGTGCCCGATAGGTCTTCCTTCCGCTCTGTTCCTCTTGACTGGAGTGGCTTGATGAGGCCATGGGGAGATCGTCCCGGCCCGGATTCCTGCTTCCACTTGCTCTCCAGCACGGATCAACTGTGAGAAATTCGCATATGGATGCGAAATGAGATATCCAGATATGCCCGGATATGTCGAATGAACAATCATGGAGATTTGTTCTTCGTTGCCGATGGGTGTCCGCATTCTGGTTGCCATAGCTCGCCAACGTCCTACGTAGGCAGATAGTGTTTCATCACTCCTTTGCCTGAGAGCTGCGAGATCGGCTCTTCTGGGTGCCATGTTGAGATTGTATGCAAATCTGTCGACGAAAGCCTGGGAAAGCTATTCCCAAGTCCTGATGTGATGACAGTCCAATGAGGTGTACCAATCTAGGGCGTCACCCTTCAGAGACTTTTGCAATAAACGAATGAGGGCCCCTTCATTTCCTGAGATTGCACTCAGCTCTCCACAGAAGGCCTTGAGATGTGCTGTGGGACAACCGCTGCCGTCGTATCTTTTGAACTTTGGAACCTCAAAGTTTTGAGGTACCTGAGCATCTGGGAAAGGACACAAGTCTCTGAACTTGGTCGAAGGTAGATCAATTCCTTGTTGTCGCTGAAGCTGATTTTGCAAGATCTGGAACTGCTCCCGCAACTCGTCCAGTCCTGAGTGATCTGTTCGAGCGACTGGTGCCTCCTGGAGTAAGGCACGTTCTTCTTCGGCATAGTGGTCGATGTCTTCGACCCTATGGGCTTGCTGAAAAGCAACCGCGGGTTGCTGAAATTGGTTTGATGATTGAACTGGATTCTGATGAACTTGTGCTTGAAATGATGGTAACTGAACTGGAGACTGTACTGAAGGTTGAACTGGAACTTGCTGGAAATTGACTGGATTTTGCTGAATTGACGATTGCTGAAAATTAACTGGATTTTGCTGAATTGAAGATTGCTGTAAATTAACTGGAATCCCATCGGTGGGGATGTGCTGGAATTGAAAAGTGCTCCTGTTTGCAGGAGGCTGAGATGCTGGGAAGTGACCCCCTTGTTGGGTATTCGCCACTGTCCGCTGATTGATGTGGGCTTAACACTGACCCCCATTGTGGGCATTCGCCAGTGCTGTCCCTGTTGCTGGAAATTGAATTGAAATCCCATCGGCGGGGATGTGCTGAAATTGAAAAGGTGTCCCATCAGCGGGGACATGCTGAGATCTACTGAGATTGTTGCTTGTAAGATTGACTGAAAACTGACTGGATGTTCCAGCAACGGAAGTGCTTTGAGATGGCCTTGTCATCGCAGGAAGATATGGAGAAGGATGCCCCATAGCGAAGGGCTGAGATGGCTGCTGTCGGTAGTCTTGGGCAGACTCCGATGGTTGCGCTTGATTTGAACTGGAGGCCGGAAGAACCCGGCATGGTTGCTGAGACTGCTGAACTGGGCCAACTTGATTGTTGGCTGCTGTGGTGGCTTGTGCTTGCATGAATTGCAAGAGCATTTCTTGCATTGCTCTCACTCCTTGTGCCAATTCTTGCATGATTGGCGTATTATCAATTGGCTGTTGCGCTGGAGGTTGCGCTTTGGTCATCTCCAGAGCAGGGAGGGGATGAGTTTCTTCTTCGTGGTCGGACATGGCTTGCTGAGCCCGAGTGCGAATTATGCTGCGGAAGGGAAGCTGTCTCCGAACACGTTGAGCCCGAGGAGGCGCAATGGTGAGGACTATACTCTACTCTTTTTGGGTTTTGGGATTTTCTATTTTTTTTTTTAGTTTTGGGATCTTCTATTATTTTTTTTTGTTTTGTTTTGGGTAGAATGCTATGCAGATGAGATTGTATGAGGATTAGTGACTTTCAGGTACGGGATGGAT
Source organism: Liriodendron chinense (assembly GCA_003013855.2). Taxonomy (NCBI): domain Eukaryota; kingdom Viridiplantae; phylum Streptophyta; class Magnoliopsida; order Magnoliales; family Magnoliaceae; genus Liriodendron; species Liriodendron chinense. The sequence goes on along the minus strand of ML058339.1, from coordinate 6,401,801 downwards.
TCTATTTTTCAAGTCGGATCACGACTAGTGGGAAAATATTTTCCCCAGTGGAGTCGCCATTCTATGGACCCTCGCCGATTTTCCGCGCTCCCACACGACGTTCTTCTCGCCCCTTTCTTTCCCTTTCGGGAAAGAAGGAGATGAGGATGCGGGAGTGCGAAATCGCCGTTTGTGCCACTGGCTTGCCTCGTTCTCGAGGGCTTCGTTTGGTTGTCGTGTTAAGCTGGATATGTTTAAGTGAGTTTATATAAGACCAGAGTCGCCACTAGCCAATTACTTTGAATCTACAGTCGGCTAGACCTTGTAGAAACGTTAGAGAAGGGAATCCGAAGATTCCTTCCTCTAAAATGACTCCTATTGATCTGCGGTCAGAGATTCAAGGTAAGGGATCACGGTTACAGGGTGGGAAGAGGTTAAGCACCCCACACATTGCCCGTACCGAAGTACGGTCTCTACTTCACAGAATCGATCGAATACTTGAAAGTCTAGTTTAATCCTCGTATATTCTCATAGATGACATGATGCATGAATGCAGGTCTGAACAGTAAGAGTTTCTGATGGGCAGGTTCCAACAACGGGCAAGCCCAGAGCGTACGCTCGAACTGACAGGTGCTTTATGCGAGATGATGCATGCTGTGTGCTTAAATATTCAAAGTGCTTATAGTGATATGTACGTGAATGCAAGTCTGAACAGTAAGAGTTTCTGATGGGCAGGTTCCAACAATGGGCAAGCCCAAAGCATACGCTCGAACTGACAGGTGCTTAATTTAAGACATATGCGGTGTGCTTGAATAATCAAGGTGCTTGTAGTGAAGCAGGGGGGTTGGAAGAAAAGTAAATGTTGCACTTATGCTAGATGCAAATGAGATGATGCTGGAAAAATGATAGCTGGATGGACGGAGGTATCGCAAGGATTGGCTTCGAGTGGCTGGATCAAGACTTGGGTGACTTGAGAGGCTTGGACCAGTGGTCAGGCTGGGCTGGACCAGGGTTAGGCTCTCCTCACTCGGGCTCTCCTTGGGGGAAAAATGGACTAAAGGGGACTCGGATCGCACTCGGGCTGAATGGGCTTCGAATGGATGTTGAAATGAGAAGGGGAGGGGGGTATTTATAGCAGCGGAGAGTGGCATTTCTCGTAATTTATCTCGGGCGGCCTGCTATGGGCCGCCCGTACGGCCGCTCCTCGGTTTTCAGCGATGTACGGTTGCTTCCTCGGGGCTGCTGTTTGACTCGCTGGGTCGACTCAGTGAGTTGACTCAGCGGGTCGACTCGACGGGTTGACTCGACGGGTTGACTCGGTGTTTTGACTCGACGGGTTGACTCAGCGGGTTGACTCAGCGGGTTAACTCAGTGGGTTGACTCAGTGAGTTTGACTTTTTTGGGATTTTTTGACTGGCTTTTCTTATGGGGGGTTTTCAGGCTGATGTTTAGGACTGGGTTGACTGGGTTCAGGCTTGAACTGGGCTATGGAATGGGGCTTACAAGGGTGAGTTTGGCTGAGTTTGGACTTGGGATTTGGGGGTACGGTCCTCCATTTATCCAGCTTTCTCTTCCAACAGTGTAGCTGAAGGTGGGGTGTCTACAGAACCTTAAACCAGGTGTATCTCGCAAACTAGAATGAGTTTTTCGACATATAATATATGATTTTAGGGTAGGAAAACCTACTTAAGCCAACCAACCCATCTATGTTGAGTTGCACATGTTGGATTTACGAGATTCCATCAAATCGACAGTTGAAAGTCTACTTTATTTTTGTTTTTTACTATAAATAATAAGTTTTAGTTCGAGTATAACTTTTGATCCATTAAGTTATAAAAGTTGTGCCCAACATGAAAAGGTCTTAGAAAAGTTAGTAGGATAACATGGTCGGGCCTGATTGGATACTTACTATTTTTGGCTAAAAATCATGAAATTTAGTAGGAATAGAGGTCGTCTATGAGTAATAAGTTTAATATTTATAGTAAGTTACATTTTTAGGGTGTTTGAGTTGGGAGTTCTCTCCTTGGCATATGGAAGTTTATGGAAGAATCGAAAGAAACTGGTGAGGATTACGCCGTGGTGGTAAAAGGGAAAGAATCAGAATCATCGAATATTCCCCCAATTCTGAAGCCATTGTTGAATGTATTTTGGGATATATGGCCTAAAGAACTCCCAGATGGATTACCTCATATGCGAGCTATCCAACATTATATTGATTTTGTCTATAGGGCCAGTTTGCCCCAATGACCATACTATCGGATAAGTCCGAAAGAGTGTGAAATACTTCAAAGTCAAGTAGAGGAACTAATTCGTATGAGCCCATGCGTCTTATTAACGTTATTAACTCTAAAGAAAGATGGGAGTTGGGGCATGTGTGTCGATAGTCGGGCAATCAACAAAATAACCATTAAATACGGGGCACCTAATACCACTTTTAGATGACATGCTCAGCATGCTTGAGGGTGTCAAGGTATTCTCCAACCTAGATCTACGAGTGGGTAACATCAAATTCGCATCAGGTCGGGTGATGAATGGAAAACGGCCTTCAAGACCAAGGAAGAGTTGTACGAGTGGTTGGTTATGCCCTTCGGTCTATCCAATGCACCAAGTACCTTTATGTGCCTAATGAATCAAGTGTTGAAGCTGTTCATTGGCCGATTCATAGTGGTGTATTTTGATGATATCTTAATTTATAGCCAAAGTGAGATGGAGCATAGGGATCATCTCAGGCAAGTGCTACAAGTGTTGGCCAAAAATAAGTTATACTTCAATATGAAAAAGTGTAGCTTCCTGACTGATCGCCTTTTATTTTTGGGCTTCCTCGTGACATCCACGGGCATTTAGGTGGACCAAGAAAGGGTTCTGGTCATTCGAGATTGGCCAACACCGATAAATATTCATGAAGTGCGGAGTTTCCATAGGCTAGCAACATTTTACCGTCAGTTTGTCCAGAATTTTAGCACCATTGGTTATCCACAACGTCGATCTTGGTACTTCCCAATTTTGACAAGCTGTTGGAGGTGGAGTATGATGCCTCATATGTCGGTATTGGAGGAGTTCTTTCTCAAGAAGGTAAGCTAATATCTTTCTACGGTGAGAAGCTCAGCGATGTACGAAAGAAGTGGTCGACGTATGAGCTTGCGTTATACGCAGTGGTCCATGCATTGCGACATTGGCGCCACTATCTTATTCAGAGGGAGTTTATTCTCTACATTGACCATCAATCTTTAAAATTCATCAACATTCAAACTAATGTTAACCATGTGTGTGCTAGGTAGATATCATTTTTGCAAGAATTCACGTTTATTCTGAAGCATAAGTTAGGACAACAGAACAAGGTCGTTGATGTTCTTAGCTGACGTGCTTCACTCTTGATGACAGTAACTAATAAGGTGGTCAAGTTCGACTGTCTCTAAGAACTCTATGCAGAAGATGAGGTCTTTACCGTTGCATGGGCAAGGTATTAGGGAGGTCACCCGAGTGTCTTCCTTATTCGGATTCCCTTTTAAGGAGAACCAACTTTGTATTTCGCAGAGTTGATTGTAGGATTAGATTATCTTGAAGCTACATGGTGGTGCCCTTGGTGGTCACCTTGAACATGATAAGACGAATGCCTTGGTGGAAGAAATATATTATTGGCCACATTTGTCTTGTGATGTGGGGAAGGCAGTGCAACATTGCCATGTTTGCCAAACCTTCAAGGGGCAATCGCGAAATACGGGCCTCTACACTCCATTACTCATTCCTGATGGCCGTTGAGAGGACATTTTCATGGACTTCATGTTAAGTCTCCCACGAACATACCGTGGCATGGACTTCGTGTTCATGGTGATAGACCGATTCTCCAAGATGACACACTTTATTCCCTTTAAAAAGACCTATAATGTGACGAACGTGGCAAACTTATTTTTCAGGGAGATTGTGAGATCGCATGGGATTCTCAAGACAATCACTTTAGACCATGACACAAAGTTCGTTAGCCACTTTTGGCGGACCTTATGGAGTCAATTTGGAACACAACTTCAGTTCAGCAGTGCTTATCACCCGCAGACCAACGGACAGACTGAGGTTGTGCACTACACATTGGAAAATCTCATTCATCGTAATTTCATAGAAACGCTGAAGCAATGGGACTTAGTGCTGTCTCAATTCAAATTCGCATTCAATAATATGGTGAATCGCTCAATAGGGAAGTCCCCATTTCAGATCATCTACGGATGAGTGCCCCGTCATCCTTTAGGCTTGGTTCCTTTGCCCAAGATTTTAGGCATGAGCATTGCTACTAAGATTATGGCGGATAGGAATTATGAACATTCATGAGGAGGTGCGAAACAAGATGGAGAGCTCGAATGACAAGTACAAGTAGGACACTAACAAGCATTGGCGTGCCAAAGTGTTTGAAGTGGGCGATCAGGTGATGGTTCTCCTACAAAAAGAGTGATTTCCTACTGGGACCTACAACAAACTGAAGAACAAGAAGATTGGACCGATACCGATCATTCGGAAGATCAATGACAACACCTATGTTGTTGATCTCCCAAATGACATGAAGACCTCATGGACCTTCAACGTTGCAAATCTGTATAGATATTATGAACCAAAGTTGGAAGAAAACTCGAGGTCAAGTTCTTTTGAAGTGGAGATGACTGATGTAGAGTGGGTCACTGATTCATTTATGATGAAGATGGACCATAGAAAGCCTGATCGGAAATAAAAATGATCCAGACCGTCAAAACCTTAAATCGGTCAATCTCACAAATCAAAATGAATTTTTCGACGTATAATATATGATTTTGGGTTAGGAGAAGCTACTTAAGCCAACCAACGCATCTACGCTAGGTTTCCCACACTGTATTTACGAGATTCCATCAGATAGATGTTGAAAATCTAGTTTGTTTTTGTTTTTACTATAAATAGTAAGTTTTAGTTCGAGTATAACTTTTGATCCTTTGAGTTATAGAAGTTGTGCCCAACATGAAAAGGGCTTAAAAAAGTTAGTAGAATAATGTGGTTGGGCCGAATTGGACACTTACTAGTTTTGGTGGAAAACCATGAAGTTTAGTAGGAATAGAAATTTATAGTAACTTACGTTTTCAGGGTGTTTGAGTTGGAGTTTAAGTTTAAAACTCCATTGTAGGTTTGAATTCTTTATTTAAAGAGTTGTAGTTTCGTTTTTATCAATCAATCAATTTATTTCGAATTTTTTAGGAATTATTCCTGTTTTTTATTTCCCTCATGATTCAAGGTACTTATCACATGAAGAAGACGGTGATCATCCTCACCACATCTACACTTGTGTCAATATTTATGGTGCGTATATTTATGTGGAGCCATATTTATGTGGAGGCACATGGTGTGTTTATTTATGAGCCACATGTATGTATGTTTATAAAAGCCAACCTTAGGTTTATGTGGAGCTACACGGTATATGTATATATTTTGGTCAGTCATGCAATGCACCCACCCAGTCAATCACGCAACACACCCACTCAGTCAACCATGCAACACACCCACTGGTGCTGTTAGCAGCGTGGATTTTCACCACTGATGGGTTTCGAAACCAAGACCCCCATTGAAACTCCGTAAAGTCTACCAATGAGGCAAGGCACCAAACCCTATATATATATATATATATATATATATATATATATATATATATATATATATATATATATATATATATATATATATGAAAGCCAACCATAGGTTTATGTGGAGCCAAATGGTGTGTATATTTATGTGGAGCCATATTTATGAAAGCCAACTTTAGGTTTATGTGGAGCCACATGGATGTATATTTATGAAAGCCAACCATAGGTTAATTATGTGGAGCCACATGGTGTGTATATTTCAGCAAACCCGTTCATTGGGTGATCCTTACCTGGATGAACGGAGACAAAAATCAGGCTGCTCCAAAATTCATGCGAGATGCCAGGCATGAATTAAAAGATTGTAGACACAAATTTTATATTGTTACCATTGGTGTGGTCCATCACTACACTAAAATTCCAAATTTGGAAGGGCTAACTGTTTGGAGGGTTTAAAGCCTTTCTAATTTGGAAGGGTTTTAAACTTTTCCTAAAAAAGCTTTTAAGCACTCTTCCATTTCATATACGGTGGCCCATCTACAACCTTATTTTCATTCCACATACATATCACATGTGGGGGAACACAACAGTGGTCCAATTTTTCTAGATTAGGGCCCACCTGGATATACCCTTAAATCACGGTTGATTTCGTTTTCTCATCGGAACGACTCCGCCGTTGGGGTGTCCTGAGAAATGGTGGGATTCCATCTTCACATCTTTTCAGTCCTTAATCTCAAGTGGACCATAGTGAAATTTCTTTCAATTGGACCATTGATCCTTGCAGCACATTCCATCACCACACGATGACGGCCCAAAAAATCTTGTGGTCACAATCTAATGAAATTTATTGGTGTAAGGATCCTAAGAAAATAAATGGTGGATCCATCGGTTGGGCTCAAGCTGACAGTAACCCAACCCATTGCCACCCGTAAGGACACGCATAACTAAACCAACGGTGAACAAGACAAGGAAAATGGGGCATGTTACTTGGCCCCACCAATAATCAGAGAGAGAGAAAGAGAGAGATTCATCTCAAATCCTTCTATCCGTCCATCTTACTTTACCATAAATTAACGGTTCGATCAAAACGGAACATGTTCCATTTCATCATGACACATGGGACACACTCGGTATGATGCCAGAACCTTCCACTTACCTCCTTAATTAGCCTAGCCCTCTTACATCCTCCAAAGTGACTATAAGATCTGGAAGAACCACCGCAAGCCAAGCAATCAAAAGGCTTCATTCAGAAGTGGGGCCCATGAAAATCCCTATATAAGTTGACGGCCATCCTTAGAGTCTTGTGTACCAAAACAAACCTCTTACGTAAGTTTTTACTTGTTAGCCACTCTGCCTATTGAAATGTCACGCTGGCAGGTAAGATGTGATACACACCATGTGGCCCCCCAATGCTCAACCACTCCAATTTTCAGGATAAACAATGATGAAATGCATTCGTCACTTAGAGACTTGAAATTAACTTGGACTTTCTGACAATTTAGAATTCTCAAGGATTTTTGTAGTATAAAACTCCCAATGATATATGAGTAACTTTCATACATGCGACCAAAAATTGTGCATGTGCTATAAATGAAAATTAAATCAAACCATAAAACTTGTGGGATCCAGCTTATATGGGTCCTGGACCAAATATTACACTAGATTGATTCCTAACTAGAAAATGGGGAGACCTCCAAAGGACATTTAAAATGAAAAAATGTATCCACTTATTACATGATCAGTTAGGAGAGTCTTCCTCCTATATATATATATATATATATATATATATATATATA